>CM062919.1:2400000-3000000 GCA_031878705.1 Tapirus indicus | reverse complement strand
AGCAGGAACTGCTTCGGGGACCGTCTTTGATTTGCGACGAGTGTAACAGATCAGAGCACTGGGTCAGTGTGTCTTATCACGCATCAGCTGTGTGCCTCGCTCAGCCCAGGGCTGCTGGGGTTCAAGCTCGCACCCACCTCCCCCGTCCTGGCTGCCGCAGGGCCTTCTCGTGGCTCCCCCGCCTCCGGCCGCCCCCCTGCCAGCAGCCCCACACTTGACTGGGTCCCCCCTTCAGGAATTTGCTGCTGCCCAGATGCCTCAGCCTGGCATTCAAGGTCCTCCTAGGCTGGCCTCAACCCCAGACTCTGGGGTCGGGCTGACCAAGTGTCCCCACGTGACCTCAGGAAGCTGCTTTCCCTTTCTGAGCTTCCTTGGGCTGTAAATGACAGTAACACAGTCCATCCCCCCCGGCTGACGTGCAGACTCTCCGCAGTGATGTCTGTGGAGCAGTGACGGCCCAGGAGATGCAGGAGGTGGAGGAACCACATGGTGGAGCTGAGGGGGCTTCTGACCTGCCTGGGGGCTCAGGGAGGACTTTCTGGGAGAAGCGGGCTCAGCTCAGACGTCAGGATGAGGAGGCAGGGCCTGTGCGAGGGGCAGGCTGGGGAGAGTGTGTCCTGGGCAGGCGCGCATGTACCCAGCAGCCAGCACTAGCTTCCTCCTTGCCCACTGAGGCAGGAGCACTCTCAGATGACCCCCAGCGACCGAGCCCTTGAATCATTCCCTCCTCTTGATTGCGAATGTGGTGGTTGGCCCCTAATCAGTTGACTCTGAGTTAATCAAGATTACCCTGGTGGACCCGACCTGATCAGAACACCCTTTAAAAGGTGGTGAGGGGTCAGAGATGCTCTCCTGCTGGCCTCAGAGGTGAAGGGATGTCATGCGGGGCCTGGGGTGGGAACTGAGCATGGCTTCAGGAGCTGAGAGTGGCCCCCAGCAAGCAGCCAGCAAGAAAACAGGGGCCTCAGCCGCACCAGCTCAGGGAACCGAATTCTACTGACAACTGTGTGGGCTTAGAGGGGCCCCAGGCCTCGGATGAGAACGGGCCTCAGCTGACGCCTCCAGACCCTGAGCAGAGGCCCCAGCTGGCCTGTCCCTGGACTCCTGGCCCACAGGAACGGGGATGTAATAAATGGTGCTGTTTTTAGCTGGTAAATTTGTGGTCATTTGTGACGCAGCCTGGAGAACTAATACATCCACATACCTGGGTCGTTCTGTGGAGGAGCAATGATGTGCCCAGGAAAGGGGACAATGGTGACACCACTAAGCATCTTGTGATGATCCATTCCACTTCCCCATGGCTGGAGTAGAGAGACCATGTGACCCGTTGCCAGTCAATGAGACCTGCCTGATGACAAGGGAGAAATATGCAGGAAGGCCCACTGCCTTCCTACCTGTTTGGTCATGCATGTGTGAGGACGTGACACCCGGAGCTGCAGCAGCTCTCTTGGGACCAGGAGGAGCTGAAGATGAGGACGACAACCACAGGAGGGAAGAGCCTGTATCCTTAATGATGTTGTTTTTGAGTCGCCACACAAAACCCACCTGGAACCACCCTTTGGCCTGATTTCCTACCAAGGGAGACACTAAATGGCCTTATTGTCTAAGGCCTTATGGGAGGAAGGTTCCATAACTTGCAACTGAGTGCATCCTGGTTGATTTGCTGTCCCCAGCCCTATTCTGCCTCTGTTGGAGAATCACACACAAAGATGTCTACGTCCCAGTCTCCAGAACCTCTGCCTCTGTGACTTTACGTGGCAAAACGGACTTTGCTGATGGGATTAGTTTAAAGACCTTGAGATGGGAGATTATCCTGGGTTATCTGGGTGGACTCTAAATGTAACCGTGGGGCCCTTCTAAGTAAAGGGCAGAGGGAGGGTGAGATGGGGAAGGGCCTTGAGCTCAGGATTGCGGGCGCCTCTAGGAGCTGGGAAGACAAGGACAGGATTCTTCCTGGAGCCTCCAGAAGGAAGCAGCCCTGCCGACCCATCTCAGACTTCTGGCCTCCAGGCCTGTGAGAGAGTGAATCTGTGTTCCTAGAGGCTAAGTTTGTGGTCATTTGTTACAGCAGCAGGAGGAAATGAAGACAGAGCTCACGGGTGTTTGGGGAATGAATGAATGAATGAATGAATGCTAGACAGGACAGAGCTTCATGAACCATCCGATCGTAGAAGCAAGGGATTGCCATCTCCACAGTCCTGTCTCGGCTGTCGAGTCACCATGCAATGTTGGACATCACTTGCCGTCTCTGAGCCTCGATTTCCCCCCGTGAACTGAAGAACAGGACTCGGTGGTCTTCCTGGGCACGTGTCTCCTGCAGGCTGGCAGGCGCCACCAGGCGAGGACGGCCGGGCTGAGCCAGGCTGCTTGACTCCAAGGAGAGCTTGGAGACACAGCTTCACCTGCTCAGCCCGCGGCCTCTGACCCGCGGGGAACCTGGGACCGACGGCTGGGCCCCTCCTGATGGCACCTGCAGAAGAGCTGGAATTCTAGGTCGCTGCCTGGGAGGAGCACACAGTCGCCTGTCAGCCCTGGGTGCCTGGCTGTGGGAGGGGGCCTTGGGGGAGGGCTGATGGTAGGTTTTTCTTTATATATCTCCGATTGTTTAACTTGTTCCGAGAGCTTGAGTTGCTTTGGCAGATAAAAAATTCTAATAAAAGAGAACTAAGAGCTCACCACTGCTGACGCTTAGCAAGCTCTCAGTGAGTCAGAGTTGACATGGTCGTCGTCATGACCACTGTTGTCTCGTATCCCAGCTGATGGAGTCCACTTTGCAACGTGCCATCAGGCCAGTCCCCAGCCTCTGCTTGCACACCCTGGGCGACAGGGAGCTCACTGCTTTCCGAGCAGCCCACCTCATCTAGGAGAGCTCTGATCATTTTCAATGTTGAGCACACGGTTCTGGCACCCCCCTGGGCCAGGCTTTGTGCCAGCCTTGGGGACACAGAGCATCAGCCTCGTGCATTCCTAGAGAGAAGTGCATGGCCACAAGAGGGGCCCGAGCTACAAGGGGCAGTCAGAGGGGGCTTCCTGGAGAGGGGGCTTCTGCACCTGGCCTTGATGGTGGAGGGGATACTTTCTCTGCCAAGCAAGTTGCTTCCAGGCAGCTTCCCCCACTGCCCCTTGCACTGCCCCCTCCCCACCTTGGCCAGGCTGCTCCTGGCTCGCGGAGTGGAATGACCCTGGAGTTGGCACACCGCCTGTGTGGACCTGCCTGCCTCCTGTGGGCGCCAGGCCCCCAGGCCCGCATCCAGGGCTCTCTCCTCTGGGGACTACAGGGACCTGTTAGGATGTTCGGCAGGTTTTGAAAGCCTCTCGTTTTATTTCACCCTCCTGGGACCCCTGGGAATTGGGTACTAACATCCCCACTTTGCAGAGAGATGAGAGAACGCAGGCTTCCGGGGGCAGATGTGGTGCCCAGGCCCCCAGGGAGCATTCCAGCAGGTTGGGACTCAGGGTCAGGCCCCTGCCCATCCAGCATCACTGCCCACAGTGGACGCCTCATGGTGACCACCCACCACAACAGAGACCACCCGTGGGACCCCTGGCTCGCTGCTGGGGCCTTCTCTCCCCAAAGTGGGCTCCCTGGGGACTCCCAGTTAACCACGATTGTCCCACTGCTGAGGGCTGCTGTCTCCCCTATAGCCTGTTGGGTCCGGGCCCCCGGTGCTAATCACCCGTTAATCCCAGTGCCCAGCCTGGTTAAAGAACGAATGAATCTGACTGCCTTAGAACGCCTCCACGAGGAAGGCATTTTTATTCCTGCTTTACATTAAGACAGTCAAGGCCCAGAGAGCGCCCCAGCCTGACTTCTCCCCAAGCCACATTCTTTCTGCTCTGCCTTGCTGCATCTCATCTGCTGAGCACCAGCTACGTGCAGGGCCGGGCGGGGGGAGGAAGAGAGGCAGATCCTGTCCTAACTGTAGCCAGAGGTTAGGGACCCTGGGACGCTGCCTGCTCTGTGCGTGAGTGCAGGCGGGGGCCACGTGCATGCAGGGAAGGTGTGTGGCATCCATGCGTTCATTGAGGGGCTGTCCTCTCATCCCGAGGCCTGACACCTCCGGTTGCATTGCCCCCACGTGGGGTCCAGGGAACGTGCCTGGCGGGAATGGTTAATTAAATGAAAGCAATTTCATACCCACAATTTGTGAATCTGACCATAGCAGACTCGTGCTCCAGAGCTAGAGGGGTTCAGAGATATTTTCTGTTGTGTTTGGCTTGGGTTTTTTAGAGAGGAAAATGCACACGAGCCCTGGCCATGTTTAGGGGAAATAAGCTAAGAATGTGCACCTTCACCCTGACCATATGAAGCGTCTCCAGCTTCCTATGTGGATCCTGACCCCCAAATATTTCTGGGAGGCAGGGGGTAGGCCCGCAGTCCCCGCCACGGCCCGGAGTGCTGGAATGTTTGTGCTGGAACCTGGACCCCGTGGGCTTCAACACGGCCAGATTCGTGATGTTTCCCCTCCAGTCTTCCCTTCCAGAGGGCTCTCATTTAAATCAGAAATGCATCTGGGGGCTGGCCCGGTGGTGTAGCGGTTAGATTCGTGCGCTCCGCTTCGGCGGCCCGGGGTTCGCCGGGTCGGATCCTGGGTGCAGACCTGCGCACCGCTCGTCAAGCCATGCTGAGGCGGCACCCCAGATAGAGCAACGGGAAGGATACACAGCTGTGACATACAGCTGTCTACTGGGGCTTTGGGGAGAAAATAAAGGAGGAAGATTGGTAACAGATGTTGCCTCAGGGCCAATTTTCCTCAAAAAAAAAAAAAAAGAAAGAAATGCATCATGGGAGGGAACAGGGCAGGCCTGAGATTTAGGACTGTGAGTAAGTCAGGGTACAGGCAATGCTGCTGTAATGAGGTGACCCCAAAACGCGGTGGCTTGGACAGAGACTTGATGTCTCTCCCATACTTTAGTCTGGATGGGGCGGGCATAGCGTCCTGACAGGGTGGACGATCATGGCACCTCTGACCTCTCCTTGGCCGTCCCCAGCAGGCAGCTTCCACCTGGAGGTCTCAGTTGGCTGGTCCAGCTCTGACCATTGCCATCACGCCTATGGTCTGCAAAGTAGGGTGGGAGGGCGTGGTCCTCCAATCACAGGGCATCTTCACACAGCCTTTATGCTGACATGCCATTGGTCAGAACATGGTCACATGGCCATACCTACTGCAAACGATACTGGGAACTGTAGTCTTTAATGGGCGGCCATGTGTCTCAAATGTATTGAGGGTTTCCAGACCTGGGAACTATTGACATTTGGGGCTGGGTACCTCTTTGCTGTGAGTGCCGTCCTGTGAATTGCAGGATGCTTAGCAGCACCCCCGAGTTGTAACAACCAAAAATGTCCTCAGACATTGCCAGATGTCCCCTGGGGCATAATCAGTCCTTGTTGAGATCCACTGGGCCATAACAAGTGTCCCAAACCCCGGTGTCTAGGGGGCCCAGGCTGGGCTGGGATGGGCCCATGGACCATGCCCCCTCAGGAGGGGACAGCTACCTCTGGGCTCCACCACCAGTTCTCGTGCTGGAAGAGGAGAGAGATCTGGATTTCCATGTGAAATATCCTGATTGCACACTGATAGGCCTCGTCGAAAAAGGAAGAAAGCTGTGTGGTTGTTACGGGTTGAATTGTGTCCCCCCAAAAAGATATGTCCGTGTCCTAAGCCCCAGAACCTGTGCGGGTGACCTTATTTAGGATCTTGGCAGACGTAATGAAGCTCAGTGGTCATCCTGCAGCGGTGGTGTCCTTCTAAGAAGAGACACGTGGAGAGGCCGAGATGGAGGAGCGGTGACCATAGCCCAGGGACGCCCGGAGCCACCAGGAGCTGGAAGAAGCAGGAAGGATCCCCTCCTAGAGCCACAGAGGGAGGCAGCCCTGCCCCCACCTTGACCTCAGACTTTCAGCCTGCAGAACTGCGAGAGTCGATTTCTATTACTTTAAGCTACCCAGCTGTGGAATTTGTTGCCCCAGCCCCGGGAAACCAACAGTGTCCAGTGCCTGTCTGTGCCCCTGGGCTGGAGGCTTCCCGGAGCCCCTGCCCCCACCCCCAGCTCGATGGGCTGGTCTGTGGGTCCGGCTTCAGCGTGCCCTGAGCCCAGCTGCACAAAGTGGGAGGCAAAGCTGTCAGACCCTTACATCTGGGGGTCACTAGGACAGTGAGATAGGCCAGCCGGACAAGTCCAGTCACAAACCACAGTCTGAGCCTGTAGGCCCCACAGAACCTGGCCTGGAGCAGGACCAGTGTTGGGCAGTGTGCAGATGGAGGTCCCTCTGGCCTTGCCACATCCTAGCTGCGGTACTGCCGGGTCCTCTCAGACCCTCAGTTTCCTTATCTATCAAATGGGGAGAATCAAATGTGCTTGGGACCAGACAAGGCCTCCCTAAATGAGTGCTATGAGCCAGTGTGCACACCAGACGGCCCTGGATGCACATGCTTATTCACTCAGGGAATCCAGCAGATGTCTGTGAAGGGCCCTGTCTGGGACCCAGGGACACGCAGTGAACCACACGGACTCCCAGAGCCCGAGACGACAGACGAAGGACACGAGAGCTGCGGGTGCCCAGCTCTCCCCGTGTGGTGTGACTCCCCCGGCTTGAGGGTGGTTGGGTGGGGTTGGGATTAAGGTTGGGGTTAGCGTGTAGTTAGGGCTGAGGGTGAGTGTGGAGTTAGAGATTAGACTGGAGTTTAGTTGGGATTTGGGGTTGGGGTTAAGTTTATAAACAAAATTTGTGTTGGAGTGGGTTAATTTTGCGGTGAGAGCCAGCATTTCGGGTGTGGCTTAGATCAAGATTAGGTTCAGTGTAAATTTATGTTAGGATTAGGGTCAGGTGGGGGTCAGGGTTGGGGTGGGGACGAGGTTAAGGCATTGCTTGCAGCCCCGGTATCTCTCCATGGCTTTCTTCATCCAGCCCTGAACTCCCGGGTCTTACCTTAATCGAATGCTCCTTGTCACGTCCCGGGCCTCAGTTTACCCCCTGCATGAGTGGCTTGGCTCTGAGTTTCTCAAGGCCCTCCCAGCTCTAAAAATTCTAATTAGGTGGGATCCTCCTCAGGGGAGCCCAGGTTATGAGCTGCTGTTCTGCAGGAACGCAGGAGTACAAAGATGCTTTCCTGAAGGGAGCAGAACAAAAGAGGAAGCAGATAGCATCAGGCTCCGGCACTCCGCTTAGAGAAACTATTTTAAAACCACGTGCTTTGCACTGCAGTTTCATCGGAATCGCCCTGGGAAACCGAGTTTGACTTCCGCAAAGGTTCGCATCGACGGGACACGTTATCGTTCCGTTTCTAGGAAAGAGGAGTCATTAGGTGCCTCATTCCAGAGATTGTTTCAATTACAGCCGAAAAAAAGTACGAATCCCGTGAGGAAGCAAATACCTCCCTGTCGTGACCGAGAAGGCGCGCCTCCCCACTTCAGAACAGCCCACCTGCGCCCTGCACCTGCTCTGGGAGGAGGTGAAGGCAGTGGCTCCTTCCTGGGGGAATCCAGGTGTGCGTGGACAGCGTCCCCTGGTGTGGTTGCAAGGTGAGCTGGTGTCCAAGAGGGGGCGACCTTCCAAGGCCCCCCCACCCCCCAGCTCCAGATGACCCAGAGCTTGAAGCCTTGGGGGGGTCAGAGGAGAATTCCTGAGTCCCGAGCCATAGACTTGGGCATCATCCTCATCCCCAGGGGCGGCCTGGCTGTTGATTCTCACCCCCACTCTCCATCGGCCGCCCCTGGGAGCTGCCCTGAGCCTGTCACTCTCCCTGTTGCCCCAGAGGGCTCTTTCCAGACGGAACTCGGCGCACACTCCCTGTGCCATCACCAGCAGGAGGAAGTCCAAGCCGGTCCCTAGAACTCACCCAGCAGTGAGACTTGGCCCTTGGCCTCTCCCACCCCTCCTGGCCTTGCGTCTCCGTTCCAGGAACGCTGCTGCTCTGCTCGTCCCTAATGCCCCCATGCCCCAGCTCCACACCTTCATGTGGGGGCCCCTCTGCAAAGAGCACCCTTCCCACCATGACCTTCACGGCTCACTCTTCCTCATCCATCAAGATCAGCTCAGCCACCTCCCCCAGGAAGCCCTCCTGGGGCTCCTCATGCACCCGAGGGCTGCCAAGGCCCCGTCATGGGGGCTCATTGTCTCACTCTCCTGGGTGCCTCTCCACGTGCTTGGGGCTCCAGGGCGGAGACCCAGCCGCTTCGCCTGCAACATCCCAGGCCCAGCACAGGGTGGAATCCTTTAGGACGGCGACAGCTGGATGTGTGAGGGAGCAAGCGAGTGAGGAACACAGAGGAAAAGCCTACCCCACGTGGCCCCCACCATCGCTAACCCTCCCTGAGGGTCCCGTCTCCTCCCTCCCCTGCTCCCCTGTGGCCCCTCTGATGCACTGCCCGCCCCCTGACCCCCCATGAGCCTAGGCCAGGAAAGCCCCTGTAGCTAGATCCACCCCAAACAGGTGTGACGTGGCCGCTAAGGGCCCGTCGAGCTCCATGGAGGCACGGGGCGGCCCTCTCTCCGGCCCGGGACACCCCAACTGTGAGGACTGGAGCTGAGGGCCCCACTGCCAACGCTGGTCTTGGACGCCTCTCTGCAGGGTGGACATCAGATGAAGGAGGGGACCCGTACCGGGGTCACCTCCTCAGGCTCTAGGCCTGCCCCGGCCGCTCTCCGTTGCCGCTTTAATTTAATTGTAAGTCCCGCTGCGGAGCATTCCCTGGGTGGACTCTTTCCAAGGGACCAGCCTGCTCCCTGGGAAGAGGTGGGCAGACGTCTCCCCAGATCTGCCTTCCTGGCGACACCGCTCCTCCAGCCCCCGTGCCCACCTGCAGCTCCCGACCCCGACCCCTCCTGCCCGAGATGCCCAAGCAGTGGGCGCCCGCGGCACGTTCTGGTGTCAGCTGGGAGATGGGCAGAGAATCCGAGACCAGCTAGAATGAGAAGCCAGGGCCAGTCAAGGAGAAAGGTCAGAGCAGGACTGGATGGCGTGTTGCAATGACCCCTTCATGCCCAGGGGGCAGGGTGGGGCAGGTGCTCCCCACACACCCGAGCACCATGGGTCTGGGTGTGGCCAGGGCGGCGGCAGCACGGGGTCTGGGTTCTGGGCCCCACAGTGCCCACGTGTGACATGCTGTGCGCGTGGTGGAAACCAGCTACAGAGGAAGGGAGGCGGGACAATGGCGTCCAGGCCCGTGACTGTGTGCCAGGGGCCCGTGACTGTGCCGGCGTTGGTTCCACACAGACCTTACCAAAGAAACACACGGTGGGAACCGATTTCTACTCGTTTGATGTCCCCCCCGGGACTCGCGGGCCCCTCTCTCATGTTTCCGGGGGGAGGTCAGCAGGGCCCGGCCCCGGGGGACGGGGACGCTCGCATCGGCGCTGGTGTTCGTGACGGCCTTGGAAAACCCGTGTCCTTGTCTAATTAAGCCATTAGGAGCCCATCTCCATGGAAACACTGTACTTGGAGACTCAACACGGATGAATATTTATTCAATTAACAGGGAAACTTGGCCCCCGGCCATGACTGTCGGGGGGCTGCCAGGGGAGTGAGTCACTTTTCGGGGGACGCACCGAGGCCTTTCACCCACGTGATGTAGTTTTCGTAGCCCGCCTACAAGAGGGTCACGGCCGCCCCCGGCGTAAGGAAGAAATGAAGGCTCCGAGCCGCGCAGCCTCCCCGTGACAGCCAGAGGTGGAACACGCACCCCAGAGGGCCTGGCGGGACCTGCCGGCTCTTTCCACAACCCGAGCCCTGCGGGAGGCAGGGAAACACCCTCCCACATCCCAACCCCCAGGCGGTTAAGTCCCCCGGCTGTGCAGCGGACGGCTCCACATGATGGCTGTGTGACCTTGGGCGGTCACGTGAACTGCCCGTGCCCTTGTGGGTCATCTGTGACGGGGCCTAATCCTGGTAGCCGTCTCCGTCTGTCCAGGCGGCTAGCACAGAACACCGCGGACGGGGCAGCTTATCAACACACACTGCTCCCAGTTCTGGAGGCTGGACGTCCGAGATCAAGGTGTCAGCAGGTCAGGTCACATCCTGGTGGGGACCCTCTTCCTGGTTCACAGACGGCTATTCCCTCGCTGTGTCCTCACAAGGAGGAAGGGGTGAGGGGCTCTGGGGGGTCTCTTTGGAAGGGCACCAATCTCACTCGTGGGGGCCCCACCCTCACATCACCTAATCACCTCCAAATACTGTCACACTGGGGATTAGGGTTTCAACAGGTGGATTTTGGGGGGACACAGACATTCAGACCGTGGCAGGACCTCCTCAGGCTGTGGGGAGGACCAATGGGGCTGAGCATGACCAGTGCCCCACACAGCGCCTGGCACACAGAAGGAGCCCCGCCAGCGCTGAGTGGAAAGGCCAAGCAGAGCCGGCCACAGGCCTGCCCTGAGCCCTGGGAAAGTTCCTGGTGGCTCCTCCCAAGGCGCATGGAGGGGGCCACACGTCGCATTTGAGGGCAGCAACAAGTTTGAGGAAAGACAAATCAGGTCATAAAAGGACAGTATCGGGGTGACCCCAAGGGAAAGCAGAGAGCTCGGGAAGCCCCGATGTTTCTCAGAGGGGGCACAGCGCCTGCCCTCCTTCCAACTCTTGTCTCCGACTGGAAGGAGCCATCCGGGCACATAACCCAAAATCCTACCCAGCCTTGAACGCCCACCCAGTGGGGTCTGGGCCGTCTGCCTGCCTTCAGTGATGGGGTCACAAAGGGAACACTCAAGACGTGTTTGTCTAGTTGAAGAAAACTGAAGAGAATTGGGCTGCAATGGAGCCCACCCATCCGTGGTGGATGCTGGGAGGAGGAAGGGACAGGTCACTGGTTCCGGAGCCAGCCCCCAGGCTCTGCAGACTGGACCCACATGTGTAGGCTCAGGTGGAGCTCCCGTCCTTCTTTGAGACAGTGAGGCTGTGGGGCCCAACAGGCACGGGTCCAAATCCCGACTCTTCCTGGAGTAACTGCACTGTCTACTCCTCAGCTTCCTCATCTGCAAAGTGGGGGTAAACATCCCGGCACCCTCGGACTGCTGTGTGGAGATCTGCTTTGTTTCATTTTATCAAGAAGCCCAGGACCAGGGCAGGACAGCCCACACAAAGGTGTTTCTACTCTGATTCCCTTCTTAGCATCCAGAGACTTCTGTTTCAAGATGCAGCCTGGACACCCCATCCCCCTCCTCCACAGCCTCCCCTGCACCAGATCCCACAACTAATAGCAGAGCTGTATTAACCAGTGACTGTCCCCTGCTTGACAACAAGACGGACCTCCCGGTGGACCAGAGGCTGTGAGGTGGAAGGAGGCAGGGCTGGATCGAAGAAGGAGCCAGGCACGCGACACTTCTGGGGGTGTTGCCACAAAGAGCAAAGGGAGTCCTTGCCCTGCCAGGGTGCGGGGAGCCGGGCCACCCACACGCCGCCAGGTGGGGGGTTTCAGGAACAGCCGGGCACGCTGACCGTCTGTCCTCCTCGCCCCCGTGGGGCCGGCGTCCTGCTTCCAGGGGAGACATGAGTGGGGGAGCTGAGGCAGAGAGACGCTCCGGAGAAACAGGAACCGCTCACGCCCCGGAGCCCGGGGCCCAGAGGGGAATGCCCGGCCGTCCCTCCCCCCTCCACGAGCCCCAAGACGTGCAGCCGTGGTTCCAGCTCTCGGCCCTTCCCTGAGCGAGCGGTGACGCCCGGAACCGCGAGGTCGGAGGGGCGCACGGCCAGGGGCCGCCAGCCTCCGGGGCGGTCAGCGCCGCGAGCCGCAGGAAACAGGTAGCAGCGCATCCGAATGGCGCCCGCAGGTCGTCCTCTCGGAGGGACGAGAGGGTACCCGCCGTGAAACAAAAACAGGCCGGTACACAACAGGAGCAGGCGGTGGGGGACAGCGGCCGAGAGGCCTGGGGAGGGAAACGGGCCGGCTGGACGGAAGGACGGCCGTGGAGGCGGATGAGCTGAGAAGGGACGGTGCGGTCCGTCCCCGCCGCCGAGAAGCTCCGTGAATCCCGTTCCCTCTGTCCTTGCTGCCACAGCTCACGGTCACGGGCGGTCCCCCTTCTCGACTCTTCCCCCGCCTCCTCCGCAGGCACGTAGGCCCTTCGCGACCAGGCCCTCCCACCCAGCACCACAGACTTCCGCCTGTCACTCCCAGCCACGCCGACCACCTGGCTTCCTCACACCCCATGGTTTGTGTGGGTGGACGACCCCTCTCCTATAACCCGCGTGAGTTTGCTGGGGCTGCCAGAGCAAACACCATAGACGGGCAAGATGGAAGTTCTGGGGACGGGTGGTGGTGACGGTTGCATGTCAGTGTGAATCACTGGACAGAACTGGACACTTAGCAACAGCTGAAATGGTAATTTATGTCATGTGTATTTCACCACAACTAAAAATAAAGTAAAAGGGAAAGGCCCTCTGCATCTCGGGTGAGAACAGGGAACT
The DNA here is from genome assembly GCA_031878705.1 of Tapirus indicus. Taxonomy (NCBI): domain Eukaryota; kingdom Metazoa; phylum Chordata; class Mammalia; order Perissodactyla; family Tapiridae; genus Tapirus; species Tapirus indicus. Next base: position 2,987,599 of record CM062919.1, on the reverse strand, counting down.
GGCTGGAGAAAGCCCGGAGCCAGCCCCCAGGGATGTGGGGTCCTGGGCTCTGGGGGGCCCGCGGCTGGGCCCTGCTGAGCGGGCAGGCAGAGGTGAGGCGCCACAGCTGGTGGGCTCCGCTCTCCCAGGGGGAAGTCGGGGGATAACGGATGTGAGCAGCGCCCGCCCTCACGGGACTGGATTGCGGGCCGTGTGGCCCTGCTCCCGGGCTGTGCCCGGAGCTCCGGCCCAGGCATCTGGGGGACTGGCCGGGCACCCCCGTCTCCACCTGCCGTTCCCACAACTCCTCTCTGGACCAGCGTGCCCTGGGAAGCCTGCCAACGTGGAGAGTCCCAGCCTCCACCCCGAGATCCAGGGGTGGTGCCCAGGAGCCTGCGTCTCACAAGCTGCCCGGCTGATTCTGGTCCAAGTGGATTGAGGGACCAGGGTTGGAGAAACTGCTTTAGGATTCCGAGAGCTTGGGACTGCCTGATTCCACTTCATCCTTACCACAGCCCAAACCACTTCCTTTGGAAATAATTTCAAACTGCAGAAAAGTTACAAGAATAAAAATAGTACACAGAACACCATAAGCCTTTTACCCAGATTCAATTATTGCTACATTTTACCCCATTTATTTTATCATTTGTTCTCTGTCCCTCCTCCTCCTCCCCCTCCTCCCCCTCCTCCTCCTTTCTCTCCCTCTCTCTCCACATGTGTATGTGACTTTTTTTCTGAACTGTTTAAGATCAAGCTCCATGCGTCATAGCCCCTCACCCTTAGAGAGCAGAGATGTCCTCTGACCGAGCGAGTGACATCATCACACTGCTGTGACACCTCCCTCTCATGTACGGCTCACATTCCCATTCTGCTGGTTGACCCCATGGTGTCCTTTAAAGCATCTTTCTCTCTAGCAGGGGCCCCTCTAGGATCAGGTATGGTATTTATTTGCCTTGTCTCTTTCCTTTCATCTGGAACATTTCCATAGTCTTTCTTTTCTATGTCACTGACATTTTTGAAGAGTACAGTGCTTTTTTTCATGGAGCGGCCCTCATCTGGGGTTTGTCTGCCGTCTCCGCATGACTGGATTCAGGGCACATTCTCAGCTGCAACACCACACGGACGGTGGGTCTTTCTCCAGGTTCCACCGAGCACGACGTCCACCTGTCTCACTGGGAACGTTGTTCTTGGTGAGCTGGTGGAGGAGGAGTCGTCCGACTTATCTGCTGTATAATTATTCTTTATTTCCTTGCAGCTAATAAACAGTCTGAGGGAGGACACTTTAAGACCACAGAAGTAGGCTGCTCCTTCTCAGAATTTCTCCCCAGATTTAGCATCCATTAATGACTCCTGCTGATCCAATCTTTGGTTGCAAAATGTTGATTTTCAAACCCAGTCCTTCCCCCACATCCAGTCAGTCAGCATCAGGCATCCTACTGCAGTGACATCTCTTCTATCTCGTCTGTCTCTCTATCGTCTCTCTCTCTCTCTATCTATCCATCCATCCTTCCATCCATCTATGTCTGTCTATTTATCTATCTAAATAGCATCTATCTATCTAATCATCTGTCATCTATCTATCATCTATCTATCTCGTCTATCTATCCATCCATCCATCCATCCCTCCCTTCCTCTCCCTCCCTCCATCCATCTATCTATGTCTGTCTGTCTATCTATCTATCTATCTAACTAACTATTTAGCTACCTACCTACCTACCTATCTATTCCCTCTTCTCAGTATGAACACGTGTAATTTATTGATGTACTTCATTATTCTGATGCTTAGATCGTTCCAAACTTAAGCCAGCGGGAGCCCCGTCAAGCTGGCTCCTGAGTCTTTGTGACACACCACATTTTTTAGCACCTCCTGACTTGCTGGCATCAGGGGATGTTCTAGGCTCCCCTCGTGCTTTCCCTGCCCCAGCCCTGAAACCCGCTGTCTCACTGAGAAGCCCTGCTTCCTTTCGGTGGGAAACGTACTGGAAACCAAGATCTGGTGCAGGTGCCACTGACACAGGACCCTCAGGCCTCTCAGCAGACAGACCTAGGGACTGTGTGCACGTGCACACACGTGTAACATGCGTGCAAATATGTGACAGTCACGTCTCAGAAGCCCTGAGTTCACATGCATGAGTGATTCGATCCCTCCGCACAGGGTTCTTCCCCATCCCCCCGCGGTTCCGTGATCGTATGTCTCCTCTTCCGACAGCAGCGACCGGCTCCCGTCCCTGCCATCCTGTGACAGACCCGCGGGACCTTTACAGCTGCCCTGCCGTTTCACCCCGAGAGAGAAGGATACGACTAACGGTGTTCTGATGGTTCCCCTCTCTCCACCCCACCCCTCACACCCACCCAGGCCCAAGGGTGTCCAGACAAAAACTGGTCCAAGAGCGACTTGGATTCGTTCTTCATGTCCCATTTCTTTTCAGCGTGGCCGTGTTCTTTATGTGAAACACAGCTGAGCTCATTTTGGTCCAGTTTGCTCCCAGTGTCATTTCCCCTTTCTCGTCCTTGTGAACTGAATTGAATGGAGCTGGGTGGAGGATGTGAAGTATTGACAGGCTTCCAAACTGCACCAAAGGAGGAGCCAGAGAAGTTGTCCCCCGTTGGGCGCTAAGTCCGCTGTTCTCTTGTGGGTTCCTCCCGTGTGTCCTAAGACGGGCAGTTGTGTGTGCGTTTTCTTATCTCCCCTCTTATTACACGCAGGGCAGCACGCTGGCTGTGCTGTTTCACGCTTGGATGTTTTCACTTAGTGATGTGTCCTAGGACTCCCTCCACGCCACATCACAGAGACGGCCCGTTCCTGTTTACAGCGACGCTGTCCCCACCGTGCACATGCGCGCGGCTTACCGGCCTGTTCCCTATGCTTGCACACCTCGTTCTCCCCATTTTGCAGTGACAAATAGGCTGTAATGAGCAGCCTTGGGCCTCCAGAGTTCCGTGTCCTTGCAGGTGCATCTTCGGGGTAAATTCCTAGACGTGGGATTGCTGGGTCAAAGGGTAAATGCACGTGTAGCTTTGCTAGATGTTCTCCCTCCTTAAGGGTCCACCATGTGGCACTCCCACCAGCAGTTTCTGACACCACCTGTCCCCCCAGCTCCGCCACAGGGCCTGGGGTCAAACTTGTGAAGTTTTGTCTGTCTGATGGATGGGGAGTGCGTCTCGGTGTGGCTTCAACTTGCATTTCTGTACATGAGTGACGCTGGACACCTCTTCACAGGGCCCAGGGCCACTTGTACAGCCCTTTTCAGGAACTGTTTTCCTGTAGTTGGCTCATTTTTCTATACGATTTTTGTTTCTGTTTCTCAAGTTTTAAAAGTTCTCTGTATATTAGAGACATTAACATTTTACCTATAAAGTGAGTTCCAAATATTTCCTCCTGGTTTGTCTTTTGGTTTGCTTAATTTTTTCCATGCAAAAGTTGATTTTTTGCAGACAGACTCATCAGTATTTTCTTTCATCGTTTCTGGGTTTTCACTCGTGGCCGGGAAGCCTCTCCCGGCTCTCCGCTTGTAGAACGATTCTCCTGCGTTTGCGTCTGGAGTCCGGGTGTTAAGCTGTGTACGCTTCGGTCTCTGATCTTGTGAGTTTACTCTTGTGTGTGCTGTGAGAAATGGATCTGATTTTGTCTTTTTCCACACGATTATCTACTTGTCCCAGCCCCATTTTATGTGAAAGATGCTGGTCGCCGGGGGGAACGGAGACCCTCCTTGATCCCAGCCGGATGGCTCGTGCGGCTCAGTGTCCATGGCCGCGCTGTGTCCCTTGTGCGCTGCCTTCGCTGCAGGGCTGGGCAGGGTGCTGTCACGGCCGGCAGCTCCTCCCGCCCGCCCGCCCGCCCTCTTCCTGGCTGTATTCTCCCAGCTATTCTCGCATGTTTGTTTTTCCACAGGAACTTTAGTATCAACTCCAGCTCCGTGAAAACTGCTCATTGGAATTTTTATTAGGATCGCATTAAATTTATACCCTAAACTAGGGAGAACTGGCATCTTTACGATGTTGGAACGTCCTGACCTTTCTATTTTGGGTCTTTTTTGTGTCTCTCAGGAGTGTTTTATGGCTTCTTTCACACGGGCTGTGAACGTTTCTTGCTGGGTTTACTGCTGGGGGAGGGGCGGGGCTTCGGCTGTGGGCTGCTGTTCTCCGTCTGCCCTCTGACCTGTGTGGCCACGTCAAGGTGCCCCTTGCCCTCCAGCTTCTCGCTGTTTGGCCAGCAGGAAGCCCCCGGAGAGAACAGGATGGATGAGAGAGATGAGGGCCTCGCTCCCTGGCTCGCTGCCTCCCAGGCCGGGCAGGCTGCATCTCTGCCAAGGCTGCAGCTTCTCGGGGCTGCGCTGTCCCCCAGCCACAGCCGCGGCTTCTCCTGGGGCCCAGCCACGCTCCCACCTTGGCCCTCCAGGCCTGGGTGGTGCTGGCTCCTCTGCGGCCAGCCCGGGGCACTTCACTGTCCGTGTTAGTGTCCTCTGACTTGTTGGAGATGGCCTTTCCTCGTCCCTCTCGATCACCCTGCTGGTGCGGGCCCTCGGCCACTGGCCAGGCCTCCAACTGAAGCACCCCCACCCCCGGCACCCTCACCTTTTTGGACAGAGCACCTGGGTTTTTCTGGGGAAGCCCCTGGCCCCCACCACTCTCTGATTGTGTTCTCTTGGGCAGACCCCACTCTTGGGTCTGAGGGTGGCCCTTGACTGAGGTCGCCACTCAGAGCATGCTATTCCTCTAACAGGAGGGAGGTTCAGGGATGGCAAAGGCAGAACAGGGGCTTCCATTTGGAACTTTTTCTAGAGCTTCTGGGAAGGAGGCACTCTCTCTTCACCGAGGGGGAGAGCACTGTGGGCTTTTCTTGCCACCAGGAAGCACAAGCCTCCCTCAGAGTAAAGCAGAGCCGGGAGATGGGGAGACTGAGTCCTAGTGACAAGCTTGCACCCCTGGATCCAGCCATGCCTGACACCCTGGATTTGCTTCTTGTCTTTTCCATTACATGAGCCAATAAAGTCACCTTTTGCTTAAGCCACTTTGGTTTTATTTCTGTCACTTGCAACCAGAGTCCCCTGACTTACACACAAGCTCTGGGAGGAGTTTTATACTCTGTGAAGGGAGGGTGATGCCAGAGGGGCCCAAACACTGCGAGCTACACTGGGGCACCCAGAGAAAGGCGCTGCATCGTGGTTCAGTTCAGAGAGGACTCTGCTCCCCGCACAGCCCAACAGGAAGTTGTGTGAGCACCACGCCACCTCCCTGTGGCAGGGCCTACACATGCAGCTGCTCCAGACACGATTCTGAGGGCCCAGAAGGAGCTGGCCAGGCGAGCAGCCCCGAGAATCTGCCAGGACAAGGCTTCGCCTGTCTGGGCATCCTACACCGTACACGTTCATGCCTGTCATGGGAGCCTCACAGGATCCCGGGCGGCGTGTCGTGCTGACATCCCTATTCACAGTTGATGAGCCAGTTGGCTGGTGGGAGGGAGGGAGGCCCCTTTGCTTGACAGCGCAGCAGGGGATGGCCTGGCAGCCTGACAAGCTGTCCACCCAGGAGGGCTGTGAGACAGGGAGGGAGGAAGGAAAGGGTGGGCATGGAGTGGAGTCAGGCTTCAATGACCTCAAATGCTAGGCAGCCCAAGATTAATTTTATCACTGCTGAGGTCCGTAAGACTCTCCGAGGAGCAGTTACCTCCTTTGCCACAGGGCTGGGCTGGCCTGGGCTTGAGGAGTATAGCAGATTACAAAAATGGCCACAATCCTTCCCTCTAAATAACTAAATGCGTGGTTATTGTTGTAAACTACCATGTTCGGGGCTGTTTGTCACGCAGCAGCAGCTGACTGATGCAGGATGGCCACAGAGGAAGAAGAAAGGAATGCGCAGCTTCAGGGCTCGCGTGCTGTGCATCTGGTGGGTGTTCACCAAGGTGGAGTCGGTAGAGTTGTGTGCTGTACCCTGGGGATGCCCTCCTGCCTGAGGCCCCGCCAGCACAGTCTGAGCCCTTCCAAGCTCCTCTGATAGAACTGGTCCCACTGGGGCTCATTTCCCGTCACTGACGTCCTGACGGGAATGAGGGATCTGAGAGCAGTTTAGAGGCCATGGAGAGGATGACGGCCTTGGGCAGGAGGCGGGGAGGATGGAGAGAGAGGCCAGGCCGATAAACTTCTGCAAGAGTGAGTGTGGAAGGCAGGCTGGCCCCCCAATTTGTCTGCACCCTAGTCCCCATGAATAGGTTAAATTACATGACAAAGAGGACATCACAGATGTGACTGAGGTCACGACTCAGTGACAGTAAGATAGGGGGGTTATCCCGGATGATCTGGGGGGCCTGGTCCAATCACAGAAGACCTTAGAAGCCGAGAATGTTCTTTGGCTGGAGTCAGTGATGCAGGAGGAGAAGTCAGAGAGATTCAAAGTGTGAAAAGGACTTGACCTGCCACTGCTGGTTGGAAGATGGAGGAGGATGTGACAAGGAATTCAGGTGGCCTTAAGGGGCTGAGAGAGGCCCTGGCAAGGAAATGGGGACCTCAGCCCTACAACGGTGTCTTGCTCAGGGCTCTCCAGAGAAACAGAACCAATAGGACGTGGGTATGGAGAGAGGGAGAGAGTTATGTTAAACTGGCTCATGAGATTGTGGGGGCTGGCAAGTCTGAAATCTGCAGGGTCAACCAGCAGGCTGGCGACCAGGGAAGAGTGGACATTGCAGCTTGAGTCCAAAGGCCGTCCAGAGGCAGAACTCCCTCTTCTTCAGGGGAGGTCAGCCTTTATCTTAAGACCTTCAACTGATTGGATGAGGCCCACCCACATTGTGGAGGGTAATCAGCTTTACTCAAAGTCTACGGATTCAAATGCTAATCTCAAATAAAAAGTACCTTCAGAGAAACATTTAGAATACTGTTTGGCTAAATATCTGGGCACCGTGACCTAATCAAGTTGACACATAAAATTAACCATCACAAACCCAAGAAACTAAATTCGGCCATAGCCTGAATGAGCTGGAAGTGGCTTCTCCGCCGCGGCCTCCAACTAAGAACCCAGGCCGGCGCTCACCTCTTCATTTTGGCCTTGTGAGGCCTGGAGCAGGGAGCCAGCCGAGCCCAGGACCCCAGACTCCAGAACTGTGAGATACCAAATGCGTGTTGTTTAAGCCTGTTTTTGTGGAAATTTGCTTCAGCAGCCACAGGAAACTAACGCAGGTAACCCCCGAGGACAGCTGGGCTGGCCGGCGGTGGTGTCACCCGGCGCTGTGACACTGCATGACTGAGGCTAAGCTCTGTGGGTCCTGGGCCGAGTCCCACGCGGGCTGGGATTGGATCAGTACCTGCGGGGCAGGGACACATGGACACGTTTCTGCTGAAGGAGAGCTCGGGCCTCGGGCCAGGGGCGCCGCCCTGTGTTCTCAAGGCTGCGGGGTTTACCTGGGCACGGGCCCAGGCGTCTACAACTCCTGGGACCGCATCGCGGCCTGCGAAGGATTTCACTTGAAAAACAGCTTCTGCTGCCGACACAGGTTTGAAAACCACAGAAGTCGTCCACCTTCTCGACCACCTGGCAGAGGTGACAAGGCCCTGGGGGGCGGGTGACTGCCCTGGGCAGGCGGACCCGGGCAGGGACTCTAATGCACGACGCCCAAGCCGATGACGTCATTATCCCGCGTGTTGGCAGCAAGTTGGTCACTGCTGGGGGTCAGAGTTTATTCGTGGCGGGTCATGAAATTGCAGGCAGAGTGGTCAGTTACCAGTGGAACTGGCGTCTGTCCCTGTCACTAATGGCAGGACGCAGCGAGTGGCCAATTATTCTCATTGATACCCAGTTACAGCTACGACTCATTTTACGTCTGATTCTTACATCTCTTGGGAAAATGGAGAGACCCGAGCACACCCCCCTTGAAAGGCTCTTTGGGGAAAGAGTCCCTGGGCTGGCACAGTGACGTTTCACATTCTGGTGCTGTTGCTGTGCTGGGCTTCTGGGAAGATGTCCCCACGCATGGGAGGCATCTAGGGTCACACACTCTCACAGCAAAGAACTTTAGCAGGCGGGGGGGCTGCGGGCCGAGTGGGGCCCCCTGGCAAAGAGCTTCTGTGTTGTCCAGAGAGCTCAGCTCCTCCCACCTTCCCTGTCGGGGGCCAGCCCTGCCCCTGGGACATGGAGGGCCCAAGGACCAGGCTCTGGGGAGATCTCTTTGCCAAAGCTCAAGTGAGCCTGAAATCCAGAGATCCCGCAGAGCCCACCTAGCCAAGGTCTGGGGTCCCGGACCCCACCCTAGACAAGTTCTCAGCCCGATGGGGAAGTGGTCAAGTAGTTAATGACAACCTGTTAGAGGGCCACAGAGGGCACCGTGGGAGCCCCCAGGGCTTGCATCACCTGCCTGGAGAATCTGGGAAGGCTCCCTGGAGGAGGTGATATAATCAGGCCCCCACAGTTGGTCTGTGACTCTAGGCTTCCAAGGGCAGATAGTGAGCAGCTTTGTCAAGGGCCAGCTCTGCTCATGGCACCTCAGCCCCAGTGGGATGGCACTGCCACCTCCTGCCACCATCTCAGCTCTGCACCACCAAAGAGCCTGTGCAGCCGGCCTCAGCCAGGCCATGGGCCACGGCCCTTCTTCCGTGCTCACCGGGGTCCGCGAGGCCTCACACTGCAGCCCAGGACAGCTTCACCTGCCAAGCGCAAGCTCGCGATGCTTTCCTTCCGCACCTCCATTCCCACGACCCTTAGCATCAGGCTTCTTGGGCTGGGGCACATGGAGCCTGCGCCAGACCCAGCAGTGCAGCTGCCCTGGGGGGCTGGTGGGGAAAGGGGAGCCCTGGGGCAGCCTTAACTTCCTCTCTGCACCCCGAGTGCATTCGTTTCCTGGGGCTGCCGTAACAAAGGACCACAGCCCGACGGGGGGGGGGGGGGCTTAAATAACAGAAATTCATCAACTCACAGTCCTGGAGGCTGGAAGTCCGAGATCAGGGTGTGGGCGGGGCTGGTTCTTTCTGCGGCTGTTGGGGAGCGTCTGCTCCAGCCTTTTCCCAGCTTCTGGGGGCTCACTGGCATCTTTGGTGTTCCCTGTCTTGTGGCTGCCTCACCCCATCTCTGCCTCCATCTTCACATGGCGGCTCCCTGTGTGCACGTCTGTGTCCAAATGTCCCCTTTTTATAAGAACACTGGCCACATTGGATTAGGGCCCCCCCGAATAACCTCATTTTAATTTCATCTAACCTATTTCCAAATAAAGCCACATTGTGAGATATTGGGGGTCAGGACTTCAACCTATGAATTTGGGGGACACAATTCAACCCGTAACCCTAAGCAAGTCAGCTGCGGCCTGATTTGCTCACTGCACATGGCAGAATTACAGCCCTGCACTGACCCCCCCCCGGCGGGTGTCAAGGACCGTGATACCTGGGCCTCCCCCTTGTGACTCACCCGAGTCCCCCTTCCCACCCTGAGCAGGCTCTCTTTGACACACACAGATTCCTGCACCTCATCATCCCGCATTTCCAGTGCTTTAGCTCCCCTTGTAGACCAGGCCCCCGGGAAGCTGCCTCTCCAGGGTAAGTGTCAGTGTGCCCGGGGCTACACAGGCCGGGGGTGAGTGGAAACCTCCCTGGACAGGGCGGAACAGCCCCACCCCTGCCTCCGGCTCTCCAACGCCGTGTCCGCTGAGCGTGCACGTGGAGCCTCCGCCTGGAAACATTCTTGCTTCTTTTTCATTTCTTTCACGTCTTCTCTGCCTGTTCAGACCCAGCCTTGCCCCGGGGACCAGGCGAGTGAAGAGGACCCACCTGTAGTCCCTGTGGGGTTGACAGCCGCTCCCGAGCAGTGGGCATCTGCGTCCTCAGGCCCCTGGGCGGGAGTAGCCCCTCCCTGCCCTCCTCCACTGAGTGTCTCCCCTCCCCAGGCTGTTCTGCAGGTGGCCTTCAAGGGACTTTGCTCCCCCCCAAAAGGCAAGCCTCATCCTGTCCCTTCCCTGCTTGTCAAGCCTCAAGGGTCTTCTGGCTCGAGACAGGGGACCAGGCACCGTGCTGGCCTCCCATTCCTGAGGCCCCACAGCAGGAGAGGGAGACCACGTCCTCCCCAGCAAAGGATGCCAACCAATGGAAGAGTTCAGTAAACTCTTGGGCTTTGAAAGGAAAGGGAGTGGGCTGATGGATGAAACGGAAGGGAAATTCGGGACCTGAAATCTCCAGGAGGAGCTGCAGAGGAGGGGAGCCTACCTGCCTGACGGAAGCACAGGGAGGCCCCGGACTCAGAGTCAGCAGGTGTGGGGGGCTGACAGACGGACCACTGCCCCCATCCCCACCCTTTCCTCGCTTAGAGGGAGGGCAGGCAGCCTGTATCCCCAGGTAATAAAACGCTACCTGGGGGAGATGTCCTAACAACAAAAATGACCTGTCAGTGGACACCTGTTGTCCCCAAAAGCCATCCACACTCCAGTTCTTGGGGACACCAATCCTGACAGCTGGCTTCTTGCCGTTCCCCTAGAGCTATGCCTCCAGGTGACACGCCTCACCCCGCCCCAGAGGAAAATCAGCTCCTGCGACAGGAGCAGAGGAGACTTACAGCCACCCCTCCGGTGCTCTCCTCAGACAGGAGGACATCACAGGATGCCAGGGCAGGTGAACCAATGGCCCGAAAGGCAGCAACGGACCCCAGAGGAAACAGAAGCTCTTGAAGGAACCCTAAACATGTGCAGAAATGCAACAGCACAGACGTTTATTTTCCACGCAGCTAGTGTGAAGAAGCTACCTGAGGATGTACGCCAGCAGCAGCAGGGAGCAATGCCAAGACAGAGGGGGACGTGGAAACCAAGAACCAGAAAGGACTGCCTGCAGAGGTGGGGGAAGGCCCAGGACAGCACAGGGAGCAGGCCTGCCGGGCCACCCGTCCACACTGGAGCAGGCAACAGGGCTGCAGAGAGAGAAGTCTCCAGAAAAGGCAACTTGCAGAATGGATGTTATAAAGCAGAAGCAACCATTTTGAGGGAGGAAATGATGACATAATAAAGGCAAAAATCTAAAAATAAATGTCATTGAAGGCTCCAGGAAAACAAGAAAATTGTACCAGAGGCTTGGGGAGCAATTGGTAAGCAGTATGATCTTGATCAATTAATGGAGTGTGACTGAAAAGAACCCATTTGCCGGGGGTCACCCAAAGTCTCCTTGGAGGTCCCTGGAGCAAAGGACCTGTGGCAAGATGTCATCTCAACACCACACACTTTCTACATCATTGTAACAGTCTAGACGTCCTTCACTGACTTTCACCTTTCTAAGCCCACCAGGGTCGGGGCTCAGCAGAGCCGGGATGTGGTCACAAGCTGGGCTGTGGATGCCAGCAGCGTTGACAATGCAAAAATAAACAGTGCTGGGGTCGGCCAGATGGCATAGTGATTAGATTTGTGCGCTCCACTTTGGGGACCCGGGGTTCACAAGCTCGGATCCTGGACGTGGACCTACACATTGCTCATCAAGCCATGCCGTGGCGGCGTCCCACATACAAAACAGAGGAGGATTGGCACAGGTGTTAGCTCAGAGGCAGTCTTCCTCACCAAAAATAATAATAATAATAAATGTGCTGCTGATAGAAGGCGGGACACAGAACCAGGGGCTGTGGGAACAGGCTCACCCATTTGTAAGGATTCTGTTCATTTTGTTGACCTGCTTCTTTGGCTTCCATCTGCTCCTGCGCTGGAATCCCAGCTTCACGAAGCCTGGCCCGCCGCCCTCTAGCTCCCTCTCGCCTGGCCCCGTGCACAGAGCCTGGGGCCAGGTGGGAGCTTGATCAGTGTTTATGGACGACTGGACTGAACAAGCGTGACAGCCACCAGGCCTCCTGGGAGGAGCTGGTCTCAGCCACATCCCCGAGTCAAACCCAGTGCCAAGCCACCAGCTGGGTCCCACCCCTCGGGTGCACCCTGACATCTCCCCTCGAGAGCCTTGCCCGCCCGACCCTGCTCCTCCTGAATCCCAGGCCTGTCCCCATCCACCATCTCCCGACTGCCTGGTCTCTGCCCTGTCTGCCCCACGGACACCGGTCCCCGCTCGTGGCTTCTGTGGGCTCTGGGCACCCAGGGCAGTGTCTGGCAAACAGGCAGTCCTCAAAGACCACTTGGTGACTCTTCAGCTTCCCGTAAATTGGGTTTGCCCCACTAAATACCTGGAGAAACTGTCTTTCCAAGTCGCACACTTTGCTTCAGTCAGGGTTGGGCAGGGGCCCAGCTGCTGTGCCAGATTTCATGAAAAGGACTGGGTGAGACTGCCAGGCCTCTGATCAGGACACCGTGAACGTGTACATACCCCCCCACACCTGACAAGTCTCAGCCCTCACCACCACCTCGCATGCCCTCTCAGGGAAGCCTTGACAGGATGTCTTGTCTGTGGCCTTTTCTCTCTATTCTGGTGACAGACCTCTGCTTTCCTTCCATTCGGGGGCGGCTGATCCCCATGCTCCCACGGTCCCTGGGTGGGCACCTGACCCAGGCTTTACCCAAGGTGATCGGCCCAAGCGGAGCCAATCAGACATCTCCAGAGCCACGGGGCTTGGGTGATATGGTGACTCTCATACATGCCCTACCATGGACAGCAGCCTGCACTGGACAGAGAGCCCGGCCCCTGCTGACTCTGAGCCCTGGGGTCCAGCTGTGCCCGGGTCTGTCCTGTCCCTGGACCCTCAGTGACATGAGCCTATAAAATCTCAGGCTGTTTGGTCTCGGCGCCTGTGGCCGAGGAGTCCTGGTGGGCACGTCCTCCTTGGGACAGCCCCTCCCTGTGAGGGACCGCACCCCTCCCCACCATTTGCAGAGACCCTGGCTTTCTGGCTGTGATGATCAGAACTTCGGGTCCCTGCCTCCTGTGGCGCCAAGCAGAGCCTCGCACGTGACGGAGAAATGACAGGCGTGGTCACCGGGCCAGCTGTGGGGCTGTGCCGTGAACATTTGGGCGCCACCAACAGGAGACCCGTGTGTATGTGAACGAGGATCGCGGTTGCCTCTGGGGCACCTGCTCTTGGCCCACAGTTCCGGTTCCTGGTCTTATTTCATTCTTAAAGCCCTTCTGATGCGCACGGTGTCCCTCGCTCTGCCTCCTCCCACAGGAGGTGAGGGACTTGCCTGGGAGAGCAGGGCGGGGATTTGAACCCAGATGCTCGCCAGGCAGCGTCTCTCCTGGAGGGTTTGCTTCCAGACCTCCAGCCCGGGAGGCTGAGAATGGGGCTGACCCTCCTCTGGATATTGGGTGACAAGACTTGTCAGGCGTCTTTAAAACCCTCTGGCTTTGATTAGCGGGCTTTGCTGAGCCGGGATCGATGGCTTTGGAATCCTGCCTGTTGCTTGCAGCCCCTGCGGACAGGTCAGGGACCCTGCCCCCTCCTCTGGGAGTGGCGTTGTGGCTTCTCCCGGTTGCGGTGCCGCCTCTGCTCCAGGCTCCTAACTGTGTTGCCTTATTGGAGAGACCGCCCCAGAGGCCCACAAAATGCTGGAGCTGCCAAATTTCCTCCCCAAAAATTATGTCAGGAGCTTTTAGCAAAAGCAAACATCTTACTTTAAAAAAAGTCACAGTCCCTGTTTTCTTTAGTGAAGGAATTGGGGACGCAGAGTCCTCTGCAGAGAGAAATGCAGCAGTCCTTCTTGTGGCCTGGGGGCGCCTCTGTGGAGAGGTGCTGGGAGGTCCTGGACACTTGTCATTGCTCAGTCTGAAGCTCGACTGGGGGCGGGGGGTGGGGTGGGGGCGGGGAGGCGATGGGGGATGCGGGTGGCCCATAGCCCTGCCTCCACCGCTGACTCTGGGGCAAACCCCTGCCAGCTCCAGGTTGCTGAAGCATCTCCATGGTTCCACCTTGTGCCCAGCCGGTCCTGAGCATGCTGTGTACACACCTGGAGCTCCGTCACCTGGCAGGTGGGTGGCGCCGTGGAGTGAGGCTGCCCTGGCCCTGGCCCAGCCTTGTCTTCCCAGGACAGTGCCCACTGGCCAGCCTGGCTCGGTCGGCCCTCACCAAGGGGAGCCCTCCTCCCTTGAGCTCCTTTGCAGACTACTCAGGGTCCCAACCTGCCATCTCCAATCTAAGCTTCTCTGCCCAGAGACCCTGTTGAGGGACCTTCCCAGGAGAGCAGGTGTCCCCAGGAGAGCAGGTGTCCCCCCAGGAGGGTAGGTGTCCCGCCCTTGCTGAGCACTTACTGACCACCTACTGTGCACCGAGCACCAGTAAGTTCTCTGTAGGGCTCCCCATGTTGAGCCCCTCCCCAGGGGGTGAAGGTCTCATTCAGCTCCCAGCTAATATTTATTGAGAATTTATTCTAAACCAGGGCTGTTGTGTATATCCATGGACTCATTTGGCCTTCAAACTAACCCTCTGAGGTAGATACTATGATCATCCCGATTTCACAGATGAGGAGCAGAGGCCCAGAGAGGTTTAGAAACTTGCCCAAAGACACACAGGGAGGAAGTGTCAGAACCAGACTTTGTACGGGGCAGTCTACATCTCGGGTCACACTCTCTACCCTGCTGTGTAAACTGGGAATTCCAAATTCAGCTCCGGTCCCCGTTGCGCCTTTGGAGGGGACGCCGGCTCCCGCACGCATGCGCACTCACGGCCAGCGTGGCGAGGCGGTCACCGCAGTCTCAGGGTGCACCCCCTCGAACTAGTGCCCCGTCAGATTGAAGGCGGGCAGTCCAGCCTCCAGGAACGCGCTTTTCTCTGCATCCTGTCCTGGCACCCCTCTGTCCTCAGTCAGCCCAGGGTGGAGCCGTGTCCCCTCTTGCTTTGGGGACGCGGGGAGAGCAGCCCGTCGGTGCTGGGAGAAGAGCAAACGAGATCCACGTGGAAACAGCCTCCATCAGCCCCCGGTTCCCGTGCACACGGCTCCGGCCGTCGCCGCCCTGCCCGCCCCGCCGCTGAGGCTAATCCGCCGGCCGGGTCCGCGCCAGGCCCGGTGTTCTAGTTACGCCCCTGTCAGAGGCTGCCCCGCGCGGCTCTGCGAGGACCAGGGCCCGGCCCCTCACTGCTCAGTGCCACGCGAAGGAGCCGCGGCTGTCCCTGATTCCGTGACACAGTTCTCAGAAAATGTTCTCCATGTCCAGGGAAGCGGTGCGGGCGGCCCGAGCCCGTCCCTCCCTCAGGGGCCTTACAGTCCAGCAGAGAACCCCAGGGAGGAGACGCGGGAATCGGATCCCGGACCGCCAGGGACAGACAGGCGCTTAGTGTCGGACCGCGCTGTGGGACCCCAGTCGGAGCTCGGAGGCCGGAGCCCGCAATCTGGGCCCAACCCCGGCCCAGAGGAGCCACCCGATGACAGCAGGGCAGCCCCGAGGGCAGGGCTCCATTAGGTCCACCTTCTCTGAACCAAGGGCTCGCTTCCTTGAGGCCTGTTTGTTGACCCCGGTTCTTGGCAGAGCCCACTGCATCCCACTTGGCAGGCCGAGTGGTGGTCACAGGGACGAGCCCAGGTACCCCGGCCGCACTGTGCACTCTGCACGAGGACTGGACTTCTCTCTCCTCATGGCCCCGTTCCCCTCACAGTGGGGGGTGGGAAACGTTGGCCAAGTGAACTCGCTGGTTAAGCAGACTCTTGCGAAGTGGGGCAAAGGGTGGAAGCCAGAGAAGGTGCTGGTAGCCCCTTGACCGCCCTGAGCTCCTGACCATGGGCCCCATTTCTCCCTGAGAGTCAGGACCTCAGTGCCGCAGCATGAGAGGAGCCGGCCCCTGGGGCAGCTGGGCTCTGTCCTGTCCCCCCGACACGCCCAGGGTGGCCCTGGGCCAGCACCTGCCCCGATCCTCGCTCTCTTCACCGGGGAAGGGGCTGTGGGCCCCCTCTGAGAGGTGGACCTCCAGGACCGGTGCCCCAGCCCTCAGCCCTCCTCCCCCTCCATCCCTGCCGTGGCGCTGCGCTGTGGGTCCCCCGCCTCTGGTGTTGGCGGTCGGGCCCCCGCTGGTTCTGCTGCATGTAGTCTGTGGCCCACAGCGTGTGACACCTTTCCTGCCATGTGGCTGTGGGAGGAGAACGCGGAGGTCGAGGGGGAGGCAGTGAAAACCCAGAGGCCACAGGGCTGTGACCGCGCTGCCACACGCCAGTGCGCATACGTCCTTCTCTAGAGCAGGCAGGCTCCCAGCAAAACGAGCAGAAAGTGCAGAGATTTCCACATACCCCCAGCCTCCCCACTGTCGACATCCACACCCGGCAACCTAGTTTTAAACGCCCTAGTGTGTCCACGTCACAAGGGTCAGCACCGATGGAAATGTAAAAATAACCAACTGCACCCCAAACCCCAAGAAGCCGAGACAGAGGATGCCCTCGTGGGGCAGGCAGGGGCCTTGGGTTTGCAGTGGTGCAGTCAAGCCCCAGCCCCAGTGAAGAGTCTGGGCTGACCATGCAGGGGGTGGGGCAGCGAGCCCTGTGGCCCTGCCCTCGGGGATCAGGAGAGCAGGACCACCCAGATCAGGGAGCAGAGGGTGGGGCAGGGTTGAGAGCCCACAGGACTGGGACCACCCGACCTCCCCCATTTGTTTCCTGTGTGTGCTGCTCTGTGGGACCACAGCAACGTGCGGGTGGTCCAGAGTGCCTCACTTGGGGTGGGGAAAGAACCCCAATGTTCAACAGGTGGTGGTGGTTTGAAAGGATGTGGAGTCCCTGCACAGGGAGCAGGAGGGAGAGCACGTGGCCTGGGGGCCGAGACAAGGCTGAGGCCGCCCCTCCGCGGCCCTTCCCCGCCCTCCAGGCTTCCTGTGGACCAGGCCCAGCAGAGCTGAGCTTGCAGGCATCAGTGGTCGAGCTTTTTGCTTTACAAGGAGGAATACAGCAAGAAGCATGATGGCTTAAACACGCTGGAAATGAAAGACCGTGTGCACACGGAAATCCCAAAGCTGCAAATATTCATTTGCCTGCCCAGTTCTCCCCGACATGCGGTCCTGCGGCGCCTCATAGGGGCCATTAGCCTGGGATGGACCCTCACCGTGATCAGCGCAAGGATGGAAATTCTGTCCAAACAGCCGTTAGCATCTCCACCCCCGAGATCTCAGAGAAATTGGATGATCAGTTTTTCAGTGACTTCAATGGAACATTATTTTCTTCTCCTTTGAAACCAATTTTACCAAGGCCAAAGCCGTAGATTAGGTTAAATAGCTACTGAAATGCAAGGGATGGCATCAACCAACAAACAACATGCTTTCTCCAGAATTGACTACAGGAGAACAGGGAGGTGTCAAAGAACTGGGGATCCATTGATCGTTCTATGGCCTCAGGAGATAGCAGGGCCCGTGCTTTATTCATCAATTCCTGACATAAGACAAGTGGCCAGTAAATGCTAGTGAGTGACTGTGAGCACAAGTGGGTGAATGAACGAATGGATGGATAGATGGATGGATGGATGAATGAATGGATGGGTGGATGGATGAATGAATGGATGGGTGGATGGATGAATGGATGGGTGGGTGGATGGATGAATGAATGGATGGGTGGATGGATGAATGGATGGGTGGGTGGATGGATGAATGAATGGATGGGTGGATGGATGAATGGATGGGTGGGTGGATGGACGAATGAATGGATGGATGGATGGACGAATGGATGGATGCGTGGATGGATAGATGGCCGCATGAACAGAAGGATGAATGCATGGATGAGTGGAGGAGTACGCACTAAGTGAGCCTGTTAACCTCCAACTTGGGAGTGGTAATCCTCACTGCACTTGCCTCAGAGGCATAAACTGCGGACCCGGTGATGTCGAAGCTTCCCTGGGTGGGCCCTCATGACCATCTGGATCACCTGTGGGGGTGAGGCCCACTGTGGTTCTGATGCTCACCCTGGCCTAGGAACCCTGGGGAACTACAGGCTCATGGGCTGAAAAGGTGGTCAAGAACATCCCAGGCTCCGTCTACACTGTCCTGCCCTCAATGTGCACGAAAGCCTACGTGAGCCCCAAAGCGTAATGGGGCCCACGGCAGAGGGGCAGGAACAGTCCTCTGAGCAGCTGGGAGGGGAAGAGCCTCGGCCCAGGTGGGGTTTCTCTTTAGGGGGAGTCAGGAAACTTCCCATGCGTCTAGGAGTTCCCACCCCTGCGGAGGTGGCAGGAAGACCAGGGGAGGCCCTAACCAGTTGCCTGGTCAGGCTGCATGGGGGGTCAGAAGCAGGGAGATGAGGGGAAGCTATTTCCAAGGGTGCGGACACCTCAGGCCTTGAAGTCTGGCGGCTGTAAGGCGCAGGGAAGGTCCCCGCCCCCTGAGCTCCAGGTCCTCCTCTGGGGACGAGGGGACCCCTGTGGGCAGTCTGATGTCACTCCTGGGGTGATCCGAGGGGCAGGCAGGGGTCCAGGAGGAAGTGTGGCCATGGGAGGACCCTGCTGCGGGCCCCCGGCTCCCAAGCCCAGCTCTGTGGCCACCACTGAGGAAGTGGCATTTGCAGAGGGACTGGAAGGAGCAGGAGACTTGTGCCATAAACTCATCAGAGGGAACAGTCTGCGACTTCCCCTCCCCTGGGGGCTGAGAGTTGGAGAGGCAACTGCACTGGGTCCTGCGCTGGCTGAGTGGCAGGTGTCACGTCCCCCCGCCCCAGGTGGGCTCTCATTGCAGCTGGTGGAGGAGGCAGGGGCTCGCCTGCGGGGAGGGCAGTGGCACGGGACTGGCTCTCCCTGACTTGCTGACCAGCCACAGGCCAGGGAGCTAGAGCCGGGACGGGAGTGGTGGCCCCCACGGGTAGGAGGAGAGGGGAGACCGCCATGCCTGAGCTGGGGTCACCCCAACACAGGGGGCTGGGCCAGGAGACCACCGGCCAGTGAGCAGAGCCCTGGGTCACTGGTCAACACACTCAGTTGGACGAGGCTCTCCCCCGGGGCTGCAGGGAAACGAACCTCCGTCACCCTCCACGGGTCTGACCTGTAGACAGAACCCTCATCTTGCTGTTTTCTTTTCTGATTATAAAAATAAGCCATTCCCATTGTAGAAATTTGAGAAAATGTAAGAAAAGGCAAAGAACATAAAAACCACCTGCACCCCACCTGTGCAGAGAAGCTGTGGGGATCCCGTGGACGTAGCAGAGGTGGGGTGTCTCACAGCTGTGCCCACGTTGGAGGGGACGAGACTCGTGCGAGGGTGTTGGGGCGTCGTGCCCTCCACCAGTGCTGCTCGGGCAATAACTGAACTGGGGAAAGCTGCAGTGCTGCAGAACACAGGGCAGCTCTAATGACGGGTGGAAGTGGAAATGCAGGAGGTGGTCCTGGAAGCCAGCTCAGAGGCTCCTGCCTAATTCCGAGGTCCCTGATGGCTTGTCCCCGGTCATCTCGAGGGTAATAGGACAACCTCAGCTGCTCCAACCTGCCAGGGCCAGAGGTGCACAGGACCAGCACGTGGGCCAGCGGCTGACCCTGCTGCTAGGGTCCCAGGGTCCGTCACTGGATGAGTTTGGAGAGCGGGCAGAGGTGGCAGTGACCCATGAGCATTGTGGCCCGAGGTTCCCCTTGCTGTTGGCTGAGGTCCCACCAGATCTGAGCACAGTCCGCCCCCCAGACCCTCCTTCTCGGGTGACAGGGAGAAGACGGGGGCTGAGGTCCTGGGGGGGCAGTCCTGCCTGAGGTCACATGCTGGCTGGGCACGGCACTCGGAGCCACTCCGAGCGGGGTTCCCAAACCCTGTGCATCGGGCTCATGTGGATGAAGAGAAACCCAGCGGCTCATGTGGCCTTAGGGACTGATGCCTTCTTGTGTCGTTATGACTTTGATTCCCTGGAAAAAAGGAAACAAAAGCCACACCAGCTGGGTTTAGGGCTGAGGCAGTGAATATATTTTGATTTAAACTGCATCATAAAGTTGAAGAGAAGTTTGCACTGGTTAACACAGCCTGCCCAGAGGCCTGTTTTATGTCTACTGGACTGGACTCTGCCCTCCAAGGAAGGGTCAAGTATGTGAGCCGATGATGAATACCTCGAGGCCTGGAGCCCAGTCTAATTCCATGCTCTCTCGTCTTCACTGCATCTCGAGGTCAAGGAGCTGAGGAAAGGCATGTTTCCCCTCTCGGGGACCCTAAGGGGCAGGCCTCGGGGAGGGTGCCGCAGGCCTGCAGCCCTGAGACCAACTCTCCCAACCCTCCCTGACAAACACACTCGGGGCAGGACAGCCAGGGGCAGGTCCACTGGGCGGCTCAGCCAGCCATGTCCACCGCCGGGGGAGTTCCCAGCCTGGGCACAGGGATGGGACTGGGGAGGGCCAGCTGACCCCAGCTGATGAGTGGGGTTTTTTGTGTCTGTGGAGGGGGTTCTGTCCACTCCCGTGGGGGGGACGCCTCAGCGCCGCTCTGTCAGGAGGGGCACGTGCCCGCGTGTGGTCTTGGACTTTGGAAAAGGCCTGGTCGCAGGAGAATGTCCATTTCCACCTCCTGCTGCTGAGCGGCCTTGGGCAAATGCTCTAAGCTCTCCGTGCCTCAGTTTCCTCTCCTGCAAATGGACCTGAGTGCAGGAGTGTGGCTGGCATTTCTTCGAGTCGTGGACCTTGTGCCCTTCCCTCTGACCCCCAAGTCCTGCCCACAGAGCCCCCGTCAGAGCCCCCGTCAGACGGCTGGACCCAGAGTGGTCATTTCTCTTCAAAACGCCTTTTCCAGCAAGACATCAAAGCCGCAGATGCCGGCACGCGCTGACACGCGTGATTCTGACACATTTTAAATAACTTTTACTAATTGTGCTCATTGTTCACCTTTTCCCAGCATTTTCATAAATTGCACTTAATTGTTTTTGGGTCGATTCTTTAAAGATAAATTGTTACCTAGAATCCTTGCTCAAGTGTCTGCCCACACGGCGTCGGGACACCTCGGGGGGACGGGGGGCAGGGCTCATCTTTTGTCTTGTTCTGCCTGGTTTGGGAGCTTTGATAGCATCTCGGTGGATGCCAGAACTTTCTCCAGAAGTTGGAAGCTGGTCTTCCCAACAGTATCCCCGCTGAGTCAGAAGATGAACTGCTTCGGGGCCAGAAAGATGAAGCGAGCAACAGCGGGCATCCACGGAGGGCGTTCCGTGCCTGTCCCCGTGTGAGGCATTTCATGCGCATTCTCTTATGTAATCCTTGCAAGAACCCAATAAGGAAGGTTCTTTCGCCATTTAATCAACAAGGAAACAGAGGCTCAGAAGAGTGCCTGTCAGGAAGGAAATCAGTTTCCTCCTCCCTTCCTCTGCCTCACCCTCATCGCTCTGCGCCCCTAGGCCATCCGACCCCTGCCGGGAGGGGCCCAGCTTCCTCACAGTGCAAAGGAGGCCGTTTCCTTGGCAACAGGGTCCTTCAGCCTCCCTGGGCAGGGCTGTCTTCCTTGCCAGGAGCCCCTCCGGAGAGCCTGTCCTGGGGCACAGCCGAGCCAACTGTCCACTCCGGAGAGGGGAGATGCGGGCCTCTAGCTCCACGCAGGGCCCCCACCCTCAGGGCCGTGGGCGGACCTTCACGCTCAAGAAGTATTCTTAAAAAGCACCCATGCAGCTGAGTTAAACCTCCCAAAATAATTGCAGTCAAGCAATTACTCCTTTTAAAGGCGTCTGGAGGTGTTGAGATTCAGGCTCACGTTTCTCATGACAAAAGCAAGCTCCTGTGTGCTGCGGAGGGAGCTGGGGTGGCTCGGAGGCTGCCAGTTCAACAGGTGCTCCCCCCGCGGGTGCTCCCTGTGTGCCGCCCCCACCCCTGGCAGGCAGAGTCAGGGAGCGTGAGGACAGGAGCAGAAAGCTCTCGGAGGGAGGAAACCCGTCAGCTCTTCCGGATTCCCTGCAGAGGAAGGAGCGAGTTTGCACAGCAAAGTGTTTTCCGACCCAAGCCGCCGCAGGGCCCGGCTCCATCCCCTCGGCTTGCCCTCTGGGCCCAGCAGGGCACGGCAGCTGCAGAACAGCTGAGAGGCCAGGTCCGCAGACACTGACCCCCCCCCCCGCCATGAAGCACTTCTGAAGTGCATCCCCACCGGTCCCTCGCGCTCCCTCCTTCTCTCATTCGTGGTGAATCACCTCCTCTGTGCTGACCTTTGGGGACAGCAGTGAATCAAGGCAGCCCCTGCCCTCAGGGACCTTCAGTCTGCAGACAGACAGCCAGGACCCCACGCTGCGCAGGGTTGTGACCGGGTGGGGCTGGATTCAGAGGGCGGTGCCTGTCGCTGTCCTGGGGTCCAGGGAACCTCTAGAGAGGAGCAGGTGGAACGTCGGATTCCTGAGGCAGTGATGCTGGCCCGGCCACCTGACTTGCTTCGGCCAACGGAATGGGGGAGGAAATGACGGTCTGTGCACCCGGAGCCCAGGCCCTGAGAGGCAGCGCCTGCTTCCGCTCCTCTGTGTGCGCACTTCCCGCCTCCACGGCGAGGAGGGCTCGCCCGGCTGTCAGCTGCTTCTAGAAGGAGGGCCGCCGCACGGAGTGGAGCTGAAGTGAACTCGTGGCCTTCAGCTGGGCCCAGCTGAGCTCAGGGGGCAGGGGGCATCCTCAGGGTTGGCCAAGCCAGGATAGAGGACGCCCCAGGACTAGGGAGGGTCCTTCCACGGGCCCATCCCCACCTGCTCAGCTCTGCTGAACCACCTCCCTCAGAGTTGGGCTCCCCCTCAAGACTCCTTTTTAGGGTCTCCCATAACCTCCCCAGGAAGAGTGTGGGCTACAGCCCGAAGAACTGCCCTTGATTCTCCACCCACGCCCAGCTGAGTTCCCACCTGACCCCCCACCCACCCCTGCCTGACCCTCTACCCACCCCACCTGAACCCCCACCTGCCCCACCTGACTCCCCACCTACTGCCACCTGAGCCCCCACCTGGTCCCTCTACCTCTGGGCCTTTGCCTATGCTGTTCCTCCACCTGGAAGGACAGTCCTCTCCCCACCCCTCTTTCCCACAGCCCCTTCTTCCTGTGGCTCCCCATCCTTCAGAACCGAATGCCCATGCCGCCCCTGTGGGACGGGCCTCGACTGGCAGCAGCAGCCTCGTCCCTCTGGGCAGTGCTCCATCTCTGTCCGCAGGCCCCGTGCACTTGCTGCCTCCTGACAAAATCAGGGATTGGTCCATGACAGCAACACTACAGCGAGGGGTCCTCAGTCCTGGTGTGCACCCGGACCACCAGGCCATGTGGTAGGATGCGGGTCCCCAAGCCACACCCCAGAGAACCAACTTCTTTTGGCCCTGGGGCCTGTCCTCCTCCCACTGCACATCGAGGAGCAGCACCCCGGACGAGCAGAAGGGCCTGGGTCAGACTCCCCCCACTCCCCCTTCCCGTGCCCAGCGGTGGCACGGGGCAGGCTGTTTGTCCGATGACACTGGCTCCTCACCGAGCTCTGCACCCGGAGGGCATTCCGAGCTGTCAGCCTTGGAGATGAAGAAAAATGGGCTGTTTCCCCTCTAGAAGAAACACTCCATTTTGACTCCGTCACTTGACTGACTGGCTCCTACGTGTCCTGGACCCCTGCCTGGGACCCAGTGAGATGGGATGGGGGCCACAGACCAGATGGGTACAGGCTCAAAGTCCCCCCTTGTGGGATCCGGGCAGACCCCTGCCCCCCCACCCCATAATCTGTCAGACCCACCCGAGCCCCCATCCTGGGGCCCTGGGATTCATCCCAGGAGGTGGGCCCTGAGGGACCAAGCTGCCCCAGGGGGCTGATGAATGGTTCTCAAGGGCCTAAGGGCTCCTCCACTCGGCCAGCCCAGGAGACCGCTCCCAGTTCCCTCTCCCTGCAGCCCTACAGGGAGCAGGGGGTGCAGGGGCAGGGGTCTGACAGCAGCTGGCCTTCCTTCTCCTGGCGCTGCTTCATTCTGCAAGAGCCTGCAGGCCGAATGCACTCTCTACACTCTCTTCTCCTCAAACCAGACTCCTCATCCAATCACAGAGGGGCCGTCGGGCTGGGCCCTTGGCCCATCAGTAATGTTAGCTCCCTTCTCCCCACCCCCACCCCACCCGACCTGAGCCTAGGAACCAGCAGACCCCACGCAGCGCCCCCCCAAGAGCAGAACGCAGGGCCCACCCTCAGCTGCACTGGCCCGCAGGCCTCTGCTCCGTGAGCTGGGGTTCATTGCTGCAGACAGGGTCCGAGTTTTCTTCCTCCACTTTTAAACACGTGGAGGAGATGCATGTCGTTAAACCCAAAGAATAAAATTGGTGCTCCAAAATCAACTCCAATCCTGACAGCATTTGCTTCAACCATCCGCGGTGCTCAGCGCTGTGAGGGGAAATTTTCTGCCTTGTAAGCGAGGCCTTTGACTCCCGGGGCTCCAACAGAAAAGTCTGAATCATTCCAGAACAAATTAACTCCCCATTACCCAGAGTATCTCAAACGGGGAGGACAAAAAGAAAGTAAACTCTAAATTGTTTCTTTCCATGTATTTAAACACTACTTTGAACAATAGAGCGGGTATTTACACACAGGCGTTCAGGTCCCAAGGTCTGAACAGTAGTCCTGCCTTTCAAGGCGGCCGATTACTGACTTGTCAGGGAAAGCACCAGTTTCTCAGATAAATAAACCATTCTCAACTTGGCTGTAAACTGATTTTTTACATTCACTTAAATTGAACCTTGACTATTCCAGTACATTCTAATTTTATCTGTCACAGAAAAAAGATACAAAAACTCTCACTCACAAATTTGCTGTCCCTGCGCCCACCGTAAAGCTTCCTTTGTCCCTGCTCACCCATTCTCCAGTCTCTCTCATGTGTGCACTGTGTCCTGGGCACCGCGCTGGGCCTGGGGATTGCATTAGCGAATGAATCCCCCTGATCTGTCTACATTTATTGTCTTGTTTCAACCCCATAGAACAGATCAGAGAAATATAAAATGTGCTGAAATTTGTAACCGTGCTGGAGAGCATGGACAAGCACCCTCCGGAGATCCCAAATCACATGGTGCAAGCGGGACGGTACTGAGGGAGGCCGGACAGTGCTGGCGGCCGGCATCCCAACAAGGCAAAGCCAGAAAGGAGAGGGAATGGCGGCTGCGACGACGCAGAGGGCAGCAGAGGCCCAGTGACGGTGGGACAAGCAGGTGCGGGGCGGGCGGCAGCGGGGCAGCGGGGCAGGCGGGAAGGCACCGGTGCGGCTGGTCAGGTTGCAGGACGTGCTTTCTGCGACCGGTGGGGAGCCAGCGTGGGCCTCCAGGCAGTTAGGGAACTATTCAAGTGAATGATTTTTTCTCCAAGATGCAAATGGCTTTATCAAGGCAATACTTATTTGCAGGAAAAAAATCAGATAATATAGAAAAACACAAAGAAGAAAGAGGAGCTCACTCCAAGTCTCCCTGCCCAGATATAGGAATCACTGCTGGCTATCTGATAGACATCCTTCTGGACATGAGCTCTGAATGTGCACGTTGATCCCTTTGTGTAAATGGACTCCTTTTCTACTTGGTGTTCTGCAACCTGCTTTTGCCACTTAATAATATATCTTGGATGGCTTTTCAAGGCAGTGGACAGAGACCCGCCCATCACCTGAAATCGCACAGTGTTCCTGGGGAAGGATGGGCCGAGCCGCGTGTAGCGGATCCCCTAGAGAAGCACGCTGAGGTCTGTCCCACTCTCAGCATCAGAAACGGCACTACAACGGACGTCGTCCCCTGTGCGTGACCCAGCCAGGGGCGGGAGGGCAGAGTTGGTCAGTAAACAGCCTGCTCGGTGCCAGGCTGTGCTCTGGGTGGGGGCGGGGCCCAGGGCAAGGCAGAGGTCAGATGCTTAGGCCAGCATGTCACGGAACCTGGTCTTTGTATGACAGGCACGGATCACCGGCATTAGAGCCGGCCCCCGAGACAAAATTGACTCACACCCAGCTGAAAAAGGAACTGTGAGTAAATAGAGAAAGAAAAAACCTCCAGAAACAAGGAGGGATCCATGCAGAGATGAGAGAAGATAATGCATTCACAAAATAGGAACGTGGTCCCGTAAAAACAACATTCGGCAAATAATAAAAAATTCCTGCATATTAATTAGATGACAGTAGGAGGTTGAGAAGTTAAGTTAAAGCCACAGAGCGGAAAGAGAACAAGAATTCAGAGAGAGGGAACGGGGCCCGGGGGGGCCCAGGATGGGAGGACCCCAGGAGACCGAGTGGGGAGTGAACGAGAGGCCTGAGGAGGACACGGTGAAGGGCGGGGAGGTAGGCTTGAGGAGGGAACTCTGTCACGTGTCCCAGAATGAAGATGAACTTGGAGTCAGGGGCCTCCAGCGCCAGCACAAGGCCCGGCAGCAGAGCCCTCGGCTCATTGTTGTGACAGTCACAGCACGAGGGATACAGTTTCTGGAGGAAAATGGAAAGAGGTCACAGAAGCGGATCTGGGATCAGGATGGATGCAAACTTCTCAGTTGCAGCCTGGAAGCTGGGAGAGAGCGGAGCATCTGCGGCTGAGAAAGTTCACACCCACCCTGAATTCCATACCCAGCTGTGCTGTCCCCGCAGCAACGGGGACAGACAGGAATCCTGTTTACTCAGAAAAGGTACCTCCCATGCACCCTGGGCCAGGGCCTCCCGAAGGATGTGCACCAGCAAACACAGAGTCAAACAAGAAGAAGGAAGACATGGGACCTGGGAAACAGGGGTTCATCAAAGGAAAGAGACGAGAAGTTGTCCCAAAGCGCGAGCCGACCTGCCGAGAGCAGGAGAGAGAGGACGGCTTCATGACGGACGTCTCCAGAGAGAAAACTGGATGGGACTCGCCACCCGCCGTGGGAGCCCGAGGGAGAACGCGCCGGTGCTCGGCCTCGTGGAAGGGGTCAGGGGAAGAACTGCTGGTGGGCACAGAGAGAAGGCAGCGGGGACTAACGTGAGGAGAGATGCAGAACATCACCCGGAGGGTTCTCCGTGGCGAGAGATGGAAAAGGTTGACGGAGACACAGCAGCGATTCCGCGAGAGAATGGACTTACTGATAAACCTGATTTAAAAGATTTAACCCACATGTTGACGTATTGATTAATACTGAATAGTAATTTAATCCAAGCTGTGGTTTCACTGTGTGGGAAGTGGGAAGGAGTGGGGGAGAATCCAGCGCATGTCTTTCGTCGTGGAAGTCAAGCGGTGGTGTCTAAAATTTACCGTCAACATCTGGCAGAATAAGCATGTTGTCTAGAAATAAGAAGGGAAATGCCAAACCAATAAAACCATCCAAACCAAAACCGATGGAAAGCTGGAACTCTTTGCTTCCAGGGAGGGGGGATCAAAGGGGGGAGGCCGAGAGACAGGTGGTTTTTATGATAAACCTCGAAGAAGGATTTGGCTTTTTGAATTGCACATTTAACACATCGTTTCAATGAGATTAAAATCTAAACCAGAGTGAGCAGGAACGTGCTGGTTTAGAGGTTGGTCAGGAGCCTCCCTTTCCTCTGTCGTGTGGCTTCTGTCTGGAAAGAGCGTCCAAGTGCAGGGTCCTCCCCAGGCCCTCCGAGCTCCGGCCAGCCCGGCCCACCGTTGGAGGCCAGCGCCCTCCACCCTGACTTCGGTTGTGCTGGACAAGACCGTGCCCAGCAAGAGCCAAGGGAAGGAGTGCCCGGAGCCCCGCCTGGACCAGGAGGCTGGTCTGGAGGGAGGCCTGGGCGGTGTAGACAGATGGACCAGAGATGATGTGCGGGTGGGAGGATGGAGACAAGTGAGGGCCTGCAGGCGAGGAGGCCAGGGCGGTGCTGGTGGGACAGCCGAGGCCGCCTGAGAAGGTGCAGGGATCCCGGGCTGCAGGTGACCTGTCTAACTGACTCCTGCGATGAGATTCTGCAGCCCCACTCCCTCCTGTGGAATCCTCCACAAGTCCGGGGACTGGAAAGCAATTGCGTAAATTGCTTTAAAAATGGATTTTTCAGAGATACTTCCTGGTCCCTGCCACAAGGAGGGAGGACCGCTGACTCGGGGGTCCTCAGAGGCTTGTCTCCTGGTCAGAGGGCAGAGGCCGCTTCCTACGTCGGATGCAGACAGCAAGAAGAGCCTCCCAAGCACCCTCTGCCCGTGTCCACTCAGTGTGTCCCCCAGCTGCCCACCTGTGCTCATCCGCAGGCTGAGCTCCTGCGAAGCCCCAGGCCGCGTGGCCACAGTGTGTGTCAGTTGCCCCTGCTCAGCCCCCCAGCCCCAAGTGTGGGGAGCACCTCCGTGCACAGCCAACAATCTGACACCCAGAGTTCACCTGAACTCACCAGCTGGCCGTGGGACTCCGAGGGCCCCAGCCCGGCCAGCAGAACTCCTTCCCAGCAGGAGTCTCCTCCTGGGGTGGGGGAGCAGGTGGCCCTGATGTCACAGGACCTCCCAAGGGCCCCTGAGAGCCCCAGCCTGGGTAGGGAGTCACCATGGACTGCAAGACAACAGGGCATCCCGAGAACGTCAGTCTCCCTGGATATGAACCTAGGGTCCGAGAAACGGAGGGACATGGCGGGGTCTCTGGGAATGTGGCCCGCGCCTGGCCGGACCCCCTCCAGGCCACTGGCTGCAACCCCACGTCTTCCAAGAAGGTGCCTACTGGGAGAGGGCAGAGCCGTTACAAACCCAGGGAGCTGACCCCAGCCTTAGAAGGTTCCAGGAGGCTGGGCAAGTCCCCAAGGGGGAGGGTGGCTCTACCAGAACCCTGCTGGTACCAAGGCTGGAGCTCCTGGGGACTCTGCCCTGAGTGCGTCCTCCCGGAGTGTCAGCCCTCATGGAGGACAGGACTCAGACAGTCCACATCCAGCCCGGGGCCCAGCCAGGTTGGGGAGGCCCTCCCTGGGCACTCAGGGCCACTCCACCGGCCTCAGGGCTGCTGCGTGTGACAGAGGGAGAGAGGCACCTCGCCATGCACCGCGCCCTCCCCAAGCCCCCACCCTCTATGGTTAGAGCCCTGCTCCGTGAGCGGTGAGAAGCCCCGGCCCGGGGGCCAGTGAGCGGTGGGCAGAGCTGGGACAGCTCATGGGAGCCCAGGTGAGACCCCCACACAGGTCACTCTCGAATATGGGGAGGTGCACCTGGCAGAGGCTCAGAAGATGGGGTGACCACCTGTGCTGTTCCAGTTACTAGTGTTAACCTTGGTGAGAACCTGCAGTGTTTACTGAAAATGCAGAGTCCCAGGCCCCAGCTCCTGCAGTGCTAACCCGGGGCCCGGCGTGGGCTCAGGGCTCTGCATGTCATTGTATCTGCATTCAGTGTTACCGCGGATCGAGGAAATCTCAGCTGCCGTTCGTGCTGTTCCCTGCCTGTGACACCCGCCCCCACTCCTCCCTCAGATGTCAAATTTCAACTTTGCCTTCAAGACTGAGTTTCAGTACGACCTTGGGGACACCCTTTCAGACCCCTGGTCTGGAGCAGGTGCCTCTGCATGTCCCCTGGCCTCAGGCACCCCTTGTTCAGAGCGGTGACCCTGTGGTGTGGTTGCTCGCGTCAGGGTCGTGCATACAGTAGGTGCTCAGCAAAGGTACTGGCTGAACAACACCTTGTTTTGGGCTCACAATCCTCTCCAATAGCCTCTAGAAACAACAGCAGCAACGGCCACACAGCCACCCTTGGGGCAAGGCCCGAGCCCCAGAGCAGAGGGCCGGAAGTGCTCCCTGAGGTGGGGGTAGCCCTCTGAATGTCCCCTCCCTGGGATGCCCTGTCCAGACTCTGCAGCTTGGTGCCCAGCCCAGTGGAGGGGGCCTGGCTCAGCTGGGCTCAGAACTCAGAGGGCTGGGTGCCCCCCAATGCCCCTGGAGGCCCAGCGCCCGCTGCCTCCCCGGGTAGAGACCCACCGGATCGGGGGTCCCTCGTCTGTAGGCCTTGCCATGTCCAGGCCCTGTCAGGAGAGAAGGAGGACAGATGGACACGCCTCATGCAGCCCCAATGGCCACGCTGGAAAATTCCCTCCGTGCTGGGAGCCTAACGGCCACCCCAGAGAATCAGGTCTGTCTGGGCCGATCCCAGCAGAGCCACGGACACCACCCACTTCAGTGGGCCACGGAGATACTTGTCCCAGAGACAGGAGAGTGTGGGACCGGGTCCCACCACTCCACACCATGGTGCATGTGGGGAAACGAGGCAGCCAGAGTGACACGGTGGGAGCAGTGACCCTAACAGCAGCTGTGTGTGTCCCTCACTCTGTGCCCACCCTGTGTTCACGTCCTGAACCTTCACAAGGACCCCACAAGGAGGTCACCGCCACCCACATTGTGCAGGGGGACCCAGACTACACCAGCCCCTCCCCTCTGCAGCCTCCCCAAATGGGGGTCCCACCCACCCGCCCATGGGCTGGTGCACCCCGCCTTGACTCGAGCCTGGATCTGCTGGCTCCCGGCCCACCGCACCCTCCTGAAGGTTTGGGCTGGATGGGCTCTCTGGCCAGCCGGCGCTTGGGCCAGGATCACGTGGAGATGTTCTCAGCCCTGGAGGTGGGGTGACAGTGGGCTGAGCTGGTGTCCTAGGCTCTCATCCCGGGTTCTGGCCTTCTGGAAGTTGTTTCTGTGCTGTGCAGGCCAGTGGGTGAGGATTCGGGGGGGTCCAAAGAGGGAGACGGAGCCGCCTACCCACGGAACACGCTAACGGTGTGCTGACCTCACAGACGCGCGTCCGCAAGGTCTGGAGCGCCCCGGAGGGCGGCCAGAGCACCCGGGCCCCTGGGGTCACTCTGTCAGCTTGCCATGGGCTAGTCCTCCCTCCACTGCACCCTCATCTTCCTTCTGGAGAACCGCAGGCAGCGGGCGAGGTCACGTCCTCGGGGCCCAGCCGGAAGCCAAGAGCAGAAGCCTCTTCACGGGGCAGTCCCCCGGGTCCCCCAGTGGGGCCACACAGCGTAAGGCCTGGGGTACAGGGCATCAGATCTGTCACCAGAGGCCTGCGATGTATTTTGGTCCCTGTCATTTCCTGATTTTAACCCATTCATTTTGTTGACAATGAGTGTTAAGTCTGAGGCCAGGCTTGCCTGCAGGGCCCCAGTGTGCAGCCTCTGGGTCAGAGGGTCTGTTTTCATTCATTCATTCACCCACACCCATCAGCCCGGCCTGCTCGGTTCTGGGGGAACAATGGCCAAAGACACAGTCCTGTGTGGGGAGGGGTGCAAGTGGGCAGAGCCACACGCATGTCACCTGTAGTGGCTCTAAAGTGTGTGCGTTAGTGGGACGGTGGCAGAGGGAGAGAGGGAGCCCCACGTCCACTCAGGGGTCAGGGGAAGCTTGTGAGGGGCGGGGCTGGGAAACCCATCTGTTCTCTAGCCCCAAGGGGGGAATGACTCCTGGGAGGGCCTCTGTCACCCCGACTTGTGGATCCTGCCAGGCAGGGGTGTCTGCCCACCTCTTTGCCCTGCACTCCAGTCAGCACTCATGGCGGGGGTGGCAGGAGTGTCTGTGATGGGAAGGGAGGACAGGGGTGAGTGGGCTGACGTGTGGGCAGTGGAGACAGCCCATCGCCCCGAGCGCTGCCCTTCTGTGTCCTCGTGCTCCCGCACGAGGGTCGAGGGTCCGCTTACCAAGAGCAAAGAGCCTCTAGCAGGGTGGAGCCTGCTTCTGGAAAAGTGGACTAGCGGCAAGGTTAGCTGACCTCCGCAGGAGCTCCAGGCCGGCTGAGCCGGGAGGCCAGGAGGAGCCCGCACGGGACATCCCTGTCCCCTAGACCCTCAGCCGCTCAGCTCCACCCCGTTCCTGCCACTGCTTGGCCGTGTAGCCTGGTGTTGACCCGTCTCATGCCCTGGAATCTCTGATCCCTCCACCACCCTGGGATTTGGCGAAGGCCTGGGCCACGGTGCTCGGGGTCCCATTTCCCAAGCATCTGCCAAAAGGTGATGCAACCTGAAGTTGACCCCCCGGGAAGTGACCTTTGATGTAGTGACAGGAGACAAGAGGGAGCCAGCTGACAAAGGCCTTCCCCTCTTCCTTCTGAGGGCCTCTGCCAAGGCCCGGCTCTTCTGGATGACCTGTCTGGAGATGTCCCTTGGGTCTCTGGCATGTCATCAGCAGCAATGGCTAGCACAGTGCCTGGCCCTGCTCCCCATCCCTCCATTCTTCCCCCATCTTGCTGCCCTGAGACTGCACCTCCCAAATAAACCATTGGCCTTTAATCCTTGCCTCAGGCTCTGCTTTCTAGAGAGCTCAACTAGAACAAGGGGGAGGGCAGGGGAGGGAGTTCCAGTCAGGGGGATCAGGCTGGGCGAAGACTCCGTGTGGAGGGGCCACACGCGGTGGAGGGGCATGCACAGTGGAGGGCTTGAGGGACGTCAGCTGGGCGGGGCCCTGTGGGATATGGGAAGGGGCCCAGGCGTTGGGCCGGACATCCTGTCAAATCCCAGCTCTGCCGTTTCCGAGCTCACGGTGGCAGGCTCCTTCACCCCTGAGTGGCAGTCAGCACGCGTGCAGGAGGGACAGTGACTCCCCGTCTCAGGCCGCCGGGCGGTTGGAGGGAGTGGGGTCTGCGAGCAGCGCGGCTGAAGGAGGGCTGGTTTCCTGGCCCCCTAGTTTCTCCCCACGTCCCTGGACCCAGGAGGTGCAGCAGAGGGACGTCCCCATTGACCCCGAGGAAGGGCAGCCCCAGCCCCAGCAGGCACGTGCACAGCACGCACCCCCCCTTTCCCCGAAATAGTTCCAACTTCATGTGAATTCTGTGTGAATGCGAGACACACGCGGGCCATTCGCTTCTGATTAGCCGGCGGCCGTGCGCCAGCCGGGCCGCCCCGAGCCTGTTCTTCGTTCTTCCACGTCTGCTTGTTGGCTTGTTTCCATTCTAAGTCAAGACATTGTTTAAACCCAAACTAATGAACTGGAAAATGTGGAGTTCAGCTTTGGGTCAAAATAACCAACCAGGAGTTCAAGGTGGGCCCACAACTGCAAAGGAGTAGTTCCATCCCCGCTCGGATCACACATGCATGCACACGGTCACACGCACGCCCACACGTGTGCACACACTCGCACACTCACATCCACACACATGTACACACACTCATACGCACACACTCACTCCCACATGTGTGCGCACACACTCTCGCTCACACGCACACAGCCTGCAAACAGGCACGCACACACAGACCCCTCCCTCCCACAGAGCCCCGGGGGAGAATGACGCACCATGACCCCGTGGGGCTGGTCCACATCCACGGGTTGCTGTGACTCTGGACGGCTCCCCGCCTTCTGTGCACCTCTGTCTCCCCATCTGTGAGACGGGCTCCTCCCTGCCCCCCGGGTTGCCAGGAAGGGCAGTTGAGAAGACATAAGAAAGTGCTCCGCCAGCTGCCAAGTGCAATGCCGTGGGGGGGTGAGACTAGTGGCTCCTATGACAACAATGCGGCCACCCTCTGCTGGGGCCCAGGCACCAGGTGACAGTCTGTGGGCGGGTGACACTCCCAGCCCAGCTGATGGGACAGCCAGGTGCCTGCATGAGACCAGTACGGTTAAGACCTGCTGTGTGATCTTGGGGGAGCGCCTGCCCTCTCTGGGCCTTGGCAGCTCTTCACCATCAGAACAGCTGCTGCTGTTTGCTGAGAGCCTAAGGGTGTCAGGGCCTGTGCTGGAGCCACACAGCACTTCCTCTCTGTGCAACGAGGGAAACTGAGACTCAGACAGATAAAGGAGCTGGGACAAGACTAGAGAGTGAGGCCCGCAGCCATGGCGATGGCTCTCGATCCGTGTTGGTGAGTGCGATGGCTAATTTTATGTCAACCTGACTGGGCCATAGGGTGCCCTGGCATCTGGTCAAACCTGATTCTGGGCGTGTCTGGATGAGATGGACACTTGAATCACAGACTGAGTAAAGCAGGTGGCCCTCCCCAGTGGGGTGGGCCTCATCCAACCCGTCGAAGGCCCGAATAGAACTCAGTCTGAGGAGGAGGGCGCCCCTCTGCCTGCCTTTGAGCCGGATCATTGTGGTTTTTCCTGCCTCGGGATCAGACTGAAACATCAGCTCTTCCTGGGTCTCGAGCCCCCGGCTTTTGGACTGGAACCGCACCGCTGGCCCTCCTGGGTCTCAGGCCTTTGCACCCGGGCTGGGGCCGTCGGCTCCCCTAGGTCTCCGGCTTGCTGGCTGCAGATCGTTGGGCCTGGCAGCCCCGCCGTTGTGTGAGCCAGTTCCTCACAGTAAATCTCACACACGTGTGCACGTCTCCTGGGGGGTCTGCTCCCTGGAGAAGCACAGTGGGCAAAGGGACCCAGAGTTGAACCCAGCTCGGTGGATCTCTCACTGCGGTGGTCATCCCGGCCTCTGGCTCTCCCGGGGCGGGCACCACACACCAGCAGCCGGTCCCAGCACTGTGCCCACATCGACCATTTAATCCCCCAGCACAACTCACCAGCAGTTATAGACAGGGCAACTGAGGCCCAGAGAGGTGAAGGAATGTGCTCAGAGCCACACAGCTAGTAAGTGATGGAACTGGGATTTGGACCCCGGCCACAGGCTGCTTCCGGGGGTGCCCTCTCCACCCCTGCCCCTCATTGCCACACCGAGTCACGTGACCCCCCTGACAAGGGCACCCAGGGATGCTGGGCCTGCCCCATTCTACCTGCCTCAGTGTGAGGGGGCTGGACAAACAGCAGCTGTGCCAGGAGCCCCCTGGAGCACCCAGGCCTGGGTTCTCCCTGTGTGGGCAGGGCCTGACCCAAGTGAGTGACGACGTCTGGGGGCCTAGCAGCACAGGAAACAAGCAAAGGGGGCTCAGAGGCAGGAGATATCAGTGTGGCCCAGGCAATCCTGGAGGTCTGCCTGGAGGAGGGGGCATTGGGCTAGGTGGGAAGAAGGGGGCCACCGGACAGGAGGATGAGGTGGACACGGCCTTTGCTGCACGAGCAAAACCACAAAGGCAGGAATGTGCTGGCAGAGGGGCTCAGGCCAGCGAGGAGACACCTGCGGGAGGAAGAGGCAGTGGGTGGGGCCAGAGGGGCCGTGACCACCGAGAGGTCACAGCTGGTGGATCCGTTGGGGTTCTTCGGAGAAACAGAACCGACAGGATGGATGTACGTGTTAAGATATTTATTCTGAGGAATTGGCTCATGCAGTCGTGAGGCCAGCAAGTCTGAAATCTGTAGGGCAGGAGGAGACGTGGGCGGGAGCCGAAGCTGCCATCTTGGGGCGGGATTCCTTCTTCCCCAGGAAACCTCAGTGTTTGCTTGGAAGACCTTCGACTGATGGGTGAGGCCCACCTGCTCTACTTGACGTCGACCGCATCTGCGGAATACCTCTACGCAACAGCCCAGCGGGTGTTTGACTGAGTCACTGGGGCCTACAGTCCGGCTGAGGCAACACGTGAAACTGACCGTCACTTTGGGCAGAGAGCACAGCAGCCCTGATGTCCAGGACCAGCTGCCGGGTCTGTGCAGTGTGGAAACTGTTGCTCTGGGTGTGGCCTCAGTCTCCCCATCAGTAAGGAGGAGAGTCTGTCCCTTGGTAAATCCTCCCTGTGGGTCTGCCCCATGGGGATAGCAGGGAGAAAAGACCTAGGCCCCACTCCAGGGCAGAGAGGGCCTTCTGGGTTTTGACGGCTGTGTAGGAGTCCACTGGGCAGTCCAGGTGGAGTGTGTGCCAGGTGGCCAGGCTGTGGGGAGAAGTCAGGATGCTGGGGGAGGGGCCACTGTCGTGCTGCCAGGTGGGGAACGCTGCCCCCACATCAACCTTCCCTCTCAGCTGGAGGGAGCAGGCTGAGGGGCTGGGCTGGCTTCTGTGCCCTCTGCCTGGCATCTGCCCAGTCTGGGAAGGGAAGGGAGGGGCTTTTCTCAACCACAAATCTGACCACATAGGGGCCTCCCAAAGACCACAGCGGGACTTCCAGGGCTGCACCGTGAGGACGCCACCCTGAGGCTCGCTGGGGCCCGGGACGCCGCGTGGGACGGGGAGAAGACATGCAAATGAGTCAGGCCTGTCTGAGGCCACAGACAGTAGCCGGAGGCCTGTGCTTGGCAATCCTGCCCACATGGTGACCCCAGGATCACCCCGGTGAGATGGACAAGCTGTGGGGTGTCCCCTAAAGCAGCAGCCTCGCTGTTTGCAGTCACTGCTCAGAGCGGGTTTGGGGCACCATGCGACACTTATCACATACACTCCCAGCCTCAACTTCCTCCACCTGGAAGTGGAGGGCCAAATAATGACACCACCTACAACGACTGGGCGAGGCACTGAGAAGGAATGGTCTGGAAGCACAAATGTCAGGGCCTGGCACTCTGGGCGTGTGCAAGACATCCATTCATCCATCCATCAACACTTCCACTCACCTGTCCACAACCCCACACACTTATCCGTCCATCCACCCATCACCCATCCACCCATCACCCATCCCTCCATCACCCATCCCTCCATCACCCATCCCTCCATCACCCATCCCTCCATCATCCACCCATCCATCACCCATCCACCCATCACCCACCCCTCCATCACCCATCCCTCCATCACCCATCCACCCATCACCCATCCCTCCATCGCCCATCCCTCCATCACCCATCCACCCATCACCCATCCACCCATCACCCATCCCTCCATCACCCATCCACCCATCACCCATCCACCCATCACCCATCCACCCATCACCCATCCCTCCATCACCCATCCACCCATCACCCATCCCTCCATCACCCATCCCTCCAACACCCATCCACCCATCACCCATCCCTCCATCACCCATCCCTCCATCACCCATCCCTCCATCACCCATCCACCCATCACCCATCCCTCCATCACCCATCCACCCATCACCCATCCCTCCATCACCCATCCCTCCATCACCCATCCCTCCATCACCCATCCCTCCATCACCCATCCACCCATCACCCATCCCTCCATCACCCATCCCTCCATCACCCATCCCTCCATCACCCATCCCTCCATCACCCATCCACCCATCACCCATCCCTCCATCACCCATCCCTCCATCGCCCATCCGTCCATCCTTCTAGCCAGCCATCCACCCATCACCCATCCCTCCATCACCCATCCCTCCATCACCCACCCACCCATCCGTCTGCCCCTCCGTCCATCCTTCTAGCCAGCCATCCACCCATTGAACAAACAGATCTTGAGCTTCCACTGTGGGCCCGGCCCTGTCCAGGTTCTGGGGAAACGGTGACAAGTCAGCCTGACGGGTCCCTGCCGCACGGAGCTCGCCCTGGGGGTGGGGTGGACAACGGTCTGGTAAGTAGCTTCATTACCGAGGAGAAGAGCAGGTGAGGGGGACGGCTGTCCCCCTCTTCTCACAGGATGAGAGTGCCCAGACCCAGTGGTCACATGCCTGTGCCCGACTGCGGGGGGCCTGGCTCTCCACAGGGCCCGGAGCCTGACGGAGAAGCAGCCCCCATGGCCGGTTACGCTCTGCAGGTGCCGCGTGGCCGCACTTGCGGGAAGACGAGGAAGATTCCACAGCTAAGCGCTTCCCCGACACTCGTTTCCTTAATTCTTTTCTCAAAATGTCAAGTCTCTCTGAAGAAGCTCCTGATTGCACAGGTGACAGGCGGTTGGAGGAGGGTTGGGGGAGGTGTTAACAAGCTGGAGAACCTGCCGACAACTGAGACAGGAGCCATGTCTCCCGAGGACACCGACAGGACCCCCACCCGGGGGATGAGGAAGAATGCCACACAGACTGGGGTCCTGAGGAAGATCTGGAAGTTTCCCTAGTCACCCTGGGGTGGGGGACACTCCTGCTGAGGACCGATACTAGGGGGGTCCTGGTCAGTGATGCAGAGCAGGAGCAGGGGCAGGCCGGGCAGGCCCCGCCCTGTGACCCTGGACATGCCCCCCGCCAAGCCTCAGGTCCCCAAGTGTAAAATTGGGGGTGGGGCAGCCTCCCTCATCGTCTTGGGGCATCAGCTAACAGGCCCTCTTCACCCTAAAGTCTCAGCTGCCCCCTCCACGCCTGCAGTCCCACCGGCAGAGACCAGAACCTCCCCCCTGC
Organism: Tapirus indicus; assembly: GCA_031878705.1. Taxonomy (NCBI): domain Eukaryota; kingdom Metazoa; phylum Chordata; class Mammalia; order Perissodactyla; family Tapiridae; genus Tapirus; species Tapirus indicus. The sequence continues at coordinate 2,949,931 of CM062919.1, read as the reverse complement.
CTCCCGCTCACATTCGCCGGTGGGAACTCGGCTCTCGGGGGAGCCCACACAAACAGGACCTTGTCTCTGCGCCATAGCGGCAGGAACCGAGCCCTTCCGCCCCACCCCGCGGTGTGCTGGAAAAGGGGCAAGCAAATCCAGAAGAGAGCTTGGTGACCATGGAAACCCAGCGCTGTGAGCTGAGATTCCCCAGGGACGGCGCAGGAGCCGAGGCGAGGGAAGGGGCCAGGCTGAGTGTCGTCGGGGCAGGGCACTTTGTCAGAGGAGGGTGGGCATGACGGAAGCCCCCTGAGAGCACAGGAGGTTCCCGAGTCTGGCAGGTGCCTCCCCGGGGCTGTGCTTCCCAGCATTATGGCACTGGTCCCTGAACACGTTCTCTGTTCCTTGGGTGCCAGCTCTGCACTGGGTCTGCGTCTGAGGCCTGTGGGTGCCCGAGGGCCGGGCCCAGGGTTGGCCCACATGTATGGGCAGTGAGGGAGGAGGGGCCGCCCCTGCACAGAGAGCCTGCAGCCGCGGGGCCCGCAGGATTTGCTTCAGCTTCAGAGCCAAGCCGCACACCTCCCCAGCAGCCCGGCAGTGACAGAGCACGGTGGGGCCCAGGGCTCACCAACACCGGCTCCTCTGGGGCAGCGTGTGCCCTGGAGCGGCCGCGGGCTGGCTGGGACTTCCCCAGAGCTGCACCAGGTCTGAGGCCCTTCTGACTCCTTCCCCGGCCGGCTCCCTCCCTTTGCAGGTGCCAGACCCGCATCGCCATCTGAAGGCTCCCCCAACCACACGTGCCCCTGCTCCTTTGCCTTTCACAAGCATCACCCAACAAACCTCTGGCTCTTCTAACTCCGTCTGAGCGTCTCCTTCCCAGAACACCCAAACAGGCCCAGTTTGCTGAAGAAATGAATGAATGCCTGAACAGGCCCTCACTCAGTGTTGGCTGACTCAGAGACAGGACTGCCTTGGGGGCTGTATTTCTGCCATCTTCAGATTGCAAGGGGAAAATTTTGGTGGAAGGAAGATGTGGCTTGTGGTGACTGAGGAAACACGAAGGGGGACCATCAACATGCAGAGAAATTCAGCCAGGTCCCCAAGAATGCAGAGCCTGAGGCAAGGGCTAGGTTGCTGCTACTTCATATGAGAGGCGCAAGGCCAGGGCAGCAAGGGTAAAGGGAAAGGTAAGCAAGACAAGGAGAGATGCTTGTGACTGATGTGTCCTTGTGCTGGCTGCCACTTGAACAATAAGCAGGAAGAGATGGGCAGACACAATCTCTCAGCACGTGGGGACTTCTCTGGAGGGGCTGCGGGAGGACTCACACTTGGGATGGTCTACGGAGGGGAAGTTTGCCACCCTCCTCTGTCTCCTAACTCTGTCCCGCTCTCTGATGATATCACTCAGCCACTTGGTGGCCACTCAGGAAGCCAGTCCCCACGTTCAAATTGGGGTGCTGCATCCACATCCGATAGTGGGGGGCCACCCACCACAGGTGGGGTGCCAACCAAGAGCAAGATGGAGGTGCTCAAGGGGCTGAGGAGGTGCACAAGATTGTGTCTGAACACACTGCCCAAACCCGGGCCTCGAGGAGTCCTGGAGCAAGGGAGAGGCCCAGCCACACTGGAGCCCGGCGTCCTGGGGAAGGTCACAGGCCCCCTCCAGCCTCGTCTGCAAAGTGGGCGTGACGGAGCCTTCTCCTGGGGCTGCAGTAGGGCCCTGCACTGCTGTGACAGATGACCACAGATGGATGGCTTACAACAGTGGAAATTTCTCTTCTCACATTTCTGGAACCACAAGTGCAAAATCAAGGTGTCAGCAGGGCTGTGCTTCTCCCAGGAGCTCTAGGGAGGATCCTCCCCGCCTGCTCCGGCTCCTGGCGGCTCCTGGCTTTCCTGGGCCTGTGGCCGCATGGCCCCAGCCTCTGCTCTGCCTCCACAGGCCTCCTCTTCTCTCCGTGTCTCTTTTCTGTTTTCTTTCTTTTTTTTTTTTTGTTTTTTTTTGTGTGTGTGTGAGGAAGACCAGCCCTGAGCTAACATCCGTTGCTAATCCTTCTCTTTTTGTGAGGAAGACTGGCCCTGGGCTAACATCCGTCGCCAATCCTCCCCTTTTTGCTGAGGAAGACTGGCCCTGGGCTAACATCGTGCCCATCTTCCTCCACTTTATATGGGACGCCGCCACGGCATGGCTGACAGGCAGTGCGTCGGCGGGCGCCCGGGATCCGAACTCGCGAACCCCGGGCTGCCAAGCGCGGACTCAACCGCTGCGCCACCGGGCAGCCCCCTTCTTTCTTTTTTTTTTTATTGTGGTAACATTGGTGTATAACATTATATAAATTTCAGCTGTACATCATTATATTTCGATCTCTGTGTAAACTACATCATGTTCACCCCCAAAGACTAATTACCGTCCGTCACCACACACGTGTGCCTAATCACCCCTTTCACCCTCTCCCCACCCCCCTTCCCTCTGGTACCCACCACTCCAATCTCTGTCTCTATGTGATGGTTTATTGTTGTTTTTATCTTCTATTTATGAGTGAGATCATACGGTGTTTGACTTTTTCGCTCTGACTTATTTCACTCAGCATAATACTGTGAATATCCGTCCATGTTGTCACAAATGGCTGGATTTCATCATTTCTTATAGCTGAGTAGTATTCCATTGTGCATATATGCCACATCTTCTTTATCCACTCGTCCTTGATGGGCACCTAGGTTGCTTCCGAGTCTTAGCTATTGTGAACAATGCTGCAGTGAACACAGGGGAACATGTATCTTTACGTATTGGTGTTCTCACGTTCTTTGGGTGAACACCCAGCAGTGGGATAGCTGGATCATAAGGTATTTCTATTCTTAATTTTTTGAGGACTCTCCATACTGTTTTCCACAGTGTCTGCACCAGTTTGCACTCCCACCAGCAGTGAATGAGGGTTCCCTTCTCTCCACATCCTCTCCAACACTTGTTTCCTGTCTTGTTAATTATAGCCATTCTGACGGGAGTGAGGTGATATCTCATTGTAATTTTGATTTGCATTTCCCTGATAGTTAATGATGTTGAACATCTTTTTATGTGCCTCTTGGTCATCTGTACATCTTCTTTGAAGAAATGTCTGTTCAGATCTTTTGCCCATTTTTTAATTGGGTTGTTTGTTTTGTTGTTGTTGAGATGTATGAGTTCTTTATATATTTTGGAGATTAACCCCTTATCAGATGTATGGTTTGCAAATATCTTCTCCCAATTGTGAGGTTATCTTTTCGTTTTGTTGATGGTTTCCTTTGCTGTGAAGAAGTTTTTAGTTTGATGTAGTCCCATTTGTTTATTTTTTCTATTGTTTCCCTTGCCCAGTCAGACATGGAACTTGAAAATATGCTGCTGAGACATATCGAAGAATGTACTGCCTATGTTTTCTTCTAGAAGTTTCATGGTTTCAGGTCTTACCTTCAAGTCTTTGATTCATTTTGAGTTAACTTTTGTGTGTGGTTTACGATAATGGTCTACTTTCATTCTTTTGCATGTGGCTGTCCAGTTTTCCCAACATCATTTGTTGAAGAGACTTTCCTATCTTCATTGAAAGTTCTTGGCTCCCTTGTCGAAGATTACCCGTCCACAGATGTGTGGGTTTATTTCTGGGCTCTCGATTCTGCTCCATTGATCTGTGTGTCTGTTTTTGTGCCAGCACCATGCTGTTTTGGTTACCATAGCTTTGTAGTATATTTTGAAATCAGGGAGTGTGATACCTCCAGCTTTGTTCTTTTTTCTCAGGAATCCTTTGGCTATTTGGGGTCTTTTGTTGTTCCATATAAATTTTAGGATTCTTTGCTCTATTTCTATGAAAAACACTGTTGGAACTTTGATAGGGATTGCTTTGAATCTGTAGATTGCTTTAGGAAGTATGGACATTTTAACTATGTTCATTCTTCCAGTCCAAGAGCATGGAATATCTTTCCATTTCTTTGTGTCTTCTATTTCTTTGAACAATGTTTTATAATTTTCAGTGTACAGGTCTTTCACCTCTTTGGTTAAATTTATTCCTAGGGATTTTATTTTTTTGTTGCAATTATAAATGGGATTGTATTCTTAATTTCTCTTTCTGCTGCCTTGTTGTTAGCATATAGAAACACAACTGATTTTTGTATGTTGATTTTGTATCCTGCAACTTTACCATATTCATTTATTATTTCTAAAAGTTTTTTGGTGGATTCTTTAGGGTTTTCTATATATAAAATCATGTCATCTTCAAGTAATGACCGTTTCACTTCTTCCTTTCCAATTTGGATCTCTTTTATTTCTTTTGCTTGCCTGATTCTCTGGGCAGAACTTCCAGTACTATGTTAAATAGGAGTGTGAAAGTGGGCACCCTTGTCTTGTTCCTGTTCTTGAGGGATAGCTTTCAGTTTTTCTCCACTGAGAATATTAGCTGTGGGTTTGTCATATATGGCCTTTACTATGTTGAGGTATTTTCCTTCTATACCCATTTTATTCAGGGTTTTTATCATAAACAGATGCTGTATCTTATCAAATGCTTTCTCTGCATCTATTGAGATGATCATGTGAGTTTTATTCTTCATTTTGTTAATGTGGTGTATCACGTTGATTGATTTGCAGATATTGAACCATCCCTGCATCCCCGGAATAAATCCCACTTGATCATGGTGGATGGTCTTTTTAATGTATTGTTGTATTTGATTTGCTAATATTTTGTTGAGGATTTTTGCATCCATGTTCATCGGTGAGATTGGCCTGTAATTTTCTTTTTTGTGTTGTCCTTGTCTGGTTTTGGTAACAGGGTAACATTGGCTTTGTAGAATGAGTTAGGAAGCTTCCCCTCCTCTTCAATTTTTTGGAAGAGTTTGAGAAGGCTAGGTGTTAAGTCTTCTTTGAATGTTTGGTAGAATTCACCAGGGAAGCCGTCTGGTCTTGGACTTTTATTTTTTGAGAGGTTTTTGATTACTGTTCCAATCTCCTTACTGGTGATTGTTCTATTTAAATTGTCTATTTCTTTTCCATTCAGTTTTGGAAGGTTGTATAATTCTAAGAATTTATCCATTTCTTCTAGATGATCCAATTTGTTGGCATACAGCTTTTTGTAGTATTCTCTTATAATCTTTTGTATTTCTGAGGAGTCTGTTGTAATTTCTCCTCTTTCATTTCTGATTTTATTTATTTGAAACTTCTCTCTTTTTTTCTTGGTGACTCTAGCTAAAGGCTTGTTAATTTCGTTTATGTTTTCAAAGAACCAGCTCTTCGTTTCATTCATTGTTTTTTTCTATTTTTCTTTTTTAGTCTCAATTTCATTTATTTCTGTTCTGATTTTTATTATTTCCTTCCTTCTACTGATTTGGGGCTTTGTTTGGTCTTCCTTTCCCACTTCCTTTAAGTGCACTGTTAGATTGTTTATTTGAGATTTTTCTTGTTTGTTGAGGTAGGCCTGTATTGCTATAAACTTCTTAGAACTGCTTTTGCTGTATCCCATAAATTCTGGCATGTTGTATTTTCATTTTCATTTGTTTTCAGGTATGTTTTGATTTCTCCATTGGCCCAATTGTTGTTCAGTAGCATTTTACTTAATCTCCACATATTTGTGGCTTTTCCGATTTTCTTCCTGTAGTTGATTTCTAGTTTCATACCATTATGGTCACAAAAGATGCTTGGTATTATTTCAACCTCCTTAAATTTACTGAGACTTGTTTTGTGGGCTAATATGTGATCCAACCTGGAGAATGTTCCATGTGCATTTGAAAAGAATGTGTCTTCTTCGATTTTTGGATGGAATGTTCTGTATAGATCTACTAGATCCATCAGGTCTAATGTGTGGTTTAAGGCCAATGTTTCCTTGTTGATCTTCTGTTTGCATGATCCATCCATTGGTGTCAGTGGAGTGTTCAAGTCCCCTACAATTATTGTGTTACTGTCTATTTCTCCTTTTATGTCTGTTAATAATTGCTTTATATATTTAGGCACTCCTATGTTGGGTGCATAGGTATTTACGAGTGTTATATCCTCCTGTTGGATTGTTCCCTTGATCATTACGTAGTGCCCTTCTTTGTCTCTTGTTACAGTTTTTGTTTTAAAGTCTAATTTGTCTGATATGAGTATTGCTTCCCCAGCTTTCTTTTCATTGCCATTTGCAATGGAGTATCTTTTTCCCACCCTTCACTTTCAGTTTGTCAGTGTCTTTAGGTCTGAAGTGTGTCTCTTGTATGCAGCATATATGTGGGTTTGTGTTTTTATCCAATCGGCCACCCTGTGCCTTTTGATGGGATCATTTGGTCCATTGACATTTAAAGTAGCTATTGATAAGTATGTACTTACTGCCATTTTTTTAACTTTTTTTCTGGGTGTTCTAGTAGTTCTTCTCTGTTCCTTTCTTCTTCTCTTGCTCTCTTCCCTTGTGGTTTGATGACTTTCTTTAGTATTATGTTTGGGTTCCTTTCTCTTAGTTTTTTGTGTACTTAATGTAGGTTTCTGGTTTGTGATTATCATGAAGTTCACAGATAATGACCTATGGATATAACAATCCATGTTAAGTTGTTGGTCTCTTCAGTTTGACCTCTTGCTAAAAGTTGTACTCTTTAACTCCCCTCCTCCCACATTTTATGCTTTTGATGTCACATCTAACTTCTTTTTTGAGCATGTGTATCTGTCACCCTCTTATCATGGAAATAGATAATTTTAGTACTTTCGTCTTTTGACCTTCATATTAGTTTCATAGGTGGTTGATCTGCTACCTTTACTGTATTTTTGCCTTTACCAGTGATTTTATTGTTTGTTTGTTTGTTTTATTGATAATTTTCTTATTCCTATTCATGGTCTTCTCTTTTCCACTTAAATAAGTCCCTTTAGCACCAAGCAGGTTTCTTGGTGATAAACTCCTTTAATTTTCGCTTTATCTCTCCTTCCATTCTGAATGATAACCTTGCTGGGTAGAGTATTCTTGGCTGTAGGGTTTTCCTTTCAGCACTTCAAATATATCATGCCACTCCCTTCTAGCCTGTAAGTTTTCTGCTGAGAAGTCAGCTGACAGCCTTATGGGGTTTCCTTTGTATGTAACCTGTTGTCTTTCTCTTGCAGCTTTTAGGATTCTCTCTTTAATTCTGGACATTTAATTATGATGCGTCTTGGTGTGGGGCACTTTGGGTTTATCTTGTTTGCTGCTCTCAGTGCTTCCTGTGCCTGGATGTCTGCTTCCTTCCCCAGGTGAGGGAAGTTTTCAGCTATTATTTCTTCAAGTAGATTCTCTGCCCCTTTGTCTCCCTTCTCCTCCTGGGACCCCTATAACACGGATGTTAGTGCACTTGATGTTGTCCCCGAGATCGCTTAGACAGTCCTCGTTCTTTTTAATTCTTTTTTCTTTTATCTGTTCAGCTTGGGTGATTTCCTCTAGTCTTTCGTCCAGCTCACTGATCTGTTCTTCTGTATCATCTGCTCTGCTTTTGAGTCCCTCTAGTGAATGTTTCGTTTCCAGTATTGTATTCTTCGTTTCTGATTGGTTCTTTTTTATATTTTCTAATTCTTTGTTGACGTTCTCACTGAGTTCATCCACTCGTTTCCCAAGACCAGTGAGCAACCTTATGACTCTTAGTTTGAACTCTTTGTCAGGTAGATTGTTTATTTCTGTTTTGTTTAGTTCTTTTAGTTCTTTTTCTGTGGTCCTGTTCCCTTACTTGGAATGTGTTCCTTTACCTCCTCCTTTTGCCTCTTTCTCTGTGCTTGTTTCTATGTATTAGGTGGGTCAGCTACGTCTCCTGATCTGGGAGAGGTGGCCTTATGTAAGAGATGCCTTATGAGGCTCAGCAGTGTGCCTCCCTCTTGTCACCTGTTCCAAATGTCCCAGCAGTGTACCTGTGTGGGCTACATGTGTCCTTCTGTCGTGGCAGGGTTGTTCTTGCTGTTATGTGCATGGGGAGGCTGGCCTGTACCCCTGGCCAGCTGGTTGTAATGCTCAGCTGTGTGTGGCTGCTACAGTCCTTTCAGTCACTTAATCAGGCCTGGGAAGCCCCAGCGCAGTTGGCTCAACGTCTAACAGCACATTCCTGTTGCAGTTTTTCTGTTGTGAGTAGGTCCCCAGCGTGGCTCGTTGCTAAGCTCAGGGGCTTACAATTGCTATAGGCCTCTGGTCTGCAAGCCTGTTGTCAGCTCTCTCAGGGCTGCAGCTGAGTGGGGCCAGCCCCGGGCACAGGAGCACCCAAGAGTTTCAGGCTTTGGAAGATGGGGTTGAGCCCCTAGGTGGCTGTTTGGGAAGCACAAGTCTGCTACAGCTGAGAAGCCCCCTCACCCACAGGGCCACACACCCCGTCAGCACAGTCCTGCCCCGTGTGTGCTCCCCAACGCACTGAAGCGGACCCGGTTTCCTCACTGCTGTGGCCCCACACACTCCGCCAGTGCAGGCCTGCCCCTCACTCATGCACTGCCCCTCAGAGGAGGACCCAATGCCTGGCTGCAGAGGATGCAGGCACCCCGCCTGTGCGGGCCCACAAGTTGCCCGAGGACTTGCTGTTGGGTGGGGTCCTGCCCTAGGACAGGCTGCCTGCCCTGGCTGAGCTGGATTAAATCAGTGCCCTAGTGGGTGGAGCAGACCCCAGCACTAACAACCCAGGGAAGTCTCCAATGGCGTCTGCCGGCGTCTGCCAGCGTCTGTGTCAGCACGCCTGTACTAGGTCACAATAATGGCTGCCGCCAATTTCTCAGCCCCTGGGAGGTCTCACCTCTCACCGAACTGTACCCAGAGCCCATCAGGTGAGTCTCTTCCCACCAAAGGGCTGTGCACCTTTCTGGTGATTTTAGGTTACTTTCCAAAACGGGTGACTTTGTGTGTGGGCCCTTTAAGAGCAGGCTTTTTTCCCCTTATGTCCGATAGCTTTTCTGGGGCTATTCTTCCCCATTGTAGTTGGTAGCCAGCAAAGCCAGATACTGTGACACTCATCTCGGTTGTGCTGAGTCCAAAAGTGGCTTATTGTGGTAAAGCTCCCCTGCTCAGGTCCCCTGCTCCTCCAGGGAAGGCTGTGTACCTTCAGGTTGCTCCCAGCTGGCTGTGAAGTGCCACGGCTGGAAGGTGGCTTTTTCTCTCCAGAAAGGAATCCCTGCCTCTTCCCCCTTGGTCAGCACTGTCCCCTGTTGTGGGGGTTCTTTCTATCCAATTTCGGTTCTCTCTCAGGGGCAGTTGTTCCAAGCGTAGTTGTCAAGTCATTGTGTCTGTGGCAGGAGGTGAGTTTAGAGTCCACCCACCCAGCCGCCACATTGACACCGTCCTCTGTGTGTCTGTTATAAGGACAATTGTCATCCGATTTAGGGCCCACCCAGGTAATCCAGGATGATCTCATCTCAAGATCCTTAACTAACTACGTCAGCAAGGACCCTTTTTCCACGTAAAGGCACATTCTCGGTTTCCAGGGGTCAGGACGCGCACACCTCTATGGCAGCCCCATTCAACCCACTGTATGAGGGGAGGGAGATCACGGATATGACAGACTGTGGACCCCAGAAGGGGAGCACATGAGTCCCACTTGTGTAACAACTAGATGACATCTCTGGATAAAAGGCCGGGGTGGTGGAGGAAGCCGTCTCACCTGTGAAATGGGGCTCAGCCCTGCAGTACCTGGACTGTGTGCAGATCAGCAGGGATGGGGCCTCAAGGACACCCAGGACTCTCCGGCACCCCCCGTGGGGCCTCGAATGCCGCATGCAGTCAGAGCCCCAGTGAGGAGCCCTGAGGGGTGCATGGCACCGAGCAGGAGAGGCCGTGGCCAGGAGGCCCGTCGCCTGGGTCAGCGGTTGGGTTGCTGTTTTAGCAGCAGCGTGGCTTATGGTTCATGGCTCATGGCTCCTCCTGCTCAGTCCCTGCTCGCGGGGCCCCATCCTTCCCTCGGGGGTGCTGCTTAACTTGGAGGTGGGGGGAGCTGGGCGAGCAGGGACCTCCTCCTCCACACTCACTCCAGGCCTGGCTCACAGTGGGTGGACACACAAGGAATGTGACAGGAGGCACCCACATGGGCCAAGAGCACAGCTCCATCCTCCTGGCCCGGGGACCACAGGCTCGTGTCCTCCATGACCCTGGGCACCTTGCTCTCTCCACACTCCAGTCCCTCATCTGTAAAGTGGGGGTCATCGTGGTCCCACTGGTGCAGCTTTTCTGAGGATTGAGTGAGCTAATATCCACTGAAGCTTCTGGAATGGAGTCTGGCACATGGTGAGCCCTACAGGACAGTTAGCTGTCATCATTGTCATGAGGGTTTAGAATCCTTGGTGCCGTGACACTGAACATGTCCCGTGTGGACCCTGGGGGCCGAGTGGGGGGCCCTCCCAGAGTCTGTGGGGCACATAGACCAGCAAAGGGCAACCTCGTGTGGCCCATTCTATGCCAGAGGCATGTCTGAGGGGGCAGCCTTCTCCTGGGTATGTCCTGGTCTCTCTGAAGGGGCCTTGAGGGTTTGGCAGACTCTCACACAGAAGAGGTGAGAAGCTCATGGCTGATGAGCTGACTGGACACCTACAGGGGAGGAGGACGCCCAGGGTGCCCCTCCTCCACACACCAGAAATGCTGCTGGGGCACTAAACAAACACACACCCCTCATCGGTCCTGCTACACCCTATGGGGTGGGGGCTGTTATTATCCCCATTTTAGAGTCCATGGAAGCTCAGAGAGGTTAAGCCACATGCCCAAGGTCACACAGCTTGGAAGCAGCAGAGTAGAGATTTAAGAATGATCAGTCTGACTTCCAAGCAATACCCTTGGTCTCCTGGCCAGCTCTTTCTCCAGCATTCACGGGAAGGAGGGGCTGCAGACAGCCCTGAAGTATCCTGGGAATTAGCATGAAGTTAATTAGCATGAAGGTTAGGAAATAATAATTATGCAAACCCTGGGATGGGGGACTCGGTTGAACAGAAATTCAGGTCAAGATGGCTGGGGAGGAATCTGGGTCTCTTCCTCTTGGAGGAGCACACCAGCACCCCTGGAGCGAGCTTTGCATCCTCCAGTATTTGGAACCTGATTCTGGCCGCTCGTGGGCGTGTAGGACATGGCGCCCTGACCATGACCTGCAAGCAGCTCGTCTCCGCTCTCCTCCACCTGCCAGGAGGCTTGGTGCCCCTGTCCCAGGTCCTGGGAGGAGCTCAAGAGGCTGTGGCCCCTTCGTCCCCCACACCGGCCCCCTCCCTCACTCTACACCACACCCAGCAGCTCTTGGCAACCCTTCCCATCAGAGAATCCTCGTTAATGCAAGCCCCTCTCACCTCCTGCTCCTCAGAAGTGCATCCAAACCTGGGGAGACGGTGGGAGAGGACCCTCCTTTCCACACTCCTCTGGGTCGCTCTTAGCACAAAGCAGCATTGTCGGGGTGCAGCCTGGCTTCCTGGACTGCGGCACGCCTCCCCCCATAAGCCCCAGGATGGCCGTGGCCATGACCATATTGTTCCTACCGCATCATCACCCCTCCCAGTGCCAGAGGCAGACGGGCCTCACATCCTTGCTGAGTAAATATTATGGAAGGAAACTCTAAGACATGAGCGGCTTATATGTGCCAACACAGCCCACTTTGGGCTCCCTCCATGACAAATTCTATTTCCACTCTAGAATCCAGTGACTACCGTGACTGCCCCCACCCACTAGCTGATTCCCACGGTGAACCCTGGGAGCCTGTGCTCCACTGGGATCCCACTTCCCAGACACAGATGGGGCTACTCTGTCAGGCTGTGGATCCAGACCCTCGACCACCTGACTTAACCAGAAGTTCTGATGCTTTGATCTTTGATTTTGCTCTTGAACACGTGAATCATGTAAGTGTGGGCAGCCTGAAAACACGTCTGAGTGCCCGGGACCCACACAGGTCTGGGATGGAGCGGGTGGGTGTTCAATGAATCCCGTGTGGATGAATGGTCAGGTGGATGGAAGGGTAGATGAGTGGGCAAATGGGTAGATAGGCAAGTGGATGGATAGATGGGTGGGAGTGTGTGTAGCTTTGTGAATATATTTCTGGAAGGCTGGGAGAGTAGATTGTGGTTAAATAATTGGATAGGTGGATGCATGTACGAACGAATGGATGGATGCATTGTAGATGGATGGATAGATGTGTGGATGGTAGGATGGATGGACGGTAGATGGACGGATGGATGTGTGGATGGTAGGGTGGATGGATGGATGTGTGGACGGTAAGGGGGATGGATGGATGGTAGGGTGGATGGGTGGATGGTGGATGGATGGTAGGGTGGATGGATGGGTGGATGTATGTATGGTAGTGTGGATGGGTGGATGTGTGGATGGTAGGGTGGATGGATGGTTGGGTGGATGGATGGATGAGTGGGTGGATGGATGAATGGACGTGTGGATGATAGGGTGGATGGATGGTAGGGTGGATGGATGGATGGGTGGGTGGATGGATAGATGGATATGTGGATGGTAGGGTGGATGGATGGATGGATGTGTGGACGGTAGGGTGGATGGATGGTAGGGTGGATGGATGGTGGATGGATGGTAGGGTGGATGGATGGATGGATGTGTGGATGGTAGGGTGGATGGATGGTGGATGGATGGTCGGGTGGATGGATGGTAGGGTAGATGTGTAGTAGAGTGGATGGATGGTAGAGTGGATGGATGGTAGGGTGGATGGATGGAGGGAGGGATGGATGGTAGTGTGGATGGGTGGATGTGTGGATGGTAGGGTGGATGGATGGTTGGGTGGGTGGATGGATGGGTGGGTGGATGGATGAATGGACATGTGGATGATAGGGTGGATGGGTGGTAGGGTGGATGGATGGATGGGTGGGTGGATGGATGGATGGGTGGGTGGATGGATGGATGGATATGTGGATGGTAGGGTGGATGGATGAATGGATGGATGCTAGGGTGAATGGATGGATGGTGGATGGATGGTAGGGTGGATGGATGGATGGATGGATGGTGGATGGATGGATGGTAGGGTGGATGGATGGTAGGGTAGATGTGTGGTAGAGTGGATGGATGGATGTGTGGATGGTAGGGTGGATGGATGAGTGGATGAGGGGTTGGGTGGATAGGTGGGTGGAAGGATGGATGGATGGATGGTTGGGTGGGTAATTGGATAGAGTGGTATGTGGCTTGTGGATGGTGGATGGATGGGGAAAGGGCATTAACTTACACAAAGTTTTCTTATTCTTCAAAAAAAACAAGCAAAAGCCTGAGGGAAGAAGTTGTAGCATCAAAAATGGAGGACTGCTTGAACAGTTTGGGCACCATGAATAAACGAGAGTGGAATAAGGGGATGTGACCTTACACCTGAGACGCGGGACCAAGAAGGGGCCGAGGGGCCTGCAGGCCAGCCAGAGGGCTGCCCCCATCCCCGGCTGAGGTTCTTGGCCGGGTCCAGTCCCTCCACCAGTGTCAAGGCTGACAGTGTAGACAGGCAGATATCATTGCTCCCATTGTAAAGGAGAGAAAACCGAGTCCCAGGAAGGGGAAAGACTTACCCAAGAGTCCATCCAGACCCAGCAGAGGCCACCGCACTGGGCCTCCTTGCCCACCTCCCGGCTCTTCCCTCGGCGACGGCCTTAGGAGGAAAGGAGCTTCTAGGCCGAGGCGACCAGGCTGCATGTCAGCTTGGCTCTCTCCCGTCACCAGCCCCCCGTCCCCTGCGGTGGGGCTCTATTTCGAGAGAGAGGGAAGGGAGAGGCAGGAGAGCCACAGGCTGCCCGAGGGGCTGCTGCCTCGCAGGAATCACTCAAAACATTCCAGCCGCGCAGCACAGAGCAGATGGAGCGAACGCACAGCCAGCCAGAGCCCCCAGTGCGGTGCACGGCAGAGGGAGGTGTGCGTGGGGCTGGTGGCCTGGTGGAGAGAGCCCCGACTGGGAGCCAGGGGCTCCGTGCAAAATGCCCAGCTTTGGCGCGCGCTAAGAAAATAATCGTAACAATGATAGCACCTCTGCAGCAAGTGCCTCCCATGTGGCTCCCTCTTCTTGGCTCACTATCTTAGCTCGTGCCCCGGCTGGTCATAGCTCACACAGGGGGATGCCCACCACACCGGGCACTGGCCTGCACACCACCCTCTGCACGCAGGACCCACCCCCGGGCAGAACCCGGGCCGGCTCCACCTGGTCATCTCGTCTCCAAGCCACGGGCTTCGCTCCCAGCCCCAGCTCCCTATCGGCCTCAGCTCCACCGCCTAGAATAACCCGCCAACAGCTTCCCTCCTCCTCGGCCCTGGCCTCTGCCCCCAACCCCCTGTGCTTTTCCAGAAACCACACCTTGGATAGTTCCAGAGTTTGGGCCTTGGAGCCTTTGGACACCATCCGCTCCCTCCAGGGAACGCGGAGTGAGGAGCAGGATGTGAGGTCGGGGGGCTCAGCTGAGCCTCCAGGGAACGTCTCGGGGGCGGGCGGACACCGGGCCTGAGGATCCAGCCTGTGGTCAGTGCTGGGGATGGAGAGGTGGGTCCTCAGCGTATCCGAGGGAGATGGGGACAGCGAGGCCAGAGCCCTGGGGACACACGGTTGACAACCCTGAATAAGCAGTGGACAGAGGAGGAGGAGCCAGAAGATGAGCAGCCAGAGTGGGAAGGAGAGGCGGGGACCGAAGACCCCACATCAATAAGGGGGCCGTCCGTGCCCTCACGGGCTCGGCAAGGACTTCAACGCCCAGACAAGCCACGTTCGGAGGCGAACAGGACGCCTCCAGAAATAAAGCACCGAGGATGAGCACGAGGTCACCAGGAGTCCTGGACACCGCTCTCTGGGGCGGTTCATGCAGAGACAAGCGCACCGCTGGCCGGCATCAGACACACCTCCCGCCCAGCCCTCGGTGACTGTTCCCGCTGACGCCCTGGGTCCTTGGACCACGGTCACCCTGTCTGAGGCAGGCGGGGAGCCTCCATTGACCCAGCGAGGACACTGAGGCCCAGGGCAGGGGGGACTGGCCCCACTACATGGCAGCCCCCATTTCAGAGGCAGAGGGGCCCGGAGCTGCGTGTGGGGTGCTGCGTCGGGAGGCGGATGGACATCGAGGATGAGACCTCGGTCCCTCAGACCCAGTGAGACCCCCCTCGGGACGGGGGCTGGGTCCACACTGTGGCGGTGCCTGCCGTCTTCCCAGGCGGCCTTCCTCAGGCAACTCCACTGTGACCCACTTTCTCCCCAAACAGACTGGAGTCTGCCCCGGGTACTTTCTGTCCCCTGGCCCAGGCCTCTTGCTGACGCTGGTGCTTCAGTTTAAGCCTCCTGCTGGGTCAACAGATTTGCAAACCACAGGTTTCTTCAATTTCTTTGGGAAAAAAAAAAGAAGGAAAGAAAATTATTTTCCAAAGTATTGTCTTTCTTCCCAATCAATCACAGCCGCCGGTGACGGGCAGCCCAGGGGTCTCAGGTGTCCAATGTGGGGAGCAGCCCTGCCGGGTCTCCTGCTGTCCTTCCCTGCTGGGACTGGCGGCCTGGAGGGGTCTGGTTGGGTGGGCCAGGGAGTGAATCTTCACCCCCCATCCCCCACACACAGCCCGTGTCCCTGGCTAGCAGAGTCCACGAGCCCAAGGAGCAGGAGGGGACACTGATTCAAGGTGAAGTTGGGAGTCTGGAGGCCACTCCTCACCAGCTAAAGTCCCCTCATCAAGCCCCGGCCCCTTCCCTGCAGGTCCCAGAGCCTGTTAGGGGACAAAGCCCCGGGGACAGGCCGGCCCAACCCACTCTAATGGCGCCGCAGCTCCTGCCTTTTCCTCCTGCCCCTCCTGCCGTGTGGCCTCCACCGGCCCCCAGGCTCCTCCACCCCCTGGGCCGGGGGGAAAGTCAGACGTCGCAGCTCTGGAGGGAACGGAAAGATGCACGAGAAACAGTGAAGTCCGCTGGGCTGGAGGACAGGACCATGAGGCTCCCCAGCGGCAGCTCGGGGGTACATGCGGGGCTCTGGGGGTGTTTGGTGAAGACTCCATGGTGTCAGGGAGGAAATGCCGGCCTGACAGCAGCTCTGGCCATCCTTCCAGGAGGATCTATCTATATGTATCCATATCTACATCCATATCCACATCTATCTATCTAGAGAGGGAGGGCAGGTGTAGTGGTCTAAAGGGCGGCCCCAAACTGCTAAGTCCACGTCCTGATCCCTGACAGCTGTGAATGTCACCTTTGGTGGCAGAAGCTGCAGTGGAGTCCGAGGTCTCGAGAGGACTCCATCCTGGGTCACCTGGGTCAGGTGCTGCTCTGGGGGCTGGGTCGCAGCCACTACAGCAAAGTGGAAACCGCTGCCCTGGGGGCTTCCGTCCCAGCGGGGAAGGGGAGACAGAGGACGGCGGAACAAAGAAGGATGTGCAGAGCCAAGCCTGTCCTCCTCTGGGGAAAGTAAATCAGGAAGGGGCGGAGAAGTGCAGGGGTGGGGCTGCACTTCCAGAAGGTGCTCCAGAAGAGGTGGCATTTGGGGGAGGGTCCGTGGGAGGTGGGGAGAAGCTGCACACATCTGGGGATGCTTTCCCAGTGGGGAGGGGGAGGCAAGGGCGAGGGCATGGAGCCTCTGACAGGAGGGCACCCGCGGGCGGCGAGGGCGTGAGGGCAGATCAGGTGGGAATTGCTTCCAGACTATTCCGCCCTCAGTGGCGGCCATGGTGGGCTGCCATCCCTGGGACGGTGATGCAGGGGACAAGGCGGGACGTAGGTGTGGGAGGGGCGTCAGAAGCGCCGTTTCGGATGTGTTACATTTCAGGGGTCTATTCCAGGCAGGCAGAGTCAGGATTCTGGGGTTCTGAGCTATAAACTGGAGGTTATAGAAAAGAGCTGTTTTTTTACGAAGATACTGGGACGTGATAGCCGAGGGAGGGAGGGCATGAAGACAGAAAGAGAGCCAAGCGCCAAGGATGGCACCCTGGGTCCCTGCAACGTGCAATGCTGGGGGTCTGGGAGCAGAGGAGGAGCCGCTGAGGTGACCAGAAGGAGCGGCTGGGGACGAGAGGAGGAGTGGTGGGAGCGCAGTGAAGCAAGTGGGGGGCAGGGGAGGGAACCACCACGTGTGATGCCGCTGATGGATCAGGCCTGATGGGGACGGGTCCTTGGGGACATGGCGGGGGTTCTGGGGTAGCAGTCACAGAGGGACGAGACCCTGACGGCAGCAGGCTGGGGAAGGAGGGCAGAGGAATGGAGTCGTGGAAACAGAGCCTTTGGGGAGTTGTGCTCGGGGTACAGGAAATGGACAGACAATAGCCAAGAGGGCAGTGGGAGGGGTTTTCTCACTTTTTTATTGAGGTGAATGATGCGGTGGCATTTAGCGCATTCACAGTGTTGTGCAACCGCCACCTCTAGTTCCAAAACGTTTTCATCACCCGAAGGAGACCCCCTACCCGTTAAGCAGTTACATCCCATTCCCTCCTGCCTCGTCCCCTAGCAACCACCAATCTGCTTTCCGTCTCCGTGGACTTGCCTGTTCTGGGCATTTCATATAAATGGGTCGTGCAGTATGTGGCCTTCATGTCTGGCTTGTTTCGGGTGGCATCACATTTTCGAGGTCCCTCCGCATGGTAACGGGTATCAGGGCTTCGTTCCTTTTTAAGGTGAGTCTAGTTTCACGGTGTGGGTGGACTGTATTCTGTTTGTTCGTTCGTCCGCCGATGCACACGCGGGCTGTCTCCACTCCGGCTCCTGAGAGTGACGCTGCTGCGGACACGGGCGTGCAGGCGTCTGACCGAGTCCCTGGTTATTAGTTCGCTCGGCTGCCGTAACAAAACACCACAAACCGGGGGACTTAGACGTTTACTCTCTCCCACTCCTGGAGGTTGGAGCCTCAGATCAGGGCGTCAGCAGGGCTGGTTCCTTCTGAGGCCTCTCCCCGTGGCGTGTATACGGCCATCTCCTCCCTGTATCCCCACATGGTTGTCCCCCTGTGGGTGTCTGTGTCCTGATCCCCTCTCCTTACAAGAACAGCAGACAGACTGGATCAGGGCCCACCCTCATAGCCTCATTTTAATTTAATCACCTCTGTAAAGGCCCCATCTCCAAATAGTCACATTCTGAGGTCCTGGGGTCAGGACTTGAACACAAGAATTTAGGGGGACACGATACAGCCCATAACACCCGTCTTCAGTTCTTCTGGCTGCATATCCAGGAGTGGAATTGCTGGGAATCAAGGGTTTAGGGGTAAACGTGCGGACAGCTTGTCGGGGTGGGGTGTGAGGACCCAGGAGGGAGGAAGGACGCGAGGGTCAGGAGAGGGGCAGCTGGCCGCGGTGTGTGCAGGGTGAGAGCGGCCGGGACGGCGGAGGCGCGGGTGTGGGGGCCGGGCTCTGCTCGGCAGAGGTCCCCAGGTCCCAGTGGTGGGAAGCACGGCAGCTCTCGACGTGGGTGGCAGTCGTGTTCCGTAAACTCCCCGCGCTGAGTTAGGGAGCAGCGAGCCACTGCTCTGGGAGGTCCGGCCGGGCTCCTGCCAGCCTCTGCTCACTGCGTTGTGGTCAACTGATCAGCACGTGGCCGTGCTTTCTGCGCTTCTCTTCCAGACAGCTCATTT
This sequence comes from Tapirus indicus, assembly GCA_031878705.1. Lineage (NCBI taxonomy): Eukaryota > Metazoa > Chordata > Mammalia > Perissodactyla > Tapiridae > Tapirus > Tapirus indicus. The sequence continues at coordinate 2,931,510 of CM062919.1, read as the reverse complement.
AACACGCATTGTCGATTCACTGACACTGGACTCGGGCCAGCGGCCCGTACCTCGGCCCAAAGAAAGCTCATCCCACACGTGGTTCCCTGGAAGGCACATCTGGGCCTCCTGAGCTCAGAGTACCAGACACTTCAGTGCGAGGCACGGGGGCCATTTTAAACAGCAAAACCACCAACCAAAAGCACAGAGATGCAAAAAATGTGGCACTAGGGAGATGGCGAAGAGGACACTTGTTCACAGTGAGAGCCAAAACAAGGGGCAGGACGTCCCCTCATCCACCCTGGCCGGGGGAGTGCACATCCGGTGACTCAGAGTTTTCACCGCTCTGCACATATCTGCCGGTGGCCGCTCAAGTGCCCTGAGTGTTGATTTGGGTTCACAAACACACGGTAGCGAGTAAGTGAATTCACACATATGGACCCGTGAACAGTGAGGCTGAGAGTGAGGGTCGGGGGATGGGTTGAATACCCCCCAGCCGGCCTCTGCATCCTGCTCCCTGACCGGGGAGGCTCCCTGTTCTCGGGCCTCCAGCTGGACTGGGCCAAAGGGAGGCGCTGGCAGATTGGGCGGTGGCCTCACGCGGCTGCACACCTCCAGCTCCCTTCTTGCCCTGCTCTGCCCTTCCTGCCTCCTCCCGCCCCCTCCAGGTGAGGCTGCACCACCACCCCAGGGGTCTCCCTGCTCTGCCCACCCCTCTGGAGAGCCAACCCCTTTCAGATTCTCTCTCATCTTAAATTTCCCTCTTCTGTGCCGTCCTGCTAGCCCCCTGACTGGGGGAGAGGGGGAGCTGGAGGCTGGGGGAGAGGGGGAGAAACATGGAGGGTGTTCCTGCCGAGCAGGGGGCACGTGGACAGGAGATGAGGCAGGACAGGTGAGTGCAGCCTTGGGGACCCTCGGGGTCTGTGGCTTTGCATTTGAGGGGACAGCCGTCAGGCTCAGCCCCGAGGGAGAGGAGCAGCGTGGGGTGGGTTTAGCCTGGTTTGGGGTTTGGCGGTTCAGCTCAGTGAGCAGGGCAGGGAGCTGAGGGCGAGAGGTGAAATCTGGACAGGCACTCTGAGCTGGGGAGCGGTGGGGAGGTGGGGGACACTGCAGAAGAGCGGTCCCTGGGGACTTCACAGTCACCCAGCACTGAGCACAGTGACGGTCAGCCCGGAGTAAAACGTCTTTGAGAAACGGGGGAACACAAGAATGGTGGGACACTGTAGCCCTGGACCACAGGTGGCGGGGTGGGGGTGCTGGGAGGAGGCACGAGGAGCAGGCAGGAGGCCGCCTCACCTCCAGGCCGGGAGAAGTCTGCAGGCGCAGCGGGAGAGGGCCAGCCCCGCTGCCCGGAGGGGACCTGGGTGTCAGGAGGAGGAACCACTCGGAGAGTGGGGTTTGCGGCCAACGGACAGTGAGATCCGGAGAGGCCGTGGACTGGTGCCAGGAGTGAGGACGGGTGGGGAATGCGGTGAGGACGGGTGGGGAATGCGGTCAGGACAGGGCATGTGTGTGGGACGCATGCACGGGGCCACTTGGGGGGCCCGCACCAGGTGGGACTGGCCCGGGGGGTCTCGAGGCCCCAGCGGGGGGCTGCCTCGGGGTAAGAGCCTCTCCTGGGCTCTCCGTCCTGGCCCCATGTCCCCTCACAGCACTCCTGTGCCTGCTCCCCCGTCTGCACTGCCGTGTCTCAGCCCCCGCTGGACAGAGCTCTGTGGGGGGCACCACCCCAGTCCTTGCCCCCCGTCACAGCCCCATGGTCAGCCCAGGGCCAGGCACGTGGATCCTGGGTGAATAGCCATCCAACAAAAGGTGAAAGAACCACGGTTGTGCCAGCACAGGTCTCCGGGCCTAGCCTGGTGACACCGGGACCGTCGTTCTCTGTGGGGAGCCGTCCTGCATGTGTGGGATGTTTGCAGCACCCCGTTCCCACCTGCTGGATGCCACTCGCCCTCACCTCCCCCTCCCGAGCTGTGACAACCAGACTGTCACCAGACAGGGCCAAGTGTCCCGGGGAGCCGAGGGGAGACCCGTCAACTCTCACCAGATGCTGAGGAGGAGGAGCGGGGGGTCCCGCAGGCCACACAGAGCAGGCAGGGGTCAGCGCTCTCCCGGGGCTCCGTCCGGGAGCAGGGATAATGCCGACTTGGTGAGGGACTTGCTGGGCTCAGGACCCCACCAATCCAGAGTCCCGTTGGGAAAAACGGAAAGTGATATCTTCCCCAAAGCAAGTTCCTTGTTTAAGAGCTGATGACACGTGGACGCGTGACTGCCCCACAGCACGGTGAATCCCCCGGTTCCGGCCTGGGTCTGCTTCTCTCATCGGCTCTATTAGGAGACGATCCTAAGAGCTTAACTGTGCCATTGCGCTGGGTTTTTGATTTGCCAAAAACGACGACCCAGGACAATTCTACATAATCACCACCAGAAGGGCCGTCTGGGCGGAGGAGGCCGGGCGGCCTTGCATGTCCAGCCATGGGCACTGACTGGTCGGGTCTTTCTGGGAAGTTCCTTCATTTCTCTGAGCATGGGGCTGCTCGTCTTTCTCAGTAGCTAGGGGGATTCAACGACATTCAGGGTGCCCAGCTGATAAGATCACTGCGTATTTGTGGATCATTTGATAAAACAAGCCCTGGGTCTGAGCACCTCATGTTTCCTCATTAATGTGGTCCTTGTAATAACCCACAAGTAGATGTCATTACGATTCCCATGTTACAGATGGGGAAACTGAGGCAGAGAGCATAACTCACTTGCTGTCCAGGCAGCCTGACTGTCTGGCCATCGGTTGGATGTTCGGGTCTGAAGCTCGCGGCAGGGACACAGCAGAGAACTGGGGAGTCGAGTCTAGACGGGTTTCCCCAGGGAGGAGGCTGAGCAGAGGCCCGAGGCCTGGGGTGAGGGGAGGGGGAAGGGCCTGCTTGGGGTGGGTGGGGGCGGGGTCCCAGGAGGAAGCGGCCCCCGGGCGTGAGGTCCCTGCCAGCTGCCCCGGGAGGCTCAGAGACCCCCAGGAGCTTGTGCAAAGGGCGACCGATGGCCTCCATTCACCTGAGACGGGTTCCTGGGACACGGGACTTTCTGTGCTAAAACTGGGACAGTCCGAGGCCAACCAGGACACTGGTCACCCTGCGGGTTGTCCACACACCAGCGAAGGTGCGAGGAAGCCGAGAAGGCTGGGAGGAGGCCCTGCCGCTGCGCCGGCCTCCCACGGCCCCGACACGACGCCTTCTTCTGGGAGGCTGTCTCCTCGCGGAGGTTTGTTTTCACCCACCGATGGGATAATTACAGGGAAGAGTGAAAAAACTGAGGTGGAAAGAGCTGCAGATTAGAGAAAAATGTAGCCCACTTCCTCCGAGTTCCTCAGTGCATTTAAAGAAACCAGAAATCTTTGGTGCCTTTCCAGCTCTCCAGGATGGACCTGCTGGCTGCTCTGGGCAGGTGGCCCCTTTCTTCGCCCGGTCCCAAGGAGGCCGGAGACTTGCAGGAGCTTCCGATGGTTGGAGGTACCCTCCACGGTCCTGCCTGCTGGCCACAAGGCGCCCAGCCTGTAGACCCCAGGGCAGCCCGGGTTGCCAGGCCCAGAGCCCATGCTGGCCCGCCTTCCATGTGGGCTGGCGTGGTGGGCCTCCTCCCCCCGGCTCGGCTGGCGGTTGGATTTACGGTGAGGGACTGGCTGGCACTGTGAGAACCCAGCCGGGCCCCAACATGCCCCACAGTGGAGGGGGAGGCTCTCCCTGGAGCCCAGACCCGGCCTCATCCCTTACCAGCTGCAGAAGCCCCCCACCCCAATAAGCAGAACCCTCGACTTCCCCTTCCCGTCCTCCTCTCTTCTGGCTGGTGGGGCTGGAAGGGGCCCCTGGAGGCCTGCGGGGTCTCAGCTCTGGCCAGAATGTTCTGGAAGGCAGCTGCTCCCACCTTGCCACCCTGCTGCAGTGCTGGGGACAGCCTTGTGCCACTCTCAGATGACCTGGGGCACAGGGTACCTTGGGGGCAGCGACGGGTTCCAGGGTCAGCCGCCTCCCTGCAGAAGCCCTCCCTCCCTCCCTCACTCGGGTCCCGCTCCCCCACCATCTTTTTTTTTTTAATTAATAGACTTTATAGTTTACAGCAGTTTTTGGTTTGCAGAAAACTGGGCAGAAAGTCCAGCGTTCCCGTGCACCCCCAGATCCCCGATGCTTGCCATCTGGTGTTGGCGAGCGTGGAGTGTTTGTCACCACTGCTGAGCCAATAGGGCACCTTCTTATTAGCCAGAGCCTGTGGTCTACAGTAGGGTTCCCTCTCCGTGGTCCAAACCCCGTGGTTTTGACAAATGTCCTATATCCTCCATCACAGCATCACGTGAAATGGCTTCCCCACCCTGAACACCCTCCGTGCCCACATATTCGTCCCTCCTCCCTCTTTCTGGAGCCCTTGCTGCCAGGCACAGGCTGAAGGGGATGGACCCAGGACTCAGGCTGGGAAGATGGACAGGAGGGATGGATCCGAGAGGCAGGAACAGGGGGACCGGCCGCCGGTAGAGGAGCCCAGGGCCAGGCAGCCGCGGACGCCTCGACCTCGCCGTCTCCCTTACAGCCGTACAAGGACTCCTGACCCCAAGGCCTGCAGGAGGCCAGTCCCTGCCCCCCACATCCTCCCCATTCGCTGAAGACACCCCCTTGTCCACCCCTTACATGGAGAGAGGATGGCACCCACAGGACCAGCTGCCCCCTTGTTCCAGCCCTGCTCCTAGGAGTCCCCAGCTGCCTGTCCCTGGCTGGCCTCAGCCTGTCCCTTCTGTCTCAGAGGCGTCCGTCCTGCTCTGCCTGGTGAACACTGACTCCTGGCTTAGGGACCTCACTCCCAGATGTCCCCACCTTGGGCTGCCTCCCTGGGCTGCTCCCAAAGCCCTCATCTCTGGCACAGGGACGATTGGTGGCGGTCCCCCCACCTGGAGGCACACGCCTGCCCCTTGGGGGTCGGCTGGGCCTCCTGACCTCAGCGAGAGCCCAGGGCTGCTCCTCTAACTTGGGACAGGGCCCACACTGGCCTCCCGGGGCCACTCTGCTCCAGGGCCCCCCAGCACACAGAGACGGAACCCCCAGGCCAGTGGAGCCCAGCTCTGCGCTGTCCACCCCCACCCCCTGCGGCCGGCCCCTCCTGGAGACAGAGCTGAGTTTCCCCCCAGAGGCTCGACCATGGATGCTGTCAGCCTTGGAACAGGGAGCCCAGGGATGGGGGTCACCCCTGCAGGACAGACTGGAAGCCGACCCTCTCCTGAGGGCACTGTTGGTGCTGGAGGGAGAGAGGAAGAGCTGTGGGTGTTGGGTGGGGTGGGGGGTCGGCATCCTGGGAGTCGGGCAGGAGCACAGCACTGTGCCGGCTTAGGGACCTGCGCACCCTAACGGAGCTCCCCCCTCACACCCGTAGCCTCAGTTTGTAAGTGGGGAGACAGAGGCCCAGACTGGAGGAGGCTCACCCAGAGTCACACAGCCAGAGCAGGGGAGGGGTTCCTACTGGCAGTGACATCTCCCCCACTCCAAACACCAAGCATCCCAGAACTTGGTGCAGAAGGGAGCCCCGGACTCCTGGGTGACCTTGGAGGACCCAGTTCGGCCTGTAGGGTCAGCTCTGGATCCAGATACCACTGTGATCCTTGGGAGCTGTGTGGCCTTGAGACTATTGCTTTCCCTCTCTGAGCCTGCTTCTTCATCTGTAAGAGGGCTTCCTCACAGTGCTGGGTGCTCCTCAGCTGGTGGGAATTGAAAGGAGGTAGGAGTGCCCAGCGTGGCCCGTGCCCAGTGCCTCCCTCCCCCAAGGAGGGGCTGCTTAGAGGAGGAGCCTTGATTGCCAGGGCTGCAAACTGCAGAGGCTTTCCTGTTTCTATGGCAACCTGGAGCAGCACTCAGCACAGGTTCTGTAAAGACCTGGCAGTGGGGGGGGTGGGGCCGGGCTGAGGGAGGGGAGAGGGGTGGGACCCAGGCACGGCTGAGTCCTGATCCACCTGGGCCCGGGGTCCCTGAAGGTCAGGCCCTGATCAGAGCAGCTGGCTCTGTCTGGAGACGGGACCTCCTTTGCTGTCCAAGGGAGGGGCTGCGGCTGTGGTCTCATGTGGCTGGAAGGGGCAACCCCAGCAACATCAGGGCCTTACCCTGGGCTCACCTGGCCTGCCGGGCACTGAGTGCTCAGCCTGCCTGATCTGTCCCTCCTCCCAAGCCCCCTGGGAGGTGAGCATTGTCATCCCCCACCCCCATTTTTTAAGGAGGAAATGGGCTGGACAAGAAGCCGGGTGAGAGGACGCAGCCTCCCAGACCCAGCTGGGGTGGGCAGCCAGGATCACGGCCGTTAGAGGCTGCCAGGGCTGAGAGCACTGCCCAGAGAAAGCTGGCAGAGCTGTCGTCTCCTGAGCCCCACTGTGCGCCTGGGGGGAAGAGCCCCATTGCTTGCAGGGATGGACTGAGTGCAGGCGAATTCTGTGGGAGCCTAGAGGCTGAACTAGAACCAGTGCGGGGAAGTGACAGGGAAGCAGATTTTGCTCTGAGAAGCAGTGAGCTCCCCATCCATGGAGGGATCCAAGCAGAGGCTGACTGTGGGGAGGCTCCCACAGCACAGTGGTTGGACTCAGTGGGACCCCTTCAGGGGTTCCTCTAGGGAGGATAAGGAGCCCTGAGGATCTTTCTAGGGTCAACACTTTGAAAGGGTTTGCCGAAGGAGTCCAGGCCTCGGGTAAACCAGGGATCGCAGGCGGGCCAGAGGGAGAGAAACCGAGAGTTGCCTCCAAAACGCAGAGGAGAGGGGGTTCCCAGCCGCCGCTGGCTGGGTGCAGGTGTACGCACCCCCTTCCCTCATATACACACCCACACAATCACACACACTCAGCGTGCACACACATCACATGCACCCCCACATACACTTCCAGGCAGTGACGTGGGGGGGGTCACTGACCCCCAAGGCACCCTGGGATCAGGTGGCAGAGGGTGTTGGGGGCTAGGGCGGAGGAGAGGCTGACAGTAGACATCACCAACTCTACAGCTGCCCCCAGGGCCGCCACGTCAGGACAGGCAGAGCCTGAGCCACTGAGGGACGCTAAAGACTAGAAGGTTCTTAGATTCCAAATTCAGATCTGAGGCTCCCACCCCAGCAAATTCCACCCAACCCAACTTAGGCCAACTAAACCCAAATTTAATTTAGTGCAGTTCATTTCATTTCACTTCAGACCAAATCCAACTCAATAGAAATCCAAATTTATTTCAATTCATTTCAACTCAACCCAATCAAAATTCAGCTCAGCCCTACCCGATCTGTTCAGTCTTCAAGGAGGAGCACCTCTGGTGAGGGGCCTCCAGCACCACCCCCAAACCTGGTGCAGACCGCCCGCCTGTCCGCCCACCTCGGCAGTCACACGCTTTGGGTCCCTCAGCCATCTCTCCCTGTGGACTGCAACCCAGGAAGCAAGGGAGGGACTCGCTCATTACTGCCTCCTCCTCCCCCTTCCCCCTCCTTCTCCTCCTCCTCATCATCCTCATCTTCATCTTCTTTTTATTCTTCATTATCTCCTCCTCCCCCCTCCTCCTCCTCCTTCTTCATCATCATTGTCATCTTCATCATCTTCGTCATCATCATCTTCGTCTTTGTTGAGCCCTTACACTGCAGCAGGGTTGCTGAGCCCTTTCCAAACACGGCCGTTTCATCCTCACTGTAGGGCTGGGCGCCATCATCCTCGTTTCACAGAAGGGAAAACTGAGGTGCTGGGAGGAAATGCCAGTTGCCAGAGACATGCGCTAGCTCGTGGCTGTCACACCTGGGCACAAGATCCAGGCGCCGACTCCAGCACCTGACCCTAACCACTGGGCGCCCTGCCTGGCCCGGAAGTGAGCCTGCTGTGCGAGGAGGGGGCTGCTGTCTGAAGCCTCCTGTTGGGGCGGAGCCTCCCAAACTCAAACCCAGTGCCCGCTCGGTGGCCCCCAGCCCTCTGCCCCTTCTCCCTCCATGTCTCTGGTGCCCGGAGCAGCCCCTCGCCATCCATGAGTCCCTGCTGTGGCCTCACTGCCCTCCCACAGCCCTGCCCGCACCCCAGGCAGGGAGGAGAGCCCCCCCATTACCCCCCCCACCGCCCCGGCTGTGTTTGCTGCACTCCCAGCTCCCTGCTGGGCCTCAGTCTCCCTCCCTGATTCACGAGCCCCAGGCCCCTGACCCACTCATCATACTCCTGGCATGTTGATGGCTTCTGGATTGGTTTTTATCAAAATCATTAATAATTTCAAAGATTCTAAAGAGGGCCCTGTTTCTCCAGCCTCCCACGGCAGTCATTTAAATCCACTGTGACTCACGAAGATTTGGCAGAATCTTGAGTTGTCATTATCCAGTGCAGCTCGGGCCTCAGCCGGGACCGCGCACTCCCCGGGAGCAGGGACCCCAGGCAGGGCTTGCGCGGGGCTTGGGAATGGCCCATTTGTTGGATGAGTGTATGAATTGATGGGTGGAGGGTGGTTTGATTTTTTAAGATAAGATTATTTTATGATTATACAAATAATTTATGTCCAATGTGGGAATTTTGGAAAATATAGCAAAGTAATAAGAAGACAGCAAGTCCCCGTACTCCCCAGAGGAAACTGCCAGGAACAGTTTGGGGTCATCTCTTCCCTACAGCCTTTTATTGTGGATATAGTTTGTAGATATCTTTTGCTCTTAACATTTTCCAGTTTATTAAATATTCATTGAAAGCATGATTTTTAAAAACCCTTCTTATTAAGGAATTTTTCAAACATATACAAAAAAGAAGAGAATTGTGTAATGAACCCCAGGTAGCCACCCCCAGCTTCAACAATTATTTTAACAATCCTATTTCATCTATTTCCACCTCCCTCATATTTTATTTTCATTTTGGTGGATACTGATATGGGTCGAATTGTATCCCCCAAAAGACATGCACCCAAGTCCTAACCCCTGGGACCTGGGAAGGTGACCTTATTTGGAAATAGGATCCTTGCAGGTGTAATTAGTTCAGATGAGATGAGGTCAGACTGGAGCAGAGCAAGCCCTAATTCAACGTGACTGGTGTCCTCATAAGAAGAGGAGATCAGGACACAGACACACAGGGAGAAGGAGGCCATGTGAAGATGGAGGCAGAGACTGGAGGGACGGAGCTGCAGGCCCAGGAGCCCCAAGGATCGCCAACAGCCACCAGAAGTTAGGAAGAGGCAAGGAAGGACTCTACCCAGATTCTCAGAGGGAGCACGGCCCTGCCGACACCTTGATTTTGGACTTCCGGCCTCCAGAACTGCAAGAGATGAAATTTCTGTTGTTTTAGCCACCCAGTTGGTGGTACTTTGTTATGGCAGCCATAAAAAACTGATAAGAATACTTTAAAGCAAATCCTAAACATCAAAACGCGGGAGTTTCAATGACTGCGTAATATTTCATCAGACGTCTGTGCTGTGCTAACATGAGGCGAGGGATGTTGTAAAATGATGTACAAAATGCTAGTTTAACCATATGTGTATTATGAAAGTTTTCACAATAGACATAAAAAGAAGGCAGAAAGGAAAGACATCAAAAATGTTTTAATTATTGTTAATGGGAGATTCAAGTGTGTTGAGTGCTCACTCTGGGCCAGGCACCACACAAGATATTTTACCTCATTTAATGTGACCAACAGCCCTCTGAGGCGGGGTGTTATTATTCCCAATTTACAGATACAGAAGCTGAAGCTCAGATAGGTTAAGTAACTAGCCCAATGTCACCCCACTGGCGAGTGGCCAAGTTAAGATCTAAACCACACCAGACCCAGCACTTTCTACTCCCCACAGGGGGCTGGCCTGTGTGTCTCTGTGGATGGTGCCCAGAGCAGAGATACCAGCCCAGGCCCAACTGGACTCTTGTCTCGTTGACCTCCTCTTCTGATGTGGCCGTCCATCCCTCCACCACCTCCCCCATGGATATATCCTAGACTTTGCATTACCATTAAATTCACACCCTCCAGCCTCACATTCAAGCATCCCCCTGTAGTCACAGCCTCATGTCTTTCCCTCTCACACAGACTAGCAGCCCCCTCCTAAGACCATGACCACCCTGGGACCCACAATCCATCATCCCCACCCCCTTCATTGGCTCATCCCCTTCATGCCCTCACTTCCCTCATTATTCAGTTTAGTTTCCGTGGTGTATCACCATAATCTCTCCTTTGCGCACACACACGCCAACACCTTCGACCCTCTTATCCCGCTCTCATTTTACTATACTCAGCTACCAAAACCCCTGGTCAAATCCAGCTCTCCACCTAATCTACAACTGCGCTTGATCAAGAAAAAAGAGAAGACACAAGTTACCAATTTTATGAATGAAAGAGGAGACAATATTACAGACCCTACAGACTTACGCATATAATATGGGAACATTATGAACGACTTTATGTCAATGAATTCAGCAGCTTTGATGGAAAGGACAGAAATTGAAAGACATAAATTATCAAAACTAACTGAAGCATGTTTACTGGAATTGAACAAATAAGTAAATGGTTGGCAGATGGTGGGAGCCAGGTTTCGCTCTGTTGGCATGGGAAGTTACAAATAAGTAAGAAGAGGGGGCTAAAGTGATCCATTGATAATGGATTGGAGTTATAGACATCAGTATGAACTCATATTCAGCTTAATATAGATACAGATGGTTACATATAGAAATATTTATAGACAAATGTATATACACAGGTTAAAATAAACATATATGTCTCCTTGCTCTGCCATCTGAAAGGGCTCATAAGCAATGACTCCCCAGTAGCAACAAGCACACCTAGTGCCCCATTCTTGGTTTCTAATACTGTTCTCCAGTAAAAGGAACCAGAGCTCCTCAGAGAAGTGGCTGATTCTAGGACTGGGCAGGAAATATACAAGATGATCTGGGAGCATCTTATAGTGCCAGAGAGCAGGAAAATGCTCCAAAAAAGACTACACACAATGAAGGGGTGAGTCCAAGGGACACAGGAGCCAATTGAAAGGGTTCCCAATTCCAAAACTGGAAAAATCTGAGCAAAACAAAATAAAGTACTACCAGATTATAACCCAACATCCGTGAGTCCACACTGATATGAATAACAATTCCCAACTGGGGCCAAAATCAGGCAAAGACATTAGAAGAAAAGAAAACTACAGGCCAGTATCCCTCACAAACACAGATACGAAATTCTCAACAGAATAGTAGCCAATGGAATCCAGCACAAATGATGAAGCATGTACGGTCGAACCTCACAACTAAGATTTATTCCAAGAATGCAATGCTAATTCAACATCTGAAAATCATTCAGTGTAATTCACCACATCAACAGACTAAAAAATAAAAGTGATTAGATCATCTCAGTAGATGCAGAAAAACAAATGCGTATGACAAAATTCAACATCTATCATTATAAACACTTTTATCAAACTAGGAGTAGATGGGAACTTTCTCAACCTAACAAGAGGCATCCATGAAAAATACACAAATTATATCAGACTTCGGGGTGAAAGACTGAATGCTTCTTCCTGAGGTTGGGGACAAAACAAGGATGTCACATTCACCACTGGAGGTCCTAGCTAGTGCAACAAAGCAAATAAATAAATCAATGCATGTAGACTGGAAAGATGAATAAAACTGTCTTCATTCATAGAGAAATGACTGTCTACAGAGAAAATCCTAAGAAATCTATACCAAGAAAAGCATCTAGAACAAACAAATGTGTGTAGTACGGTCTAACGATACAAGAGTACAGGATACAAAACTCCATTACAGTTCTATAACTAGCAGTTTAAAAATTGGAAATTGAATTTTAAAAATACCTTTCACAATAGTATTTAAAAAGTGAAATGCTCAAGGATAAATCTAACAAAATATGTGCAAGATTTGTACATTGAAACTAGGAAACATTGCTGAGAGAAAGTACAGAAGATCTAAATAAATGGAAAGATACACCATGTTCATGGATCAGTAGACTCAGTGTTATTAAAATATCAATTATTTCCTCCAATTAATCTACGGTTTTAATGTAATCCTACGCTTTTTTAAAAAGAAAGTTGACAAGCTGATTACAAAAATTATGTTGAAATGCAAAGGACCTACAATGGTTAAAACCACGTTGACAAAAATAACAGATTTGCAAGGCTCACACTGCCTGATTTCAAAACATCATAAAGCTACAGTAATCAAGACAGTACAGTTTTGTTGTGATGCTAGACATATAGGTCAATGGAATAGAAGAAAACGTCCAGAAATAAATCCACATATACATGCTCAATGGAGTCTCAAGAAAAGTACCAAGGTAATTCACTGGAGGAAAAGATAGTCTTTAAACAAAAAAGTGCTGAATCAATTGGATATCCATATGGAAAAGAAAAGAAAGAATCCCAAGTCTTACATCATACACAAAATTAACACGAAGTGGATCATAGACCTAAATGTGAGAGCTAAACCTATAAAATTTCTGGAAGATTCCATAGGAGAAAATCTTTGTAACATTTTGGTTAAGCAAAGATTTATTAGATAGAACATATGAAACACAAACCATGGAAGAAAAATTAAATTGGGCTTCATCAAAATAATAAAACTTCTGATCTTTGAAAAATACCATTAGGAAAATGAAAAGACAAGTCACTGACCATGAAATAATATTTGCAATCCATGTATCTGATAGAGGACTTGCATTCAGAATGTACAAAGAAATTCAACCCAATAATAACTATAATGCAATAATAAGAAAAACAAAAAAAATTAAAAATAAGCAAGAGATTTGAACAGAAGCTTCACAGAAAAACCATATGAATAGCTAACAAGCACTTGAAATGATGTTCAACAACATTATTCATCAAAGAAATAGAAATTAAGACCACAATGAGTTAGTACTGCACATCTGCCAGAATGGCTAAAATTAACACTGACAATGCCAAGTATTAGTCAGGATGTGAAGCAACTGGAACTCTTGAACATTAATTGTAGGAATATGAAATAGTGTAATTTATTTGGGAAATAGTCTCACAATTTGTTATAAAGTTTAATATGAAGCTACCACATAATCCAGCACGTCTACACAAAGACTTGTATGCAAATGTTTTTTATTCATAATAGTCTGAAACTAGACACAACCCAATGTCTATCAAAGGGTGAATAAGTCACCGGGGTGGTACATCCCTGCAACAGGGTCCCACTCAGCACGGAAAAGAATGAGCCAGAATGAGCCTCTGCACAGACTGGGCGGAATCCTAACAGCGTGCTCTGCCCGAGAGCCGGGCGCAGAAGAGCACGCCGTGTCGGATTCCATTTAGACACGACTCCAGAAAGTTCCAAACTCGAGTGACACAGAGTCTGTGCCTGGGGTGAGAACTGACTGGAAGGGGCACGGAGAAGCTTCCTGGGGGGACGGAAGTGCTCATGTCTTGACTGTGGCGGTGGTTACACAGGCGTGTACACTCACCCAGAGTCATCCAACTGTGGACATAAAGGGGTCCATTTTACCGTACATAAATCATACCTCGATAAAGTTGACAAAATATAAACCAAGCGAAAAAATTGCAGCCTTCCCCACCCCTACTCCCCACCCCTGCTCATCCCTATTTTTTTCTGTAGAACACAATGCCCTCTAACATACTATGTCATTTGCTTGTTTATTATGAATTTTTTGGTCTGTCTTCCTCAACAAGAACAGGGATTTTGTTCATTTTATTCACTGATGGATCCCCCAGAGCCTAGGGCCAGGCCAGGAGAATAGTAGGGTCTCAGTAAATATTTGCTAAATTAACCAATTAATGAATGAAGAATGAGTTACCAGGACTAACCTCGTCAGATCACAAGGCCTTATATAATGGTATAGTATTTTAAAGGAAGGTGGTTTCAATCAGGGACGGGCAAAACGGCCAGGGGAGGAACTCCGAGCACCCGGAAGGGACCAGCCACATGTGGAAACGTCGGTGGCAGCGGCGGGTCACCAGGCTCTGCGGGAGGGTGCACACCCTCCAGAAATGGTGCTGGGGAATGACCACGTGTGTGGAAAAGAACGAACTGGTTTCCTTCTTCACAACAGACACACAAAAGAACTCAAATCTGGGCAAAGACTTAAATGTGAAAGGCAAAACTTTAAACCTAAAGAGAATACAGGAAAACTATTTTTATAACCTCAGAGTGAGTAAAGATTTCGTCACAAGCCACAGAGGCCACTAACCATAGCAAAATGACTAATCAATTTAGCTCCATTAGGGTAATAAATTCTGTTTATTAAAATTCAGGATATATTCTCCTTATTTTAAAAGCTACACACTGAAATATTTACAAGTAAATGAAGAGGAACTGACATTTTGGTGCAAAAAGGATTCAAGTCGGGGGGTGAAAACAAACGAGGCGCCCAAGGGAACGCGAGCTGCTCTCCGGCTGCAGCACAGACTCTGCAGAGCATTAGAAGCCGGAATATGGAAAGGACCGTCACCGACCGACAAGAAAGTGAAGTGACACAACAGAAAAGTGGATGACGACTGAAGTGGGGATTACACGGAAGAGGAGATACAGACGGCAAATAAACATTCACCCATGACGAGCTCACCCCGTGCAGATTAGGAAATGCAGGACAGCACAGTGAGGCACGTCTGCGTCTGGGACCTGCCAGGTAGCAAAGGGTAAGACAGCTGATGTAGGGAGGGCTGCAGCGCGGCCCTGAGGGGCTCAGGCTCTGCTGGGGGGAGTGCGAATGACGCTTCAGTAGCCCCAGCAGAGGAACGTTTCCACGCCCATCACCCGGAACCCCACACCTTGGGCAGGTGCGTCTGACCTTCCCAACAGTCTTTGCTGAGCAGCTACTCTGTGCTGCGTGCTTTATCCAGAGCTTCCCACTGCACCGTCACAGGGTTTGTGAGGCGGGATCACCACTTTGCAGGCGAGGCCACGCTCACCCAGCTAGAAAGGGAGCTTGCTGGCAGCAAACCCCGGCCCAGGGGGCTGGGGCACCGCCCTGCGCGTGAGCGGAGACGCCGACATGGGCCGGGCTCCCTGCCGGAGAGAGAGGCGGCGCACACTCGTCACAAACGTCCACATTGTTTCTCAAGGGGCTGGAAACACCTGCTCCTCTGTGATGGCGAGGAGCAGTCGGCGCAGTGCGGGCCTTCCTGCCGACTCCCGAAAGAGGGGCCTCCAGCTGGCAGGACGGGGTGACCACCCTGCCTTGGCGGCTCTCTGTTCCCCACAGCCAAGGTGGAAAAGCCCCTTATCGTTAGCTAACATGGACTCCCGCCGTGAGCACGGGATCCAAAGGAGAACGGCTCCACCGAGGCCCCCGGAGCCTGGCGGGGGGCAGGGTGGGCCTGGAGGTCTGCGGCCGTCCTAGTTCTGCCTCGGTTTCCAGGTCTGTAACTCGGGGATGAGGACAGTACCTTCCCTGTAGGGCAGCTCAGGGACCCAACACTAACACACGTCAGACCTTAGAGAAGTGCCCGCACGTGGAGGGCGCTGGATGGTGTCAGCCGGTGTGACTGTTACGGCTTTAAAAGCATCTACACGGGGGTGACCCTTAGCCTGGACCTCTCCCCAAACCCCGACTCTGATGCCAACTGCCCACGTGACGTCAGCAGGGCCCCAGATCTCGCCCACTCCAACCCGCTCCGCCCGCACCAGCCCCACCTGTTTCAGTCGCGGGTGACCTCGTCCTGCCTCTGTCAGACCAGACCCCGGAGCCCGTGTCTGTCAGGCCAGGCCGGGAGACACGGAACTAACAACCCATGTCCCAGCGGCTTCCGCAAGAGGGGGTGCTGGTGTTCCTGTCTGCCACTGCAGCGCTTGGGGACCCAGGCTGACGAGGTTTCGCCCTGTGCTGGCTCTTAAAGCTGCTGCCCAGAGGGACACGTGTGTCCCTCTCTGTCCATGTCATTGCCAAAAAGGTCGCATGGCTGCATCCCTCCCTGTCCGAGTCGTTGGCCAACAGCTCCCATGGCCCGCCTGACTTCCACAGCAGGAAGTGTAACCCTCCCGTAGTGGACACTGAGCATCTGTGGCCATCAGTACTGTCTGCCCCCGTCACCCTGACTCCGCTTTCTCTCACACCCGCCTCTAATTCTTCAGCAAATCCCGTTGGCTCTGCTTCGGACCACGATTGGAATCCCGTCCCCTCTCCCCCTGCTGCCCTGACCCGCGTCCAGGTCACAGCCTCTCTTGCCAGAAGCTTAGTCGCCACCTACCCGGTCCCCCTGCTTCCCTTCTCCCCACAGTCTGGTTCAACTCAGCAGCCAGGGGGACCTTTTAAATGCAAATCAGACAACGTCACCCCTTGCTTCAAGTCCCGCAAACGTTCCCATTCAGAACCAGTAAGTCCATCCCATGGCTCACAACTGGGCTCCTACCTGGACCCCCCTTCCTTCCCTAGCCTTGCCATTCCTGGAGCGTCCAGCACACTGTTCCCTCTGCCCAGAGCACTTTTATCCAGGCATCCTCACAGCCCCTCCCCCACCTCCCAGCCATAGTCACCTTCTCAGTGAGGCAGGCGTCCTGGCCTCTCCGTGGCCACCTTGCTCCCTCCAGCATCCCGACTGCCCCTCACCACCGTATTTCTCTCCGCAGAGCCCATCCCCCAGTGACAGCCTCCAGTGTCTGCCCTGTCCCCACCACTGGTCACGTGTCCCTCCTCCAGGCAGTGTCCCCTCTCCAGGCAGCACCTGCCCTTACCTCTGCTCCTGTTGCACCTCCGACGAGGGCTGGGCTGAGAGTCACAAGACAGGGGACCTTGATTGTCTCGGAGTCCCAGGATCCCTTTGAGTTACCGACAAAACCTATGTCTCCTCCCCCAGGAAGCACATAGCCCGCAGACACCTACGTGGCACCAGCATTTTATGTGATTCCACAGGCCCCCAGCACCCTCCACCAGGCACGCAGGGGCAGGAAGGCCCGCGGGGTCCCGGCCCAGGCGAGAGCTGCCAGCAGGACCTGGGCAGAGCGCACGGAGCGAGGCTCCACGGTGTCTGACGCAGACCGAGGTGTGGGGCTCCCACCCTTTCTCTGCATCTCTGTCCACCCAGCCGGGCTGCGCGCCTCCGGCGGGCCAGCCTGGCTGCCCTGCAGCCCACGGCCAGGCAGGGCCCCAGGGTGGGGTAGGGGCCTCCACAATGAACCCAAATCAGAATCCCAATCCAGGCCTTTCCCGAGAGCCGGGAAAATAGACGGGCAGGCAGCTCCTTCCCCATCTTTCCTGAGAAGGGCGGAGCCACTTTCCCTCGACTAAACTTCCAAAGGCCACCTCCCCACAAACAAGGCACGTCCCTCCCACTCGCCTCCACCAGTGACAGAGACACGCTGGGTTTGAAGGAATGAAGACAGCGGACGCCTCCCGGGCCCTGGTGAACTGTTGCGGATCTTCCCTCACAGCCCAGACTCCGGGCAGGTGTTCACACCATGTCCTGGAGGTTTGTCAAGTTTGGGGTTTCAAATAATTTCCTCAGATTACTCATTTCAGGGACTAGCCAAACACAGAGGATAAACAGAGAAGCTGACAGCGTTTTCCCTGCCGTGTAAACGTCCTTCAGAAGCACGAGCTTGAAGTGCTCCACAGAACTCCAAGCTGGGGGTGACGCTGAATTGTTCTGAATTATTTCCCAAGGTTAGACGTGTAAGTTGTTTCTCATATTTTTTCTACCAATAATAAGGCTCTGACGGTCACATCTGTTGTGCAATATTTTTAATAATCAGGACCAAGACTACCAGGAGCATTTTTTCACAATATTAAATAGTCCTTAAAATTATGCTTGTAATCTATGGTGACATATTCTGTGGGTGCCATTTATGTATGTGGCCGATTCCCCATTGTGGGGAGTTTGGGCCGTTTGTGGAGGACCCCTGGTCACACAGCAGAAGGAGGCAGCGTGGGGCAGGGACCCGCCACAGGTGGGGCTCTTGTCTCAGGGTGGCTCCATGCACCCACAGGCCCCTCATCTCCCAGCCATTTCCACCGGCATAGACGTCAGGACATTTCCATCATCCTGGACACAGGGACAGAAAAGTCGACACACGCTTTAGTGCCATCCAATGACCACAGCCCGTCAGTCCCATGACCAAGTAGAGAGAGATCAACCTACCACGGCCAAGCAACGGGGCCCCTGCCCACCCACGGCTTCAGGCTGTCATGGGGTTTTTGGACTGACATAAGATGCTTGTTTTAAATTTGACTTAGTAATCAATATTTTAAACCAGATCGTTTTACCAACCATTCAAATTTCCGGCTTCTCACAAGATCGAGCTCGGCCCGCCCCGGGCCTGCGCTCCACCCAGCACGGACGGCTGGGGACAGCGGCAGCCCCCCCCAGGGGCTGTGGTTCCTAGTCCACCCCAACCCCACCTGTACCCCGATTTCTGCCCTGACCCCTCCCCCACCCGTCGCTCCCCCAGGGGCTGGGCCCTCCGCTCTCGCCATCTCCCGGGCCCGCGGGCATGGAGTCCTCAGCAGATGGGGCAGGCGAGCCGCTGCAGAACAGGACGCAGAGCCTAAACGTGGTCAGAACAGCTGCTCCGCCGGGCTGCTCACCGGCCTGGCCTCCAGGGAGGACGCGCCTCTGCGCCAGTCAGCGCTCCTGTGGCCTCTCCGCCAGGGCCCGGGGTCCTCCTCACGGCCCCCTGTTGGTGCTTTTAGAGCATTCCTCCGTCCTTTGCTGTTCCTCTTGTAAATGAAGCTTCAGTCTTCATGTCTTTCGAGCCGGCTGCCGTTGATACCTAAGTCACTGTTGCTCTCGGCGTCTATGGAGATTGCGTCCTGCAGTTGGTGGGTCTCATAACTCCTAGAATGTTTAATTGCTGATCCTTTTTGGCTTCCTTGAGCATAGCCTCATCAAGTCTGAGCAATGATAGTATTTCTAACCCCAAGGCCCACTCCTTACGTTTGGATTTCGCATTGCAAACCTTGACCAGCAGCCTCCGGACAGCGTTGAGCCGTCACCGAGAGAGTAGCCCCATGTGCTTGCTGGTTTTAGTGGAAACATCTGTGATGCTTCAGGGCTGTTTTAGACATATGTTCTTTACCATATTAAGGAGAAATCTTTCTCTCTCCAGCTTGCTAAGGTTTTTGTTGAGCTTAATTAATGGACATGTTTACCCCCACGTTGGATCCCAGCAACTAACAGTCTCTGGCATCTACTCGGTGCTCGGTGGCTGGTGGGGATGGCTGCGTGAATGTGTGAATGCAACAAGACTGCCCTTTGTTTTCCTTTTCCGCTCATTTATGTGATTCATTGTTTTTCGGCATGTACAACCTTTGCATTTCTAGGATAAGCTCTCCTTGGTTACAGCAGATTAATCTTCCCCTGTAAAATAAGACTGAACTATATTCACTGGCATTTTGATTAGGATTTCACATCTAAATTCATGAGGGTGCTGGTTCTGCCCTGTGCGTGCGTGTATGCCACATTTTACAGACTTTGATATGAACCAGCTTCATAAAAATTAATTGGGTAGTTTTTCATCTTTTAATCTGCTCTGGAAAAATTTATAGAGCCTTGTTATTATTAGTTCCTTGAAAGTTTAAAGAGCTCACTGGAAAACCACTGGACCCTGAAGACGTGGGAAGAGGCAATGCTGACCATTTTTCAGTATCTTCCTTACATATTTAGATTTTCTTCTTCTTGAGGTGATTCTGATAATCCATATTTTCCAAGCAAATATCCATTTCATCAGAATTTCTGGATTATTTGCTCATAACCTCTTTGTGTCTATTTTTGCGTTCTCTTTCTCTTTCCTAAGTTAGACATTTCTTGTTTAAATTGGTTGAAGTCTTGTCTATTTTAGAGTGTATGTGTACGTGCACATAGTGTGTGCGTGTGTGAATGTGTGTGTGTATCAGGTAAAGCTCATACACCTGTGGATCAATTCTCCTATTAATTGCATCTACTGATTCCACTGCTTTCCGCTCTGACCTTTATTACTCACCCACTCTGGCTCTCATGCATTCGCAGCCATTCGTGGCTGAGGACAGACTTCAAATGTCTTTCTGCAGCAGGCAAGCGTACAAATGCAGCTTTGTCACAGTGTCTCCCAGTCTCTCATCTGAGCTTAAGGCACAAGCTGTCCTCTGAGGAGGGAAGGACGGCCTGAGATCCAGCTCCGTGTGGACGAGGTGAATGAGAGACTGGCTGCTCAGGAACTTGACAGAGCCCTCAGGAGACAGGAGACGGGACAAGCCTGGGGAAGCGGTGGGGCTGGGCCCCGGGAGTGGCACCGGCGTGCAGGTATTCATGTTCCATGAGAGTGCCCACAGAGGCATCCGTGGCACAGAAGGCTCTCGGTGACCAGCTCGACAAGATGCCCCTCGTGTGGCTATGGGTCAGCCTCTGGCCCAAGCCCCCCGGTGCATGCTTAGTGAGCACGTGGGCAGGGGGCAGGCTGTGCGTGTGTCCAACACCCTGGGCTCCCCTCGCCAAGGCCGGTCTGGCCACCAGCTCTGCTGCACGTCCAAACTGTCAGAGGCCAGCGCTGACCCTTCCACGGAGCACCATCCCTGGGCTCCCTCCTTGGTGGCCTGATTCCATTAGACCTTCCCAAAATGGAGGGGTCAGGGGAAAGACCGTGACGAAGGGCGCCTCTAACTTCGCCCAGACAGATTTGAGGTCCTGTCCTCAGCCACAACGCCCTCGTGGGAACAGACACGCACGCAGCCTCCAGACTGCCTTCCCAAAGTCAGTGCTTCTGCCAGCGCCACTCTCTGCAGTCCTGCAGAGACCCTATTCATGGCCGTGGTGTCCCGTTCGACATTGTTTTTGCCCAAGGAACTCAATTTATTCTGAAAGAAGAGTAGCTACAGGTTACTGCCCAAGGACTTCCCTGGTCTGACCACACACCCCATGACCTAGACCCAGCTGGCCTGACTGAAGGCAGGAAGCCCCCCTGCAGACCCAGTTCTGGAACCATTGGGATGTCGCTCTAAGGATGTGGTGTATGTCTTAAGCCGATGGCCGGTATACGGTGCTTCTCCCCCATTTCTGCAACTCACGAGTTGGAAACTAAGGGTTGGAGAGGAGAGGGGCCATCTGGCTGTTACTCCAAATAACCCACTTCAGGAGGACTTGCTGCCTGTCCCCGGGGCTCTGACCCGGGTGGAGTTCAAGGCTCCTGCTTCCACGGGAGGAACGCGTCCTGCAGGGAGCACGGCACGGTTCCGCTAGACTGGGAGCTGGGTCTGCGTCTGTAAGTGCTGAAACCCTGCGCCGGCAGACAGGGGAGGCAGCCCTCCGCTGCCGGGGTGCTGACCATTGATGTCAAACAGACACGGGGAACCAGAGGCCACGCTCAGGAGGACTCGGGCTGGAATCTGGGGGATTCCCAGGGGTGCCTCTCTGTGCACCCCATGCTCAGTAATAAAGGACAAAAGAAAACTGCAGCGCATCGCAGACAGCCCACGAGGCCCCCGAACGGAAGGAGTGAAGTGCTGGTGACCCCGGCAGGCCAGCCGTGGTGCGGGCAGGGGTGAGCGAGCGTGGGATGGTTGGGGGAAGAAGGACGATGGCATCACCGCCTGTGGCTCACGACCTGCTTCAGAGGGGAGCACTGGAGCAGCCAGGCGTGTCGTTTGTTGTGATTATTTCCCTTCCCGACCACCTGTAAGGCGTGTTCCAGGCAGGAATATGACTGAAGTGACAGCGGTGCTGATGGGAATCTGTGTCCCCTTTCAGAGATGAGGTGTTCTCCTTCCGGATGAAAGGCAAGGAGGGACACCCTGGGGTGGAGGGGTGGGCTGTGTTGATGACTCTTCTCTGCCTTGTGTGAACCCAGGAAGTTCACCCTACAGACTGCAGTTGTCTACAGAACTCTGGAAGGAGGAAAGTGTGGTCCAGGAACTGCATCAAAGAGAGGCAACGGGTAGACAGTCTCAACCGTGAAGAACTCATGGGTAGAACACCCGCAAGCTCTTCTGGTGGTAAAAAATTACTCAAATAATTTCACAAAATCTAGTCAATCAGAAGAATCCTCAAAGAAAAATCTGGAATGGAAGTGGTGAGCATTAAATTTTTAAAAACATAGGGCCAAAAAATTGCGGCGTTATGGTTACAGAACAGAATAACCTTGACAATGTAAAAAAAAAATTATATAACTGACAAACATCAAGATGTGTGGGGTGGGGAGGCAGAAGCAAATGTACAAACGTACAGATGCGAACTTCCTGGTCTCTTGTAAGGAGCCGATCCGTACTGTCTGAAATTAAAATGTATAGCTACAAGGAAATGCCTTCAACTTTTTTATGTTTTTGCTGAACTTTTTTTTTTCAATTTTTTTTTGTTGTGGTAAAATACATGCACATAACATTCACCATCTTATCCGTTTTTAAGTGTACCCCTCAGTGGTATTAATTACATTCATAATGTTTTGCAGCCATCACCATCCCCGTAAGTCTTTTCATCTTGTAACACTGAAACTGTACACAATCAACACTAGCTCCCCATCCCCCCTCCCCTCAGCCCCGACAACCACCATTCTACTGTCCGTCTCTATGGATTTGATTACTAAGTACCTTCTATTAGTGGGATCACACAGTATTTGTCCTGTTGTGACTGGCTTATGTCATTGAGCATAATGTCCTCAAGGTTCATCCATGTTGTAGCACGTGGCAGTATTCCAGGAATACTGGAAGAATTCCCTTCCTTTTTAAGACTGAATAATATTCCATCACATGGATGGACCACATTTTGCTTATCCATTCACCCATTGGTGGACACTGGGTTGCTTCCACGTTTCAGCTATTATGAATAACACTGCTGCTGTGAACACGGGTGTGCAAATATTTCTTCAAGACCCTGCTTTCAGTTCTTTTCTGTTTATACGCAGAAGTGGAATTGCTGGGTCATATGGAATTCTATTTCTCACTTTTTGAGGAAACTTCGTACTGTTTTCCACAGTAGCTGCACCATTTTACATTCTCATTGACAGTGCACAACAGTTCCAGTTTCTCCACATCCTCACCAACATTTGTTATTTTCTGTTTTTTGAATAGTAGCCATCCTCATGGGTGTGAGGTGCTATCTCATTGTAGTATTTTTTTTTTGAGGAAGATTGGCCCTGAGCTAACATCTGTTGCCAATCCTCCTCTTTTTTTCTTTTTCTCCCCAAACCCCCCAGTACATATTTGTGCACGCTAGTTGTAGGGCCTTCTAGTTCCATGTGGGACACCGCCTCAGCATGACTTGATGAGCAGTGAGTAGGTCCACGCCCAGATCTGACCCGGTGAATCCCGGGCTGCCAAAGCGGAACATGCAAACCTAACCAC
Organism: Tapirus indicus; assembly: GCA_031878705.1. Classification (NCBI taxonomy): domain Eukaryota; kingdom Metazoa; phylum Chordata; class Mammalia; order Perissodactyla; family Tapiridae; genus Tapirus; species Tapirus indicus. The sequence goes on along the minus strand of CM062919.1, from coordinate 2,908,322 downwards.
TGTGCCCCCAAGCAGGCCCCTCATTGCAGTATTGATTTGCATTTCCCTAACTATTAGTGACGCAGAGCATCTTTTCATGTGCTTATTGGCCATTTATATATCTGCTCTGGGGAAATGTCTATTCAAGTCCTTTCCCCTTTTTCTAATTACGCTGTTTGTTCTTTGTTGTTGTTGAGTTTTAGGAGTTCTCTATAAATTCTGGATATTAGTCTCCTATCAGATTATGATTTGCAAATATTTTATCCCCTTCTGTGGGTTGCCTTTTTACTGTGTTTATAGTGTCTTTTGATGGACAAAATTTTTTAATTTTCATGAAGTCAGATTTGTCTATTTTTTTCTTTTGTTACTTGTGCTTTTGGTGTCATATCCAAGAAATCATTGCAAAATCCAACATCACTAAGCTTTGGTCCTACATTTTCTCCTAAGAGTTTTATTGGTTTAGGTCTTACTTTTAGGTCCTTGCTCCATTTTGAGTTAATTTTTGTGTACGGTGGTAGAGTAGGGTCCAACTTTATTCTTTTGCATGTGGATATCTAGTTTTCCCAGCACCATTTGTTGAAAGATGGTCCTTTCCTCATTGAATGGTCTTGCTTCCTTGTTGAAATCATCTGACCATATGTTTGAGGATTTATTTCTGGGCTCTATTCTACGGGACTGTATGTCTGTCTTTACGTCAGTACCACACGGTTTTGATTACCATAGCTTTGTGTCACACTTTGACATCAGGAAGCCTGAGACCTCCAGTTTTGTTCTTTCAAGATTGTTTTGGCTATTCAGGATCCCTTGAGATTTTACATGAATTTTAGGATAGGTTTTTCTATTTCCACACATACACACAAAAAAAATCATTGGGATTTTGATAGAGATTACATGAAATGTGTAGATCACTTTGGGTAATATTGACATCTTAACGATGTTAAGTCTTCCAATCCCTGAATACGGGATGTCTTTCCATTTATTTGTGTCTTTAATTTCTTTCAGCGATGTTTCATAGTTTTCATTGTACAAGACTTCTGCCTCCTGGTTAAGTTAATTCTTAAGTTAACTCTTAAGTTAATTAATTCTTAAGTTAATTCTTAAGTATTTTATTGTTTTTGGTGCTATTGTTAATGGAATTGTTTTTGTGATTTCCTTTTCTGGTTGTTCATTGTTAGTGTATAGAAATGCAACTGATTTTTGATTTTGTATCCTGCTACTTTGCTGAATTATTTTATTAGTTCTAACAGCTCTTTTGTGGGGTCTTTAGGATTTTTTACATATAAGATCATATCATCTGCAAACAGAGACAATTTTACTTCCTTTCCAATTTGGATGCCTTTTATTTCTTTTTCTTGCCTAATTGCTCTGGCTAGAACTTCCAGTACCGTGTTGAATAGATGTGAAAGCAGGCATCCCTGCCTTGTTCCTGATCTTAGAGCAAACACTTTCAGTCTTTCACCATTGAGGATGCTGTTCACTGTGGGTTTTTAATGTATGGTTTTTATTGATGATATAGTTTCCTTCCATTCCTAGTGCATTGATTGTTTTTATCAGGAAAGGGTGTTGCATTTTGTCAAATGCTTTTTCTGCATCAATTGAGATGAGCATGTGGGTTTTTTCCCTTCATTCTGTTCATATGATCTATGACATTGATCAATATTTGTATGTTGAACCATCCTTGACTCCAGGAATAAATTCCACTTGGTCACGGTATATAATCTTTTTAATATGCTGCTGAATTCTGTTTGCTGAGGATTTTTGCATCAGTGATCATAAGGAATATTCATCTGTAGTTTTCTTTTCTTGCAGTGTCTTTGTCTGTGTTATCAGTTATGCTGGTCCCACAGAATGAGTTAGAAAGTGTTCCCTCCTCTTCAATTTTTTGGAAAAGTATGAGAAGGACTGGTATTAGTTCTTCTTTAACTATTTGGTAGAATTCACCAGTGAAGCCGTTGGGTCTAGGGCTTTTCTTTGTTGGGAGATTTTTTGATTACTGATTCAATCTCCTTACTAGTTACAGGACTATTCAGATTTTCTATTTCTTTGTGATTTAGTCTTGTAGGTTTTGTGTTTCTAGGAATTTGTCCATTTCCTCTAGGTTACCCAATTTTTGACACAGTTGTTGTCACAGTACCCTCTTATGTGTTCCCTAACCTGGTCACTTCACCCAGTTACTGTCCAGTGGAGCATCTGACTCCAGAGCCCACTTTCTGAACCCTTTGTGCCATGTGAGGATGGGGTTTCAGCATCATTTCCAGGTCCCCACCCTTGGGGATCCCACCCATCTTGTTCTGTAGTCTCCAGCTGGGTGTGCTGTGGGGACTGTAAAATCAGGGTTAACCCCAGGAACAGCAAAACCTCAGCATCTTCACTGGCAAACAGCTTGGTTTGGAACTTTAAGTATTGTTTTAAGTTTTGATTTTTTTTTTCCAATTCTGCTTGCCTTTGTGAGTCTAAGACTGGTTTTGATGTTCTGGAAATTTATGTCAGAACACAAGGGCGTGCCCGAGGGTGTCCAGGTGGAATTCTGCGATCCAACGGCCTCTTCCTGTCTGACGAGAGGCTCCCGTACCACGCTGGCTTCAGGCTGGGGGAGGGGCTCAGCAGGCAGGGGGCCTTGGGGCTGCCCCGCTCCCGGGAGGAGGGGCCTCCATTCCTCTGGGTCAAAATGACTAGAGTAGTGTCCTGGGGCTGTCATAACAAATTACCACAAACTGAGGGGCTCAAAACACCAAACATTTATTCTCTTGTGATTCTGGAGGCCAGAGTCCAAAATCAAGGTGTGGACTGTGCTCCTCCAAAGGCTCAAGAGAAGGGTCCCTCCTGCCTCTGCCAGCTCCTAGTGGCCCCAGGCATTCCTTGGCTTGTGGCCGCGTCGCCCAATCTCTGCCCTTGTGGTTACTTTACCTTCTCTTCCCCGGGCTTCACCTTGTCTGTCTGCTTCCAGTTTCCCTCCGACTTTCTCCTAGAGGAAACTTCCCCCGAGCTGCCACTGAATTTCGGGCCCACTCGACAATCCAGGATCATCTCCTCACCTCAGGATCCTTAATTACATCTGCAAAGACCCTTTTTCCAAATAAGGCCGCTTCACAAAAGCTAGGGATTAGGATGTGGAATCTTTGGGTGGCCATCATTCCACCCACCACGACAAATGCTGGCCACGCACAGCACGAGCCTGGATGGAGCTCCCGACCGCAGGAGAGAGCCTGAACCCGCCATGTGCAAGAGACCTGTGAGGCCGAGGTCGAGGCGGACGTGAGTCCACCCCACAGAGAGGGGTGTGTGTACGGCGGAGGGGGGACACTGGAGAAATTACAATAGCAAACAAAGAAGGAATCAGCGCCCATGACACGACAACAGGAGTGCATGAAACAGTGTCATCAGATGGAAAAGCAAATGATTGTAACGCCTATCAGAAGGGGAGGTTTTGAACCAAACAGTTCCCTAGGTGAGCTATGAGGGTCTGTGACCACTGAAAAACAGAACTGGGGATGTACAGAACAAAATAGAAGAAATTTCCCAGGAGCACAGAGAGGAAGTTAGAGAGATGGGAAACAAAGATGGTAAGGCACGCGAAGGCTAGTTTTAGGTTAAGCTCCAGTACGTAACCAGAGGCAGTGCAGGGTGAGAAAAGAGGACAACCGGGGACCAGGTCTCAGAGGATGAGGGCAGTTTTCCAGAAGGGTGGAAAGACAGGAGTCCTCCGATTAAAAATAGAAGGCTGAGCAGGTAAAACCTCAAAGAGAGGACATCCTGAAACCCCAGGACGGAGATGCCGACGGAGGAAGAACCAGACATTGCCTTCTCATCAGCAATAATCAGAGGCCAGAGAACAAGAGAGAAGTGGTCCCAGTGCGAAGGAGAGGGTGCCCCCGGCACCCTGTGCACAGACATTCGGGGGGAGCGCAAACAGGGCCATGAGGTGCTCAACCGCCACCAACACGCACTCGTGGAGAAACCACTGCCTGGGACTAGAAGACACCAGCCCCCTCCACCCAGCCCGCAAGGGGAACAGCTGACCTCCAGATCTCAGTCCCACGATCCCTGCACCTCAGTGTCCCAGGGATTTCTCCAGGAAGCACGGCACGGTCCATCCACATCTCAGGGAGGACGGCCTGGCCAGCTCTCTCATCCCAGAGTGGGTGCTTCTGCTGCAGGACCGTCACGATCCCCAACCCGCGAGCCAATTGCGCATAAATCTACTGAGCAAACAGCCCGGCCGGAACCACGGTAAGATCCTTATTTATCAGAAGTGCCAAGAATCACTTTAATTTTCATCAGGCCGAGGCTGAGCTGCTCTGGCTCTGCGCTGGCACGAGGGTGTCCATCTTCGCCTCATACATTATGCATCTTCCCTGAATCAGACAGACGTCTGTGGCAACCTCCTGTTCTCTGATTTTGATTAAAAGGGCTCTGGGCAGCCATTGTGACAAGGACGAGTGTTTGTCTAAATTATGTGGGAGGGGTGTGGGCTCGGGGGCAGGAGGCGACGAGTCTCATTTCCATCCGGAGCTGCTGATCCAGATAAGAGCGGCCTCGCCAGGCCTCAGGGCTCCCAAGCCCGCCGCATCCCTCCCGGGGAGGCCGGGGCCTGGGGGTGCCGCTCGTGCCCTCTGGCGGGAAAGGGGGGCTGAGCTGGCGGCCCGGGAGAGCCCGGGCTGGGTCAGGGCCGTGTCCAGCCTGAGTCTGGCCTCACGTGTCCGGTGAACTGAGAAGAGGAGGTGCCTGAGAACTCCAGCCAAAGCTTTCCTTGTTAAACTGTGCCGTTGTTGTTGTCAAAATATTCTTGGAGCGCCCACGCAGGAAACGATGATGCTGGAAGTGCCGGGGTGGGGGTGTTCCCAAGACCCCTGACTTCTGGCCTCCCCTCGGCCCACCTGTGGCCCACCCTGAGATCCCTTAGGGCCTGGACACAGGCTCGGCACTCAGCACAGTCCTGTGAGGGTGGCACCCCAAGGCCCAGGGGTGTGGGAGCCTGGAGCCAGGGAGAAGCCCTCCGCCCTCTCCTAGGTTCAGGCCCCCAGCTCAGGGGGAGCAGCCCCAGACGTCTCCCTGCAGCCTCCCCATGCACCCAGCACAGTCTGCCATCCCCCATGGCCTCCCGGGACCCCTGGGACCTCCTGACACCCAAAGTGGACCTCAGGTCAGCCTGGCGAGAGGAGGCCAGGGAGCCTGTGAGGGACCTGTCTGAGCCACATGGGGCCCCCGCCTTGGGAGGGACTTCCAGGTCCCAGTGTGTGATCCACGGCCGAGGTGAGGGGACAGGATTCGGAGGCTCTAGGGGCCCAGAACTCGTCATTCTACTTGTTCGCAGGCCCACACCAGAGGCCTGCAGCCCCCCTGTCAGAGCCTGCGCGGCCCTCGGTGAGCCCGAGGTTTGGAAAGACCAAGAGAGCCATGCGGAGGGGCGAATGGGACCTGGCCACAGGGAATACTCCATCCTCACCTCCTCTCCTCCCCTACCTCCTCATCTCACGCCTCAATCCTCGCTCCTCACCTCCTCACTCCTCAATCCTCACCTCCTCTCCTCCCCTACCTCCTCATCTCACTCCTCAATCCTCGCTCTCCACCCCCTCACTCCTCACCTCCTCACTCCTCACCTCCTCACCTCCTCTCTTCTCCTACCTCCTCATCTCACTCCTCAGTCCTCACTCCTCACCCCCTCACTCCTCACCTCCTCACTTCTCACCTCCTCATCTCACTCCTCAATCCTCACTCCTCACCTCCTCATATTCTCACCTCCTCACGCTCCACAGCCTTAAACTCCTGCTTCCTGGGGAGTCTAGGCTTCACTTCTGGGATGTGACTTGTCTCCTCCTCAGTCAAGGCCAGCTGGGGTGTCCTCACGGGAGTGGTGAAGACCAGGCAAGAGGGGCACATGAAGCTCCTGCCCCAGGCCTGCTGTCACTGGGAGAGAAGCAGAGAGCCGCGGGGGCCTCATGGTCCCCGGTGTACAGACAAGACACAGTCTCTGACGGTTTACCCGGGCCCCAGGGCTGCGAGCACAAGCACAGCTGAGTAGGGGCACCACTGCCTCTTGGCGGTGCGTTTCGGACGGATTACTTATGTCTATTTCCTCCTGGTGTCCTGGCACCCCCATCCTGCCCTCCGCCTTCCTGGTTCCCTCTGCTCACTCCCTCTGCCAGCCCCTGCCCCAGGCTAGAAGAGGATCTTGCTGTCAGGACCTTCCTCAGGGCCACCCTGATGCTCTCCGGTGGAAAGTTCCAGCAGGATCATATGTGGGTGCATCCATCTGTAAGAGAAGCCGGCACGTGCAACTCTAAGCCACGTGCGAGTGGGTCACCCTTCCAGAGCCCAGGTATCCACAGCTCACGGCCTCTGCGTGGCCAGTCTGGGCCCTGTCATTCCCGCGCATTATTGCACTGGGGGACAGAGTCACTTGCAGGCTGACACAATCAACCAGGAAACGCAAGGAGCCACGGGAGGAGCCGGAAGAAAAGTGGCCTTGACTCCAGAAGGATCCAACCCACCCGGCTTAGGCTCCTTGGGCTTCAAGGGCCCTCAGGGCACCAAGGACACCTGGCCTGGTGCCGCGGGTACTCACAGAGAGGTGTCACCTGTTCCCCCGGCGGTCCTGGAGGGCCGAGTCACCTGCTGGCAGGGGCATGGCAAGTCGGGGCGAAGCCCATACATGAGCCCTCTGTGCTTACTCAGTGTCCCCTCCAAGGATCCCCCGTGCCCCGCTGTCCATGCTCCCGGCAACAGCCCTGTCTCCCTACAGATACGAGTTTGGGGCCTCTTAGAACCAGCCCTGCTTTGCACGCCCAGTTGGATGCTGACCTGGGCACATTCTGCAAACTCCACCAGATTCAGTTTCCCCACCTGTAAAATGGGGATGATGAAGATTTGTGGGGACAGCCCCAGGTACACCTGACCCCCACTAGGTGCCCAGTAAACATTAGCTTAAAATAGAGCCAGAAAAAGTAAAAAGCAGAGCCAGCGCCCAGAGCAGGGTCTGCTCATGGTCGGTGTTTGCCAAGTGGCTCCCAGTGAAGCCTGTCACCATGGCAACGTGGAGGGGGCGCCTTGCTCCCAGCGAGACTGAGACGAGTCTAGTTACTTCTCAGGATGATTGCAGACCCCTCCCCCACTAATCCCCAGAATTCCTCACCTCTGCAGCCCACTTCTCAAACCAGCTCTCTGCCCCTGGGTCTCTGTCACGGCCCAGCCCTGCCCAGACTCCTCAGCCCACACCTCTGCCTGAGTCTCCGTCCAGAAAACATGAGCCAGCACCGACTGCGTGCAGACACACAGCACCTTTCCTGACCTCATCTGCAGCCCAGATGCATTATTAACTCATTTTACAGGTGGGGAAATAGAGGCCCAGAGAGGTTAGGCGCAGCTCCGGGGAGACGGAGCCCTGATCCCCACCCAGACCTGTCTGACTCCAGGTCCAGGGCTCTGTGCTCGGCCCCAGGCCGCCTCCCCGGGGAGAGGGGACCCAGGCGGGCAGCTGCACGGGGAGCTCTGAGCAGCCGGCCCTGGCAGAAAGCCTGGACTTGCTCCCCAGCCCACAGGGTCAAGTGGCTGGCAGGCGAGGCAAGCGGGCTGAGGACAACGAATATGCTGAACAGACGCCCCAGACAATTAGGGACAAAAAAATTAAATCACCTGCTCACGCTGCACCCAGAGTACAATTCACGGAGCCAACTGCCGTGCTCGGAAGCACAGGCCTCAGCATCTCGGCTCTGGAGGGGGCTTGGAGGAGCTCAGACCCGCCCCACCGGGGGCTTCATCCCCACCACGCGGCTCCTCAGAGGCGCGTCCGTCCTCACTCGGACCCCGGAAGCTCAGGGCATCTGGGGCAGCTCTTTCTCCAGTGGAGCCGGGACTGTCCTCAGGGCAGTGGGACCTGGTGGCTCCCCATCCCGGGGCGGCTGGGCAGGGGCTGGAAATGGGGTCCAGGTCCTCTGTCCCGCTCTCCTCTGAAGAACGTACGCCAGCAGTGAAGACACAACGCGGTTGTAATAAAACAGCAGCAGCACGCCTGGATGGCTGAGCCGCCCGCTGTCTCTGCACTCGACACACAGCCTCATGTCTGACCCTGACAACAGCCTCACACCGTCATCCTCATCGTCCCCACTACGGACGGGGAACACTGCTCTGGGCAGCTCAGTGGCCTGAGCTTTGTCCCACAGCAGGGGGACAGCCCTGGGTGGCCCGACACCAGAGCTCACGACCTTTCTCCTACCCTCCAGGTCTTCTCCCAGAAAGCACGTGCACACACGTGCACACACGCCCACACACACACACACACACACACACAAGTGCTCCAGGATACGTGCCTGTCAGGACGAACTCAAGACTCCCACTGCCTGCCTCCTCCAGGGAGGCTGCCCGGAGCTCCCTGGCTCACCCCTCCCTCCTGCTGGTGGGAAGAGGTTCCCTCTCTGCCCATCCTCCCCCAGGGCTGTCTCGGCCATCTGCTCTGTCTGAGGACTGTGGACTGGCCTCAGGTGTGAGCCAGACCCAGCTTCTACTGGGCAGACAAAATCCTGGAGGGCCCTGGGTCCCCGAATGACCATGACCATGGACCTAGGACACTCAGCTCAGAGCAAACGTCTAGAGTCTTCAAGTTACTGTAGTGAGCCTGTTGTTACAGCAGCCTATATTTACCCAGACTACAGAACTGTGATGCTGAAGGATTATCATGAGATATGGTCAACTTTTATCAATTTTAATAAATAGGAGAAATTTAATATCCATGGGTAATTCATTTATCTTATTGTTTGTATCTGTTTATAAAGTATGGATCTGTGTTCCCCTGTCTAAGAGGAGAAAGTGTTTACAGGAAACTGAGTTAGCGGACCTGTCCTGAGAAAGCAGAGGCTTCCCAAGAGCAGGAAGGGGGGCCATCTCCGGATCTGCCCCCACCTCCGCGAGCCCACGTTGCCCTCAGCCCATGTCCCCCAAAGGCTGCATCCTTCGGCTCCCGTGGCCAGTCCAGGTGCAACAGCAGGACAGCGGGACGGGAACCCCAGGGAGGCAAAAGCAAAGAGATGCACGTGGCAGGGAACACGCTGGGTGCAAAGGAGACAGCCGTGTGCCCGGGGGCGTGTTCCCGTGACCATGGGCTGTAACCACGAAGAAGGCTCGGCCCGCGCCCGAGGGCTGCGGGTCTGGGGGACACACAGGGTCTGTGTTACAGTGTCCACACGTCCAGTCTTCGTGGTCACCCTGCATGGCCTGAGGGAGGTGTCTGGCAGAGCAAGTGCCCCTGTCACTCCAGGATGGGACCCCAGGACGGTGGCTCCAGGAAGGCAGGAGGACAGGGAGGTGGGGGTGCCAGGGAGGGAGAAGGGCAAAGAGGGACAAAGACACAGACATGAACACATTTCTCTGCACCTGGACTTTCTGCTTGAAGCGCTGTCTGCTTTCTGAAGCATTTAAAGCAATAAGGAGACGGATAGATGAATTCCGCGATTTTAATTGAATGTTTAGAAGAGTTGAATTAGACACATTTGGGATCAGTGGTTAGGGATCTGGGAAACTTACTCTGCAGCATTGATGTTCTGACTTCTCAGGGGCGCGAGCCGTGTGTAAATATTTAGAGGAATGTCGGCTGTTTAGTGTCCTCGAGGAGTACTTGTCATTTAGAGACGCAGGAGAGAAGGGCGGCAGGTGCAAACCCTCGTCACCCTCATCCCCAGGGTCCTAGGACCCTAAGACTGTCAATGCCCCATGCATGCAGCAAGCCTTGTCCCACTGTTCTCTCTCCTGGCCCGTCTCCTGGGACCTCTTCCTTGTGTCTCGCTCCTACTCAGCCTCCGGGACCAGCTTCAGACTGCCCCCTCCCAGGCTCCTTGAGAGCAGGGATAGGCCTGAGCACAGAGAGGGAGCACAGCAGAAAACAAGGGGCGAGTGGCTAAATGAGGGACTGAATGACCCCACGGGAGAAGCATGGGAAGCAGAGAAGCGGCCTGGCAGCAAGCACACCCCAAACCCAACTCACTTCCCGTGGGGATCCCACGACTTTGTTGAAATTAATCAACGGATTCCAGAGTCCATAGGGAATCACGAGGGGCCCAAGTAGCCAAAGCACTCAAGAAAGAGCAGAGCCAAGGCTTCCCTACAAAGCAGTGGAAGTGAAGGCTGTGGGGCCCATCAGAGGCAGGGACATCAGACCAGTGGCATCTATTTGCGAGTCCAGAAATAAGCCTGAATCCCTGCTCAGCTGATTTTCCGCCAGACTGCGAGACCATCCAATGGGGAAAGAATCATCTCCTCAAGGAGGAGCCTGGCCCAGGATGTGAGCGTGGGGGCTCATGAGAGTTCCGGCAAGGGTGAACCGAGGCCAGTCCTACAGCCGCCCACCAGGCCCCTGCCCTGCACCAGGCACTGGGGTACAGGCTGGAATCAGACCCGGTCCTGCCCCCAGGAGGCCCCAGTCTAGCACGGGAGGCTGAGCTGGGACAGAAGAAGCCACCCAGGTTGGTGTGGATGACAGTGAAGGCACACCTATGGTGGAGGGAGGCCGGGGTGGGAGGGGAGGCAGCGACACTGTCTGTGGGGAGTTGGAGGAGAGGTAGGCGTCTCCCTGCACGTGGTTCACGGGAGAGGGCTTTCAGGCCACACACAAATTGAAGGCGGGACCACCAGGTGTGGGGCTCCCCGTGTGGACGGGAAGATGCTAGGGAGATGGGCTGGCCAGTCCCAGCATGCTCTGGACACCTTGCTGGGGAGCTGGACCTCAACTAGGTGGTGGGGGCCTTTGGAGGGTCAGTTTGGGGTGGGGGGCAGGTCAGGGTTGCATGTTTCAAAGGTGGCCGGAAACAGAGGATGACGGGGGAGGAGGGTGAAGGAGCAGAAGAACAGCCGCCCTGCTGGGGAGCTGGCGAGCCTTCTCTTTCCTGCCCCACCTCCGGAGAGCGCATCTGGGGGTCCCGGGCCTCCCCCTGGGCTTCACCAAGGGTCCCCGACCACATGGATACGGACACAGCCTCCGACAGAGCCCGCCCAGGGGCGACCCCGACAGGGTCACTTACTCGACGAGTGAGGGGACTGGCCCTCACCCTCTCGGCCACAGTAGCCTCCTCGGTCAAGTGGGGTGACGGGAGCCCCTGCCTAAAGCCCGCCGGTGCCTGGTGGAAATTAACACTCAGGCAGCGCCTGCCGTTTCCATCACACGATATCTGTGCTTTGATGCGGCTCCTGCGTGATTTGAAGGACTGTTTTCCTGCTTCAGCTAAATTTTAATAATTTAGACGGAAAACCAGGCTTTTTCTTCTTGTTGGGGAAGAGATTTAATTCTCAGTCTTTTGGAAATGTTCAAGAAAGCGAGAATGTCTCTTTTTTAAGAGAATATTGTGCCCTGAATCAGACAGAGTGTCAAATTATCTTAATGGTTGTTATATAAAGTGCACGCTTAGTCATTTTCTTAAACTACTTATCTGAAATGGGGAATTTCTCTAACTCACATAAGAGACCGAAATGAACTAAAATGCATTTTCACTCCAAGAAAATCAACCGTAAGTGTCCAGCAGCTGGGAGTCCTAAAATCCCAGCGATCGCAGGGACAATATTAATCACGGCGCCTGTGGCCCCGTTCAAATGGTGTCCCCACTCGAATTTGTCACACTCAGGGTGTGACCATCAAAGCAGGCTGGTGAGCCGCATCGAGGGTGGAAACAACACAAGGCTTAATGCTCACCAGGTGCTACCCACCCGGCTCAGAGCCTGATCAGAGACAATCCTCCAGAACCAGAACCGCCTGCTGGCACGGGGCCGTCCCCTCGATTGCCAGAGAACTCGCTTTGAAGACGGAAAAAATCATGACGGTCCGGGGTTTCGCACGTTTTGCTCTTGAACTCAGTCCATGGAGACAGACTTGGGGGTGTGCAAAGATGGAGTCACGTCTCGATGAGGCTGTGTTTTGTGTGTCAGGCCCACTGCCGGTGGCTTAACTGGTATTTTGGCCCGCAGAATGAATAGCCAGTTTGGTCCCCCCACAGCTGCAGAGTCAGCGCGGCCTCGAAGGATAGTGCTGGAGCTCAAGCACAGGAGCTCCTGTCTCACGGCACCGGGGCTTCTGAGCCCTGGAGGGGTGACCTCTCCCTCCTTTTTCTTCGTTCATCCCATGGATGTCAATCAAACGCCTTCCGTGCGCCGGCCGTGGGGAGACAGAGGAGGCACAGGGGATAAGTCAGCAGCTTGGACAGGCAGGGCTCCACCCAGGCCTGGCCTCCTGCCGCTGAGCCCACTCGAGGCTCCGTCCCTGTGGACATGAGGTGGCACTGGTGCCTGCATGTGGGCCTGCTGCAAGGACGGAGCCGGGGGACCCACAGGGAGGTCTGTGCCATGGAACGGGCCCACAGGAGGCGCTCAGCAAACGGGATCCATTGTCCACGCAAGGCCCAACCCAGGGGCTCACAGCCTGGCGGGAGAGTCAGACTAGGGACCCCCCGCCCTCAGAGCCTCATCGTGATCTTAGTTCTGGACTCAAAAAGTACAAATTTGGTGTGTTTGTGTTTTGTAAACTGAGGGCATGTGATCAACAGAGATCATCAGACTTCGGGAAAACAGGTCAAGATCTTGTGGAAACAGAGCCCCCACTTCTTCGCCTCCCCTTCCTCTCCCTCTGGGATCCTCCTCCATCATCCAACCTGCAGCTCCTCCCAGCTCCAGACTCTGCTGTCCTCCTTCTTTCCTCTCTTCATGGTTGGTGGCCTGAGGAATTCGGGCAGAGCCTTTAAAATTCCGTTTCTCCATCAGTCAGCTATTGCTGTGTGACGAACCACCCACAACTTCAGACGACCGCACATATGAGCTGTGACTCGAGGATCTGCCATTCTGGGAAAGTGGGGTTTGCTGATCTTAGTTGTGCTTTCTCCCAACACGGGCCCCAGCGAGGATGGCAGGGCGGCTCAGCTCTGTTCCACGTTCCCAATCCTTCAGCGGGCCAGCCCAGGTCCGGCCACATGGCAGAGGCAGGGTCCTGAGACAGACAAGCAGCACACGGCCCCCAGAGGCCCAGGCTTGGAACTGGCACTCGTCACTTCCACCTGTGCTACTGGCCGAGGTCAGCCACAGGCCAGCCAGTTCCCTGGGGAACGGACTCCACCCTCGGTGTGGGGGTGCTGTGACATCACATGCCAACAGTGAGAAGCAGGAGGGGTGAGGCAGGGGGACACCGTCACCACCCACTGGACCGGCACTCAGGCCTGCCTGACTTCTGTCCTGGGCGTTAACAAGTGCTGACCTCGTGGGCTGGGGGCCCCAGGCGAGCCCCTCCTCTCTAGGTTGACCCAGGAGTCCCTCCACAGCGTCTGAGTGCTCACAGCCCTGCCTGGGCAACAGAATCCCTCGGCCCCCCTGAGCTCCCCCACCCCTTCTCAGCCCCCCAGCCCCTCCAGCAGCCCCTCAGCCCCCCAGCAAGCAGTGTGCTCACTCCACTTGCTCCTCCTCTGCATCTTTTTATAAACTTCATGCCACAAAGCAATTTCTTATTTCCAGCTCAGAACAGGTTGGCTGAACTGGAAGAAGTAAGGGTGCTCTGATTGAGGTGCCAGAAGGCCAGAGGCCCAGCCAGCGCCCAGACGTGTCCTTCCACACTAGGAGGCAGAGGCCCTGCCTGTCAGCTTCCTGCAGAGCTGTCACCCTCCACCACGCTCAGGGTCCCACTCAGGACACAACCAGCTTCCCAGGTCCCCCGCCGTCCCCTGCCGTGCCCACAGCTGTCCCCGCCTCCCCAAGAGGAGACGCTTTCTCACCTCTCAGACATTAAACCTATAAAGTGGTCGGTGCTGCCTGTGCGAAGAGACGGCCGTGGTTGCAGGAGGACCTGCCCAGGCCGGCCCCTGCAGTGGCTGCCAGTGCCCCTTCCAGGTGGTCAGCCACCGTCACCTGTGGGTCACCGTCGTTTTTATCTGACAGGCTGAGGTCACACACATTGACCCACAACCTGCCTGTCTCCACACCCCGCCTGGACCTCCCTCCAGTGGCCCTGGACAGACTCACCCTCCCACGGACCACCTCTCCCCACGCAGCCCCGGCTATCCTGTTCTAGTTCACAGACGTTTCCAGAAACAGCCTCACGCACACGTCCCATATATCCGGAGCTTGGTGTCTTGTTTCTCTCCCCTGTGGGGTGGATCTGAAATCAGGGATATTCTGCCCAACGTGTTTTCTTTTATTCCATCTCAGAGTCGGCAAACAACGGCCAGAAGGCCAAACCCGGCGGACGCCTGTTTCTCTGCGTTCACCCACATGTTGTCCGTGGCTGCTCTCCCACGAGGGCAAGGACAAGAAGACCAAATGTTGCCTCTCCGGCCCCTACAGGAAAGGTTGTGACCTCCGTTCTGTATTAGCACATCTCTGGCGTGGCCGTTCTGAACCTTCATCTGATTGCTCCACGTTTAAACTCTTCAGAGCTTCCCCGGACCGATGGGGCAGGGTCCCAGCGCCCCTCTCCCGGTGGGCCGTGGCTCTGCCAGCTGCTCCTCACCCTGCCAGCCTGGTCTCCTGCCTCTTCCTGTCCCAGGAACACAGGGTGTTCGGGGCTCCCTGTGCCCAGCAGCCCAGTTGGGTGCCTCCTCTGTGTGCCCCGGCTCCAGGGCTACCCTGTCCTGTCAGACAGCCTGTCTCTCCCACAAGGCAGCAAGCTCCTGGGGTCAGTCCCATCTCTGTGTGCCAAGCACCAGCACAGACTGTGCATTCAGAGGGCACATGTGGTCCATGGATGGATGGATGGATGGATGGATGGATGGATGGGCATGTGGGTGGGTGGATGTGTGGATGGATGGGTGGATGGATGGATGGATGGGTGAGTGGGTAAGTGGGTGAGTGGATGTGTGGATGGATGGGTGGATGGATGGGTGGGTGAGTGGGTGGGAGGGTGGATGGATGTGTGGACAGATGGATGGATGGATAGATGGGTGAGTGGGTGGGTGAGTGGGTGGATGTGTGGATGGATGGGTGGATGGATGGTTGGGTGAGTAGGTGGGAGGGTGGGTGGATGTGTGGATGGATGGTTGGGTGAGTAGGGGGGTGGGTGAGTGGATGTGTGGATGGATGGATGGATGTGGGGGGAGGGGGATGAATGATCAAACAATCTGGACGCCTGGCTGTCTTGAGACCTGATTGTCTCAACCCTATAACCTCCTCCACTGAGCCAGCTCTGCCCCTAACAGCAATGCCATTGACTTTAATCATTAATTTTCTCTAACTGTACTGGAGTAGCCCACGCCCACTGGGGTTTGCTGAACAGGTCTTATCTGCCCTCAGAGCCAGTCCCTGTGGGGCAGCCGTGGTGGTTGTTTATTACCCTCCATTCCCTGAGCAGACATGTTTGGCAGACAGCAGGTTTTTGTCATTTTCCTTCACTTGGGCTTTGATTCCCGGGTAATAACTCCTGTTTACAGGAAAGCTGGACTTCTCAGTAATGATACTGAAATCAGGTCCCTGGGCGCTGGGCAATCAACAAGCCAGTGACGGCCTTGGCATGCCAATGAGACGTGACTGCCTGACAGCTCTGAGAGGCTGTCTGTCTGGACAGGGACTGGCTCCTGGAAAGGGTCCTCGTGGGCAGGACCCAGGGATCCCCAGAGCCTGGGCTGGGGCCTCAACCCCTCCCAATCTGCCTCCACCATGCCCAGCAGACCAAGGGGAAACCCCAGTGGGCATCTCTCACTCCAGGGCCTTGGACATCTGCGTCCTCACCCACACTCTGTCTGACCAATTTCCACCACTTCCACGGCTATTACTCTTGTCGAAGCTGCCATTTTCTCTCTCCTGGACACACATAATAGACTCCTTAATAGATCTCTCTGCCTCTGACAGTCTGTTCCTTCCACGGCAGCCAGGAAGATCCTGTTCACCCACACCCTATGTGGCCCCTCATCCACACAGAGGAGGCGTCTCCAAACATCCCCCTACATGAGCTACGAGAGTGATCCAGAGAGGACTGGGACCAGCCCCTGCCCCAGGACCTGCTGGTCCATTGGGCAGACTTGCCAGGAAAGAAGGGAGGTAGACGACCAGGGGAGGGCTGCCCAGTGATTGCCAGCCCCCTCCAGGATGCCCGCTCCTAGGGACGCCCATGCCCAGGGGCGACCATGATGTGGACAGGAACCCCCCCAGCCTGGGATTCAGACCCTGGCCACTCAGCACCCCACTTCAGAGAAACCCTGTGGCCCACACTCTTCTGTGAACGTGGGAGAACCAATCAGTCTCCATCACGTGGGGCCCAGTGCAAAATGAAAATGCAGGATCCTTGTTCACAAATCGCTAACAATTTCAAGATGGTAACAACAGAGCATCAAAGCAAGAGTGGGCCCTCCTGAGCTGGGCTGCCTCTGAGCATGACCTGCTGAGAATGGACTCCCTGAGCATGGACCCCTGAGCATGGACCCCCCCCCGGACATAGACACCGGAGATGGACCTCCTGAGCATGGACCCCTGAGATGGACCCCCTGAACATGGACCCCCTGAGCATGGACCCCTGAGCATGGACCCCCTGAGCATGGACCCCTGAGCATGGACCCCCTGAGCATGGACCCCTGAGCATGGACCCCGTGAGCATGGACCCCTGAGCATGGACCCCCTGAGCATGGACCCTCCTGAGCATGGACCCCCTGAGCATGGACCCCTGAGCATGGACCCCTGAGCATGGACCCCCTGAGCATGGACCCCTGAGCATGGACCCACTGAGAATGGACCCCTGAGCATGGACCCCCCCCCCGGACATAGACACCGGAGATGGACCTCCTGAGCATGGACCCCTGAGATGGACCCCCTGAACATGGACTCCTGAGAATGGCCCTCCTGAGCATGGACCCCCTGAGCATGGAAGCCTGAGCATGGACCCCCTGAGCATGGACCCCTGAGCATGGACCCCCTGAGCATGGACCCCTGAGCATGGACCCGCCCTGAGCATGGACCCCCTGAGAGTAGACTCCTGAGTATGGACCCCGTGAGCATGGACCCCTGAGCATGGACCCCCTGAGCATGGACCCTCCTGAGCATGGACCCCCCTGAGCATGGACCCCTGAGCATGGACACCTGAGCATGGACCCCCTGAGCATGGACCCCTGAGCATGGACCTCCTGAGAATGGACCCCTGAGCATGGACCCCCCCCCGGACATAGACACCGGAGATGGACCCCCTGAGCATGGACCCCTGAGAATGGCCCTCCTGAGCATGGACCCCCTGAGCATGGACCCCTGAGCATGGACCCCCCTGAGCGTGGACCCCTGAGCATGGACCCCCTGAGAGTGGACTCCTGAGTATGGACCCCGTGAGCATGGACCCCTGAGCATGGACCCCCTGAGCATGGACCCCCGTGAGCATGGACCCCCTGAGCATGGACCCCTGAGCATGGACCCCCTGAGAGTTGACCCACTGAGCATGGACCCCTGAGCATGGACCCCCTGAGAATGGACCCCCTGAGAATGGACCCCCCTGAGCATGGACCCCTGAGCATGGACCCCCCTGAGCATGGACCCCCTGAGCATGGACCCCTGAGCATGGACCCCTGAGCATGGACTCCCTGAGCATGGACCCCTGAGCATGGACTCCCTGAGCATGGACCCCTGAGCATGGGCTCCTGAGAATGGACCCCCTGAGAATGGACCCCCCTGAGCATGGACCCCCTGAGAATGGACCCACTGAGCATGGACCCCTGAGCATGGACCCCCTGAGAATGGACCCACTGAGCATGGACCCCTGAGCATGGACCCCCTGAGAATGGACCCCCTGAGCATGGACCCCTGAGCATGGACCCCCTGAGAATGGACCCCCTGAGCATGGACCCACTGAGCATGGACCCCTGAGCATGGACCCTTGAGCATGGACCCACTGAGCATGGACCCCTGAGCATGGACCCCCTGAGCATGGACCCCTGAGCATGGACCCCTGAGCATGGACGCCCTGAGAATGGACCCCCTGAGAATGGACCCCCCTGAGCATGGACCCCCTGAGAATGGACCCACTGAGCATGGACCCCTGAGCATGGACCCCCTGAGAATGGACCCCCTGAGCATGGACCCACTGAGCATGGACCCCTGAGCATGGACCCCTGAGCATGGACCCCTGAGCATGGACACCTGAGCATGGACGCCCTGAGAATGGACCCCCCTGAGCATAGACCCCCCTGAGCATGGACCCCCTGAGCATGGACCCCCCTGAGCATGGACCCCCTGAGAATGGACCCACTGAGCATGGACCCCTGAGCATGGACCCCCTGAGAATGGACCCACTGAGCATGGACCCCTGAGCATGGACCCCCTGAGCATGGACCCCCTGAGCATGGACCCCTGAGCATGGACCCCCTGAGCATGGACCCCCTGAGAATGGGCCCCCCTGAGCATGGACCCCCTGAACATGGACCCCTGAGCATGGACCCCTGAGCATGGACGCCCTGAGAATGAACCCCCTGAGAATGGACCCCCCTGAGCATGGACCCCCTGAGAATGGACCCACTGAGCATGGACCCCTGAGCATGGACCCCCTGAGAATGGACCCACTGAGCATGGACCCCTGAGCATGGACCCCCTGAGAATGGACCCCCTGAGCATGGACCCACTGAGCATGGACCCCTGAGCATGGACCCCTGAGCATGGACCCCTGAGCATGGACCCCCTGAGAATGGACCCCCTGAGCAAGGATCCTCCCGAGCATGAACACCCCCCTGAGCAGACCCCTCCTGAGCGACAGGACCCCCTGGGCAGGGCCCTGTTGACTGTTCAGGCCTCCCCCCGTGACGCTGGCGAGGATCCATACTTGGCCTTCACCTTCCCAAGGTTCGGCTCCCTGCATTCCAGGGTTGAGTGGTGTCAGTTGGGGGCCCAGCTACAGGGCCAGCTCAGGCCTGTCAGGTGCCACTAAGGGCAATCTTGTGGCCCGTGCTGCGGGGTGGCAGGGACCCTCCTCATCCTCCCTCCAGCTCCTGGTCACCTTCACCCCATGTTCTCAAGGTGGGGCAGGCCTTAGAGAAAGTGCTGGCAAAGGTTCCCACGTTTTCTACAGCCTGGGCCGTTGATCTGATGGGGCTGCCTGTTGGTGGTCTTTTGTTTTTGTTTTAAATTTCAGGTGTACGTTATATTTCGATTTCTGTGTAGACTACATCATGTTCGCCATCTGAAGACTCATTACTATCCGTGACTGTACACATGTGCCCTTTTGTTTGAAAAACTCCCCAGTGAAGCGTGGGGACGTGGGGCTGTGCCAGGAAGGGCGTGTCCCTCGTGGTTCCCCTGGCCTGTCGTCTTCTCTTCGGGTTGACCTGCTCCTCTACATTCTCCGTTCAGACCTTGCGTCTCCTCCTTGGGCCTCTGCACACAGCTGGGCTGCAGCCGCCGCACAGTCTCCAGCAGAAGGAGGGCAGAGGGTGGGATGAGCCAAAGGGAGGGGTCATGGCCGGAGAAGAGCTCTCCCCGGGGTGCCTGAGCCCCTCGCGTCCCCTCCCTCGCCATCTCGGTTTGTTCCTGCCCGTTCTCTCTTCTTGGTCGTGTTTTCAAGAGGCTTGTTCATTTTACAAAATGTTTTCAAAGAACCAGGTCTGGGGTTTGATTATCACTTCCTCAAAGCTCTTACTTTTTACTTGTTTGCTTTGGTTTTATCAAACTTGTTTCCTTCCTCTGCCTCTGGAATGGGTGGCAGTTGGGTCTCCCTGCGCTCCCTGGGGGCTGGGGGCTTACTGGGTCCCCACCACTGGGCCCACAGAGGATGTCCTCAGGTGCTGTTCCCCGTGTCACCTGATCCACTTTCTGCTTGGCTGGCTCCGTCTCAGATTTTAGACCCCAATTCAGTTAAGATCATCATTAGTTTTTAAATCGTGCATCTTTTTTCTAATAACTACTCTTTCGTCTTAATCCTGCTTTAATCCTTGTCGGTGGTCGCGTCTCGCTGTGGTTGACCTGGTTGGCGCATTTTCTCCGCCGCCTCTCGAATCCTTCGGTCTGACCTGGGTTCCGTCTTACCGAGAAGCCGGTCAGGAAATGTGTTCAGGTGCGTGCTCTGGGTCCTTTCACACCAGAAATGGTGTCCCTGCGGCCCTTGAAGCCACATGTCAAACCAGCTGGGGATGACGTGGTGGGGACAGCTCTGTCCCGAGGACACTAGGGTGGTGTTGCATCCGTGTCACCCGGCTCGTGTGTGAGTAAACTGCCACCCTTTCTGAGGCCTCGATGGTTGTCAAGCCGCCCGCACACGCTGGACTCTGTGGAGCCCTCCCTGCAGCCCGGGCTCCCGCACGCCAGGACTGTTGTGGTGCCCGACTGGTGCTCAGGTTCCATTTCCCTGGTCTCTCCCTCAGGGACACCGTCTCTGGCTGGGTCTGGCCTCATAGTCTCGTCCCTGTGCCTTGGTGTTCTGTCGTGTGCCTGAGTCACACGGGCTAGAACTTGCAGGGGTCTTTGGTCTCCTCTGACCTCAAGTCGGGAGCTGCTTTCCACTTCTGCCACCACCAGCCACTCCCCTTCCTCCCTTGTCTGTCCCCTGCCGGCTCTGCCTCTCCTGTTTCATGGAGGCCGTGTGAGCTAGTCCCGGCTCCTTGACACCAGCTCAAACCAGCCTAAGCATCACAGGGCCCCGACACACACACACACACACACACACGTGTGCACACACACATATGCATGAGCACACGTGCACACACACATTCTCACACATGCTTATACACATGTATGCTGAACACATTCTCTCACACACGCATGCATGAGCATTCAGATGTGCATACACACGTTCACACACATGCTCACACGTGCACACACTCACACACTGAAGCTTCATCTCTCCTGCCACCCTGAGAGGAGAGGCCTCGGCACAGGCCAACTGCAAAAGAGAGATTCACCCTGGGGTGCTGGGCTCCGAGGGCCCAAGTGCGGCCCCAGAAGGCAACGTGAAGGATATTCAAGGGCAGTTTCGTCTCGACGTGACCTAACCTGGGCTCCCCAGCGTCAAAGCGTGGCGCCTCCCCAGGGGAAGCCTCCAACATATCCGAAAGGGAAGATGCAGCAATGGAGACCTCCGAGCAGATAAAAACGGCTGTCTGCCATTGTTGCCTGTAAATGGAATGGGGATTTTTTTACTCCAGCTGGGCTGGCTCCAAAGCCCGACCCTCTGACGACCCCCCACCTCGTCAGCCCTGAGTGACTGCTGACAGACAGACGCCTCCACGTCCAGAGAGAGCCGGAAATCAGGGACCACATCTCAGCAGGTTGTGACAAACGTGCTTGATTGGGACTTTATCCTCCAAGTGAAACTAAAGCTACAGAAACAAGTTTATTTTCTCCTACATTTGACAAGCTCAAGGTTACATTGACAATTAAGTGCTGCTTCCTAAAATGGACAAAAAGAGGCTTGAGCGTTAGTTTGTTCGGGGAGCGTAGTTTGTCAGGTTAAGCTGCAGGACAGCAAGACGTGACAGATCTCCCCGTTGTCCTTGGATCTGACCTTCCGGGCACCGTCGTCCTGAATGCCCTCTGTAACTGTGGGGAGGGTCCTGTCTGTTGCCTCCCTCTGCATGTGACCCTGGGGCAGGTCCCCCCGGGCCTCACACACCCCGTCTATCCAAAGGGACAACTGGACGGATCCCCGGTCTTCCGAGGCCGGCTCTGGACTTTGACACCCGTCTGCAGCCTGCCCTCCTCTCCCCTCCACATCAGCCACGTGGAATCCTTCTTGCTTTTGCTTGGCCGTCAGTGATGCAGCTCCGGCCAGCCTCCAGCCTGCTGACCGCCTCCGGCCGCGCACTGGGGAGGCCTGGGCCAAGGGACAGCACCGTCAAGAGGTAACGAAGGGTGTTGTTGTGTGGCTGCTCTGATGTGTCTTCGGAAGTTCTTTCTTTCCATCTCCTCCTTCCCCAGAAAGTGTTTCCAAGTCCTCTGATTCTATGCTTCATTTCTTTGGCCCCAGGCCCCCCAGATGTCTCAGGGGCCCCCTGCCTCCCTGCTGACCCTGCAGGAAGTGGCTGAGGCCCAGGCAGAGGTCCCCAGCCCAGCACAGGACCACAGGCCAAGGTCACCTGGCTGGGCTCCTGCCTGCGGAGGGCTCCTCAGGGGACCCCCAGGCCTCACTGGAGCACAGGGGGGTCTTCAGTTTCCACTGGAACAGAGTAAATGACGGTCCCCTTTCCCTCCTGGCCCCTACGTGGCCAGCACTTAGTGACAGTCATTGCAGGGAAAGGAGATGTGGCGTGCATTTGAATGGAGAAAAATGGGAGCTGAATGAGGAGAGACCACATCCTTTCTCTCCAGCAGAGAATAGGGTCACTTTGTCAGCAAGGGGGGAAATGACTTCCTGCTCACTCTGCCCCTGTGTGTGTGTGCGTGCGCGTACAAGGGCCTCCCGCACCTGCGGGGCTCCCCCAACCCCATCACTGAGGTGTCCTCCCAGGGCAGGGAGGCAGGACCCTTCTTCTGTCCCTCCCCACCTCCCTTCTCTGCTTCCTGGGGCCCCTGCCCATCTCCTCTGTCAGACCACCAACTCCCAGATGTGCAGAGCCCACCCCGGACACAGAGCCAGGCCCACACATGTCCCCAGTCTCCAGGAGCTCCTGGACCAATGGAGGGGGCCACCCAGATACAGATGATGGCCACCCAGTGATGCTGGGCTGGGAGCAAGGGAGGTACTGCACCCAGCCAGGGAGACCAGGGCAGACCTCCCAGTGAGGTGGCACCATGGTGCTGGCCCTGGGAGGTAACATGGCCTGTGGGAAGGCTGGCCTCCCCGTGATGTCCCAGTAGAGTCCTGCCCTCCGCTCCCTCACCTCCATGCTGTGTCCAGGGGGTCTCCAACCACACAAAGTGGACCACACCATCCACCTGCCTGAAGCCTTCAGTGGCCACCCATGGGCACCCGCCCTTCCCAGAGCCCTTCACACAGGCCCCGCCCACCAGCCTGATCCCGCTGCCTTGGAGTCTGTCCCCGGCCTCCTTGCTCAGCCGTGCAGGCCAGCAGCACCTCGGGGTGCAACCCACAGCCACACCCAC
Source organism: Tapirus indicus (assembly GCA_031878705.1). Taxonomy (NCBI): domain Eukaryota; kingdom Metazoa; phylum Chordata; class Mammalia; order Perissodactyla; family Tapiridae; genus Tapirus; species Tapirus indicus. The sequence continues at coordinate 2,885,393 of CM062919.1, read as the reverse complement.
CTGGGCGGGTGTCTCACGTCAGGGCCTGGCTCCCTGCCGGAGGAGGCAGGGGACACAGCCAGGACATGGGCTGGCAGTGGGGGTCCTGGATCACCCCTCACCACGTGCTGTGTGACCTTGAAGAACCAGCATGCTGTTCCGGGACGTGGGTCAGTGACAACCACCCCATGGAGCTCTGGGGAGCCTGCTGGGGAGACAGACAGTGGGGGCTTTGTGGGCAATGACGACAGCTCTAACACGTGGAGCACAACCCAGAGACTGTGAGTTAGCACCCCAGAACTCACCCCAAAGACAGACACCACCACATGCTTCCGTACATGTGCGGGCACACAGGCACACACACACACGAGCAGACACACACACACTCCTCACTGTCCCTCCTAACCCTGAGACCCTCTGGGACTCGAGCAGCTGCCCGCTGATCCCCTTCGGCCGCGGGGCACTGGAGGTGTGTCTGCATCTGACCCTGTGGAGCCAGGGCCGGGCCAGCTCCCGTCTGCTTGGGATTGAGGGACAGAGTGGAGGACACACTAGCTGACGCAGAGGGGACCTCAGCTCCAGGAGTCAGGGACGTTTCCACGGTGGGGGTGTCTGCTCTATGCCCCACCCTTCCTGAGATGCACTAATTATCTTTGGCTGATTTTATAGCAAACAGCCTGCACATCGTAGGTGCTGGTGGTGGGCTGAGTATGCCCCCAAAGATGCCACACCCTAATCCCTGGAACCTGTGACATCACCTCGCGTGGCCAAAGGGACTTCGCAGCTGTGATCAAGTGGAGGGTCCTGAGAGGGGAGGTGATCCTGGGTTCTCCAGGTGGGCCCCATGTAACCACAGGGTCCTTGACAGAGGGAGGCAGGGGGGGTCAGAGTGAGAGAGCAGGCCGTGCGATGACGGAAGCAGAGATCACAACCACGGGCTCTGAAGGTGGAGGAAGGGGCCACGAGCCAAGGGATGCAGGCGGCCCCTAGAAGCCACAAGAGGTGCGGAAACAGCTTCCTCCCTGGGGCCTCCGGAAGGAACCAGCCCTGCCCACACCTGGACTTTAGCCCAGTGAGACTGACTTTGGACTTCTGACCCCCCGAACTGTAGAATAAAGTTGTGTTGTTTTAAGCCTCTAAGTTTGTGGTAACTTGTTTCAGCAACAATTGGAAATGAACAAAGGACTCCATGAAAGGGACCGAGGGAGGGAGGGAAGAGGGGAAAGGAGAGGGGAGGAGGGAGAGGGAGGCAGGGAGGGAAGGGCAGGGCCAGAGGGACAGGGAAGCTAACGCACATGGGTCTCCCACAGCGAGGGCAGCCCATCCCCGAGATGCTCCAGGAGGCAAGAATCCTGTGTGTCCCACTGGATTCCCAGGACCCAGGATGGAGCCAGCACACAGCAGGCCCTCAGCCCAAGGGCCTGAACTCACACGCAAGAGCCCGTGACAACCACGAGTCTCACAGGGCCCACCGGCCGGTCAGCACTGGCCGGGCATCTGACCAGCCACACCCGGACCATGGGCCGGGCTGCCCTCTGCCCGCACTGGGTTGGGGGCTGGAGATGTGGAGGCCGGCCTGGGGTGGTGGGGTCTCGAGAGGAGCAGTCAGGCAGTATGGTGTAAACACTGGTGGCAGGCAGCCAGGCGCGGGCACAGGCCCAGTGGGAGCAAGCAGAGAGCCAAGAGCTGTGAGCAGGACGGGGCTGAGGGGAGGCAACCTCCCCCACACCCTGCAAGAGAAGGGGGCCCCGTGATTTCTCCAGGGACCCGGAACACTTAGATCAGACCGCCCCCTGTGCACCTGCATCAGACCCCCCCCACCTCCCCCGCAGAGCAAGGAAAAGCAAGTTAACTGATCCCTGGGGGTGGGGAGCCTTTCTAAGCTTAAAAGGAATGAAATGAAGCACAAATGAAAAGATTGATGGATTTGACTACATAAAATTAAACCTTTTGTATGCCAAAAAAATAACTGAATTTAAAAGGCAGAGAGAGAGGAGGGGAGGAGGAGGGCAGAGGGAGAGGGACGGGGTAGAGTCAGACGTCTTTGAGCAAATAAGCCAGGCCAAGGATGCTGTGTCCCCAGAGGGCCCAGGGAGCCCCCCAACGGGCGGATCCCCTGCTCCCTACAGCCCTGGGCCAGAGACTCCCATGGCCCTGTTGTGAAGAGGAGGCTGAGACTAAGGAGGGAAGTGGCTTGTCTGTAGGCACAGGGACTAAGTGTAGGCCTCTCTCTGAATCTCCCTCCTGCTCACCGGAGCCCAGAGAGGACCCCGAGATGCCGATAACCCTGGAGAGAAGACGGTGGGGCCGTGCCCGTCACCCCGGGAAACGGGCCAGTGCCCAGCCTCATCTTCACCTCCAGAATGAGCTGGTTTTAGCTGGCCGCACTCGAGCTGGCGGGGACAGGAGCAGAGGGCATTTCCTCTACGGCTGGCGGAGAAGAACCGGCCGGCAGGTCTTCCAGGAAACAATCCAATCTGATGCACCAGGACCCAGAAAAAAACCTCTGACCGCCCCCCCGCCGCCAGGCATCCGGACCAAAGGAAATAATTCCAAATAGGGAAGAAGCTGTGCACGCCCATGATGCCCAGGGCTCCCCCTGACGTCCGCCAGCGTCCCGGCCCCCTCGGCCCTCCTCCCTATGGCAGCTTCTCCCCACACGGTCTCGAATGTGCTCCCTTTGGTCGGCTCCCTCTCCAGGGCAGGGCAGCAGCACCTACCTTGCAGGAGCTGTACAGACCCAGACCTGCCAGGACCCGGCCCCCAGGAGCTGTGAGCCCAGGGTGTGCAAGGTCCCCTGACACCTGCCTCCTTGAGTCTCCTCCAGGGCTGGGCTCAGGGGCAGTCCCCACAGGCTCTCAGGGCGGCCTCACGGACTGAGCTGGCAGAGGGACAGGGCAGAGCAGGGCACGCACATCTCCCTGCAGGGCGGGGCTTCCACCTCCCTGGACGCAGCTCTTTTAGGCAGTTCTAGAAAGGCCGTGTGCCGTGCAGCAGCCCCTTGTTCCTACACGTGAAAATCCAGCCCCAGAGGAGAGACGGGAAGGATGGTGCTGACGGGTCGAACAGTTCTGGGGGTTTCTGTTTCCACGTGTGCTCGTTTGTTCTATTTGTCTAACAAACATGCAGAGCACTCACTGAGTGCCAGGTCCTGTTCCAAACCCTTGGCGGATGTTACTGTGTGTGATTCAGGCAGGTCCCCCAAGCAGCCCATTTCAGACGATGGGGGGCCGTGCTGTGCCGCGTGTCCCGCGGCGCATCTGGGCTGTCACTCTATCTGCTCTGAGCTGGCACGGCCTGAGCGTGACGGCTTCCCGGGGCCAGTCAGTCCGCTCGGGCCGCCGTCACAGGATAACACGGCCAGGCAGCTTCAAAAACAGGCACCGATTTCTCACTGCTCTGGAGGCTGGACATCCGAGATGGAGGTTCTGGCCGGGTTTGGCTCCTGTGAGGGCTCTCATCCAGGCTTTGCTCACATGGCAGAGAGAGAGGGAGGGAGAGGGAGAGGGAGGGATGGAGGGAGCGAGATCTTTCTCTCTTCTTCCTATAAGGCCCCAGGCCTATGGGATCAGGGCCCAGCCTTATGACCTCATTTACCTTTGGTTACGTCCTAAAGATGATCTCCAAATACACCCATGTTGGGGGTTAGGGCTTCAGCATGTGCCTTTGGAGGGGAGGGGACACAACTCAGCCCACAGCGGGCAGCCGTAACAAATTACCACAACCAGGACTGTCCACAACAAAAGCTGATTCTCTCGCAGTCCTGGAGGCCAGAAGTCCGAGCTCAGGGCATCCGCAGGGCAACATTTCCTTCCAAAGCTCTTGGGGAGGAGCCTTCCTGCCTCTTCCAGCTGCTGGCGGCTCCCGGTGTCCTCGGCTCGTGGCCGTACGGCCCCCTGATCCCGTAGGATTGGTGTCCTTCTAAGAGGAAGAAGATGTGGAGGAGAGGCCCTGTGAGGACACGGTGGGAAGGCGGCCGTCTACACGCCGGGAAGAGGGCCCACACCAGAGCCGACCGTGCCGGCCCCCTGACCTCTGACTTCTGGCCTCCAGGACCGAGGGGAATGAAAGTGTGTTGTTGAAGCCGCCCAGCCTGTGGCACTTGGTTATGGCAGCCGAGCTGACTGAGGAGGGGGTCATCAGAAAATGCCAATCTTTCCCCCATAAAAGGGGGGACTGCAGCCCAAGAGGAGAAACCTGGGTTGGAACCCTGGCTTCCCATTCACCCACAGGCCCAGGTTACCTTGGGCCAGTTGTGTCCCTCTCTGTGCCTCAGTTTCCCCACCTGTAACACGGGGCCAAGAGTCCCATCTCAGTGGGACCATGGTGGTCGAATGCCGTATCTCAAGAGGTGGGGCTTCACCAACCTCAGAGCTCCCATTCCCCGTGGACAGCCCACCTTGTCACTGCAGACCCTTCCCCCAGTCAACCCTGTGGTCACTTCACGCTGCCCACTCATCACAGGAGAAAGGTTCTCCCTGTTCCAAAGCTAAGGACTGTTCAGGTGTGACAGGGACTCACCCTGACCCCTCACTTGGCCTGATCCACTGGGTGGTCACAGCCCCAACGGATCCTGGAGGCTGTTGGGCCACTCAGTGAGGGCTCCTCGCCACTGCCCAGCCAAGGCTCCCAGGTCTCAGGCTGCCCCTTTGTTCAGTGGGTCTCCTGGTGGGGGAGCCAGAGAGGCTTGCACCACCCAGCCCTGCTGCCCTGGCCAGTAGACGCCCCTGCCACCTCTCCCCTCACCAAGGGCTCCCACACCTCTGAGGACCTGAGCCTGGCTGAGGGCTGGGGACAGAGACAGTCAGGCCAGTGTCCAGCCACACTGCAGAGAGGCAACGGCAGGGGGATGCGATCTCAGCCCCCCTCCCACATCCTGTGCAGCCTGAGACCCCAGCCAGCCAGAGTCTTTGCCATGTGCTGAGCCACTGCCCCAGGATCGCCCAGGGACACACCGTGGACACTTTGCTCTGTGGGCTCTGGGCCCCCGGGACTCTGCAGAGGCCTCGATAGGGTTCGTCTGCCTCTCCCCTGCTCTTGATGGGCAGACGATGGGCAGAGCCCTCCAGGGTGGGCCACCTGGACACCCAGGTGACTGCCTGCCTCCAGGTCTCCATTCAGCAGGGGCCAGGCCAGCCAGCACAGAGGGGTCAGAGCTGATGGAAGCCCAAGCCCCCCTCAGAGGGGCCATCCCTCAGCTCAGAGGGCCCCAGGGGCGGGAGGGGAGTAGCGTGCAGGGACGAGGGCCTGAAGGGCTCCATGGAGGGCTGTCCCGTCCTAGCAGAGCGGGACTGGAGAGGCCAGGAGATGGAGGCCAGCGAGGGCACCATGGTCCCGGGAGAGCCCACTTACGTGATTAATTCCATCCATTTCTGAGCGCTGATGGGGAAACTGAGGCCTAAGAAAGTCTGCAAACGTGCCCGCAGACCCCAGCTCGGTGGTAGAGCTGCAGCCATGGCCACGGGTGGCTGACAGAGGTGCCCCAGGGCAAGGGGCCCAGGAAGGGTGGCGTCCTCAGGGCTTTCCTCCCCCTCTTCTCCTGGGTGAATGCATCTGGGACCTCTGGAGTCGCATCCCAGGTACACGCTAAAGCTACTGGCCAAGCGGGGAAGTGCCGCCTGTGGGAGGAAGCGAGACCCCCGTGGGAAAGGCAGAGGCTATGCACTCGGAGCTGCTGGATCAGGGGCTCAGCCACCACCCCCTGTGTTTGGGAGACACTCAGAGGTGGGCAGAGGAGTGGGCATGCTTCACAGAGGAGAGAAGGGGGCTCAGGGGTGCCCTGAGGGGGCTGGGGGCCTGGGCAGGGGGCAGCTCACTAGGAGGCGGCATCCAGGTGACTGTGACGGGCAGGTCTGGCTCTCCCAGGTTGGTCCTGAGCTGGGATCGGGGACAGAAATGAGGGAAGCTGTCGGTTACTGATCGAGTCCCAGCCATGGGCACAGGGTTGTTGTTTGGCTCCTGGATTGTCTCCGGAGGCAGTTGACTGACCTCCTGCAAGTCTGACTGACGCCCGCTGTGTCCTGGGCGGGCTGCTGCCGGCCGTGGTCAGAGCACCGTCTTCACGAGGGGGCCCTGGTCCGTGGGCACCTTCCTTCTCTCACAGCGCAGCTCTCTGAGCCTCGGTCCCCCTGCCTGGAATGGCACCACGATCTCGCCTCCTGGGAAGATTCTCAGGGGCTAAACCGAATGAGAAGGCAGACACAACCCCCGAGAGGAGCAGGCCCGCAGGACCACGGTGGCCACCACTGGCTTCCTGCGGACTTGGACCCGGGGAACAGGGCGACCTCGCTCAGCATTCTCCCTGTGACGCCGGCCGCCGCCCCCAGGCCCTGGAACGTCCCAGGCCCCCAGCCTGGGTCGGCCAGAAACTGTTGCACAGCTTTCCTCCCAAAACAGGTCTGCTGCTCCTCGGGGGCCAACGTGGATCGTAGCGCGAAAAGCTAAACCCCCAACAACGGGGTCTGGGGGCCTAAAAGAAACCAGAGGTGGAATGAGGGCAGAAAACGACAGAAAAGTGTGCAGGATAAAGGGGCCAAATATAGAGAGAGCATTACTCGACCATCAGAAACATCCAAACCTGAAATGCCCGCAGGGACAAGAGCGTGCCTTCATCACGTGCCAACGCCTGGCTCTGGTGTTGTCAGGGGAGGCCCAGGCTGAGCTGTGGGCAAGAAAGTGCTGGACGGTCCTCCCCGGAGAAGTCCCTCCACTCCTGCATCTGTGTGTGTGTGCACATTTGTGTGTGGATGAACATGTGCGCACACATGCATGTACATGTGCATGCACCGAGGTCATGCACATGACTGTGCATTTGTGTGCGTGCACACGTGTGTATGTGCACCATTTACGTGCATGTAGGTATGCGTACGCACAAAACCCAATCTGCTACCTTCCCGGCACTGGCAAACGCAGAGGAAGGCCCAACTGGCCACGTGGCTCCTGGGCCTGGGGACCAGGCTAGAGAGGGAGGGGTCAGCTGACAGGGAAGGACAGGCTTGAGGGGCAGAGGGCCAACGACTGGGAGGAGGGTCGTGTCCTGAGACAAGGCAGAGATGTAGGTACTTGAGGGGCTTCCCGTCCAGCGGTCGTGGACAGCAGGCAGGAAGTGCAGGAGGGTCAGGGGTCAGCCAGGCTGGGACTGGGGGAGGCAGGGACAGGTGCCGGCCCCTGCTGATGTGAGGCCCAGGGCGGCATAGCTGACCACAGGGCCCAGGGGATCGAGGTGGACACCCTGACCCTGGGGTGGGGCTGGGCAGCACCTGCTGGAAAGGGGTGCTGGGGTGGAGGGAAGGGGGTGCAGGGACGGTCAGGGAGAAAAAGCTGCACTTAGGGGGTGGGGGCATAGAGACACGGGCCCCCCAGGCCCCTCGGCCCCCTTGGCCAGGCCCAGCCACAGGGAGAGAAACTGCCAGGAGTAGCCCAAGCCCCGGCTCGCTGCTGTGAGCCAGCTCCTCAGGGGGATGAACGCACAGCTCAGACTCGGTGCCGTATGCCGCGGGGTGTGTGAGGACCGGGAGACGGGGTCCGTGGGTGTGGGTGAGCCTGTGCGTGTGCACGTGCACGCACGGGGGCTTCAGTGGGGAACGCGCTCCAGCGACGTGGGGGGCTCTCACCTCCTGTCAGCAGGGGCTGGCAGCCCTCGGTGCAGGGCCTGACTCAGGCCTATTCTGAGCTCCGGCACCTCATCACCATTCGGGAATTCGTGACGCACGGCCCCTCCGCAGAGCACCAGGGTGAGCATACTTGGTGGTGAAATTGAACCAAGTGTATGTTATTTTTAACAATTTTGGAAAAACACTTGGAGAAGCCCAGGACGCATCACCAAACTAGTGTCAGAGATCCCTGGCTTGGGGGCAGTTCCCTCCCCATCTCAGGGCCTCAGTTTCCCGTCGGCAAGATGGAGGGTAGGTGACTTGGACTTAAGGATTTTGTCCTTGTTGTCTCCTCTCAGGAAGAAAAGCGAGCTTATTCTCACTAAAGTGTCAAGGGCTGCACGTGTCACCCACTAATTTGTGTTGTGCTTTAAAGATGCCAAGAAAATGCATCAAGGGTAAGCCACAGAGCAGAGCCAGAAGGTGGATACACCCACCCGGCCGCCTCTGGAGACGGAGGAGGGAGGGCCCTTCCTGCTGAGTCCCGCTGCCCGGGTGGGGAGTGGTTAGCTGCTTCCTAGATACGTGCGATTCCCACTTGGGGCCTTGCTTTGCTGATCTGTGAGATGGGACGGTAATAGGACCATACCTGCGGGGTTGTCGGGCTCAATGGAGGTAATGTGAGAGGGCTTCGCAGAGGCCTGCGCGGAGGCTCTCGGAGCATCAGACGTTACCTTCGTGCACCCAGAGAGAAGGGAGAGTGAGCAGTCACCTCCCACCCAGACTTGACATCTTTATTGCGTGGAAGAAAAGTGCTCTGGCTTCAGGGTGTCATAAATCTCTCCTCTTCACATACGCACAACCAATTTATTTTTATAAAACAACACAAGGCGTAGAATATTCTAGAACAGTTGGCCGCACTCAGTGCTCAGTTGCCCTCAGTGCCTGCAGCCTTTATTGCCTTTTGTTCGTTTCTTCTTTCCTTTGGGCAGTGGGGGGAGTAGATTGATGGCTCCGTGGATTTTATTTTTCCTTTTTTTGGGGAAATGGGTCATTAGACACGAAGGGGTGGGGCTTGCCTGCCCTGCCCATCTGAAGTCTGGAATCATCATTCTGGGGGCCGCCCGGGGGTCAGGCCTGGGCCAGGAGCTGGGGGCCGGTGACGGCAGGCCGGTGACGGCAGGCCATCCTCCCTGCAGGGGTCCCCCCAGAAGCTCACAGTGGGGTGGGGAGCAGAGGCCCGAGCACATCCCCTCACCCGCCCACCACGAGCGGGGCTCCCACGGCGCCCGAGTGCTGGGCAGCAGCGAGGACTCAGGACTGGCCTGTACCGACGGCCCTGTTGGCTTCTCAGGGGCCACACAGATGATGCCAGCTCCACGGGGGCTGGGACAATGCCTCGCTCACAGTCATCACAGCCCCAGAGCCTAGAGCAGGAAACGGCACACGCGCCCCGTGGATCCCGTGGGCAGGGCACGCGCCCCTCAACATCGCAGTGTGCGTCAATAGATGGTGGAAAGCACGACTGGGTGAGTTCTGAAGAGCAGGGACATGTAGGGCTGTGACCTGTCCTCGGCCTCCTGTCCCGGCAGGGGCATTTTTGCCATAGTGCCTCCGTCAGAACATTCTGGTGAGGAGCGTCCATGATAACAACCATAACACGCCTTCACGTGGACGGGAACATGGCAGCCACGTGGTGAACCTGCATTGAGTCACAGAAATAAGTGCCCCACGACAGACGCAGCGAGAATTACTGCTGCTCACGAGCCACGTGTGGGCCCGAGACCAGCAAGCTCTGCTCCCATTCTCTCCCCCACGGGCAGTTGTCCCCTGACCTCGGGGAGGGGGCGCGGGGGAGTCCCGGCCTCCATGAGAGGGAGGAGACCCCGACTCTTTCCCACCAGATTCAGTCGCTGCTTCCACAGGGGAAGCCAGTGAGAAAGGAAAACAACAGCCCTGTCAACCAACCCGAAGCCCAAACCCTGTCCCACACCACCACCTGCTGTGCCCATGTGGGCCCGGGGCCCCGGCACGGAGGGGGCCACTTGGGAATGAGGCGGAATCAGAAAGGCACTGAGTGAGGCGACGCGTGAACACGGGCAGAGACGGGGGCAGAACCACAGCCGCGGGCGGGGGAAGAGACCACGCCACGGGGGAGCTTCCGGGGACTCGGGAAACCATCGGGCACACGGCTGTCCCTCACCTCGGAGGGATCGTCGGGAGCCTGGTCTCTCCCGGAGCAGGGTTCGCGGAGAGGACAGAAGAGGTGGTAAGCCGGCGGGAGAGGAGGTAGCAGGGCGGAATCTGGGGGAGAAGGAGAGAAAGCTAACAGTTTCAGAACTGAAATCCACGCTAGAAGCTGCAAAACCTGGGAAAGACAAGGAAGAAAACAGCGTCGAGCCCCGGTGGACGCACGGGGCCGTCAGGGGAGACCACGGGCACACCCTCACGGAGCAGCCGCCAGCCAGCAGCCACGGGAAACCCGCCACGCAGGCGCACGACCTGTGCCTGGAAGGAGCAGAAACACGCTCCCAGACGTAAGCGGAAGAAAACTTTTCTGAAGCGAGGTGAAATCACAGAATGCACGACACACTGCGGGAAGTTACTGATCTCAGATGGCAAACGTGGCTAACATGGTGGGATTTGGGTGACTTTATTTCTTTTTTGCAATTTTTCTAATTGCCTGAGTTTTTCCAATGAACAGATTCTGTTTTCACAAAATAAAAAGTAAAGAGACAGGGCCTGTGGGTGCCACCCTGCTGGGAGTGTTTCCGGGTCTGTAGGCCGGAAGATGCCCTGGTGGTCACCCTGGAGGTGACTGTGTGAGAAGCCGGGCCCTCGGGCCAGTCTTCGTAGGAGCCCTGAGTCGTGCCCACTCAGCCCGGCTGAGCTCTGCACCCACCAGGTGCCCAGTGTGCCCTGCAGCCGGGGGGCACCTCCTCGCTCACTGAAGCTCCCTACGACACGGGCCTCGGAGAGACCAGACTCTCGCAACGGTTCTGGGGCAGAACAACGTCACAGGCAGCTAAGGCCCTGCAGCACCAAGGGGCTGGGGCAAACAGGACTCGCCCTGAGGGAGTCCTGCAAAGAGCGTGGAGGAGTCTGGACCCCCTACTCGTGTCAGCCCATGGTGCTCGTGTGCTAACACTTAGGGACTCTTCTAAGGAGTCACTATTTGCCCTTTACTATGGTCCTAACAGTGCCCCCCCCCAAATTCACATGTTGAAATCCTAACCCCCAAAGCTGATGGTTATAGAAGGTGGGGCCTTTGAGGTGCTTCTGTCAGGAGGGTGGAGCCACCATGAACGGGATTAGTGTCCTTATAAAAGAGGCTCCAGAGAGCTCCCTGGCCCCTTCCTCCTGATGAGGACACAACGAGAAGGCACCAGCAGTGAACCAGGAAGCAGGATAATGGGACTGGGCCCAGTGTGCTCCAAGCAGGAGAGCCACAAAGGCAGGGCCCAGGGGAGGTCCATCCCTGTGCAGGTGAGGAGGGGAAGCAAGGAAGGCAGCTGCTGTGGCTGAGGTGGGCGAGAGGTGGGGCTGGGGCCAGGCCTCGTGTGGGACAGGAGGACAAGAGAAGTTTTCCTCAGAGAAGTGTAAACGTGGCTAGGTCTATGCCTTGGAAAGGTCCTTCTGTGGGGAAGAGGGCATAGGAGTCCCATGCAAAGGGCCTGGGGTCACCTGGGAGGAGATGGAGGCTTGTCTAGGGCCATGGGAAGGGTCCCCTCTGGGATGTGTATGGGAGGCAGAAGGACTGAGGGACAGACTGGATGGGGCAGGAGTGCAGGGAGGACAAGAAGGGGCCAGGGACGGCAAGGGCAGCCAGACCACAAGGCGCCAGGAGTCCGGCTGTGCCCAGCGCGATTGTCGCTGCACACAGTGGAGGGGCCAAGCATCCTCGGTTGACAGAGACTTACTGTGAGGACATGGGGAGTGGCTCCAGCCACGAGGATGGCTGGGGAGTCAATACGTGCGCGGGGAACAGTCGGTCACCCACCCACTCTCAGCCCCGCACAGTTAAGAAGGGAGAGGCACTGCTGGATGCTTTCAGCCTTTGCCCCTGGAGGCCTGCGGATGGGAGGGTCAGGGTCAGCCCTGGATCCGAGGAAGGGGGAGCGGGACCCTTGCAGGGTGATCGACGGGGTCCCAGAGAGGACGGCAGGGCAGGCCTCACCCCCCGGGCTGGGGCACAGGCTGTTCCATCCCCACAGGTGATGAGGCTCAGAGGCGGTGAGTGACCCGCCACGCTCTTCTCACAGGCTGGGGTCCCCGAGGAGGGGCAGGTCCTGGGGAACAACCCGGCCCCCGATGCAGCAGCAACGCACCAGACCCACCAGTCGCCTGCAGCGGCGCGGGGGAGGCCCTCCCCTGGGACCCTCCAGGTCAGCGGGGGGTCCTGGGCCAGGGAACACCCTGGGACTCTGAGGGAACCGCCCAGGGCAGCGAAAATGACAGATGGGAGCAGGCGTTCCAGAACTGCGGAGGACAAGGATCCGGGTTCTGCATGGGGGGGCAGCCTCCTCGGTGGGGGCCTCGGCCAGGACAGGCAGGTGGACGGAGGACCTCGGCCAAGGAGGCACCTGGGAACCTGCCGGAACCTCCCTCCATTCTCCCCAGAGGCTGGGTCTGCGTGTCCGCTCCTCTGGGGTCCCTGGACCCGTCCCTGGCTGGCCCGTCGGGCGGTGCGGGGCGGCAGGAAGAGCCGCCAGAGGGACATCTGCAAAGTGGCCTCCGTCTCGGAGGCCGGATTCTCCCTCAGAAACGGGAATAACAGCTCCCGTTCCCACACAGCGAGGGGCCTCTGCAACCACACTGCTGGGAGCCCCGCACGAGGTCGCTCATATTTGCCTCCACCCCCTCACGGGCCTCAGTTTCCCACTGATAAGCAGTCGGGCCTGGGCTAGACCACCTCTAGGAGCCCTCCTGGCGGGCCCGCAGGTACTCCATTCACCCACAAAGATACGACGACCGTTTTGGTTGGCAGACGCTGTTCTGGCGGCCGGAGACACAGCAGCCGGCACGAGGCGGGTTCCCGGTCTCGGGTGGGGAGACGGTAACAAACAGGAAACACGCCAACAGCCTAACCCGCTGTAACGCACGTGCGAGGAGGAGCCAGCATGGGGGAAGGGCCAGAGTTAACCAACAGAGGCGGTCAGTTTAGGGGTCGTGGGAGAGGTGTCGCTGCAGAGGAGAAGAGAGGTTGTGTGAAATCCGGGAAGAGCAAACAGCACATGCAAAGGCCCGGAGGCAGGTGAGCTGAACCACTAGCACCCCGTGGAGTCGCTGATGCTCTTCCCTCTGATGGAAGCCCGGCCAGCACTGGGAGGGGACCTGAGAGGTCACAGCACCAAGTCGGGGTTTTATCCCCACCGAGTCGGGGTGTCAGCAGGGGCACGCTGTCTGGCTGTCATCTGGACAGCAGGCAGAGTGGGAGCCAGGGGCTAGGTCTGGGCCAAGAACAGTCCGAGAAGAAGCGAAGGTGGCTGGGGGCAAGCTGGTGGTCGAGGATGTGAGGAGCGGGGGCGTCTGAAGGTGAAGTCCACCTGGAGACGGGCTGATGGGCGGGTGTGGGGCTGGGGAGAGGGAGGGATCAAGGCGGACTCCGGGTTCCTGGCTGAGCCCCTGGGGAGGCACCGGGACCTCGATGGGGCAAAGCGCGGAGGAAACCAGTCTGGGCGTGTTAAGCTGGGGGTACCTGTCAGACGCCGGCGGAGGAATGAGGGTTCTCAGGGAAATGGCAGTTCTAAGGGCTTTTTACCAGCCACCAGGACATGAAAGGGTCCGGGCCCCAGGCCAGCAATCTGTAAATTGTTTCATAGACCTGGGGAGCCCCCAAAGTGGGCGGGGGGCAGGCAGGCTGGGCTCAGGGATGGGACCCGAGGACTCTGCTCACAGAGGGGAAACTGATGCTCAGAGAGGAGAAGGCGCGCCCTGCTGGAGGTCCCAGACACCCCCTCCCGCACCCCCTGTGCCTCCACACACACAGCTCAGCATCATCAACAGGAGCCCTTGCCGCACACGGGTATCCGGCGTCTGATCCCTCCTGCGGCCGTCGGCACCCCTGGAATGCCCAGAGATGCTGACTGGAGGCCCAAAGAGAGCCCCGAGCCTGTGACTTTCCTGCTTCCTCGCTCTGACCCACCGGCTGGCTCCATTTCCCGGTGGTCACTTCCTCACATGCCCAACTGCCTGCAGCGGCAGCACAGATGACAAATTCAGAGACAGCTCCTCTGGCCGCCTGGTCAAGCCCAGGGAGGAGAGGCCACTGCCTGAAGTCACGGAGGGGGACAGCAGAGGGAGCCCCCCCACCCTCCCGGCCCCTCTCTAACCGGGCTTGGCCCTCGGGGAGGGATCTCCTGGTATTCATAGCAGATTTTCCACACCACTGGACATCTTGCAAAATGGAGTAACATGCAGAGTACTTTTCAAAAGCAATCAGGCTGAAGTTTACTGCGAGGGATCTGCCACCAATTTACTCAAAAGCAAACCTTTCTTTTCCCCAGTCACCCTGAGAGGCGCTAACACAGAAACACCAGAGGGCGAGCCAGGCCACGCCCTCTGATTGACCGACTGCCACTCGGGCCAGGAGCGGGTTCTGAGCCCAGCGAGGCGATTGACAAAGTATTTAACCAAGGATGACAAATCACCACCCTCAGGAACGTTCCAGAATCACTGTGTCCCTTCCAGGGGGCTCCCTGTGGAGGGCAGGTTGGGGAGGCCTCCTCCCTCACCCCCAGCCCCAGGAGGATGGAAGTCCAGGACCCTAGGCCCAGGGAGGCTCCCCAAGGCCACCTGGATGAGTGTCCTGGGGCTGCCTTAATGAAGGCCCACGCTCTGGGGGCTTAAAACCGTAGGAATGGACCCTCTCACAGTCCGGAGGCCAGATGTCCGAAATCAGCAGGGCTGTACTCCCTCCAGAGGCTCGAGGGGAGGGTCCTTCCTGCCTCTTCCAGCACCTGGTGGCCCCAGGCATCCCTGGGCTTGTGGCTGCATCGCTCTGACCTCTGCTTCCTTCTTCACAGGGCTCCTCCTCTGTGTCCGTCTCCTCTCCAGTCTCTCACAAAGACACTTGTCATTGGACTTAGGACCCACCCAGATAATCCAGGACCATCTCTTCTCAAGATCCTTAACTCAACCCCATCTGCATAGACTCTTTTTCCAAATAAGGTCCCATTCACAGGTTCAGGGCCTGGAACGTGGACATATTTTGGGGGAGGCCACTATTCAACCCATGACACAACTCAAAGGCAGGAACTGCCCAGCAGCAAAGGGCAGCCAGGCCCCTCTTGAATGCTCCCAGAGACGGGGGTCTCACTCACTTGCAAGGAACTGTGCTCCCACCCTCTCAATTGCCTCTACTGCGTTCCTCTGGGCTCCACGACACCTCGACTGTCCTCCCCCTTCTCTGGCCCGCCGTCTCCCAGCGTGTGGGCTCTCCTCAGGCTCAGCCCCCACCCCTGCTCAGGTGCCCTGCTGCCCCTTCCATTTCAGATGAAGTCGGGTGGCGTTTTCCTGCAGTCTGAGAATATTCTTAGCTCTTGCATTTTCACTGCAGCGCGCACCAGCCCAGAGGGCCTAGCGGGTGCCCCGTGCTCACAGGCCGTCATCGGGCGTCAGCCAGCAGCAGGGCCTTGCTGGGGTGAGCTAAGAGGAGCCGAGTGTCTGCTCTGGGAAGGGCCTCACTGCATCCTCACGCACCAGCAAGGTAGTGACGATTGGTCCATTTCACAGGTAAGGAAACTGAGACCTGAAAGGGCGGCCACACGGCTCCACCCGGTAGGGACAGGGGTCGAACCCCAGCCTGCCTGTGCCCACCCTCTGAGACCAGCTGGAGCAACAGGAATGGCAGGTAACTAACCCTCAGGGTAGAGAAGTCAGCTCCCAGCAGCCAGAGCACCGTCCCTACGGGGCCCGGGCCCTGCCCGAGCACCCACCGCCTCCCGCTGTCTGCTCGGGTGGACTCTCGTGGACGGCCTGACCTCTGGCTCCCGGGGGAGGATGCTGCCTCCAAAGCCCCAGACCTCCTCGGGGCAGGGCGGGAAGAACACGGCGTCCCCTTGGCTTTCTGACCCTCCGTCCCACCTGGAATCAGAATCAGCTGGCAGGCCAGGGGGTCCAGGAGAGCCGGGGCCCCATCCAGCCCCTAAACTCCCTCACCGTGTGGTCAGGCCCACCCTGGAGCCCCTGTGGGATGCAGCTGGGCTGGAGGCTCAGGGTCCATATCAGTGGTGGCCTGAGGGCCGTGGAGCTGGCCTCTCCATTTCACTTGAGTGAGCAACAGCCAACAACCTGCGGGCGGGATTGCAAACATCAGGTGATTGATTAACTAGTTGAAAGGCCACGGTGAGGTGATCTTAGTGAATCAGTTAGAGAGCAAAGGTAACCGACAGTCACCCGTGCAGCTGTCGGCTGTGTGGGCGGGGCAGAAAGTGACAACTGAGCATCCAGAACCCCACACGCAGGCCGCCCTACGGGACCACAGCGGCAGCGGTGGGGACAAGGGAAAGCGTGGGCACGGGGCTCCCTCCCACCCTGCCCAGGCGCTGCCACCCCACTGAACAGGTGGGGCAATGAGGACAGAGAGGAGATGCAATTTCCCCAGGTCACCTAGCTGGGACCTGAAACCCGAGGCCAGGTCCTCTCTCGGACTTGAAAAGACAGACGACAGGGAAACAACGCAAAACTCTGCTCTGTTGAGTGAATAACAAAGCTCGTGACTGCTGAAGTTTCCAGAGAAGGAGTCCCGGGCACTTGGAGGTGCCTCTGCCAGGCACGGGGTTGAGGAGGGGGGCAGCCACCAGGCGGCATCGCCAGAGCTCGGATCTGAGCCTTTGGGTCGGGGGCCGGCTGGCAGCGTGGGCAGTCCAGCGGGCGGGGCCCTGGTCCGGCTGCTGGCTCCACCATCGACGTTGGGGGTGGAAAGATGTTGTTTCCAGAGCTCCAAAGGCCAGAAGCCACCTGGAGACGTTGGCAGTGGAGACGCTCTGGGACCCTCGAGTGCCGGTGTCTCTCCCACTCAGCACGTGGGGGTGGCCCTGGCTGATCTGCGCGAGTCTGTGCAGCTCTGTCCACCACTGCAGCCAGAGCACGGAGAGAGAGTAAGGACGAAATGGGCTCTGTCCTTCCATCTGGGCCTCAGGCAAGTCCACGGGCGGGTCCAGTTCGGTCAGCAGAAGGCCTGCAAGACGCCAGTGAGGGGCCTGCGCAGACCAGCCCCAAGCCCCTGAGTCCCTCTGCAGCTGGTGGAACATGAGCGTGTCACCCAGGGTGCCCCAGGGCCGACTGTGGCTGAGCGGCAGCCCCGGTCAGCCCAGGACACGGTGACTCCCAGGTGTCCTGTCTCCAGGTCTCAGAAGGACAGTTACCAGGCAGGAGGAGCAGATGTCTCCGTGACCCCAGGGCACAGCATCAGGACCAGCTCAGTGCAAATAACGAACTGTCTAAGTATCGGAGCTGCTTGGTAATGAGTGATCTCCCCATCCCTGGAAAGGTCCAAGCAGAGGCTAAGCTAAGTCCCAGAGGGGCTGTGTGCAAACATTCACTCAAAATGAGTTCATTATACTATTCAGTCTTAAAAGGAAGGACATTCTGACACACGCTGTAACACGCAGGAACCTCGGGGACGTCATGCTCAATGAAATAAACTGGTCCCCAAAGGACAGACGCTGTGTGAGTCCACTTACAGGAGGCACCTAGAGGAGTCAAATCCACGGAGACGGAAAGGAGAACGGGGGGTGCCAGGGGCTGGGGAGCGGGGGGACTCAGTGTTTAATGGGGACAGAGTCTCAGTTTGGGAAGATGAAGGAGTTGTGGGGATGGACGGTGGTGACGGCTGCACAACGATGTGAATGTACTTTAATGACACTGACCTGTACATGTAAAATGGTTACGATGGAAAATTTTATGTTGTGGGTTTTTTACCACAATTAAAATGTTTTTAAAAAACCGTGTTCATGGTCACCCACCGCTGCAGACTGGCTGCTGGTGGCTGAGGGTGCCACGGTGAACTCGTCAGATGCTGTACCGGCTCTCAGGACCTACGGTCTGACGGGGGAGCAGGCCAGGACAGAGAGGATTAGGATGCACAGAGGGGACAGTGAGAGGGGAGCAGGGCAAAGGGTGCTGCAGTGTGTGGAGAAAACCCGGGAGCAGGGCAGCCTTGTGGGAAGAGGTGAGCTCCAACCTGAGGCCTGAGTAAGGAGCTAAAGCAGCAGAAATATATTTGGGAAAAGTTCAGAGCAAAGCAGAGTCTGGCACGTTTGGAGAATGGAACCGACCCCAGGAGGTGAGTGCAGCAGGCAGGACGGACGACAGCAGGAGGGGCCGCGTCCCGGAGTGGCCACAATCTGGGAGAGGAGGTGCCTCTGGGAACCAGGGAGGCTGTCAGCCCCATGCAGGAGAGAGAGGAGCAGTCTAGCCCCATGATGCCAGGCCAGCACCAGCTCCCCAAGCATCGTCTGATCCCGTCCTCACGCTCCCCGACGGGAATGCCCACATGATGGGCAGAACCACCCCCGCTTGCCAATGAGGAGCCCCAGGCTTAGCGGAGACCAACTCCCCATGCCGGAGGAAGTCTGACGGGCAGCGAGATGGGGTGTTAAACCTGGTGTAATCGCACGTGCACTGTGCCACGGGCACCAACGTGGACACGTGCACTTGTCTTGCACAGATTTGTCTGCCGACCCCTAACCTGGGGGCTTCCAAGCTCTCAGCCCAACAGGAGAGGCAGCCCCTCCGAGCCGAGCACCTCCTCTGTGCCCAGCACGATTTCAGACCCGAAGAGGACGCAGCGAGAAGTGCCCTCCAGACACTTGGATTTAAGTGAGGGGAGAAGACCCCCCCCCCCGCCATGTGGAAAAAATTACAACCATCCTGAACTATTGTTTAAAGTGGACCCGACCCTACGTCCCCCATCCCGGGCTCATAAAAGGACAAGCCCCAGCGACACTGAGAACTAGGAGGGGTGGTCCTGGCGTGAGGACAGCAGCCTCCCACGTGGACTCAGAGCGAGCCTGTAGGATGGATGTAGGGAAGACGTGTCATCTCTTCTGTTTCCCATTTTTATCAGCATGCTTTTCCCCACCAGACACCTGGGACCTGGTCCCTCCATGCGTGGTGCTGCTTTCTCCTCCTGTTTAAAAATCCTTTGTACCCGATGGCACCGGCCGTGGGGACGGTGCACCTGGGGCGCCCTGCGTCTGGACAGTGGGCCTGCCATGCGGGGGGGCAGAGGGCCCTGGTGACAGTGCACACAGGGCAACTATTCCATCTGTGAGCTCTGTCCACTCGGCAGGTCAGAGCCGACCAGAACCGCGTCCCTCAGGGCTGCGCGTGCCGGGGCGAGAAGGCAGGTGTGCCGTCCTCTGGTGCGCGGCTGTCTGGAAAGTGGACAAAACTGTCCTGGTTTGGTGCCTTCTCACCCAAGGACGAAGAGGAGAGAAAACACCAGCACAGGCCTTTGACAAACACTGCAGGACAAGCCAGACAGAACGTCATCTTCAAGCCTCGGAGGGAGAGACCTCCCGGGACTGCGTGCCATGGGGACCAGAAGAATATTTCTGGAGACTCTAGGGGTGTCACAGGCAGGACCAGGTAAGGGGGCGTGACCCCCGTGGGGAAGGCGGAACAGTGGGGGCAAACAGTGGTGGGCAGAGACCCTCCCATGATCCTGGCCGGGGGACAGGATTGTGGAAACCGGAAAAGTTCCCAGTAACTGAAACAAACCTGGTGAAAAGGAAACCAGCCCACACAGGTTCTGGCAAACTCTGTGAGCAACGGTACAGCCCCCCCCGGCCTAGCAGCAGGAGGAGAGATGAACGCCGTGGGTGAGGAGTTGGGAAAATTCCCTGTTCCCGCCGGGATGCCCTCCTGTATCCTCCGGGGTAAACGGGTGGTGGGT
The DNA here is from genome assembly GCA_031878705.1 of Tapirus indicus. Taxonomy (NCBI): domain Eukaryota; kingdom Metazoa; phylum Chordata; class Mammalia; order Perissodactyla; family Tapiridae; genus Tapirus; species Tapirus indicus. The sequence continues at coordinate 2,865,920 of CM062919.1, read as the reverse complement.
TCTGTCCCTCTCACAACAGCCTCCTTGGAAACCTCCTTGAAGATGAGCCCCAACACGCGGGGGTGATTCAAAGCTGCGAATTCAAGACTGGACAAGTCCCAGGAGACCACGGACTCAGGATCCGGTCGGTCGCATCTCCTGCCATCTGCTGGGCTGGGCTCTTCTCAGTTCTACCAAATGTGCTTCCGCCCCACTGGTGAAACTACATGAAATTGTCCTCTTTTGGGTCAAAATTCCACGCGGTTAACCCGACACTGGCCTTGCACTTCAGGGAGAACCTGTCCTGTCGGTGTCTCCCGTTCCCGTCCCTGGGGCGGGTGCCTCCAGTCCCTAAGCCGTTGGCAGGCGGGGCCGAGCCGGGAGCAATCACTGAACAGAGCACTTTGTCCTTCCCCGTTGAAAAGAGAGAGCGTTCCTCGGAGGCGCGGAATGGCCGTTCTCACTGCCACGGCACTTGTGACGGGCGTCTGCACGGCGCTGCTCACACCCTACATCTGATGATGTCGTGGGCTTGTTTCTGCATCGAAGGCCAGTGAGCCTCCAGTGACAGACCCCACCTGCTGTCACCGTTCATCAGACTCTGCCCTGTGTCGTCTTCTCAATTATGCCCTAAAATCACCACATGCAGTATTCTCAGTGGTGGATCATTGGGTATAAAATACATGAAAAGAATAAAAGGCTGTTCTAAAATTTATACTGAAATCAAGAGTGAACATTCCTACATGGAGAAATTCTGCACCGTTTGACCTTTCTTTCTTCCTTGTAATTTTCTGTACATTCCAAATTTTCGATAGTGCGTGTGTATTTTTATAGTGGAAAATGTATTTTCTACATTTGTGCATAGAGTGGAGTAGACACGGGGGTGCCCCACCCGGTCCCTTAGCTGCTGCACCACCGCCTGCTCCTGGGGCTGTTGGCGGATAACCCGCGGCTGCTCCGTTCTCCCGGGCACCCCCTTTCACCACAGGGGGCTGCCGCACCAGGAGGCCGTCCTCCCGCTGAGAGCAGGCCTCGCCAATGACTGACCCCACTGAGGTACGAAAGGGCCCTACCCAGGCTGGGCCTCCCCGGGTGGTAGAGTGCACCATCCAGGGTCCCCAGGGTCAGGCTGCAGCATGACTCCAGCTGAGACCACTTTGCTGCCTAATTCCTTCCGCTGCCCTGTCCTGAGAGCACCCCCAATAAATCACAGGACAGCAGGATGGTGTCGCTGCCACGGGACCGCCGTGAGAACCATGAAATGAAGAGACCCGTGTCCCACACACAGCGGAGTTGGGCGTCATGAGGCTCCAGGCCGGGCTGAGTCCGCGGCACAACCGCGGCCGAGCATCAGCATCAGGCTCAGGTATGTTCCAGGAGGGCCGTTACGAATGTCACATTCTCCGAGGCTTCTGACCCCAGGCCCTGCCAGCCCAGGGCAGATAGAGAATAAGCCCCCGCCTCCACTTCCCCTGCCCCGTGCTCCTCCATGGCAACAGGAACCATTGCTCCTCTGGGCCTGACCCAGGCTGGAGGGAAAGCGTGTTGGGGGTCGGACACTGCCCGGGGCTGTGCACAGGGTCGTCCGCTGTGTCGTCTACTGCGGCCTGTGGCTGCTACCCAAGGCCCAGGAACCTTTGCAGAGAGTGAGGGAGGCGTTCCTACGTGCGTCAATGCTGTCTTCTAGAAAGACCATCCTCGTGTCAATAGGGAAGGAGTCGGGGTGTAATGTGAGTCTGGAAGAAGTGGGTCTCCCCAGGGAAATACAGCCTCTCTGGTCAAGGCAGGAGCCTGAGTTTTGGCTTTCCTGGACGGCCCGTCCCCCCAGCACGAAGGTGGGCAGGCGTGCAGCGGGCGGCCACCTGGGGGTCATTAGGGTTCCGCCACCCCGCATGCGTCTGAATTTAGTTTTGAGCTTTATGTTCTTAAGCCCACCATTTTCAACGAGTGTAAAATTCGTAAGAGAGCTGAAAGTTCTAGCGAAAAGAGGCCCAAAATTACTCCAAGAACGAAAGGACACAGTTTCTAAAATAGAAACTGGTGAGAAAAATGACAAATGTGCATTTGATGGGGTGAGTCATTTGACGGCAGCGGTTCCCAAGGACGCGCGTGAGTCAGGCCCCGTGGGAGGGGCCACCGTCCTCGGAGGCCCCAGAGACCCCCGGGCCCGGAGAACGGCGGCAGGGGAGGCGGGCTGGGGAGACCAGGGGGAAACGGGTTTTGTCAGAGCTCAGAGGCCAGGCAGGGCCCAAGTGCTGCTGCGGAAACTTCCGAAGGTTCCACAGACCCCAGGCCGACCAGAGGCCACGGGAGAGCAGACGGCCCCAGAGGTGCGGTGAGTGGGGCAGGCTGCCTTCATCCGAGCCCCAGGGCTCACCAACATTCATTTGTTCCTTCTTTCATTCATTCATTCACCTCGTGCGCCAGGCACTGCTCTGGGCTCCGGGACCCCACAGGGAGCGACATCCTCAGAGGACGTGGGTCTTGAGTTCTGGGAGCCCACTCTCACTCCTTTTGGGGAGAAATACTCCAGGCTCACAACCCAAAGACCTAACTAACCACCTGGTCTGTGGAGGTGCCTCAGAAGCTTCTGGATGACTCCAGCCCTAATAAGCCGCCTTTTTCCCTTGTCTGAGAGCTTCAGGAAATGCTGCTGTCCAGAGACTTCACCTTGGAAGGAGGCATCCCCCTGGCCACCAAGGGGAAGGTTCTGACGTCGGGGAGCCTAAGCCCTCCCCAGACCCCTCAGGGAGACACAGAGCACCCCCTGCTCCCAGCCTGGGCGAGGACCCTCCTCAGGGTGAGGGGGACAAACTCAGGAGGAATAGTCCAGAGGTCTGTGGATGCCACAGGACACAGGGGACCCACCGGCTCTGCCCAGACCCCAGCCCCACACCCCCCCACATACCACTGGACAGAACCCGGGTGCTGCCAGGGCCGTCCGTGGACGGGTGTCCTAACCCAGTCCCACACATGGGCTTGAAGCAAGACATTTCCTCTCCCAGTCTGGAGGCTGAAAGCCCGAAATCAAGGCGTCCCAGGGCCCGGCTCCCTCCGGGGCTCTAGGGGAGGGTCCTTCCTGCCTCTTCTGGCTTCTGGGGGCCCGGGTGTCCCTGGGCTTGTGACCACATCACCCCAATCTCTGGCTCCACCGTCACACGGCCTCTCCCTGTGCGTCAGTGCCTCCTTTTCTGTCTTATAGGGACACTTGGCTGTAAGACTCATCTAGGACAATCTCATCTGGAGATCCTTACTCACATCAGCAAAGACCCTTTTCCCAAATAAGGGCCCAGTCACAGGTTCCAGGGGTTAGGAGGGGAACATATCTTTTTTTTTTTTTTTTTTTTTTTGAACTTTATTTATTTATTTTGTGGGGAAGACCAGCCCTGAGCTAACATCCGTCGCCAATCCTCCCCTTTTTGCTGAGGAAGACTGGCCCTGGGCTAACATCGTGCCCATCTTCCTCTACTTTATATGGGACGCCGCCACGGCATGGCTGACAGGCAGTGCGTCGGCAGGCGCCCGGGATCCGAACTCGCGAACCCTGGGCTGCCAAGCGCGGACTAAACCGCTGCGCCACCGGGCGGCCCCCCGGGGAACATATCTTTTGAGACCACCATTCAACCCCTTCCCAGCCGCCAGGACTTCTCAGGCAGCCCAGCTCCCCCAGCACCCACCGCCTGGAGTGGCCTCCCGGGAAAGTCCGCCAGAGTCTCTCTGGAAGGCATTCCCCTGTCCCCCCGCCCAGGTCCACCCAGTTCCACTTTGTCCAGGAATGGGCTCCATTCAGGTGAGGCCCTGACCCTCCTGCAGGACGTGGCTCACCCCCCCCCCCAGCCCGAGGTTTAGCAGGGCCTCCCCCATCACACAGTGATGAATGCCCCACAAGGAGATGTTGAGTGCGGGGCAGAGGGGCGGGCTCTGGGTGCAGCCCAGCTCTGCTACTTCCCTGCTGTGCAACCTTAAGCAAGCGCCTTCACCTCTCTGAGCCTAGGTCTGCTTCTCTGTCAAATGGCACAACCACAGCAACCTGCCGACCTCCAAGGGTGGGTGTGAAGGTTGAACCATGTCAGATTGAACACACCTGGCAGCTGGTGAGCACTCCGTCGGCTAGCTGCTGTGATTGACCTGCTCTGGACCCAGGGGACAGAGGAGACTGAAGGGGGTTCCAGAACTCTCGGGAGACCCATACCACAGTGGTAACCAGCCGAACACCGGTAGAACACAGCCCTTCCGCACAGGATCCTGGGCGTCCGTCATCTGGAGAAATCAAACCCCAAAAGTCCCAGGCTGCCAACAGAGAAGAGGGGGAGGCACACGGCTGACTGGGGCCCCACACCCTCTCCCCACCACACCCCCTCCCCGCCCCGCGCCCTCAGGCAGGAGAACCAGTGGCTTCCATCTGGAGGAGGTCCTCGGCCCCAGAGAACAGACCCCCGGACACTGACCTCCCCAGCCGCCGGCCGCCTCAGTGCCGACACGGACATCGTCCGCTGAAATGGCCCGGCAGCCCGAGACGACCTGACCTGAGAACACCCGGTCAGCAAGGGCAGAGAGAGGAAGCCAGCCAGGGAACACGGGAGAGGTGCTGGGCTTGCCGCGAGGGCGCCGGCACTGATGACACTGAGACACGCAGTGCTGCAGCCACGAAACGAGACCAAGACGGCTGGAAAAGCAGCAGCCAGAGCCCGGGGGTCCTTGGAAGTCAGCCGGGGGGCACACACAGCCCACCTCTCCCCCACGCGCGGAACTTGTCCGCTGGGAGTTTTGAAAGGCTAAAGAACTCAAGCAAAGCCCGGACGATCAAGCCCACCAGACACCCCAGAGGTGGAACAAGAAGGTAATGAGATGCAGAATAGAGACAAAGATCAGAAAATGTGAGCACCTGCCTGTGAGGCCTGGCAGCCCGCTAAGAGGGGCTGTAGAAAGTTCCAGAGAGCCAGAAAAAATGAAGACAGCGGGTGCTCAAGCAGGATTTACGAGAGCTCCCCCTGGAGCCCAGGGCCAGTGTTTCCGTCGGAGACTCGCCCGAGGAATGGGACTGATATTCTGCTCGTCACCGTGCATTCTGGCAGACCCGGGGCAGACGCTTCCAGACAAGAAAAACACAAGCAATTCCTGCAAAGGACGGGCGTGAGGGCACAGTCAGGAGCAAGAAGGAAGAGCACAAGACAGCAAAATACTGAAGAAAAATGTGTCTGGGGTCTCTCAGCCTGGCCAGAGTACCCCTCAGCGTGGCGGCCGTTCTCAGACCCACCACGCTGCTGCTGCAGCAGCCCCCAGGTGTGCAGGCAGGAGGCCGGGAACGGGGAGGGGGCGGGCCTAGTACGGGAGCGGCGGGCCGCCAGGCCAGGCTGCAGCAGGAAGATGGGGCCTGGAGGGCTGCCCCCAGCACCGAGACGAGGGTCCAGGCACTGGGATCATCCTACTGAAAGGTGTTTGCTACGTCCATTGGGGTTTTTTGAAGGAAAACAGCTTGATAGGTCCTGTGACAGTCAGTTTTATGTGTCAACTCGGCCAGGCCAGTCCCCAGGGAGCATTCAAACACTCGTCTAGATGCTGCTGTGTCGGTATTCTGTCAGTGTGGTCCACTTGAAAGCAGATTACCCTCAATAATATGATGGGCCTAGTCCAATCAGTTGAAGGCCTTACAAGCAAACTCTGAGACTTCCCGGAGGAGGAAGGAATTCTACCTCAGGACGGCAGTATCAGCTCCTGCAGAGTCCCCACCCGCAGGCCTGCCCCCCTGATTTCAGATTTACCCAGGTAGAGCCCACAGTCCCATGAGCCAATTCTTTGAAATAAATCTCTTGATCCATATTAATATATATATATATGATGTTACACGTGTACACACACATATCTGGGCCTTCCGTTGGAGAACCCCAACTGATATACATACACAGAAAATCAGCAAATGAAAAGTGGGTGATTAACCCAAGAACAAGGCTCCCGCATGAACAGAGCTGATCCTCTCCCAGTAAACTGCTGGCCCTCGCCGAGTCCTCTGCGCCAGGAGATCCTCGGCGCTTCCCGCGTATTGACGCGTTATTCCTCACGATAACCCACCCGTCACTTTACACGTCTTATAGACGGGGGCACAGAGGCACAGAGAGGCCTACACAGCTGCCAGTGGTGGGGGCGGGCTTCAAACCCGGGCGGGCTGGCTGTGGAGCCCCGATCCTGGCCACAGTCAGGTGGGACCCCAAATCGTGACGCGACACCTTTAAAGGATGGGGAGGAGAGCGGCGTTTAGGACCGCTACATCCTCAGCCACCATAACAGGGTGTCAAGGGTAACGTCTGCAGCAGCCCCGACGGTGACAGCACAGGCTTCGGAGATAAATACTCTGAGAAGCTAATCAAGAGCAATGGAGGTGGCCACTGTGGGGATGGGTGACCCACAGGGGTGGGAGAGGGGCCGGCCTCTCAGCGTTCTTAACCTTTTCGGCTATGTGCAAGCTTTTCTTTGACAAAAGCGGAGTTATTTATAATAGGGTCACTCCCGGTCACGGCCCCCAGGAGGCCTGGGACCTCAGTGGGGTCCGTGCTGCTGGAGGGCTGCGACCTCTGGGCTGGCCTGGGAGTCCCAGGATGTCTGTGGCTGGCCCCCTGGAGGGGGATGACTGCATCCCTGGAGAAGTCACGAGCGAGTGACCCGACAAGAGCGAGCTGAGTCACAGTCCCCAGGGCCGGCCCCCTCGGCTTGTCCCCGCTGCTCTCGTAGGCTCTCCTCTCTCTCCTCCTCCTCCCTCTGCGTTCTCGTCGCCCGCTGCACTGGGGTCACACCGGCAGCTTCAGAAACTGCCCCAAGGCCAATTGGTTTGGCCAGTGCGTTTCTGAGCCCCCGACCCCTCTCCCTCATCCTGCTCCTCCGTCTCCTGTGCCTTCTCCCGGGTCCGCTCTCTGGATCCGCATGTGCAGGTGGCTCCCCCCGCCCCCAGCCCTCTGCTCAGAAATCTCAACTTCTCTGAATCCCCCCAGACCCACGCCCTCCTGGACCTCCTGCCTGACCTGCCTCCTGCCCCCTCCTACCTCACGCCATCAGTCACAGCCCCAGGTGTCCTTCTCCATCCTTTTCCCCACTTTTCCCAGTGCTTGCCTGGGCCCCACAGTGCGTCCGTGGCCCTGAACCTCCTGGGACGTCATCCTCACCCACATCACACACCTGCCCTAGGACCTCGTGGGGCTCCCCACACCCTGCTAAACACGGGCCTGGGCCTGCAGTCAAGCCCTCAGCAACGTGGATTAAGCCACATTTGCCACTGAGGCCCCCACCCCCAGCCGGGCTGTATACCCATGGAGCCCTGAAAACACCCCCCAGTTTCCTACCTATGACCTGCTTCCCTTGCCGTCCCTGACTGGCGCGTGCCGTCAACCCTAGACCGACGCCGTGCCTCCCGCCAGCTTCCCGGGAGCCCTAGACCCCCTCTGCTCACCCCACAGCCTTCCCTTTCAGGAAGCCGCCGCGGCTCACACAGACTTCGTTGGAATCGTGGCTCTCCTGCTTTCTGGCTGTCAATGTCCAAGTCACTGCGCCTCTCTGAACCTCAGCTTCTTCATCTTTAAAATCAGGAAAAGAGTTCATAGCACCACGGGTGGTTGTGAAAATTCAATAAAACAGTGTGGACTACTGTGCACTCCCCCTCTTGCAGGGGCCAGGACAAGGCCGGTGCCTAAGGAATGGAAGTTTCCCCCAACCTCACAATCTAGCCCTAAGCGTGGACTTCCCGGGGCAGCGGGCACCGTGTGGGCACCCCGAGTTCCCGATTCGGTTACACACACTTTGAGTGGACAGCACGCCTTCCTCAGGCCTACCCACCCCTCGGGGCTTCACCCGGCCTGGCGCACGGCAGAGGCACAGGAGCCCCAGTACATGCGTTGGGAGGGGGTTCTCCCTCCTTGCTGCTCTGGACAAGTGTACGCAGAACTGGCATCTGTCGTCCTTGAATGTTTGGTGGAGTTTGCCAGGGAAGCCCCCCGGGCCTGGAGTCTGCGGTATGGAAAGGTTTTTAACTACACATTCAATTTCTTTAGTACAGACACGGCTGTTCAGCGTCTCTCTTTCTCCTCGCGTGAGCTTTGGTGGTTCACGTCTTTCGAGGAATTTGTTCACTTCATCTCAGTTGTCTAATTTACTGGCCGAAAGCTGTTCATAGTATTCCCTTGTTATCGTTTAAATCTCTGTATAGTGTGTACTGATCTCACCTCTCTCATTCCTGGTATTGGTGATTTGCATCTTCTTTCTTTCTTTCCTGATCACTCTGGTAGAGGTTTAGCAATTTTATTGATCTTCCAAAGACCATCTTTTGGCTTCTTCATTTTCTCTAGTTTTTCTGTTCTCTACCCCACTGATTTCTGCTCTTCTCTTTATTTTTTCCTCTCTTCTGATTATATTGGGCTCAATTTTCTCCTCTTCTCCTGCTAGTTCCTTAAGTTGGAAGTTGAGTTTGTTGATTTGAGACCTGTCTTCTTTCCTAATGTGAGCACTTTAATGTTGTAGAATTCTCTCTAAATACTGGTTAAGTTGCATCCAATAAATTCCCATATGTTGTTCAGTTCAAAATACATTCTAATTTTCCATTCGATTTCTTCTTTGACTCAAGGGTTATGTGGAAGTGTGTTGGTTAGTTTTCAAATATTGAGGTTTTCCAGATATAATTCTGCTGCTCCTATTGATTTCTAATGCAATTCCATTGTGGCCAGAGAACATATGTTAAATCACTTGAATCCTTTTAAATCATTGAGACTTGTTGTATGATTTGAATAAGGTCTATCTTGATAAACTCTCTGTTGCCAAGGGGTGTCTGCACATGTCACTTAGGTCAGGCCGGGTGACAGCATTGTTCAATCTTCTACATACTTGCTGATTTTCTGTCTATTTGTATCCGTTTTTGAGACATGAGCTTTGAAATTTCCAATTATGATTGTGGATTTATCTATTTTATCTTATATTTTTTCAGTTTTTCCTTCATGTATTTTGAAGTTCTGTTATAAAGCATATAAACTTTCAGGATTGCAAAGTTCCCCTGATTAACTGACCCCATATCATTATGAAATGGCCTCTTTAATTCTACTAATACTCTTTGCCCTGAAATCTACTTTCTCTGAGGTTAGTACAGCCACTCAGCTTTCTTTTGGTCCATCTGTGCATATATTTTTTCCATCCTTTTACTTTAATCCTATTTGTGTCTATAAGCTTAAATTTCCTTATAACCAGCATATTATCGGGTCTTGCTCTTTCTTTGTCCAACTGACAACCTCTGCCTTTATATGGGAGTGTTTAGAACATTTATATTTAATGTAATTATTAATGATTGGATTTAACTCTACCATCTTGCTATTTCTTTTCTCATTTTTCCTTTGTTCCTTTTTCTCTCTTTCTGCCTTCTTTTGGATTAGTTGGAAATTTGTTTGATTCCATCTTATCTCCTTTGTTGGTTGATGAACTATAACTTCCTGTGCTGAAGTCTCAGAATTCTCTCCAGCTGACCAGCAGCAGACTCCCTTCACTGGCTCCCGTCTCAGTGATCACTCTCTTGGCTGAACACTATTCAACGTCCTGAACACCATTGTTCCATGTATTTTGTCTGGATTTTCTGTTGTTTTTCGTTGTTCCCACTACACCATTTGGGCTGGAGGTGGAAATCCCTGTTAATCCCAAAGGCTCCCATTGGACCACCCCTCCCTGCACTGCCCTGCCAGCCCTGCCCATCCTTCCCCAGCCTCTGTTACACGTCAGCTCCTCCCAGAGCCCTCCCACCCCCACGTCGGTCTTAGATGCTCTTTCCTGTGCTCTCCGGCCCCTCACCCTTCCCCATCACAGCCCTCTTCCCACCGCCACCACCTGTCCTGCCTGCCTCCTGAACCAGAACTAGGGTTCCTTGAGAGTGAGGACTGTCCCCATCTCCTGGCACTGTGCCTGGCACACAGCGAGCACTTGGTAGATGTGGATTTGCCTTACTGATCAATGGATTTTACCCTCTCGTGTCTGTGAGAGTCCAGGCCTTTCCTGCCTGGAAGAACAAAGCATGTTGGGAAAAGCTTGTCCTCGTAGTTAAGTCCTGGCTGGCTCAGTTACCAGCTACAGAGCAGGAGCACGTAGTGGTTGGTGCCCGATGCTGGAGTCCTTGTACCTGGCTTCCAAGCCTGAACCCACACGTCTCAGCCGTGTGGCCTCAGGCAAGTTCCCACGTCTCCCGTCTTGTTTTCCTCCCAGGACTGTACCACACTGCCTCCCTGGGGCCTTCTGCAGACGGCATGAGCTGGGCAGGGAAGGGTCGGTGGCTGTGGAGTGGACCGGCACTGCGGCAGTTACTCCCTCACGTCTCCGAGCTCAGTCACAAACATCACTGCAGTCTGCTCCACGCCAGGCACTCTCCTGGGCTCGTCAGGGACTGAAACGGACAAAAACCTCTGCCCGAGGAGACGGTCGATACACAATGACCAGCAGTGAGGACTGCTCCGGGGAACAGCAGCACAGCTTGGGGAGGGGCCCAGAGCGCAGGGAAGGGGTGTGGCGGGTGTGATTTTAAACGCGGTGCTTGGGGGGCCTCCCTGGGAAGGGGCCCTGAGCACAGACTCGAAGGGGTGACCACACGAGCTGACTTGGCTTCAGAGCAGCTGCCCCAGCTGCCTGGGGAGAAGGGGGTGGCAGGAGACCGTCCTGGCTGAGAAGCAGATCGGGGATGGTGTAGCCTGCCATGTGCTGCCCACGCTGACGGGAAAGAGGTGTCCACCCAGAGGACCTACATTACGTCACTGCCCCCACCCCATCCCTGCTGCTCCGGTGGCGTAGCGGTTAAGTTTACGCGCTCCACTTCAGCAGCCTGGGGTTTGCAGGTTCGGATCCCAGGCGCGGAGCCACACATCGCTCATCAAGCCATGCTGTGGCAGCATCACAACTACAAAATAGAGGAGGATGGGCAAAGATGTTAGCCCAGGGCCAGTCTTCCTCAGCAAAAAGAGGAGGATTGGCCATGGAGGTTAGCTCAGGGCTAGTCTTCCTCACAAAAAAAGACTCTGGGTCTGGAGTTTATTTTGCTTAAGCTCAAGGTAAATATGTCTCCAAATTTATGGAGAAACATTTACAAAGTGGAGTTTTATGGCTAGTTCTTGAAATGCTCTTTGAAGTGATACTCTATTTAAATAAAAAATGAGGTCAGATATTTAGGCCCAAAGTAGAGAGCCTGTACCTTTCCAGGCACACGTTGCTTCTGCCCCGAGGCCTTTGCTGCCCCACCCCCACCCCCACCCCCAGCCTGGATCCCTTCCCCCACCAGGATAACTCTCCCCTTTAAGTGACCTCCTCGCAGGGCAGCCTGATGGGGCCTGGGAAGTCTTCAGGAAGCATTTAGGGGTGGGCACCCAGGAGCTGGGAGGAGGTGACTTTAAGCTCAGTTCAGTCCTGTATTCGTCTCCGCCTGTGCACCCACTATGTGCTGGATGGGGGCAGCGGGGACCAGACAGACCCGGTCCTGTGGGGGGTCCTAGTCCTGACGGGGTGGGGGGGTCCTCGGGAAGTAGGCACTCAGCCAACTCAGGGTGCAGGAGGGTTTGGAGGTGACGTCTGCCAGAGACAAAGTGGGACAGAGGTGGCTTGGGCAGGAAGCACTTCAGGCCGCTTGCAGATCTGACTTGCATCTCCCCCAGAGCAGGGGCCACCGTGGCAGGAGCAGTGGGCAGAAATGTCTGGGCCCCAGCACCCCGCGTACTCAGTCACTCAGTCACCCCAAGTGCTGAGCAGTGTGGCTGGGGGCCGTCGGCCCCCCACCCTCTCACAGCCCCACAAGTCTGTTCCCGATGGGAGAGTCCAGAGACACCTCTGGGCTACCACCTCCTGTGGCCAGAGCTGCGTCCACCACGTTCTCCGGAGGGTCCCAGGCTGGCAGCACAGGGGGACCGGGTGGTCAGCCTTTGATGCCTCGATTCTTCAGCCCGGGTCCCCTCGGCTCCTTCGGTCCTCCAGGCTGGGCTGCGGTCCTTCTCCAAAATGCTGGGGACCCTAACAGCCGCGTCTTCCGTGCCCCACGTGCCGGAAGGACCAAGGAGACCAGATGAGGGCATCCAGCCCTCTAACGCGGTGACTGTCATGACCAAGCCCGGTTCTCTGCAGGGCCTCGTGGTTGGGAACTTGAGTATCTGCTGGCCCCCATCACCCGATGCCCTGAGGAACCCGTGAGCTCCGGGACACAGCCCCTGGACCCAGGGAGACGGCCCCGTTTGCTGCCAACATGCGAAGCGTCCTGGGAGCCCACGGTGCTGAGCTCGCAGCCCCACGTGGAAAGCAGACGCATGCTGGGGGACTCCAGGGCCACTCTGGAGGAAGCCCCCACCACGTAGTCCCACCATCCTGGAGAGGCCACGTCTGGGCACACCGGTGGGCAGCCCAGCTGGGCTCCCGCCCCCTGAGTGGCCAGCTGGACATCCTGCCCAGCGAGCCTTCAGATGACGGCAGCCCCGGTGGACGCCCGGCACAGCCGCGCGAGAGAGCCCTCCTGATGCCCGACCACAGAATCGCGAGTGACCTGTCATTGGCCTCACAACAGCAGTGACCGGAACAGCTAACACCTGCCCCAGGTCAGGCCCCTCTGGATGTGGAGGGAGGGAGGAAGGCAGGGGGATGTGGCCGGGTCAGGTGGGGGACAAAGAGGACCTCACTGCTTGTAGAGATTTATTTCTACGAACCGAAAAGACCTGAAGCTCTTTGTAGAGACCTGCGAAGCGCACGTGACGGAGCCCAGCGGGGAGAATTAACCCATCATGAGAGTGACAGAGGTACATGCTGCAGTAAACTGTCACCGCACGATGTAAACCTTTCAGCAACACCTGACACAGAGTGTGATGTTAGAGGAACACACCCGGGACCCGGGGTGGGGCAGTGGACGAGTGTCCTGGGACAGCCATGACAAAGCCCTGCGTAAAGCAACGGAATTCACTCTCTCCTAGTCCCGGAGGCCGGGAGTATAAGTCAGGGGTCGGCAGGGCTGCCCCCCTCTGAGGCTCCAGGGGAGTGTCCTTCCTGCCTCTTCCAGCTTCTGGGGGCTCCAGGGCTCCCTGGGCTGGGCCACGTCTCCTCAGTCTCTGCCTCCATCTTCACATGGCCTCTCCCTCTGTCTGTGAGTCTGCATGTCCCTCCTCTTCCCGAAAGGACACCAGTCATTGTGATGCCGACCCTGATATGGGTTCCCCTACATTAACCCCAGTGTATATGGGATTAAAACCAAAAGCACCCATCCCCTTTCCCTGCTTCTCGAAGTTACATTCGTACGTAAATATCAGTTTCTTTGACCTTTGTGTCCTTGAAGTTTTTTTACAGGGAAACAGATATCCAGAGAATATCAAGAAGCTGAAGCTTCCCAGACCCCACCTCCTCAGCTTCCTGGCACCAGAATCCACCCTCCGTCGTGGAGGCAGACAACCGAGGACACCCACCTGCAGCTTCTCTTATCTCTCCACCCCTCCCTGCAAACAGCCTCATGAGGCCAAATGCAGGCTGGTGGGAAGGTGCTGACCTACAAGGCCACAGGGCCCCCCTCCCCTACCCAAAACCCCAAATAAAAACCCCTACCTTTTCCTTTGAGGAGGTGGATTTGAGTTTTAGCCCCCGTCTCCTCAACTGGCTGCCTTTTGCTAAAACCTTTTCCTCGCCATAAGCTTGGCATTCCAGTTTTTACTTTGGCCCCTGTTGTGTGATGGGTAAAAAGAACTCGTGTTCGTGGTTGGTAACGATTGGATTTAGGGCCCACCCTACTCCAGTATCTTATCTTAACTAATCACATCTGCAAAGACCCTATTTCCAGATAAGGTCCTGTCCTGAGGTTGCAGGTGGCCATCAATTTGGGAGGGGACCCTACTGGACACACAGTAGTTCTGGAGCAGAGGCTGCAGGAGGCTGACCGGGTTTCCGTTTCTCGGCACTTCCTGAGTGTCCCGTGCAGACTTAGAGCCACATGGAAACTTCGACACTGCCCAGCCAGGACTGAGACCCCCCTCCCCCCAACTCCGCAGGGTCCCAGGCAGAGGCCTGTGGTGGGAGGAGCAATGGGCAGGGAAGCTGGGAGGTGGGGGCTGCTGCCTCCCCCTCCTCTTCCTCCCCTCCCTTTTCATCCCCCTCCCTCCCTCCTCCTCTGTCCTCCTCCCTCCCCTCCTCCTCCCTCTCCCCTCAGCCACTTCCCTCATTTTTCAGGTGAACGTGGGCTCCAGCAGGGGAATTGCTCTTGAGAGCAGGAGGGAGAGGGAGGAGAGCTGCAGGCTGGACATGAGCCCAGGGTGGGAGTGGAATGTCTGGGAGGGAGGAGGGCTCTCTCCAAGAAGATGTCTCCAAGCCGCCCAGAGCCCTCCAAGGACCGAACTGTAGAGAGTGTTTTCTCAAGTTCCGCCCTCAGCTCAGAGCCACTCCTCTGGGCCAAGTGGCCTTGAAGGTGTGGACGGTGGGGGCCCTGCGACACTGCCCCCTCCACAGATGAGTAAAGCTGGGCTGTTCCGGCCGCGGCGGGCCGTCGGGCAGGAGGTTCTGACCAGGCAGGCTCTTTCCCTTCCGCGGGCCTCAGCTCCCTCGTCTGCAAACACCAGCGTCACACCAGTCCTTTATCTTGCAAGGCTCTGTCCTGGATAAACGGTGACCATCACCAGCATGGATCAAAGTCAGGCCATGAACCAGGTGTGTGGCTTCAGGACCGAGGTTCCCATCAGTGCCCACCACACTGGACCCTCCTCCCACGTGGTCACCATCCTGCCTCGGGCCTCCGATCACCCCCAGACCATCACAGCAGCCCCACACATGGACCCCCAGCTGTGTTGCTGCCTGCCCTGTGGTCTGCAGCACCTCACAACAGGCCAGCCTGTGTGGACAGAGCAGGGACACCAGCATCTGGCTGAGGACCCAGGCCCCGCTCGTCTGGCCTCGCCAATGGCCCCCAGGCTCCCCTCGTCCCTCGTCCGGGAGCCTCCATGCTCTGAGGGGAATGGAGGCCCTCCCAGGAGGCCCCGGCATCTCCACGAGGGGAGGGAGTGCTCCACTGAGTGTCCTGGAGGGCGGGCGAAGGGGAGGGTCCGCCCTGGAAGGCAAAGCCAAGAGAGGCCAGCTCGCCCCTCCCCACCTGGTCCATCAGCACCCGGCCCCTTCCTCCGCTGCGTCTGCCTGCGGGGCACTGTGTCTTCTCGGTCTTGGTGAGTGTCCCCCGGACTGGCAGCTCTGGAGTCCGTGGGGCATCACCATCCTTTTCATGCCTGAGAAGCCCACCTCTGATCCCACCCTCAACCCTGATCCCTCCCACAGCTGGGACCAGCCCAGGGCAGCCCAGGGCCCACACCCACCTGGCCCTGCAGCCTCTGGGGCCCACGAGACCCCACCTGCCAGCCTGCTGCTTATGGAGCGTCTGAGACACGGGTTTGTCCCTGAACTCTAGAACTGCCTGTGCTGGAAAAACTGTCCCCGTCACATTGACGACACAAGCACGGCAGAGTGGGGCAGCCCGGATGACGGGTGCTCGAGGGGAAGCGAGGGCCGGAACCCAGCTCCTTGGAGCCCTCCGTGAGTCGGGCACTGGGTTGACACCTTCTCGGGGGCCTCTCAGCCAGTCCTCAGAGGTCCATTTCTCAGAAGGGACCTCTCAGGTCTGGGAGTATCAAGCCTTCAGGAGGGAGTTGGGACACTTGAGCAGGGCCTTGGAGGATGTGTAGGAGTTCTCCTTATGCCTGCTTCCAGGCCATCTGTGGTCAGATGGGGTCCCTGTCCCGCTCTACCTCCCACCACGCCCCTTATGCTCTCCCTCTCGGGGTTCTCAAGGGCTCTGACCTCTAACGGTCATTTCCACCCTCCTGGGCCTTGACCCTCGCTGTTCCCAACACCTGGGATGTCCTTCCTTCTCTTTTCTAGTCACCTCGAATGGGACGGCCCAGGAGTGGTGTCCTCCTCTGTGGGGTGTTCCCTGACCATCCCCTTCCTTCCCTCTCTCCCCCTCCCCCCACAGCCTCATGCGGTCCCTCTGTCACAGCTCTGACCTCCCCAATTGCTACCACCTGCATCGGGGTCTTTATCTCTCACCAGAAATGGGGCTTCTTGGGGTGGGGCCACCTCTGGCTCCTCCCAGTGCCCCTGTGGAGGGCCTGGCACAGGGAGGGGCTCCAGGGATGGTGGCCCCCGCATCAGACCCCCAGTCTGCATGGGCAAGGCCCCCTGAGAGGCCTGCTCTGTGGGTCCGAGTCCAGGGCCGCCTCTGCGCTGCGTCAGTGTCTCTTTCTGCGGCTGGAGGCTTGTGCATTTTAACACTTTCTCCTGGGGAATAATTCACTCTTTGCTGTGACCCAGTTATCTCCCCGGGTTCTGGGCAGAGCTGCTGAGTGGCGTTCTGAGGGTGGCTGGGTGGGCAGGCTGGCACCATGGCTGGAGGGACGGGACTCTCACCAGCACGCCGTCCAGAGGGCACTGCCTCCCCACTCACCTCCTTATTCCCCTCCTCCCCACCCTACCCCGGGCTGTGGGACAGAGAAGTCAGGAGGAGCATCAACAACAAAACCAGATGGGGGCCCTGCCCCCTGGGGTGCAGCCTCTGAAGCCTGGGGGACATGGCCCACCTCCCCAGCCTCGGTCTCCCCAGCTGTGAGGGGCGCTGGGGACAACGGCGCCCTCCCGGGGCAGTTCCAAGGATCACTTGAGAACACGTGTGCAGTGAGCACGGCGCTGGCACCATGGCCGAGCCCGGGGTCACTTCCCCTTGCTGAGTCTCAGTCTCCCCAGCTGTGAAACGAGGCTACCGGTGCCTCCCTCACGGGGTCACTGGGAGGACCAAGTGAGGAAACAGCCTGAAATAACCTCACAAAGTCGCCGAGCTGGCCCCCTGGGAGTCATCCTCAAGCAGAGGCGGCTGGGAGACGAGGATCTGCTCACTCAGCGGACGCTCCAGGCTCCTCACGGAGCACACCGCCTGACGGGGAGGCGCACAGGACACACAGACGCGCACATGCACATGAACTACACACAGAGAGCGCACGCACACACATGCAGACATGCACATACAGGCATGCATGTGTGCACACGCATACACACACACGCACACATGCACTACACACAGACCGTGCGCGCACATACGCAGACATGCACACACACGCACGCACACACACACAGACTGTGCACACACACGCAGACGTGCACACGCACACGGCTCTCTCAGCAGAGGAACCCACAGGCAGGGAAGATAGGGGGATGCAGGTGGCGTGGCAGAGAGGCATTTGGAAGGAACTGAATGTGCAGAGATGTCTGAGAGCAAGTGAGGTGTGAGAGCCGCTGGGGCTCAGGGGGGAGGGGGGAGAGAAAAGGGGAGGGGAGAGGAGGTGGAGGAGGGGGAGGGGAGTGGGGCCTGGGGAAGGTCACAGGGGCCCTCACTCTGCTCTCCGCCTGCAGCCTCAGCCCTGCTCTGCCCTCAGCAGCCCAAGCTGGGCCCGGGAGAGGCAGTCGACAGCAGAGGGGAGGGAGCAACCCAGCTGCCCTTCAGGGCCTGCACCTCTTTTCAAACTCAGGCCTTGCCTCGCCCAGTTCATCTCCCCGGGGACACCTCTCAGGATGAAAATAAGCTTGGGACCCTGGAGTTACATGACCCTGCCCAGACACTTGCTCCCCTGGAGCCAGGAGGGGAACGCCCAGGCCTCTGGGAGGGAGTGGGCTGTCCTCAGCCAGCACTCTGCTGAATCCCTGGGATCCATCCCAGGCTGACTCTGAGGCCAGGCTGGTGGGTCCCCCCCAGCAGGGGTCAGGGCCAGGGCGTGGGTGGACTTCCCCGAGCAGGAGGCTGGGCCTGGGCTCTAGTCCTGCCGCCTGCCTGCAGGGCCCCAGGAACCACGCAGCCTCCCTAGGCCTCGGGCACTGACCACCTCTGTCCTGTCCAGCTCTGCATTTTGTGAACCATAAAGTCTCCGTGTGACAGGAGGAGCCACACACTCCCCCAAGCAGGTCACCCAGCCCGATGGAAAAGCTGCAGCACTTGAGGCCTGCCTCCAAGATCAGGGGTCTGACATCTTCTGGTCAGTTGTAAACAACAGAAGCCTCCTCAAACCAGCTCAAGCAAAATAAAAAAGTTAACAATTAAAAGTGTGTATTCAGTTTTAATTGATTATTCGTTAAGTTTTGAATTTAACATTTTAATTAATTTCCTGGCTCTTGTAAGTAGGGAATTGTGCACCTTCAGGCGTGGTTGGATCCAGGGGCTCAGTGGCATCACCTGTTGCTGTCTTTCACTGCTTTCTTCTGCGCTGGACTCATCCTCAGGCAACTTCTCCCCAGATGGTGGCCAGATGTTCCCAGCAGCTTAGCAAGACCAGTGATGGCAACCAAAACCCCACAATCAATACTGATTGGTGCAGTGTGGAACCATCACCAGGGCTAGGGAGACATAGGGCCCCTCCTATTGGCCATTCCTGGGTCCCGTGCCCCTGGTTGTTGACAACCCGGACCACACGGCCTGAGAGTCAGGAGGAGGGTGGCTCCGCTGAGGGTGGAGGATGAGGAGCTGGTTTTCAGGCCGAGGAACGGCGTGTGCAGAGGCCAGGAGGCCCAAGGTGTTGGCGTCCGCACACAGCATGGAGGAACCGCACTTCTGCCTGGCACGGAGGCGGAGGCAGGAGACAAGGATCGTGTCACGCACGCGAGCTGGGCGGGTCGGCCATATCCTGCAGGCGGTTGGGACGTGTTGAAGAGTTGGAAGCGTGGGCCTGGAGGGTGGCCCGTTGGTGGCTGGAGGGCACTGACAATCCACGACTGCCCACAGATGGGAGGCGCCTGGTCTCAGGGTCGGGGGCAGATATTGTCCCGGCTGTGCCAGAACTCGCAGCGAGACCTGGAACCAGTCCCTCCCGCTGGCAACCAGGGGGGCTGTCCCAGGGGCCCGCCGGCTCTCTGGATGTTCTGGGGTCTGCAAGGTGAGCCACCCTGTGAGCAGCCAGGAAGGGGCACTGGAAGGAGACCGTCCTGAGCCCCTCAGGCCCGACAGCCCCCGGGGGCAGGAGCACCTCAGCCCCCGTCTGCCACCGACAGCCCACAGCGCCCGCGGGGGGGAGACGGCAGACAGCACTGAGGGCGGGCCAGGGGAGAGGGCACGCCGCCCACATCCCTAAGCCCACAGAACCTTCCAACAGAGCGAGTGTGGCGAGGATTCCTGGCCCCAACGTGGCCGTGCAGAAGTTACTCCATTTCTGCCGTTGGACTCCCCAGGCAGCAGTCGGCTTGACTCCCTGACCTCTGACCGGGAACCAGCAGGCAGGTGACGGCCAGCCTCTTCTGCCTGGTCAGCATCCCCACCAGGTCCCTCGGGCAGTCCCAGCTTCAGGGTTTCCCAGAGGCCTCTGGTCTGGGAGGGCTGCCCTCACCCCCTGCGTCCCCCGAATCTCCTAGAGCAGGAGCTCCCACCCACCCCACAGCCAAGGGTCTGGCCAAGACGACCTCCACTAGAGGCATGTGTTGAAAGGGACTGTCTGAGAGGAGTGAGGACCCCGGAGAGCAGACCTGCAGAGCCTAGGCCTCCTGGAGACCGGGCCAGCCTCACCTGGGGTGCCAGGAAAGGAGACGGGGGGCAGGATGCCCCAGCCCCGGTAGAACCCAATCCTGTGAGCCCTGAGGTAGAGGCGATGGGGGACTGGCGTGGACCCACCCCATGCTCAGTCCAGCCGGCCAGCCACACACCCACTCATCTGGCCATCAGTCCATTCACCCACCCCAACACCCACCAATCCAGCTCGTTGACCACTCGCCCACACAGCCAGCCAAAACCCACCTTCCTCCAGCTCTGCCCACCAGTCCCCCTTCCAACATACTCCTTCCACCCACCCACCCATTCCCTGCCTCCCTTTCATCAAACCATCCACCCTATTCACTGACTACACACCCGCTCGCCAACCACACGTCCAGTCAGCCACTGACGCGCTCCCCATCCATGGGCCACTCATCTACCCAACATGTACCTAGTAATTATCCAGTCACTCACACATAAGCGTCCAACTAGCAGCCAGCACATCCACCCAATCATCCACTCAACCGTCAGACAATCCATTGACCCATCCATCCCTTCAACCAGGCATCCGTCCACCACTCCCCAATTCTAACCACCCAAACTACCACCAATTCAATAGTCCAATCACGTACCAATTAGTCCCCCTCCCTTCCAGCAGTCCCGCCACTATCCCACCCTCCCACCCACATATCCATCCAACCAACCAGCTGTCACCCACTCATTTAACCAACGCCCCCCCACCCACCTGTCAGTCCATCATCCATCCACCTGCCAAACCGTGCATCCACTCATTCCACTTATCTACCCATGCGTCCAACAACCCAGGCAAGCAGGCGTAATGACCTGCTCGTCCATCTGCCTGTCTATTCATCCATCATCCACCCCACCCCTCCCAACCATCCATTCATCCTCCCAACCCTCCTTCCACCACCCATCCACTGGTCCACCCACCCATCCACTCACCCTACAAATACTCACCCACTGACAAATATTCACCAAGCACCCACCAGTACCGGGCACTGTTCCAGGCGCCAGCTATTCCACGGGGAGCAGATGAGGCAGAGTCCTTGCCATGTGGGGTGCACTCCCGTGGGGTGAGGCCGACAGCAGAGGGACGTGGCAGGTCACATGGGCACTAAGGTAAGGAGGACAGTCCAGCATCCCGGAGTGTGACGGGCGGCTCCCTCAGACGAGGCGATCAGGAAGGCCTCTCGGAGAGGGCACCTCCGAGGAACGTGTGAGTGGACGAGCGTCCGGGCAGAGGGGACAGCGAGTGCAGTTCTGCGGCTGGAGCGCCCGGTGTTCGAGGAGACAGAGGGCCTTTCTCACCGTGAGCCGTGGAGGCCACAGAGGGCTTCAGGCAGTGCGTGGCAACATCCCATTTCCCTTTTAGCAACTCGCTCTGGCTTCTGTTGGAAACTAGATCTCGGGGAGGTGGGGTTAAAAAGGACAGTGACAGGTCCACACGCGGCGCTGCTCTGGTGTGACTGTGACGGTGACGGCACTGGCCCCCGGCCCCTTCCCTGGGGACACCCCGTGGCCACCTCGAGCAGCAGCCTCCTTGATACCGCCCTCCCTGCATCCCCTTTGTCCTCTTACCTCGGGGTTCTCCTACGTCTTTTCACAGAACCCGTGAAACTGTGAGCGCAGAGCTGTCAGCCGAGCCGGCTGTCTCCCTCCAAGCACCACATCCTGATCACCCCTGCGCCACCAGAGGCCTGCCCAGAACCACGTCCATGCTGACACCTGTCTCCTCACAGGTCGGGCCCACGGCGGGCACAGGGTGGCACAGGCGGGGCTTCATAGGTACCTGCTGCTGCCACCAAGCACCTGCAGGAAGCCTCCCAAGGCTGAGGGACGGGGCCACCATACTCCTCCTGGGACGGCCAAGCTTCCCAGGGCCGCTCGCCCAGCCCCCATAAACCCTCAGGAAGGGGCAGCCAAGGCCAGCACCCGGGCCTGGTCCCCAAACCCTAGAGTCCCTGAGAGGAGCCTCATTTACCTGGTAGGCTGGGAGCTCACGTGACCGTCCTTCAGGAGTCCCAGTCTGGCTACAGAGAAAAGAGGAGGGCGCAGAGAGTGACAAGGACAGAGGGCAGTCCAAATGCCACACGAGTGGTGGTGTGAGCAGATGGTCCGTGCCCAGGAAACTTCCTAACGCCGCGCTCCTATGTGCTGGATCAGGTACCCCTGGCCCACAGGGCATTCGGGGAAGACTTCCTGGAGGAGGTGGCATCTTTGAAGTTAGGCAGAGTGAGGACCAGGCATGCTGTGGCAGAGAAGGCCCTGAGCAAAGGCCTGGAGCTGCTGGTCCTGTCCCCAGGTGCCCACTTTATGGACTGAATGTCTGTGTCCCCCAAATTCCTATTGAAGCCCTATCCCCCAGTGTGGCTATATTTAGAGAAGGGGCCTCTACGGAAGAAATTAAATTAAACGGGGCCGTAAGAGTGGGGTCCTGATTCAACAGGACTGGTACTCTAAGAAGAGACACGGGGAGGGGGAGGGACGCACAGGGGGAGCACAGGGGATTTTCAGGGCAGTGAAACTACTCTGTCCGGTACTGTAATACCCACGTCATTGTCCATTTGTCCAAACCCAGAGAACGTACACCACCAGGCGTGGACCCATGTGTAGACTGTGGACTTTGGGGGGTGATGACGTGTCCTTTTAGGTTCCTCAACTGTAACAAATGTCCCATCTGGTGGGGGATGCCGACAATGGGGGAGGCTGCACATGCATGGGGGCAGGGGTTTCTCCCCAAGAAGAAGAAACACCTGAGCGCTCGCCCCCACCCTCTGCGTTTGCACAAAGACAACTCACAGGAGCACGCAGTGAGAGGGCCGCCGTCTGCAACCCCGGGGAGAGTCCCCCAGACACCGACCCCGCCGGCACCCCAGTCCTGCCCTCCAGCCTCCAGAACCGTGAAAGAACAGACTTCTGTTGTTTGTTGACCCCTGCGCTGTGGCATTTTGTTGTGGCAGGTGCGCAGACCAAGACACCCACCCACACCCTCTCTGACCTCTTCCCTGAGACCATTCACCCCCAACTTCTCCTGCTGTTGTCGCCCCTGTCACCAGCCAGGCCTCGCCGTGGGCCCGGGGCCCTGCATTGGCTCCCACACAGCCCCGGAGGCCAGCAGGAAACTGGCCCCACCTGCCCTCAGCAGCGGGGGAGAGGGGTCTTCTCACCACTGAAGGTGAGGAGCATCCGGGGGGGGGCGACGCCCCAGCTGAGCCGCAGGACACGCAGAGCGGGGGAGCTGTGAGCATCTCCCCAGGCCGCCCTCGTGGGGACCCTGGGCTGAAGGGTCAGGTAGGGGAGGCCACTGGACTTATCACTGTCCCCCCCGACACCACCAGGGACAGGAGGCGCCTGTGGAGGGGCCGTGGGGACTAAGCACCAGAACAAGGATGGTGGTCCCTGGGCCGGGGGCAGCCCCTCAGACAGCACCTGAGCCCGCTCCCTGGCCTTATCTCACTGGTGCTCACGTGGGCCCCAAGGAGGGGGTGGGGCCCCCGAGTGGGGCCGGGAATACTGGTGCATACACAGGGCGCCTCCCTGGGCCGGGCCCTGGGCCCTTGTAAACCTAAGGGAGAAAATCCTACAGAGAAGCCAGTTCCCCAGAGTGTCACGGGTCCCGTGATGGACGCCCGTGTGGGTGCCGGGGGGCACAGGGAGGGGACAGGAGGCCGGTCCCACCTGGGGGTGGGCACCCCGTTGTTCTGGCGGGGGAGGGATGGAGGCGAGGGTGTCCGTCCAGAGGCTGGGATGTAATTCTGAGGGAAGCCTGTGGGATCCACGGCCGGCAATGCTGGAGAGCCAGCCTCGGCACCCCGCGCTGGAGGGAAGAGGGGTCTGTGCAGAGGAGTGACGCCGTAACCCGCACATCTCCACACGGCCCATCAACACACAGGATTCCCTTCAAAGAAACCCAAGTCTGACCCAGGGCCTTGAAGAATTGTGGCTCCTCCCTGTCAGTCTCCCGGATACGCCTCCCTGGGCGTTTACTGCAGCACGAAGAAATCTAACCTCCCCTGAGCCCCAGGCCCCACCTCTCCTCCCTGTCCGGCCGCCTCCCCGCTCCCTTCTCCTCCCCCTCCACCACCCCGTCCTGCCTCCTGGTTCCTGTGTGGACAGACTTCACCCCACCGGCCGCAGGAGGGCTTGGAGTTCGCATGGGGACTCTGGGATGTGACACCCTGCTCTCTCCCTAACCACTTGTCGTGTGAGCGATCTCACGGAGCATCCCTGCTGACAATGTCACCACAGCGTGGGGAGTGGCTGGGGGACCTGGACTGCAGGTGAGGGGCCAGCAAGAAAGGGGGGTGGCCCAAACCAGAGCTGCAGGCTGGGGAGACGTGTCAGGCTGAGGACATCCCAAGGAAGTCACAAGGCAGAGGCAGGAAGGGGCTCCCCGTGGAATCCCCGTGGGCTGCCAGGCAGACGCCGTCCCCAAGACCCTGAGCAAAGGGGGCCGCCTCTGCGCAGATCTGCTCTTACGGGAAAAACACCTGAGGACTCATCCCTGACTGCCTTCAGTTTCTGGTTTCCAAGGAAATCTGAGCCCCGGGAAGGGCTGTGGGGGCCTCAGGGCGGCCTTCTCCTGGCTGTGTCCTTGCTGAACAGTTGTCCACTCTTGCTCTGGCTCCATCCCTTGGACCCTCCTGGGGGATCTGACGGGTCATGGGTTGGGACCTGCCGTAAGCACGCAGCGGCCACCTGCTCTGCTATTCTGGGTGGAGGTTTGGCCCACCCTCACTGGGGCAGAAGACGTCGTCTTCACGGGAGGGTGAGCAAAGTTCAGAAAGAACGTAAGCGCCGAGCTTATTAAAAACTCAGCAGAGCAAGCAGAAGAACAAGGATCCAGGGCTTAGAGGAAACAAACAGATTTGCTCCATGAGACGGAAAAAAGGATAAAAAGATTCGCTGTGCTGTCACTAAGCTACAAGGGAGCAGCCTCTAAGTCAGGCAGCTTAGACGTCAAGGGCTAATGCGGAAGCAACACCAGTGTCCGTTGACGGACGGATGGATAAGCCAGATGCAGTCCACCCGCACAACGGAATAGTATTCAGCCTTAAAAAGGAAGGAAATTCCGCCACGTGCTACAACATGGCTGAGCCTGGAGGACGGGATGCCAGTGAGATGAGCCCGTCACAGAGGGACAGACACCGTGTGAGGCCACTTATGGAATGAGGTCCCTGGAGGAGTCAAAACGCAGGGACGCCCAGTAGAATGGGGCTGCCAGGGGCTGGGGAGGGGGGGGCGTTACTGGTTAATGGGGACAGAGTCTCAGTTTGGGAAGATGGAAAAGTTCCGGGGACGGACGGCGGTGGTGGTGCATGAATGTATTGAGTGTCACTGAACTGGACCGAAAGTGGTTAAGATGGCAAGTTTATGTTATGTGTGTTTTACCACAATAAAACAGGTGGGGGCTGCCCAGTGGCGCAGCGGTTTAGTCCGCGCTCAGCAGCCCGGGGTTCGCAGGTTCGGATCCCGGGCTCCCGCCGACGCACTGCTTGTCAGCCACGCCGTGGCGGCGTCCCATATAAAGTAGAGGAAGATGGGCACGGATGTTAGCCCAGGGCCAGTCTTCCTCAGCAAAAAGAGGAGGATTGGCGACGGATGTTAGCTCAGGGCTGGTCTTCCTCACAAAAAAAAAAAGAAAAAAAAAATTAAGCTTAGAGAGACCAGCACGCTACACTCAACATGTGGAAGATTCTAGAAGGCAACGTCTACTGAGTGACCTCGCGAGCCAGGCAGTGGTTCAGCACCCACACAGACGGGCCCGGCCCTTCCCAGCCGAGTGCCCCACGTGCCGGTGCGGCAGGGGGAGGCACAGGTGCGTCGAGACAGGTGCCTGGCCCGGCCGGCCGCCAGCAGCCTCACCTGTGTCCCAGGGGCTGCACGGAGGTCATCGTCGCCGGTGTACACCCCAGGAGCACCTGCTGGGTGAACATATTTGGTGCACACAGTACGCTCGAGAGGCGCATACAATTATCCCCATTTCAAGGAAGCGGAGGCCCGCGTTACGTCCTTCTCCCCAGGTCACCCGTTCAAAGTGGAGGAGCCGAGACTCGCGGCCGCACGGTCGAGCTCGAATCCGCGCCTGTCGCGACTGAACAATGACATACTGACCAACATCTGTGACGCGCTGCCTGTGTCTGAGCACAACGCCCGTGTTATCTCATAATTCTCACAACGAATCTGCAAGACGGGAATTGTTTTCTCCGTGCTGAAGAGGGAGAAATGAGACTAACAGACTAAGTCACACAGCGAGGACCGCGTGTGGCAGATTCTATCAAACGGTTCAACCCTTCAAACCAAAAACAAGGGAAACGTTGATGCCAGACCACCAGTCCGGCAGGGAGAACCGAGCTGGCTGAGCGCTCTTCAAAACAGTAACAAGACAGGTGGCACTGGCACGAGGACAGACAAACTGACAGATGGGACATAACAGAGTCCAGAACCCCCCACAGCTGTGCAGTCGCCTGATTTATAACAGGGTAATTAATGCCGCAGTGCAGCGCGGGGCGGGGAGTCGTCTTTCAGTAAATCGTGCTGGGTCGTTGGCTGTCCACACGGAAAAACAGACCTCAAACCCTTCCTCACACCATACACAAAAGTACATTCCAGGTGGACTGGGGGTGGACATGCAAAATGTGAAACAATAAAGTTTTTGGAAGAAAACATCTTTATGACCTTGGCATAAGCAAAGATTTCTTAAACAAAACACAAAAAATATTAACTGCAAAAAATTCGATCACTTGGACTATATTAAACCACTGCTTGTTGTCAAAAGACACCATTACGAGTATTGCAATTCACACATCCAGCAGGGACTCTCAACCAAAATATACACAGATCTCGTATCAATCATTAATAAAAGGTTGACAACACCACAGAAAAACAGACAAAAAACTTGGACAGGCGCTTCACAAAAGAGGACATTCAAATGACCGATCAGCATACAAAAGCGTGTTCAACATCACCACTCATCAGGAAAATGCAAACTGAGACCATAACGCCATACGCTTCCACACTCACCAGTAGGACTAGAATGAAAAGAAGACCCCAAGTGTCGGCGAGGACGTGGGCCAACTGGAACCTCAGAACCGCTGGTGGGGGTGAGTTGGGGCAGTCGCCTTGGACACTGTTGGGGAGAGTCTACTAGAGTGGAATACACACACCCCCCTGACGCACCGTCCCACTCCCCTACACACGCTCGAGAAATGCTCACACGTGCACCAAAAGCCTTGTGCTGGAACGTTCAGAGCAGCTCTTGCTGTCATAGCCCCAAACTGGGGACTGCCCCCAAGCCCACGGGAGGATGCTCGAACAGACCGCGTGATGAGGACGAACAACCACAGTGACGCAGCACAACCTCTGACATGCGGAGTGCAGGAGCAGGCGTTACGTTCCACCAGGAGCAGAACCCACCCCTGCCGCCCGGGAGAGGGGCCACAGTGACAAAGGAGTGTGCTGGGGGCTGGTTCCACTCTTTCTCTTGATCTGGGCGCCACACTAGCTACAGTTGTGTCCACTTAATCAAAATCCACCTACAATATGAATTATGTGTGTGTGTGTGTGTGTGTGTTAGCTCTCCAGGGCTGCGGTATCAAAGGACCACAGACTGGGGGCTTAAACAACAGAAGCTTATTCTCTCCCAGTTCTGGAGGCCAAAGTCCAAGATCACGGTGTGGGCGGGGCCGGTTCCCTCTGCGGCTGTGGGGGAGGACCTGCTCCAGCCTCTCTCTCAGCTCCTGGGTCGCTGGCATCTCTGGCGCTCCTTGACTCGTAGATGCATCATCTCTGCCTCCATCTTCACACGGCACCTCCCTGTGTGCGAGTCTGTGTCCAAATGTCCCCTTTTTATAAAGACACCAGTCACACTAGATTAGGCCCCGCCCTGATGACCTCATCTTAACTAACTACATTGTAATGGCCCTATTTCCAAGTAAGGCCACATTCTGGAGTGCTGGGGTTAGGACTTCAACACACGGATTTTGGGGGGACACAATTCAATTCGTAATAATGCCTGTGTGTCTACAACATGCCTTATACCTCAATAAAAGCTTTTTGAATTAACAACAGGAGTAGCGGGGGTGTATCACCCGTTTCTGAGCCGGGCCTGCTCCGTGCACTTTGTGCGCAGTACCTCACCCGCAAACAATCGCTCCAGATCCTTCAAAAAGAGGCTTAGATTCGGGGTGCAATGGACAGAAAGGAGCCAGCAGGCCGCCCGTGGCAGCTCTCCTCCAGAGGACGGGCCAGGCTCCTGTGTACCGTCCAAAGGCCAGGCAGCATCTTAGGGCACAACCCGGACAGAAGACTGGGCCAGTCCGGCCTGGGGCTCAGGTGCCCACGGTCGGCTCCTTGCTGCTCCTCTCCCCCGCGGAGCGTCTTTCTCAGCAGCTCCCGAGACCCACTGAGACACGTGGAGGAGCCATGGCCCCAGCTGCCTTGTCTTTAGAGGTAAGAAGCTGGGCTTGACCAGCACATAAAACAGCCCCAAGGGCCCGAGCGCAGCTGACGGGCAGGGACTGGTACCCGCACTTCCCTCGCCGCTGCACTATAGCCTCAAACCTCTTCTAGGCTTTTCTCCTCTCGTAGTTCAAGGCAAATAACCCAAGCATAATTCTAGATAATCTCCTCTGTGGACACGAAGAAAGCAAATGGCCATAATAAAATCTTCAAGGTAAGAAGAAAATGGCAGGTTTGAAGCTAGAGAAAAGCTAAACAGCAGTACAAAGGTGAAAATTAGAGAAACATTTCCAAAATGCAAATGACCTGAGACACGGAGGTGAGCAGTCAGGAGCAGGGCAGGCGGCGAGGACATGTGGTCCTTCGTTGCCAGACTGCAAATAATAGGCGCTAGAGGGAAGGAGAGAGGGAGAGAGGGAAGCAAGGGGCAGAAGTGATAACCAAAATGTGATGGGAGGAAACTTCCCAGCTCCAGAAATGGAGATTGCAAGGAAAAGTAGTAACGTGGAGAGAGCAATACCAAAGGGTATTGTGGTAAAACGTTTGATTTCAGGAAAACTGAGGCATTTGAAAAGCTCCCAAAATAAAAAAATAAACAGATGATCTTGAAACAAGCTACAACTAAGTGGTGCTCATATTCCCCACTGAAATGAAAATGCCAGAAGACCACAGAATACCCAGCATTGGAATAACTAACACTGGAATAACCAACGTCAGAATAACCAACTTTGGAATAACTAACATTGAAATAACCAACACTGGAATAACCAGTATCGGAAAAACTAACATCACAATAACCAACGTCAGAATAGCCAACATTGGTGTGTCTAACACCGGCATGTTTGCATTGGAAACATCAGGACCTAAGAACACCGGGCCATTTGTGAAAACACTAGAAAGATGCCCCTGCCCTTCTTCTGTTGACCTCTTGACCAGGATTCTCCAAAGACCCAAGGCATCAGTTTTGAGTGACATGACAGTGGGGTGTCATGATAGGAAACGTGTGGCTGGGTATGGGAGCCAGGTAAGAAGAGCATGAAAGCCCCGAGCCCGCTGGGGAAGGGTGCTGCTGACACAGACGTAAACGACATGACGACAGTGCCAACTACCAGGCCACACTTGGAAACCTCGGGATTAAACCACTGGAGGAGGAGAAGTGGGGGAGGGGGAGGAGGAGGAGGGGGAGCAGGGGGAGGAGTCTGGAGGCTCTGGGGACAGAGCACTCTCAGAGAAGGGGCGAGGAGAGGCTTCCTCTGTCCCCCACAGAGGGCGTCTGAAGTTAGTGCTTAGATTTTCATTATGAGATAAACGTAAGTTTTAGACTGTCTGAAAAAGAAAGGCAAGTGGTGGAATCAAGACCATGACGTCTGCCTTCTAAATCAATACAGAAGATTAGAAAAGGAAAAAAATATGTGAACAGAAAAAGACAAAATAGAAGCAATAACGCAGCAAGGAAAGCGGGGGGAGGGAACTCGTTCCAAGCCTGTCCAGATTATTTAAACTCAAAGGATTTCTGATTATCAAAAAAAAATACTCCAATGTCTTTCTACTTATAAGAGATGTCATAGAACAAAACAATAAGAGAGAGTATAAAGTGAAAAGACAGAGAAAGGCACAGATTATGGTAAAAGTGCAGAAAGCTGGGGCAGGAGCACGAATATTGCAAAACTGAACTTACGGTAAGAAACACGCAGTGTCGGCAATGGGCCACGTCGCGCTGTTCAAATACGCAAACAAAGATGGAGACTGGGAGCAAACATCTGTGAGCTGACCAAGACGGCAACAAAACGGCACAAAAAGAGAAAATTACAGTCAACACAGGGAGGGGTATTGGGTCCGCTCCAAGGGCGGAAGCAAATGAGGCTGGCGAGGAGGGGACGGAGCAGACGGGTAAGACGCCCGCGCTGCCGGGGACACCTGGATTCATTTAGACACAAAGTAAATCTCGATAAATATTTAAAACGCAAACTTTATGCAGCTCTTGTTTTCTTATCATAATACAATGAAGCTACAAATAATAAAAGGTCAAGCAAAGAAGCCAGCCACTTAGAAAAGTAAAAGTTTTGGAGGAAGGACATAAAATCACGTATTGTTTGTAATGAAATAAATATAAGGGTACTAAACAGCAAAACATGAGACAGAGCCAAAACTGTAATCAGGCCTAAATCCATAGCGCCAACAGCTAATGCAATTTCGAAAAGTACGTTTAGAGGAGTACGCTTGGCATTCAACTCTGGAGTTTGGAAAAACACTTCTGGTTTAAAAGGGTGTTTGGCAAGTGGCCCTTGACACAGACCCAGCGACTTCCCACCCGAGAGCCCGCGATCCACAGAGAAAGACGACGCCCACACCACTGCCAGCTCCTGCCGGCAGACGAGGGACCCATGCTGGGGACATTGAACTGAGAAGCAGCATGTCTCCGCATTTGACTGGTGTCCTTATAAGAAGAGGGGATTAGGACACAGACACGCAGAGGGACGACCAGGTGAGGACACAGGGAGGAGACAGCCGTCTACACACCCAGGAGAGAGGCCTCAGGAGGAACCAGCCCCCCGACACCCTGCTCCCAGACCTCTGGCCTCCAGACTGTGAGAGAACAAACGTCTGTTCAAGCCGTCGTCCCAGATGAAGCAGCAGCTGAGGTTTCCTTGCATCCCTAGGAGTGTTGCGTTCAGCAGATCCGCTACAGAGAGGCGCGCCCAACGTCCTGCCGCCATCCATCACCTGACACGCCTGAGCCCCTCCCCAACCCCGTTTGGCTTCTATAAGTCATTTCCAAATCAGTTCCCTTTAAGATGGGTTTTTTAGGACAACAGTCCACTGTCTTCTAATATGCTAGCGTTTCACTTATTAAAGTTCTTTCTCTACCACCACCTGCTCGGCCTTATCTTGCGGCGAGCAGATCCGGCCCTTGCTCGGTGTCAGGGCCTGACTCAGAGGAGATGAGGATGAGAGAGAGAAAACAAGGAACGACTTCACTCACAAATGCGTCGCACTGGGCACTCTTGAGCCACACAAACCATGACTCCCTGGTTTCGTGAAACTCAGTTTTCATGGGGAGATAGAAAACAATGCACATAGTAAATACACTGTACTGTCAGTGGGTCGTGAGTGCCATGGAAAACCCAGCACAAATGCCACACCAGAGGGACAGAGGAGCATCCAGGAAGGCTTCCTGGAGGAGGCAGTGCTGGAGCTGAGTCTTGAAGGCTGGACAGGAAGGGTCAGAGAAGGGGCGGTTGCAGTTTTGTGCCTGGGGAGGTGAGGGTGGAGCTCCTTGAGAAGGCGAGATTGAAGCGAGGACTCGAGCAGGTGAGCGCCTGGGCTGTGAGGCATCCAGGAGATGGCATCCCCGCAGAAAGAAGAGTTCGTGCAGGTCATCCACCGCAGGTCCCCCCCACCCTCCACTCCCGCCATCTGCCCACCCCCAGGCCCCCAAGAACTTGCCTGTCCTCACCTTTGTGAGTGTTGGAGGGGGTGTGAGGCTGATACATCAGGGGCTGCAAGTCCTCGCCTCCTGCACCCACGCTGCCCCGTGTGGCTCGCAGGCCCTCCCACTGCAGAGGAGGGTCGACCCCCCCACACTGACCTCCTCCTTGTCTGGTTTTCGGGTGGCCCGGGAACGACATGCCGAATGTGGTTTTCTTTCTTGCGTGTAGTTCACTGCGGGTCTTGAATCTGTGGCCTCGTGTGTTTCATTGGTTCCAGCACTTTCCAGGCCACTAGCTCTGTCCACATCGTTGCTGCTTCGTCCTCTCCTCCCTAGTGCGGAGCTCCAATTACACGTGTGTTAGACCTTCTCTCCATGAGTGTTGTTTGCACATCTCTGCGTCTTCCGTCCCTGCCATCCCCTGCGCTCTGGGTCCTGGTGGCCTCCGCGATCCCTTGGTGCCTTTTGAAAAATGCTGTTTTGTTTTGCTGTTGCCGTCATCTGGCTTTTCTCATTCTCAGCAGGAGGCAGAGATCCAAGAACACTTTTAATCAAGGCCCCACACCTGCGACCAGCCAAAACCAAAAAGTGCAAAGCAGCAGAGATGTGAACCCAGCAGTCCAGTCCAAACCCACAGAGGCCCTGTGGGCACCAGGACGTGCTGGCCACCCTCGTCTGCCCGTTCCACTCTCACGAGAGCCTGGAAACTGGACTGGCCCCTGTTTGCTGAGCTCAGCTGTCTGGCCCCAGAGCCCACCCTTCCCTCTGAGCAAGCAGCTTCCAGGAAGGTGGATAATCCGAGAGGCCGGGGCAGTGAGGCAGCTTCCCGCAGGGGACGGAATACATGTGGGGGACTTGGGGTGAACGGACCCAGGAAGGGGTAGAGGAGAGTGTGCATGGTGCAAGGCCAGGTGTGGGCCAGGACCCTTTGCCAAGGCCCAGCGACCAGGCAGGGAGGGGCAGCACCAAGACGCCAAGCCCAGGATCCTCCAAGAGGAAACAGCGAGGCTGGTGGAGCGGGGTTCTCCCAGCTGACCGGGTGCTGTGTCGTGGCCTCCCCATCCACTTGGAGACTCTTGGGAAAACGCTTGCTTTCTCTGTCTCGCACCCAAGTCAGTCAACCAGTAACCGAGCGTTCAGTCCCATGTAAAATGAGAGCCACACGTCAGCACCTTCAGACGCTTTTTCTCCAATGTTGTAATTACCTCGGCTTCAGCGTTTGGTCCCCCAAAGGGAGTGCATCTCACTTCAGCCCAGCCCTCGCTGAGCTCCTGACTGTGCCCACCCCCGGTCTGGGGTTGGGGACTCAGAGATGGGTGTCCCCCAAGCCGAGGGAGGGAGACTCATAGACACAGACAGTAACAACCTGGTGGGAATTCCACATCAGAGGGATGTGTTAGAGATGCAGGAGGACAGAGGGCAGCCAGGGAGGCTTCCTGGAGGAGGCAGCACTTGAGCTGAGTCTTGAAGGCTGAGGAAGGAGTGAGCTGGATGAGAAGGGAAGAAAGGCAATTTTGGGGGAAGGACCAGCATGAGCAAAGGCCCCAGGATGGGAACACAGGGGCCACCTCCAGGCCTGGTGTTGTGGGGACACAGTGTGGCAGGAGATGGGGCTGTGGACGGGTGGCTCAGCGAAGCCCTGGAAAGTGAACTCGACTTCACTCTGTGGCCAGCGGGAGCCACTGAAGGATGTTTGGAGGTGACACGACAGGAGCAGATCTGCAGGTGTGAAAGGCCGCACTGGCTGTTTGAACAGGGGCCGCCTGGAGGCAGGGAGGCCAGGAGGAGGTGGTGCAGGGACAAGGGGAGGCAGCCAGCTTGGGCCCGGGCAGTGAGCAGCCAAGGAGAGCAGGGGACAGCCCTGGGGGTAGTCTAGAAGCTGGAAAGCTGGAGTGTGGTGTGGATGAGGAGGGGGAGGAGAAAGAGCAGAGCTGGCTCCTTCCCTGGGGGCCGCAGGGCCAGCCTCTCTGCCCCACAGTGTGCCCTCCAGGACCTGCAGGGGCAGGGACCCCCAGGACTTGCACCAAGCCCCACCCGGCTCTGCGAGGACCCCTGGGCTCCTGGCACCAGGATGCTCCAGAGAAGGAGGGCGTGCGAGGACCACACTGGGCCGTGGAGAACGTGAACCGCCTCCAGGCACCTCGGTCCCGCAGGGGCTGAGTTCGGGCTCTTGGTGCTCTAGGGAAATGGTATCTGCGGATGTGCTGCACCGCCTGGGGCCTGCCACCTCCAGGACAGCAGGTTGACCCTGGGAACTTTCAAAAAGTTGAAAGCACCCAAGGGGCCACCTCCTAGTGACTGCAAAACCTCAACGTGACCAAGAACCACGTCTTGTCACCTGAGGCCACTGTGGACACCCACAGCCAAGTCCCACGGAGCCCTCTGGCCCCTCCCACCCAAGCAGGCCAGGGGAAGCTGAGACAGGTCAGCCAGGTGACCATCAGGGAGCACGGTCACGTGCTGAAGCCACTGCCCCTTCCCGTGGCTGCCTCACCGGTCTGTCCTCTCCAGGAAGGGATCAGAGGGGCTCCCAGGGAGAGGCGGAAACCTTCGTCCCCTCCCGGTGGGCGGGGCAGAAAGCCCTGAGAGCTGGCTGGCCTCGGGCGCACGAGTTCACAGGCAGCCACACCCAGCCCCCAACACCCCACACCAACAACAACGGTCTCGTGGAAAGAAGGTCTTGGTGAGACGGGCCGGGTCCTTTTCTAACTCTGCCCCTTCCAGCTATGTGATCTTGGGCCGGCCACTCCTGCCACGCCCCTGAACCTCAGCTTCCTCCTCTGTGTGGTGGGCAGTAACCGTCCCCTGCGGCGACATCGGAAGGATTAAAGGAGCTTATGCTGGGGAAGAACTTCACGTGGGACCGGTACGTGGTCCGAGTCCCTTCTACCTCACAGCCGTCCCATGCAGGAGTGAGGACAGAGCTGCCCCCTGCACAGATGAGCACACTCAGCCCGGGGGACAGGAGAGAGCCACCCCCCATGGCACCAGTGTTCGGCAGCAGAGTCCAGACTCGAACCTGGATCAGCCACGACTGCCGGCCGGCGTGCACTGGAGCCCACAGCTGCTTCCTAGAGTGAAGCCGAGACCAAGGCCCTCCCTGCTCCCCGAAGAACCGAAAAGGACCCCGAGAGTGAAGTTGATTTGTCTGTGTTTGCTCCGGTTGAGGAGGCTTTCCGTGCACACTCGATGACAACGGGCCCTGGGGGATCGCAGCAGTTTGGGGTCCTCGCCATCAGAAAGAACGGCAGCACGGGGGCTTGAGACGGGAGAGAAGGCACCACTCCCCCAGGGCAAGAGGCGGCAAGAGGCTGGAGTGCCAGTCCAGGCCCCGCCCCGGGCTGGGGTAAGGCTGAACCTTGGGGAGCCCCACTTCCCAGCCAGGGGCCATTCCAAGCCCCGCAAACCATCCTCTCCGAGCTTTCACCAAGCCACCTGCCAGAAAACCGGAGATAACCTCTGCCTAGTCTGTCCCCAGGGTCACGGACTAGCGTAGTGCCCTCTCTAATATGTGACATGGATGCATTATAATACCAGGGAGCGATACGGTCCAGGTGGCCTTTTGGGGGAAGAATGTTCTAAGCAGAAAGAGGAGCAACAAGGAGGTCAGGATGGCAGAGCAGAGAGTGACAGGGAGACCATGGAGGGGACCCCCAGGGGCCCATGTGTGCCGCCACAATTGGTGGATGGAAGGGGGTCAATGGCTGGAGGGGCAGGCATTTGCTGAGAGACTCAGATCAAAAGGTCTGGTCCCTGCCCACCAAGGAGGAAATTGGGCACCAGTGCCAGGAAGAGGGTGTCCAGAGACGTCCCGCCCTGCTCGAAGGACACCAGAATCGCTGTGACCAAACTAGGAGTCCAGGTGCCAGCCCAGCCCCGCCTGGCATGAGCCACTGCCGTCTCGCCGTGGCCTCCGTTTCTGGGAAGTGGGAGGTGGATGCCTTTTGTCCAAGTTCCCTCTGGCCACGAATGTTCCGCCACCGGCAACACCAGCTCTGCAAATGCCAGCTGCAGGGACACTCCAGGCCGTACCAGAGAACCAGGAGGGGAGTGCAAGTCCAGGACCACACACGTCGCAGCCAGCCGCAGTCGCTCCAAAGTGTGCCCTGAGCATCCCTCTCTCCAGGCTTTGCTTAGCACCCGAGGTCAAGCTTTCACACTGAGGGGAGAAGACCTGGAACCCAGCCCCTCGTCTCCATGGCTGGGGGCCCACGGCTCCCCGTTGCCAAAGATCGAACAGCCTCTGCCCTTGTGCATTTGCAGTGACCCAGCTCTCATTTCCCAGAGCCTCGGGCCACGGCTGCATAGATCACTGGGCTGGGCTGGCTGGCCAGTGTCGCTGCCCTTGGCAATGATTCTGAAACAGCTGGTCACTGCAGTCCAGCACAGAAAACACTATGTCCGAGGAAGCTGTGCTGAGCAGCATGACCCCGAGAGGGGAGAGCTGGCTTTATTTCCCACCGTCTCTGTGCAGGGCCTGTGAAAACATCGCTTCCTTTCCTCTGATTCACACCGGCATTCCCCATTCCAGATGGGACAGTCGGGACCAGGGTGTGAAGGCAGCGTGCTCTGCCCTGGGAGCTCTGCTGGGAGCCGCGTCCCGTCCCCCTGGGGACTGGTTCCTGGCAGAGGAAGCAGACGGTGGCCGAGCCCACTGGGCCCAGGTCTGGCAGTGCTGCCTGGGAATTCCTTATGAACTCTCACCGCCCCCGAGGAGCTCCAGGGCCCGGCGGCAGCCCGCCTTCTCCGGGGAATCGTTCTGCTTTCCTCCTGACTCACCTCAACAAATCCCTCAGACGCAGTCAGGTGAAAGGAGACAGACTCTTCAAAGGACAAGAGCCCAGCTCCCTCTTCCTGCTCCCACGCGGCACCTGGCTGAGTCCGGAATCACCAGAGCAAAAGGAGGGTTCATTTCAAATATTCCAGACAGTTCTGAGCACTTATACGAGGGGTCACATTCCAGGCTTCCTGAAGGGGTGGTGAGATGTGGAGCAAGAAGGCAGTCATTGAACATTTCTGGACGAGTGGTGGCCGTGGGCACACGGGCAGTGTCCTGACGTGCGGGCCTGGGGAAGACGAAGCTTGGGGTGGCTGAGGTCATGCAGGGCCTGTGTCAATGAGCTGTTGCTGCATAACAGATGTCCACAGATCTCCAAGGTGCACAGATTCAGCCTCTGTGATGGCTGATCGAGGCGGCCCAGCTGGGAGGCCGGCTCTAAGCTGCCACTGGGGTCTGGGTCTCCTCCACGTGTTTCTCATCCTTCCTGGACCAGCGGCCGGGCTGGGACATGTTTCTCATGATGGTGACGGCAGAGGCACAGGAGGGAGAGCAGAAAACCCTGTGCCTCTTCACTCTGTCTTCTGCCCGCGGCTCACATGGCTGAGCCCCAGTCAGGGTCCCAGACGCACATTGCTCCTTCAGCAGGAAAAACAGTCTCAGGGCAAAGGCTAGGACATGGGGCAAAGTGGAGAGCACGGCCAAGCACGCCATCTGCCACAGCAGCCTAGGAAACCTGGACTCGATCCTGGGGCCAAAGGAGCCGTCGGCAAGTTTATACACACAGCGAGGGCTGCAGGGGAGGCGACGGGGGAGGGGAGGGGGCCGCCCCAGTCCATCATCCAGGGTACAGATGATGGGGGCCTGGCTCCAGGCCAGGCCGGGGGAAGGGCCAGAGATGACAGACAGAGGTTAGAAGGCAAACTCTCTGGCCCTGGAGACCGCCCGCTGGCTGCCAGGATCGAGGCCAGTTAGTGGTCACAGACAAGACCTGGCTTCTGGCCGTGGAACTGGAGGTGTGAGGACCTGGGGACCCAGAAGGCAGAGCCAACGCGCGAAGACGAGGGGTCCAGCTGTTTCAACCTGACGTGGAGGAGCTGGGCCTGTGTGGTGTGTGTGGTGTGTGTTTGTTGTGTTGCGTGTTTTGTGCATGTTGTGTGTGTGTATGGTTCTCCAGCAGAGCCACCACCCCCTGAGGGGACCAGGGCAGTTACACCTCTTCCATGGACCCCACATTACCGTCCCCCCAAATCCCACAGACCCTGGACTGGGCCTGCTGTGGGGGAGCTTTGCTAGTGTTCCCCATCCTGGGCTGGGACCCCCGGCCCCCCCAGGGGACTAGCACTTCCATGAGCCTGGAGCCTGTCCCCCCAGCTGGAGGCTGGGACCAGTCTGGGGGCCTCGAGGGTCAGAAAAGATGGCCCCGGCCCCTCCCATGAGGGAGGAAAGAGAGAGCTGGTCGCCACAGCAACCTGCCGGCCAGCTCCTCCGCCCTGCTGCTCCTGAGGCCTGGCCCTGACCCCAGGCTGGCACAGCCTCAGGCAGCTGCCTGGTCCCAGGCCTGGGGCTGCTGCCTGTGAGGTCCCAGGTCGGGCAGGGCAGGACAAATGTCCTCCAGACGTCCTGACACCTGTAGCTCTCCGAGTCCCCTGTGCACACCTGCTTCTCTGTGGCGCCCCAGGGGTCTCCAAGGTAAAGAACTAGTGGAGGGAAAGCAGACCCCCTGCGTCAGGGCTGGGACTGCTCCGCTGTCCTGCCCGCCCTGAGGTCGCCCAAGCAGGACACCCTAGGGACCCACTACGCCCAGGTCTTGTCCTGAAAAACTGCTCCCAAGCCAATGCCTCCCCCTGCCCGCGCCCCGGTAAATAAACTCAGGTGGAGACAAGAGCGGCACAGGTGGGCTGGGCCGGCCACCCCCAGGGCCTGCCCCCAGGCACCTGCAAGAGGGGAGCACACGGTGGTCCCATGACTGCATGGGCCTATGGGGCATCTGTACCACTGTGGTCCCCTTGTCCCTGACACACCCACGAAGCTCCTCTGCCCATCTCCCCCAGCCCCCAGGGTGGTCAGGGAAGGCCGAGTCCCTCCTGTGAGTGCCGCCATCCTCCCCAGACCATGCAGGCCCTGGGTCTTGTTGGGGGAGGGTGCTCTACGAGGACCCTCTCTGCCCAGCCTCAGTCCCCGCAACACGCCTTTCCAGCCCCTCAACCTCCTGCCCCACCCCCTCCCTGCGGAACCTCCAGCACAGAGGAAGATTCTCCCCTCCCATCTTGTCTTCACACCTGAGTGCTTTAGGCTTCAACTGTGCTGCTGCTCTGGGGTGCACCCCCACCTGCCCAGGGTACCCCGGTCCTGCAGCAGAGGCAAACTGGGGTCCACGAGGCAGCGCCAGGCTGGCCTCTGCACTAAAGGGGGAGCCAGCAAGTGAGAGGGGCCCCTCCCTGCTCCTGCCCAGGTTGGCAATGCCCCCAGGAGGCAAGATCATAAAAACGGGGGGTGCCTGGCTGCCCCCCAGACTGGCCTGCTCAGGGACCCTCACTGCCTGGGGACTTCACTTCCTGGGGCCACAAGACAAGGCCCCTGCCCCTGCGCAGAGAGTGGGGGCAAGAGGAGGTCAGGCAGAGGCAGCCAGCCACCATTGGCCAGGGGCTTTTCAGACACCGGAGCCCCCCCAGAACTGGCCCCCACCTCCCGGGAGGAGAAGGGAGTGAGCAAGAGAGGAGGGAGGAGGAGGTGCAAAGATGGAAACATCCCTCCCTGGGCAGTGAGCTCACTACCTGCCTGATCTAGTGGGACGGCCCTGACACAGGCAGCCCCTCCTCTTCCTGCTCCTACCTCCTGCCCCCCCAGGGCCCCAGTCTCTCTCTCTCTCTCTCACACACACACCCTGGGCAAGGTGGTGAGGCGGGGGTAGAACGCTGCACAAACCTCTCGGCCCCTCTGCCCAGGCCTCCCCCCGAGATGCAGAGACAGTGCCCATGTCCCCGGGTGGGGAGGCGGGGGGAGGGAGCCATGGGCAGATGGTGGCCTGGGTAGGGGTCTGCCGATGTCTGCACAGACAGAGGAGGCTCTGCGTCCAGCGAGGTCAGGTGGCCTCTGCCGCAGCATCCCCGCCCGGCCAGCGTCTGGCCATCTGTGCGCACGCTTGGCTGCCAGCTCTGCCACCTTGCCCTGCGCTGGGCCTGCCCGGTCCCAGCCCTTCCAGCCCTCCCTCCCCCCGGCAGCCGCCCTCTCCAGTGAGGGTTTGACTCCATCACAGTGGCCTACAGCCCTCCGGGGCTCCCCACTGCACTCAGGACCAAGCCAGGACACCCCACTCTGCTGCCTGGACAGTCTCTTCTGCTGAGCCTGGCCCGGCTCTGCCCTCCCTGCCCCAGACCCCCGCCCCTCACGGCCCAGGCCTTGGGGATGCCCACAGGGGCCTCCTGTCCCCTGGACACGCTGGCGTGCTTCCTCGGGCCTCCCATCTAGGAATCGGCCTGGGAGACAGGAAACCTGGTTTTGTGGCTCAGCGCAGCCCCCAGGACGTCAGCCCACCTCAGTTCACTCGGCCGGTTATGCTTCCTTCGTTCCAGACACTTCTCAAGGGCCTGCCATGCTGGGAACCACCACAGGGGCGGGGCCGAAGCGCTGCCACAGCCGCGTCCAGGCACAGACGAGAGACAAGGCAAGAGAAGCAGGTGGCGTCAGACAGAGATCAGATCATGGAGAAAACAAGAGGGACGAAGCAAGAGTTGGGGGGGTCCTTGGGGAGGGGGCACCTGCTGCAGCCCAGGGCTGGAGCCAGGGGAGCTGGGGGTGAGGGAGTGAACCAAGGGGACACGGGGAACTGTGTCCCGGTGGGAAGTGCAAAGGCCCTGAGGCAGGAGTGCCCTGGCACAGTGCGAGAGTGACCAGAAAGGCTACATAGCTGAGGGGAGTGAAGACATGGTTAGCAAACGATGGGCCGGGTTGAGAGGATTCAGTCAGCTACGTTGCAAGAAGCAGCCAGCAGCGTGCCTGGCCCAAGGTGATAATAATTAGTACCTAGGTGGGCTTTCCTGGGTGCCGGGCACTGTCCTGCACACACATTTATACACACGCAGTAATTTAAACCTCACCACCATTCCCTCATTATGCCCATTTTGCAGATAAATAAGCAGACACAGAGAGGGGCATTAACCTGCCCAGGGCCACACAGCAAGTCAAGAACAGAGCTGGGATCCAAGTCCTGACAGCTGGCCCTGGATCCGCACCTGTGTCCCATCCCCCAGGCCTGTCTCCCGGTGAACAGTGACTCCCTAACCCCTCAGAGGCCAGTCCCCGACCCAGGCCGGGGCTCGGAGTGACAGCACAGCCCTATGCAGCCTCCAGGGACCCTCCCAGGAACCAGCTGAACTGGGGGCCGCATGCGCCCTGTCCTTGGGCTTCTTCTATTCACTCACTCACTCGCTCACTCACTCACTCATTCATTCACTCACTCGCTCATTCACTCACTCACTAACTCACTCACCCATTTACTCACAAATCCAGTGAAGTCCGACTCACTCCCCAGGCCCAAGCTGAGGACACTGAGATTTATGAGGCCTGTCCCCACTCTGGAGACATCCCAGGCTGGAGGAGATCCATTGCACAGACCAGGACAACAGGAGGAAGGGTGAGGACGGCCAAGCCTGAGGTGACCTCTCTCCTGGTCAGAGTGAAAGGGCAGGGGGTGGGCCCCCTCTCCAGCCTTTTAGGGGCTCACTGTCCATTCCTGTCCCGGCATCTCAGGGACACTAGGACCCCGAGGTCTCCTGCCAGACCTGCCATCCCCCACCCCGCTCTATGTCCAGGACTGGGAAGAGAGGATGTCACCTGCCAATGGCCTAAGGAGATGGCACACAGCCTGTCTACCCATCCCAGCCGGCAGCAGACACTCTGCTGACCACTGAGCTTCGAGAGGCCAGCAGACGGGCACGAGGCAGGGAATGGAGTGAGTCAGCCAGGCCCCCGGGCAGACGGAGGCAGGCAGGAGTTGGCCAGGCCAGGCCTCAAGCAGGCGGCTTGGGGTCCGCGGTCTCAAGAGCCCAGGCAGATTGGGGCACAGGCCAGGGGCAGGCGTCCTGGCCCAACTGTGTGGACAAGAGCGGCTGAGAGGGGCCGGAGATGTGTTCACTGGGGCGGCTGCCAGACACCGGACATAGCAGGAGCTTAAGTCACAGGGAGCCCCACCCCCAGCAGAAGGACTGCTGGGGGCTGAATTGTGTTCCCCCAAAATCCATATGTTGCGGTCCTAACCCCAATACTCTAGAATGTGGTCGTGTTTGGAGATGGGTCTTTACAGAGGTGATTAGGGGGCCCTGATCCAATCTGACCGGTGTCCTCATAAGAGGAGGCGATCAGGACATAGGCACACCCAGGGGGACGAGCAGGTGAGGGAGGAGACGGCCGTCTGCAGGCCAAGGAGAGAGGCCTCAGAGAGCACCAGCCTGCAGACACCTTGATCTCAGGCTCTAGCCTCCGGGACGGGGAGAGGCAAACCTCTGCTGCTCGAAGGCCCTCCGTCCGTGGAGCTTCGCTGTGGGGCCTGGCAGCCCACGCTGGGGCAGCCCAGGGAGGGCGCAGGTGTCGGAGTGTGGTCCAGGCCCTGTCGCTTGCTGGCTGTGTGGGCTCAGGGTGCTGGTGACGGAAGTCTGTGACTGGACGCTGGCAGTCCTCCTCCCCACACGGTGCGGCCTCCGGAGAGCTACCTCACCGCTGGGTGCCTCAGTTTCCTCACGAGTAAGAGGGACCCTCTAGCCTTAAGGGAGTCAATATCTGCAAAGTGCTTAGGACTGGGCCCGGCCCGTAATAAAGGGAGGGGAACCTGCCCCGCCAGCCGGTGTGGGGGCCTCTCCTTAGAGCCTGGGGCTCGCCTCCCCCGTCCTCGGCTTCGGGGCTCAGGCACTGGATGCTCCCCATTCCACTTCCCTTACGGACACGCTGTCTCTCGTGGCCCCCAGAGCAGGAGCCCCAGCACGTGGCGGGACGGCGGGGCACATGGGCATGCAGGCCGTGACGCCCGACCCTGACACCCGCTCCTCCTGCCCAGGCAGCAGGTGTGCCCTAGCTCCAGGCGGCGGAGCCAGGACGGCAGCCACGGTTGCCAGAGGCAGGAAAGCCGGTGGCCTCTCTCAACAGCTCCCCTGCCCCTCCCTCCCCCCGTGACCTCGGGAGGCTCAGGTGCTCCACCCAGCACCTTGGCGCGGTTCCTTCTCCCTCGGAGTTGGGGCCTCCTGGCCCAGCCCCTCCTGGGGTCCCCACTGCCCTGAGCAGAGACATGAGACGTGAAAAGTGGCAAAAGACAGAAGGAGCAACTCGGGATAGAGATCCTG
The DNA here is from genome assembly GCA_031878705.1 of Tapirus indicus. Taxonomy (NCBI): domain Eukaryota; kingdom Metazoa; phylum Chordata; class Mammalia; order Perissodactyla; family Tapiridae; genus Tapirus; species Tapirus indicus. Next base: position 2,823,417 of record CM062919.1, on the reverse strand, counting down.
TTCTTCTGCTGTGTGCCCTTGGGAAAGTAACTCAACCTCTCTGAGCAGCCGTTACCCACTTCTGGAAACTCCACTTATTTCCCAGGGTTGTTTGAGAGTCAAATGAGATAATATGACCAAATGGGGACTCACAACCAACTCCCAGGCACTGTCAGGATTCGGCACATCTTGTCACTCTCCCCGGTTGGAAGCTCCCCACGGCCCTGCTGACCAGCACCAGCCCGTGGCCACATCCTGCCAGCCCGCTCCACACTCCACATACTCCAGCCCTGAAGTCTAAGACTGGCCTGGGGCCTCCCCCACGCTAAGGTCGTGGCCTCACGTTCACTGCTCATATTTTGTAGATGAGCAGACTGGGCCCAGTGAGGTGAGCGGCCTCCTGGGTCACAGCTCCTAAGGGACAGAGTGGAATTTGAACCAGAGGTCCCAGCTTGTGAGCATCACTCTTACCCACTGGGCCAGCACGAGGCCCCCCACACTGCGCTGGCTCCTTCTCCAAGGCGTTGCCTCGGCTTGGAATGCCCTTCAAAGTTCAGTGCAGATGGGTCACCTCCTCCAGCCTTCCCTGACTTCCCATCCCCCACCAGCCCCCTTGTGTAGGTGCCCCCTCTCTGGCAGAAGCTCTTCCAGTGACAGGCTCAGTGGACACATCACAGAACCACATTCTCCCCGTCCCCTGGTGCACGGCAGCTGCCCGCCCTGCCCGCTCCATCCGTCCTGAACAAGGTCCGGCCTCGGGGCCACGAGTCAGCCTCCGGTACCTTCAGCCAAGATCTTTCACTGGCTCTGTGTTTGTTTGGGCTGTTTTGCCCTTTTAAAGTAAAAACAGTTTATTTTTAACATATTGATGCTGTTGTTTTCTTTCTAAGAAGCTGCAAAAATAAAAAGCCAGGCCTGTTTCTTTTCTGGGCCCCCAGGTCTGTGAGCAGTCCTTCTCATCAGACGCCCCCGGGCTCTGTCTGGACCCCCAGCACCCGCCGCTCCCACCGGGTTCTCGGGGGGCAGCGCTCAGGATGGGGGAGGCCCTGCGGCTGGAAGGAAAGGAATCTGGTGACTCGCCTCCTGGGGACAAACCAAAGTACAGAGGGGGCCCCAGAGGACCCCACCCCCAGGAACAAAGGCGTCTTTGCGCTTCAGCGAGGTCAGCACGCACCCAGAGCCCTGGAGCCTCCTGCCTCCCTCCCACAGGTGCCCCGGGACGGCTCCTCCACGCTCGCCGGCTGGGCGCTGGAGCCCGGGGAGGCCGCCCCGTCCCTGCCCTCGGGAAGCTCACAGGGAGAGAGGGAGACAGAGAGGGCCAAGAGCTGGGGCCACAAAGAAGGGTCTGGAAGGCCTCCTGGAGGAGGTGGCTCCTGAGCTGGACCCAGAAGGAAGAGCAGGAGTTCAGCAGATGAACAGGGACAGGAAGGAGAGCACTGGCTCCTGGAGGCACCCGAGATGGTCATGGTCAGTAACGTCCAGCCAGGCAGGACTGCCGAAAGGACCCACCGGGTTTGTGCACCCATTTATTCATTTCTCTGAGAAGCAATCACGGCCCACTTTCCCTGTGCCCACCCCGTGCCAGGCCTGCCATGCAGAAGACGGTCCGATGAGGCCCTAGAAGGTTCTGGTTGCTCTCCAGCCAGGAAGGGAAACAGATGAGAAAAGAGACGACAGCCCTGCAGCTCAGGCAGGGGCTCAGGAGAGAGAGGTCTGGGTCCCAGGGAGTTAGCGTCCACACTGCCACTTGACCGGGGACGAGGAGGAGGGACTGGCTCCAATGCCAACAGGGGCATCGACCAGAAGAAGGAAAGTCCCCAGGCAGGGCCCTCCACTGCATAAGGCCGGAGTCAGAGCCAGAGTCCCACCCTCGCAAATTCACCACAAGGACGGCGATGACACAGCGCAGCCATGGCCAGCCCACAGGCGCCGTCACCCCCCCGGGCGCCTGCTGAGGCCAGGGTGGGGGCAGCGTCCTGGGCAGCAGATGGGAGTCAGCTGTGGCACGGGGGGGCGCCAGGCCCCTAGCTCCTGTGGGTCTCCCTTCCTTTTCTCCCCTTGTTCTTCCTGGCAGGGCTGGGAACAAAGCAGGATCCAGTCCCTGGAGGGCAGGGGGAAGGGAGAGATGGGGAGAGGAGCAGGGTGCGGGCTGCCCCTTGGTCGGGGGTCAGGCCCAGAAGCCGTTCACAGCCGCGTGGTGACTGCAGAATTTGCAGCAAATGCCTGGAGACAGGAGGGCTTTCTCTCCCAGGCCCTTTTTTTCTTTATTTTTATTTTTTATCGAGGTCACATTGGTTTATAACATTATATAAATTTCAGGTGTACATCATTATATTTCACTTCTGTGTAGACTGTATTGTGTTTGCCACCAATAATCTGGTCTTTATCCGTCACTGTACACATGTGCCCTGTACTCCTTTCGCCCTCCTCCCACCCCCTTCCCCTGCAGTAACCACCAATCTGTTCTCCGTATCAGTGTGTTTGTTGGTTTTTTTATCTTCCACATATGAGTGAAATTATTTGGTATTTGTCTTTCTCTTTCTGATTTATTTCACTTAGCATAATACTCCCAAGTTCCAACCATGTTGTTGCAAATGGCATGATTTTGTCTTTTGTATGGCTGAGTAGTATTCCATTGTGTATATGTACCACATCTTCTTTATCCTTCATCCATTGATGGGCATTTAGGTCCAAGTCTTGGCTATTGTGAACAATGCTGCAGTGAACACAGGGGTGCATGTAGCTTTTCAAATTAGTCTTTTCGTGTTCTTCGGATAAATACCCAGCAGTGGAATAGCTGGACTATATGAGGAAACCACCAACAAAACGAAAAGACAACCTACCAATTGGGAAAGATGTTTGCAAATCATACCTCCAATAAGGGGTTAATCTCCAAAATGTATAAAGAACTCATACAACTGAACAACAAAAAAACAAACAACCTGATTAAACAACAGGCAGAGGATATGAACAGACTTTTCTCCAAAGAAGATGTACAGATGGCCAACAGGCACGTGAAAAGATGTTAAACATCAGTAATCATCAGGGAAATGCAAATCAAAACTACGGTGAGATACCCCCTCACTCCCGTCAGAACGGCCATAATTAACGAGGCAGGAAACAAGCGTTGGAGAGGGTGTGGGGAGAAGGGACCCCTCGTGCACTGCTGGCGGGAGTGTGGGCTGGTGCAGCTTCTGTGGAAAGTGTATGGAGATTCCTCAAGAAATGGATAGAACTCCTGGCCCTCCCATTCGGCAGATACCACAGCAACGTTACTGACCACGGCTCACAAACCCCCTTCGTGCTCTTTGCGCCTAGAACCGTCCCCCTGGCTCCAGCCCCGCCCGCCGCCCGGCCCTGCAGCCCCTTCCCCAACGGCAGCCGGGGTTCTTTCTAAAGCACACGTCACCCCCAAGCTCAACACCTCACAGCCCGGTGGCTTCAGAGCAGGCTCCGTGGCCCTTGGCCTGGGAGGCAGCCGGCCACGGGCCTCGGGCTGGCTCTGAATCCCGACCCCGCACCTCGCGGGCCAGGCCAGGACCTCGCCGGAACCAGAGGGGCCATGCGCCTGAGACACAGAAGAAGGTGTGCCCGAGCAGGCTGCGCTCAGGGTGCCTCCCTCAGAAGGTGCTGGGGAGCTGGGGCTGTGTCGGAGGCCATGCAGTGACAGCACAGTCCCCACTCCTACTCGAGAGGAAGGAGGCCCCACGCAAGAAAGCAGGGTGCAGATGCTGGGCGGGGAGCCAGCTGCCAACTGCTCACTTCAAAGGGCAGTGCGTTGTCGCAGGTGGAGGAGTGTCCAGTCTGTGAATAGAAAGAGAGGTCCTCCAGGACCTGAGGCATGGGCGGGGTGTCCCTCCCCTCCCATGATTCCTCCTGAAGAGCCACCTGGGGGCAGGATTTATGACACCTCCCGCATCCCTGGGCCCGGGCTAAAAGAAAGTGGGGGTGTAAGGTGTGAAACAGGGAGGCCCTGCTGCTGGTGGTAACAGGAGCTGGACACTGAGTGGACGCTGAGATGGCCAGGGCCAAAGCCCCCCTGGGCAGCTGTCACTGCTTCCAGTGGCCTCCACCTCTGGGAAGGTCCTGTCCTCTGGCCGGGCCAGACTTTCACAGCTTTAACTCGCCTCCACCTCCAGTCACGGCCGGCGACCCCAACCTGCTCAAAGGAATGGGCCCCGTGGGCATCCTGCCCGGATCCCCCACCAGTGCACGTGGTTGGGAGAGCTGTGCCCACACACACACACACACACAAGTGTGCACACACATGCTGTGTCCGCGCATGCACACACACATACACGTGCAACCATACATGCACGTGCACACACACTCCACGGCTCCCTGACATCCACACCGCAGTCTTGTGGAAAGTGACAGGAGTCAGTGTCACCACTGCATCTCTGCGGTTTCCTTGGCAGCCCCTCTCGCATGCACAGTCACACTCGGTTTGCATCCCAGAGGCCCCATGGGGAGCATAGCTCTTCCCACCTTCCGTGACCTTTAAAGAGAAGACCTTTCGGGGTTGCTGGACAGATACTGGGAGGGTTTCCAGCTCAGCACTCCATCATTTTGCTCTGGCCTCGTGACGGGAGCGGGCAGGCCTGGACAGAACCTGCTCTGACCCTAAAACACTGCTCCACCTTCTAGAAGCCTCAGCCTGGCTGAATCTCAGCTCCTCTGGGTCAGTGGAGCGAGGCCGCCGTTTGAGGGGCTGGGCGTGCTGAGGCCGGGGCAGGCACACGTGGTTGGTCCGTGGTATCGGGTCCCAGGACTCAGTTATGACGTCGGGGGTCTGGGCTGGGGGTCCCAGGAAAGGGGCAGCTCCAGATGTCAGCATGGCAGGGGAGTCACAAGGGCCTCTCGGGAAGGGACGCAGAAGTGGCCCTGCCCTGTCGGAGTTCCATGGCCCCACGGGGCAGAAAGAAGCCTGGGCAGCACTGGCCACCTGAAGCCGCCAGGGCCGACAGCTCTGTCAACCGCAATCCCTTTCTCAGCCAGGGGTGGCAGGGCGTCCTGGGTCCACCCTCCAGCTGGATCAGATGGGCCGGGCTGTTCTCCACTCAGCAGCAGGAGACCTTTCTGTGACCCGAATCAGGGAGTGTCCCTTGCTTAGGCTGCTGTGGGCAGTGCCTTGCCCTCGAGTCCTGTGCCCACCCTCGCCAGCCCAGCTCCTCCCTGAACTCCAGCCCCTACTTCTCTGCCCCAGCTGCACACTCTCCCACCTCGGGGCCTTTGCACATGCCCTTCCCAATGCCCTTCCCTTCTCCCGGCAGATGTGCCTATGACCCGCTCCATGGCATCTCCGTTCAATGATGTGCTCATCACAGAGACCCCCAGGAACAACCACGTCACCCCAGCCCCCAGCTCTTGCACCCCTCACTGCGTGCCCCTCACCCCACTGCTTGTCCCCTCTGACACATCTATTCATTCCTTCACTCAGTCACGACCTTGTCCTTGCATCTTTCTGGTCATCAGCTGCCTCCCCTGTTAGAATACCAGCTTCTGAAGGCAGAGGAGACTCTTGTACCCACTGCTCAGAGCCAAGATCCACGCCTGTCACCACAGGGCTGGTGACACGGCTCATTGAACAGCCAGACCCAGCAAACACCGGGTGGGGCCCTGGCCACTGTCCCTGGGTCAGAACTGGCTCTGCCCGCCCGCCACCCCAGCCTCCCTCACCTGCCGGGAGAGGGCACTCGGCATTTTTACCTGTTTTAGTTTTCCATCTGTCACGAGCTGCACTGTGTCCTTGAAAAATTTACAGGTTGAAGCCCTAATGTCCAGTCCCTCCTAATGTGGCCTCACCTGGAGATGGGGTTGCTGCGGCTGTAATCAGGTAAGACGAGGTCATCGGGTGGGCCCTAATCCAACGTGACTGGTCTCCTTATAAAAAAGGGACATTTGGACACAGAGACACACACAGAGAAGGCCAAATGAAGATGGAGGGAGACATTGGGTGACATGTCCACCAGCCAAGGACGACAAGGATGCCAGCAAACCCCCAGGGGCTGGGAGAGAGGCTGGAGCAGATTCTCCCTCACAGCCCCAGAAGGAACCAGCCCGGCTGACACCTCGACCTGGACTTCTGGCCTCCTGAACTGAGAGACAGTACATGGCGTTTAAGCCGCCAGCCTGTGGTGCTTTGTCATGGCAGCCCAAGCCTCCGAGGCCACCTCCGCACATTGTTCGGAAGATGGCTGGGCCGCCATTGGCCTGGCCTCCAGCCCACCTGCCACCGCCGTTCCGCTGGAGATCAACCACCACGTAGGGTCCTTGAATGTCACTCAGTGAGACGCCAGGAGTTTGGTTCCCTCATAGGGAACCAAAGCATCCCTCCCAAGCATCCTGGGAGAAGCGTGGCCCAGGGGGAGGCGTGGCCCTGGGGAGCTCTGGTCTGTTGTGCGAAAGGGATGCGGATAGAGGTGAGGACCCCGCGGGAAAGGCAGAGGCTGTGCACTCGGAGCTGCTGGAACAGGGGCTCGGCCACCGTCCCCTGCATTTGGGAGACAATCAGAGGCAGGCAGAGGAGTGAGCGTGCTTCACAGAGGAGAGAAGGAGTCTCAGGGGGGCCCCGAGGGGGCTGGGGGCCTGGGGAGGGGGCGACTCACTAGGAGGGGACGTCCAGGTGACTGTGACGGGCAGGTCTGGCTCTCCCAGGTTGGTCCTGAGCTGGAATCGGGGACAGAAATGAGGGAAGCTGACGGTTACTGATCGAGTCCTGGCCGACGGGCACAGGGTTGTTGTTTGACTCCTGGACTGTGGCGAGAGACAGCGGACTGACCTCCTGCAGGTCTGACTGACACCCACTGTGTCCTGGGCAGGCTGCTGCCGGCCGTGGTCAGAGCACCGTCTTTCACGTGGTCTGGCCCCTGTCTGCTTGTATATTTAGCCTCTCAGTGAGGAAGGTGAGATTTTAACAACCCTCCGGCCTATGGACATCCCGCCTGACTGGGGGCGGGAATGTCCAGGTGTGTTGGGCCTGGACCCATGTGTCACGGGGAACAAAGGATCCAGGAAACCTCCCAAGTGAAGGTCGGAAGCTCATCCACTCCCTCGCTCAGGAAACCCCCTGAGCATCCACTTTAGGCCGGAGATCCTGGCCTCCCGGGTCACTGCGATGATTAGTTACGGCCCTGGGGTCCATCATCCCCCATCCTGTGGGATTTGTGGACAGTCCAGAGGGGGCATGGCAGGAAAGGCTGCTGGGAGGAGGATGCCTTCCAGCTCATCCTGCCTCATGAGGAGGGAAGAAGAAACTGGCTGAAGAAGGAAGCAGGAACGGTGATCCGGGTGGAGGGCACAGCGTGTGCAAAGGTCCAGAGGCTCGATGCTGAGGTTGCTGAGGGTGGCTCACCATTGCTGGAGTGAGGGGGTGGAGAAGGGCAGGAGGTGAGAGGTGAGGCCAGCACGGTGAGGTCACTGGGCCCGTCCTCGCTGTCCCCTGAGGCTCACCCTGCCGGCACCACCACAGGGAAAGAGACTGAACATCTTGCTCTGATGCGTGACAGTTACCAGAGAAAAACAGGAGAATCACCACACAGTCAAAAATAGTAAGAAAATTCAGTGAGGGAGGCGAGAAAATTGACCTACAGAAACCAACACCCGTCAGGTGTCTCCCGAGCAGGAGGGGGCAGTGGGGCGCCTCCGTCTGCGACTGCAGCAAGAAGTACCCAGGAGTGAACTGAACGAGGACCGCGTGCGCCTTTAGAGGACGGCTTCAAAGCCTCTGAAAGGTGGCTGGAGCGACGGAAAGGACAGCCTACACTCTGGTGTGAAAAGACTCAAAGTGACAAAAGCCTAAATTCTCCAAAAGTCAATACGTACGTTTAGCATCAGCCCCACTAAAATATCAACAGTTTTTTCCTAGTGAGTTGATTCTAAAGTTCACATGGAAAAACGCACAAGAATCGCCGGGAACCCTGATGAAGAAGGGCAGGTAAGGGCAGTGGCGTGGGCCTTTAGACGGGCATAGGGCGGCCGTGTTAAAACAGCATGGCCGGCGGGTCAGGGGACGGGAGAGAAACAAGCCCAAGCTGGTCACCGAACCTTTGGCAAAGGGCGTCTCAGGCCGCTGGGGTGTGAGGGCCTTTTAATAAACGGTCTACGAACTGTCCAAAAAAATCAGATCCACACCTGGTAAGAGACTTAATCCGAAAGGATTGTGGGGGGCGGCTGTTGCAGTGGGGGCAACTCTCACCACGAGGTCTGCAATCCTCTCAAGAATTAGGCAAAAAGAGTTTGGGGGGTTTGGTGGTTTTTGTTATTTTTTTACGGAGAGAAGTAAAGAAACCTAGAAGGAACCAAAAGAGGGGAAATGAGGTGAAAGGGTGGGTGTGAGACAGGGGACCAGAGACTGTTCTCCGAGGCCGGGGGTCCCAGGAAGGTGTCTACTCTGGCCTGGGGCCAAGTTCAGGGGCCTGGAGGTAGGAGAGAGGCATATCCCAACTTTGGTTAACATGCATTTGTCCCTGTGGATCAATGAGGCCCACGGTTCAGCTAACCGTTTATGAGGAAAAGAGAGGGGTTCGTGGGGGTCTAGCCTTGTCACAGAGAAGCAGGGGCTCTGTGAGTGTCATCTGAGCCAATCAGGGCCAGGCTGCTCTGCAGTGAGCCGCTTTCCAGAACAAAAGCTGAGGGTTCTTAGCTGTTTCCAGGAGCCCAGGGCTCAGGTACAGCCCAACGGTGTCAGAACCAGTGGATAAACGTGGAAAAGAGAAAATTGGGTCTGGACTCTACAGCACCCCCGGAACAAAGTCCCAATGGGTCAGAGATTGAAATGTAGGTCATGGGACGACACATTGCCTGAGGGATTCGTGGGTGGGCGCCCCGGTAATCAAACGAAGAGCTTTCTGTGACTCAAAGGCGGACACCATAGAGGAAGACACTGCTAACACGGACGTGTAAATTGTGTACACACAGATAAAACACGGAGAGCACGGGAGAAAGCAAACGCGCAGAGTCGAAGCAAACGTGGAGACGGTCTCTACGCTTCACATCAGTCAGGGCTGACCTCCCTAATGGATAAAGCGCTCCTGATAAAATGGGAAAAAAGACCAAATGCTGGTAGAGAAAACAGGAGGGCGGACAAAAGACGTGAACAGACAGGTCACAGAAAGAGAAATGCAGGAACGCAGGTGACCCCAAACTTATGGAAACGGGCTGCACCTCACTTACGAGAGAAATGCAGATAAACCACCGGGAGATTCCAGCTCTTCCAGATCAGCTGAAGCGAGGCACACCTCCACGCGGGCCCCAGGCAGTCACGGACAGGGGCAAGGGGACCTCTGTGCTCTCAGCAGCGTGCTCTCCGGGATGTGTTGTCAGCAGAAAAGCAGGCTGCAGAGCAGGGAGCGCACACGCGCCCTTTTCAGAGAAGAAAATCCGTGTTTGACCTTCTGCTTCTGCCCTGACAGAGGCGGAACCAGACACGCCCTCCTACAGCCCTCGACTACCAGGCTGGACGGCACAGGGGAAGCGGCTGCTTACAGACACTCGACGAGAGGCAGGGCAGGACTGGGCCCTGAGAGGGACGCCGGGTGAGCCCCACATCCCCCCGCTTTCTGCCTGCAGGCACTTTCTGGACCACAGTACCGGGAAGTGCAGCCCGGGGCACCGTGGTGGTCTCACTGAGTGACGTCAGAGTTTGGGGAGACCGAGGCAGCTGGAATTTGTGGGGCAGAGGATCCGAGAAGAGGAAGCTGCACAGAGAAGGAGATTCAGAAATGTGCATGGGGACCCTACAGTCTTCTTCTAAATACCAGCTGCCCGTGTGCAAGGCAAGGCACAGCAAGGCCTGACAGGGGACTGGGAGCTGAGGGGAGAGTCTAGAGGTGGCACTGTGCTGGGAATCGTTCGTGTCCCAGTCAGCCAGGCTGCGAGACCTTGCCGAGCACCCTGGGCTTCACTCAGTCAGAAGGACCAGGAGTTAAGTGTCGACTTCCCAGCCCTAGAGTCAGATCTACACCAGATCCACCCTAACCGAGCTTAAAAACAGACCTCAGAAGGACCACGCTGACCTACCAGTGAGATAACCGCCGGCCATGATACAATTCAACAGTCCAGGCTCAACCAAGCAGGGCCCATAACATCCAGGCTGCATAAAAAGACAGACGTGGAGAATCAGGAAAAGGGGACACACACCCAGGGGAGAAGTACAACAGTCAATAGAAACATATCCAGAGATGCTGGAATCAGCAGACAAGCACTTTGAAACAGCTGTTACAACTATGTTCAAGAACACAGAAGAACAAATGGCCACAATGAATGAACAGATGGGGAATCTCAGCAGAGAAATGGAATGTCCTAAAATGAACAAAATGGAAATTCTAACATGGAAGAGTACAAAAATCTGGAATGAAGATATCATTGGGTGAGCTTTACAACAGTTGAGACTGCAGAAGAGTTAGTGAACTTAAAGGCAGAGTAATAGAAATTATCCAGTTATGTATTGAATCCATTACTGGAGTCCCAGAAAGAGAGGAGAGAAGGATTGTAGCAGGAAAAAACATATGGATTTTAAAAATTACAGCAAAATTGCTCAAAATATGATGAAAAATATCAACCCACAGATCCAAGACATTCAACAAACCCTCAGCAGAACACATAGACACACACACACACACACACACACAGCACCAAGGCACTGTATAATCAAATGCTGAAAACCAAAGATAAAAATAAAATCTTAAAAGCAGCCAGAAGAAAATAAAAACATTACATAAAAAAAGTGAGAGTTACTTCCACCTTCTCCCTGGAGAGGATGTGCCATGATTTGAGCATTGGCATCCCTCCGGAGTCCACAGGCTGAAGCAAACCTCCAAAGATCGTGGCGTTAGGAGGTGGTGAGGTCCTGAGGGTGCAGCCCCAGGATGGGATCAGTGTCCTTGTAGAAGAGACCCCTGAGCGACCCCTCGCCCCTTCCACCAGGTGAGGACACAGCGAGAAGGCAGCGGCAAGAGGCCCTCGACCACCCGCTCTGGCACCCTGATCTTAGACATTAGGAAAACCTCTAAAACGTTTTTTAAGGTGGTATAAATAAGTCAACAGAGGAGATGTAAAGGAATAATAAACAATGCTCCATCACATCAGAGAAGCAGGAAAGGAGGGAGAGAGAGACCAAACACAAATGTAATAAACTACCCTGTGATGTGTGCCTCCTGGGGCACGGCAGCATAAGGAACACAGCTTCACTCATGGAAAATAAAAGTGAGTCCTTCCCTTATGAAGAGAACTTTCCATTTACGGAAAAGACAGGGACAGAGGAACAAGCTAAACAACACGAGGGGGAAACCCACCGATGTGGGATGGGACTTTATCCAAGACAACCGGCCCGGCCCCTCACAAGTCAATGGCATGGAAAAAGTGCAGAAGAACTACGTTTTTAACCCGAAACCTTAGATCTGGAAGGAGCTCTTCTAGAATAAAAGATGCCAAAGAGACAAAGAAGTGATGCTTTGCGTGACAGTCAGTTGGATCTTGGTTCAAACAAACAGCCACAAAAGAGATTTGGGGACATTTTGGACACTTCTGATCCGGAGAGGGAGTTAGATGGTATTTGAGAACTGATTGTTAGTTTCTCAGGTGTGATAGTGGTTCTGTAGGAAATGCCCTTATTTTTAATGGATGAAGTTGAAAGATTAGGGGTCAAGTGTCACAATGGCTGTAGTGAATGTTGAAAATGTTCAGCAAAACATTACAGGAGGGAAGGAGAGAAAGAACCTGTACGGCAATCTGTTCACACTTGCCCCACCAAGGTGGGGGAGACGCAGGTGATCATTATGCTGTTCTTCCATATTATTCCTCCATTGTGATAATTGTCATAATTAAGAAAAAGTCCTGCGGTTGCCCACAGATCAGATTTCCAGGAGGCTCAGCCATCTGGTGCACAGGCACGCATCCCGAAGTTAGCAGTATGGGCTGCTCACGGCTAGCGTGGTGGCCACAAGCTCTCCAGGCTGCAACTGCCCTCGGGGTGTTCATTGATCAAGCCTGGCGTCCACTCCCCCACCCACATGCTCTGATTTCCCTTTGGGGATCCACGTGATTTGCAAGAAGCTGACTCCACCCCAATCTGAACTTCTCATCCTCTGACCACAGAGATTGGTTCAAGGACCCATGTGACCTCCGTCAGCCCAGTCATTTCAGAGTGGATGTGAATGAAGACACCACAGCCTCAGGAGTTGCTGGCAAACAGCTTGAGAACATAAGGGAGCCAGCCCTGGGACAAGCCAAACCTGCAGAAACAGCACGCAGAGGTTAAGGACTGGGTTCTGCTGGCGTCCTGGAACCACTGGAGCAAGCCTCGCCTGAAGCTGCCACTGCCACTTGGTTGGTCTGTTGTAGAAGCCAATAGATTCACTTAAGCTGCATTTCTGTTGCTTGCACCCGGAAGCATCCTTTAATGCTATACAGTTCTATAGGGGAATCCTTCAGGCCCTCATTACAGCCTTCGATCAGTAAATGAGGTTCACCTACAATTCTGAAATCTGTATCTTGTTTCCAGAACGCAGGAGTGTAGACCCTAAAACTTAGGAGAGGGAAGGGCAGCTGCAGGCAGGCATGCAACACCGTGGGACAGTGAGAGCTGACAACACACAAGCAGATGGGCTCTTCACAGAAGAAGAAGCCCAGACGCTAGCCCTCATGCAGAACTAGGGAAATGCAAACTAAAATCACAAGAAGATACCATTTCACAGCCCCCAGGCTGGCAGAGGCTCAAGTGCTGGCAAGGGTGTGTAATGCCTGGAATCCTTTGCACTCCTGGGAGGAGTGTCAACTTGGATGCACTTTAGACAGCAATTTGGCATGTATATACACGTATGTTCATGTGTATACACTGTATTATATGTATGTGTGTATGTGTATTTATATGTACATGTATACATATGTGGAAAAATATTAACTATTGGTGAATCTAACTAGAGGGCATGCAAGTGGTCATTGTCTTATTCTTTCAACTTTTCTGTTTTCTTGAAAATTCTCAAAAATAAGCAGGGGGGAAATAAACTAAAGGAAGACAAGAAAGGAAAGAAAAATATAGACAGAACCAGTGGACAAATAGCACAAAATAGAATAGAAGCTTCCATATCAAATGTATCAGAAATTGCACTAAACGTAAATGGACCAAGAGCTCTAGCTAAAACGGCACTGTCAGACGGAGCACAGGTATCCAGAGCCGTCACGGAAGGTGAGCCGATATCCAGAATACTTGCACGCAGCACACCTAGCGAGGGTTCCCTCCCAAATGACTGAAACCACAAAGCCAGTGTGCTCACACGTAGGGGATGTCTGTGGAAGTCCCGCCATGGGACACAGCAGCCGAGGCCTGGACAGACAGGGCCCCAGGTGGCACGGCACGATGCCAACCCCCCACGGTCTCATCAGCCTGCAGACCCAGAAACTCCACCACGAGGGCTTCCTGGATGTGCTTCAAGGAGAGGGGCCGCTGAATCGCAGTGACACATGCCCAAGAGACCCAAGCGCCAGGCCGGATGCCCCGAATTAATTGACTGTGAGTGATGAGCTGTCCAGCAGGGCAGACGTCCCCACTGGCCAGGCCAGGGCTCTCCCTCCCTGTGGACAAGCCAGGTGGGAAGGCAGAGGGTCAGGAGGCAGCTCAGGAGCTGGAGTCAGGCTGAAGCAGGAGCACGTGGGGAAAGGCCAGCAGTACTGACCAGGTGCCCACCTGCAAGCACAGGGAGGTGGTGGGGCGGAGGGAGGGGAGACCCCCCGGTGGCACTGCTGGGGGTACCCTTCTTACCGTTTCCACAGCCTCTCAGCTGCCTGCAGAATGGGAACATCTCTGGCAGGTGACTTTGTTCCTTTTCCACTTCATTGTCAAATTCTTGCAGGCCCCTCCTCATTTATCTCACTTCCATGGTTGTCTACCCACCCATTCCCCACTGATCCTAGAAAAGCCCACCACCCAAGATATTGCTCAGGGTCAAAGGTCAGGAAGAGCGGAACACCTGTAGAATGAAGCCTTGGTCCCTTCTGCCTGGAAACTCACCTGGGAGTCTGAATCTAGAGGCGCATGTGCACCAGGGAGTCTGCACACTTCACCAGAGGCGGCACCCGGGCTCTCTGCGATTCTGTTTCCAGGCCTGCCAGCACTAACCCACATCCCAGCATCTCTCACCTCACCCCCTTTCCCCTCTGGGCCCTGAGGTCACGACCCTTTCACACTCCACCCACTGGACAGGCCACTGCCTCTTTGCCCCCTCAGCAGGGAAGAGCAGGAGAGCGAGCCCTGCCTGTGTGCGTCCTGGGCCGGCCAGTCGCCCACCTTGGCCTGGGTCTGAGGCCGGCAGGCAGGCGAACACTGGTCCCTGGGGCCCTTCCCGACGTCGTGCCCCCAGGACACTCCGCATAGGCGCTGGGCTAGGAGCGCAATCTCGAGGCCTTGAAGCTGCCCGCTCAGAGACGCACGGGAGGCTGGGCTGGGCCTTCTGCCCAGTGGGAGGCCCCCTGCTTCTAGGGGCCCTGTGCTTTCTGGGGAACTTCTCTCAGACTCACAGCTCTGCCCCGTCTCAGATTCAGTCCCCACTGCCCCCACATGTGGCCAGGAGGGGAGGCCCCCTTGGGGGCGCCCAGCCCTGATTGTCTCCAAAGACCAGAGAGGCCTAGCCAAGTGGAGGTGACACCTTGGCCGCCCCAAACCTGCAGAGAACTTTCTGCCCCTTGTTTCTGCATGGGGACACCTGGTGCGGCGGGTGGAGGCCACCGCAGGCTGGGCTCACACAGAGTTCACATCCGGACTCAGCCGCGGGCCCCGGGGCCTTCACCCCAACGTCCACACTTGTAAAGTGGCAGCAATAGTGGCTCCAGCTCCGGGGGTGGTCATGGGAATGAAGCTTCTGACGGGGCAAGTCACACCAGGCGGTCCCAGTCCCCGCTGCATCCGTGTGGTCGTCACCGGAATCACCACGGCAGGGCAGACGGGCGGGGACGATCACGACATGCCGTCCGGGCCGCTCTGAGCACAGTGGAAGGAGTCCCCGCTGCGGCTGCAGGAGCGGGAGGCCGTTTGTAGACAGGGCCAGTGTCCCCACTGTCCTGTACCACGGCAGGCCTTGAACTTCACTCGGGCCTCCCACAAAATGAAACAATTAAGAAGTAAATCAATAAAATAACAAAACAAGATAAGATAAATCCTGGACACACGCGAACGTTTTCTTACAAGTGGCGACGAGCAGGTGAGGAAGCTTCGTTCACAGGCGGCTAAACCTGATGACCCTGACGGGTGAGCGGACCACGCCACCTCCCGTCACCGGCGTGTCGCTCTGCGTACGCGGGGACCAGTCACCAATCCTGCGACAACACGATGACCCCAAGTGCCGCGTGGAAGGAGCCAGACCCGACAGGCTGCGCGTCACGTGAGCCCATGGACCGGACGCCCCGGAAAAGGCAGAATCAGGCCGCAGGGACTGGGGGCCAGGAGGGCTCTCCTGGGTCCACGTGGGCGGAAGCACAGCCAGGCCCCCCAGAGCCCCTGGGCCTGTGCTGCAGTCTCGGTCAGCTCAGCGGCCAGAACACAGGGCCACAGACCCGGCAGTTTAAACAACAGACGTGTGTGCCGCACAGTTCCCGAGGCGGGACACCCACTGGCTGGCGTGGCAGGTTCTGGTGACAGTCCCCTCGCCGTGCGCTCACGTGGTGGGAGACACAGAGAGCTCTCTGGGATCTCTTCCGACAGAGACACCAGTCCTATTGGCTCAGGGCCCCACCCTTGTGACCTCATTTGACGTTAAATACCTCCATAAAGGCCCCGGCTCCAAGTGCAGTCACATTGTAGGGTGGGGCTTCGACACGTGAATCTGGAAGGGACACAGTTCAGCTCGTGGCAACCACAAAGAGTGGACTTTACCATATGCCCGTTTTTTGAAAGTTAACCACCCTACAATCTCCCACCCACCACTCCATTACGCCCCTCACACCCCACACCCCCACCAGGAGAACAAAGGAGAGGGACTGTCTTTACCCTTGTCTGTGGGTGGGGAGGGTGGGGACCCACCACTGAGCATTTGGACCCACAAGCCAGCCCTTGTGGTGGGTTTACGGGCTGAACTCACAAGACTTGAGTGGTCCAAGAACTCACGTTAGAGTGACACGGGAGCTGGTGGGGCCTCTAGGCACCCAACGGAAGCAAATACAAATCCCTCTGCACCCGAGGATCACCACCAAGTGGTGGTTTACACTAATGACGCCCCTGGAGTAGTACAGTGCGCAGCCTGTGCAACTGGATGCAGCCCGCTGCAGGCCTACTTCATCCTAGGCTTCAGAGAACCCCAATAAATTTAAATTCCATGAGCACTTCATAATCAAAAATGCCGAAAAACACCAGGAAAACGGCCCCATGAGCTAGAATCAGCAGGAGGAAAAACACAGACAGCAGGAGCAGGCCCCTGAGGACTGCAGATGACGGCCTTGTCGCCACAAATGACGAGAAACTAAAGAACAAAAAGATCTGAAAAATAGCCCCCCAAACTCCTAGAATGAGAATACACAGTAATGGAAATTAGCACTCAATGGATGCGCCTAACTGCAGACCAGACACCCCAGGGGAGGGGCTGGGAAATCCGAAGTCATCGTCCTGCATGCAGCAGTGAGTCAGAGACAGGAAGCACGCAGGAGAGAAGAAGAGAAAGGGCAGCTGGTCAGGGGGGCCTGGCTTTCGCCTACTTGGACCCCAGAGGGAGGGCGAGGGTAAGGTAGAGCAAAATCTGAAAAGGCAGTGGCTGAGCACGGGGTGTCTGATCAGGTCACGGCAAATCCAAAAGAATCAACAAATGAAGGGTTAGAATTAAGACGTGAGTCTAGCAGGTGTGCTGGATGCAAATCAAGACACAAACATCAACTGTGTTGCTACAGACCAGCAACAAACAACTAGAAAATGGGATTTTAAAAAGATGCTGTACTAATTAGAGTTCTCCAGAGAAACAGGACCAGCAGGATGTGTGGAGAGAGATGTATTTTAAGGAAATCGGCTCACGCGATAGTGGAGATTTGATGAGTCCAAAATCTGCAGGGTGGGCAGCAGGCTGGCAACTCAGGAAAGAGGGGCAATCTGAGCTCAAAGGAAGTCTCAGAATTCCCTCTTCCTCAGGGGAGGTCAGTCTTTGTTTTACTAAGTCCTTCAACTGATTGGATGAGGCCCACCCACATTATGCAGGGTAATCTGCTTTACTCAAAATCCACCAATTTAGATGTTAATCTCATCCAAAAAATCACCATCATGGAAGCAATCAGACCAAATATCTGAGCACCATGGCCAGCCAAGTTGACACATAAAATTAGCTGTCACAGATATGATTTATAATAATGATAACATGAAATCCCTAGGAATAAACCTGAGAAAATATGTGCAAGATATAGAGGAAAAAATGAAACTTCATTGCATGTCATTAAAGGAGATCTAAATAAATGGACAGAGAAACAGGTATGTCTAAAAAACAAACATGCGTGTGGATTGGAAGACCCAAAAACGTTATAATGATATCCGTTTTCCCCCAAAATGGTTTGTAGAGTCAATGCAATGCCAATCACAATCCCGTGTGCGTGCATGTATAGAATTTGATGATCTGATTCTAAAGTTTCCGTGGAATTACCAAACGCCAAGAACAGCCAAGATGCTCTTGCAGAATAACAGGGTAGGAGGACCTCCCTGCCCGGCCAGACCCCAGACTTCCTCAAGGGCCCTGGGGAAGCCAGCGGTGGCACAGCCGCGGTGACATTACACCGACGGAGCGTGGCCTCGCCTGTCCACTGGGGGAGACCAGAGATCAAGGGAGACAGGACAGCCTTTTCGGTTTGGAGACCTGATTATAGATGAAAAAGTATTAATTAAACTCCTGCTTCACACTGTCCACAAAAATCAAAGCAGGAAAAAATAGTTAATAAATTAAAATCAACACCAGGTGGATTAAAGACTTAAATACGAACAATAAATCCACAGATCCTTTGGAAAGGCACACAGGAGAAGATCTTCAGGGTAAGGAGAAATGTCTTAAGCAAGACGCAAAGGGCACAATTATAAAGAGAAAGAGGAGGTGACTGGGCTACATTAAAATGTAGTACTTCTTTATTTTATTAATCTTATAACTGGACGTTTGTACCTTTTGACCCCCTTCACCCATTTCACCCAGCCCCCTCCCCCACGTCTGGCCACCACCAATCCATTCTCTGTAACTGTGAGCTCTGGGGGCTTTGCTTAGATTCCACATATAAGTGAGATCACACAGTATTTGTCTTTCTCTGTCTGGCGTATTTCACTTAACATGAAGGTCCATCCGTGTTGTTGCAAATGGCAAGGTTTTCTCCTTTTTTATATTCCATCGTGTATATATCCTGAACGGCTGAATAACATCCCACCATGTGTACACACCACGTCTCCTTTGTCCGCCCTCCGTTGACGGACACTCAGGTTCTTATGTGTCTTGTCTGTTGTAAGTGATGCTGCAGTGAACATAGGGATGCAGATAGCGTTCCTAGATAATGATTTTATTCCCTTCAGGTAATACCCGAAAGTGGGATCACTGGATCACATGGCGGTTCTATTTTTCGTTTTTGGAGGAACCTGCACACTATTTTCCACAGTGGCTGCACCAGTTTACATTTCACCAACAGTGCACGGGTTCCCTTTCCTCCATGTCCTCACCAACACTTAATATTTCTTGTCTTTGTGATGTTGGCCATCCTAACAGGTGGGAAGTAATACCTCATTGTGGTTTTCCTTCGCATTTCCCTGATGATTAGTGAAGTTGAGTACCTTTTCAGGTACCTGTTGGCCATCTGTATATCTTCTTTGAAAAAATGTCTGTTCAGATCCTCTGCCCATTTTTCAATCGAACTCTTTGTTTTTTTGCTATTGAATTGTATGAGTTCTTTATATATTTTCGGTATTAACCCCTATCAGATATATGCTTTGCAAATATTTTCTCCCCTTCCATAGGCTGCCTTTCCATTTTGTGGATGGTCTCCCTTACTGTGCAGAAGTTTTTTGGTCTAATGTAGTCCCACTTGTTTATTTTTTCTTTTGCTGTGTTTTTGGTGTCAAATCCCAAAAAATCATTGCCAAGACCGATGTCAAGGAGCTCACGGCCTATGCTTTCTTCTAGGAGTTCTATGGTTTCAGGTCTTACGTTCGAGTCTTTAATCCGTCTTGAGTTGATGTTTGTGTGTGTTGGGAAATGGGGGTCCCGTCTCACTCTGCTGCCTGTGGCTGTAAGATCTAGTATTTCCTTCTATTCACCAGACCCTGCACAAAAAATGAAATGAGGAGCTATAACTGGGAGAGGATGTCTGCACCACAGATGACTGCCAAAGACGCATTCAGGAAATATATAAAGAACTCTGAGCTACTCACTAAGGAAAAAAACAAAAAGTAATTTAGGGGCCAGCCCGGTGGTGTAGTGGTTAAGTTTGTGGTTAAGTTCTCGTGCTCCGCTTCGGCAGCCCAGGTTCATGGGTTCAGATCCCAGGCGCAGACCTGCGTGCCACTCAGCCATGCTGTGGCGGCGTCCCGTACACACAATAGAGGAAGATTGGGCACTGATGTCAGCAGGGACAATCTTGTTCACCAAAATAATAATAATAATAATAATAATAATAAATAATAATTTAAAAAATGGAGAAAAGTCTTGAGCAGGTGGTTCACAAAAAAGGAAATTCAAATGGCAAATGAGCACAAGCAAAGAGGCAGGACCTCACTGGCACTTACGGAAATGCAAATTAAAACCACAATGAATACTATTTCACATTCACTACGTTGTCCAAAATGTTAGAATCTGACAGAACCAAGCGTTGGAGGGAAGGGGAGCGACAGTCCGTGGCACAGGGTCCTGCTTCGTGTGCAAACTGGTCCCGGCACTTCAGAAGTCGGTCAGCGGTCTCGAGGAAAGCCAGAGTCGTGCAAACCACTGACACAGCAGTTCCACTCCTGCGGATCTTCAGTAAATGGTGCTCAGCACGCAGCTCGGTGATGTTTGCAGCGTCCACAGCAGCGCTGTGCTCGAGTGTGGTGCAGGCCTACGCTGGACACCACACGGCGACAGGAGTGGGCGGACTGCGGCTACACATGTCACCTCGCAGTAGAAACCAGTCACAAAAAGGTTCCTGCAACGTGACGCATTTATGTCAAATGCAAAAACAGACGAGAGTAAACAGAGTGTGTTTAGGGAGGCACACACGGGTGGAGAGGCTGCCACTACAAGCCAGGAAATGCTTGTCACCAAAGTCGGCTAGTGGTTCCAAAGGTGGGGAGCAGAGGGGCCCCGGGGAGCTGCCAAGGGGGTGGCGGTGGTGTCACGGGGGCCCACATTACTGTTACCGTTCTTGTGCGTCTGCAACGCACTTCACGTTACCCCGTGGGTCCTGGCAGCAGGCCTGAGGCCGCCAGACCCTGTCGTTATCTCCCGTGAGCAGCAAAGAGTCTGGTCCAGGTCACACCAAGGTCACCCAGGTCCAAGCCAGGACTCAAGCCCAGAAGCGCCTGCCTCCAAGTCCTGGGGGCCCTGCCACCCCGACGCCCCACCTCCCTTACGCCGCAGGCGTGTGCATACACATGCGCACACTCACACCCACAGTCGTATGCTTACACACACCTACTCATGCATGCACAGATGCTCACACACTTACACACCCCAGCCACACGGACCCACAACGGGGCTTACTCCTGGCCGAAGCCAATGGGGTCAGGACCCAACAGCAGCTGGTCATAGTCCTGGGCCGGGCGGGAGGACAGGAGCCCAACCTCTACCAGTGGCCCGGACTGTCGGGTATGACAGCCCAGGAGCCTTGGGGACCCAGAGACACTCTCTGCCCAGAGGGGAGCCTCCTCCCTCCCTCCCTACCCCCTTATTCACCTCCCAGTCTCAATAGCCCCGACACCGTGCTCCAGCCTAACATCCTGTAGCCTCCTCCTGCCAGCGATGACCTGGGTCTCCCCGAGAGCAGAGGCGGAAATCACCACGTGCGTCAAACACGTGGATTCCTCTCCTGACGCCCTGGAACCAAGACTACTCTCCATTTCCCCGTGTGAGAAACAGGAGACGAGAGGGAGGGTCTAGAAAAGTCTGCTGAATGAATGAATGAATGAATGATTAGCCTCCTGTCCGTTTGTCCTGCCCTCTCCTGGCTCCTGCCCGTCAGCATTTAACAAGGTCTCCTCTAGTCCTTCTCAGAAAGGAAAAAGAGCCACCAGACCCGCCCACCTCATCTCCCCTTTGAAGCCAAGTGTCGAAGTCCAGGGATCCTTGCTGCCTTGGGCTCATGCTGCCCCCCCGGAAACTCCCTCCCCAGCCACTGACACTGCTCTTCTGGAGTCACCAGGGACCCCGGGCTGCATGATTTTCCGTCCTTACATCCCTTCTTATCCTTGATTCGTTCAACCCATGATCTCTCCCCCATCTCCCTCTCCCTCTTTCTTCCTCTCTCTCCCTCCCTGTGTCTCTGCCTGTCTCTTTCTCCCTCCCTCTCCCTCCCTCCCTTTCTGCCTCTCTCTCTCTCTCTGAAAACTCATCCCCCGTGGACCCCAACCCCCACACAAGCTGGAGCCTGCACACAGTAGGAGCTGAAACAGTGTCTTCTCCCTCCAGCCAGTGCATTTGCTCTGCACACACCCACCAAGCACTTACCATGTGCAGGCTCCGAGGACCCAGGGGTGGTCCTGAGCAGGTGGTCCCAGAAGGTGGACAGAAGGGCCAGGTGCCTCCAGACACAGGCCCGGCCATGGGCCCGGGAGATCGTGGTAGATGGGGACAGCTGGAGCTCCTAACGCCACAATGCCTCAGCGCCCTCAGGAAGGGGCAGACTGGGCAGAGGACTTCAAGAGAACATGGAATAGACAGTATTTAGTGCGGTGCCAGGGGTCGCAGGGCCCTGGGAACCCAGGCAGCCAGGCCAGACAGGTAGGGAAGACAGCTGCTTCCCTAGGACGGGGCACGAGCTGTCATTGCATCACCAGGCAGAGCAAACAGACCCAAGTCCCCCGACATGGGGGCTGGTCTGCTGCTTCTCCACAGGCCTCTGCGTGGCGTGCTCCAAGGAGGCTGCGGGGACCGTGCTGTCTAGCCTGGGTCCCCAGGCCAGCCCCTTCTTCATGGGTGGTCCCTGCAGCCCAGACCTGGCTCCCGCGGGCCCCAGGGATGTGGTGCAGGGGCTGCCATGGAGGGCCTCGAGGAAGGCCCCGAGTCTTGCTGGTTCCCTCCGATGCCCCAGGAACTGTTGCTGTCTCCTTTCCTTCATTTCACATCACCACGCTCGTGCCCTCTTAGCTCCCACTACAGCTGCAAGTTTACGTCTGTTTGTGCCCGTCACCCACAGACCACCAGGTCCACAAACGCCACACGTGTTGGGGCAGGTGGTATCCAGCAGGCACCTGGCTACAGTCCCAACAGGGGCAATACCGACCGAGGGCCAGCCACGAGCCCCATAGGCATGAACCTGTGACCCCTCACCATGGAGCTGCAACGCTGGAGCTGCTGTAAGTAAACTCCATTGACCAACATCACATAGCAAGTAGGTAGAGGAGCTGGGATTTGAATGCAGCCATTGGCCCCAGGCCCACGCGTCTACCACTACACTTGTGATCCTGGATTGTTGTGGGGGCAAGATGGCAAAGTGAAGGGAAAAGGACAGACGGAAGGGCGGGGTCAGTGCCTTCCAATCCTGAGCCACCATGAAAGTTCTGTGGGTCCAGAAGCAGCTCCCTTTTAGCTGTAGGTATTTTTTCTACTGTCTACTACCTGCTAAGTCCTTCAGTAAATATTTATTAGAGGGATGGATGGATGAATGCGTGAATGGATGGAGGGGTGCAGGGATGGATGGGTGGATGGATGGATGGATGGATGGATGGGTGAGTCAATGGACAGATGGATGGATGGTTGAATAAGTGGATGAGTGGGTGAGAGGGTTGAAGGACAGTTGGACAGGAGGAGAGCTAGAAGGGAGGATGAAGGGTAAGTGAGTAAGTGGGTAGATGGATGGGTGGATGGATAGGTAAGTAGATGGATGGATGAGTGGGTAGATGGATGGATGGAAGGCTGAGTGGGTGTGTGGCATTAAGGCGAAATTGTTTTTATGGCCTCGAGCTGGATTTCATGCAAAGGAAAGATTATTCAGAAATTAGTTTTTAAAAATTAAATTTTCATTCATTAATGTTACAAAACCAGAAACTTAGGTCTTTTCCCTTAGATTATTAATTCAATCTACTAATCTTATCATTATACTTATAAGTCTAACAAATTTCAAAATTCTTTCTAAAGGGTTCTTGATTAACATTAGGTCCCACTTTCAAACTTACTTAATAAAACACCTTCAAAACTTTAATTCTACTAACAAACTTAATGTATTTTGTTTTATCTGATAAATCTTCCCAAATTATTAAGTAATTCTTATAAATCTAAAAAGATAACCTCCTAATATGATGAATCTTAGATTCCTTTAAATGTTTCAACACTGTATTTAAGCTTTATGGGATTTCAACTTAAAATCATGTCTAAATCAAGTAATTCAGCATATATTTTAAATTTGAATTAAAAGGTTGACCTGTTTTTCTGATAGCCCAAATTCTCTTA
The DNA here is from genome assembly GCA_031878705.1 of Tapirus indicus. Classification (NCBI taxonomy): domain Eukaryota; kingdom Metazoa; phylum Chordata; class Mammalia; order Perissodactyla; family Tapiridae; genus Tapirus; species Tapirus indicus. The sequence continues at coordinate 2,799,865 of CM062919.1, read as the reverse complement.
AACATCACAAATGCTGACAATATCAATGATGCCCGGATTCCCTCACACAAAAATATCAATACTTTGGAGTTGATACCATAAAATATTTCTACACTTAATTCTAAATGTGCCTTTGGGTTCAAATGTTCTTGTTCACTAAGGAAACAACCAAAAGATTTGGGAGGCCTTGTCCTGGTTCTCTGAGGTTGCAAAATACTAGCCTCCCAAATCTCTTGGTTTTTCAGTGCACGGACAGTATTTTCATCCACCACACAGATGGGACTCACAGAGACTTATTTATGTTTTATTACAGGGAATTCCGAACTTAGAGTTTGGTCTTCAGCCCTTGACCCCATACAGAACAGCCTCCCGGTCCTCTCACACATGTCTGCAAACCCCATCCAGGAGATTCTATTGGGTTTTGCATTTATCAAACTGTCTATGATGGGCATAGTCTTCCTGGTAAGACCACACATTCTAGGTGTTAAAATGACACCTATTGGATGCTGCAAATGTAAAAGCTGAGTTGGAATCTGTGGACCAGGCTTCTAAGATCACACCACTGATGTGCAGTGTTCAGATGAATGGATGGGTGGGTGGATGAGCGGGTAGACCACAATCTGGTGGATGGGTTGATGGGTGGATGTACAAGTGGGTATGTAAATAGGTGGATAGAAATTTTATGGATGTGTGGGTAGGTGGATAGCAGGGCAGGTGGATGGGTGGGTGAACAGCTCAATGAGTAGGTGGGTGGATGTGTAGGAGGATAATGCATGGGTGAGTGGATAGGTGCTGGGTAGATGGGATATGGATGGAAGAGAGGCAGATAGGTATGGGGATGGACAGACAGTTGGTTGAGGAGATGGATGTGTGTGTGTGTTAAGGGGTGAGTGGGTAAATTGAGAGATGGGTGGGTGGGTGGATGAGGTAATGGACAGGTGGATAGATGAGTGGGTAGATGAATTTGGGGATATATGGGAGGAAACATGTTAAGTTAGGTTTGTGAGTAAATGGATAAGCGAATAGGTGGATTTAGGGATAGATGCTGGACGGGCTGTTTGACGGGCGGAGAGATGGATGGGTGGATGGACGAGTAGATGGATGGGTGGGTGGGTGAGTAGATGGATGGAGGGGTAGGTGGGTGGATGGTGAAGTAGTGAATAAATAGTTTCTAGTTTAGCAAATGGGCATCCCCCTGAGAACTCTCTCAGAGGTCCTGGGTCCTGGTCCCAGCTCTTCCACAAACTTGCTTCCTGACTCGGAGTGAGCGTCTGCCCTCTCTGCGCTGTCTCCCCGTCTGTTCCGTGAGGATCACAGAGTAGACAGACTTGACTGGCTGTGCCTGCTCTAGTCCTCCAGTCCAAGGCCGGGTGCCTGGGAGTCACACCCCAGAACACCATCCTTGCCATTTGGGGTCAGGGTCAACGACCTCTGGCCAGACCCATCCTCTTGCGACAAGCTCAGACAGGGAGAGAACACTGTGCCCCACTGGTGGTTGCCATGGAAAACTCTTCACTGCTTGTTTTTCTCCTCGACTGATTAAGGAAAGAGACTTGTAAAGTGACAGAGCATCACTGGGCCTTGCCTCTGGCCAGCTCTGACTTATCCCCTGACATTTCCCAAGAGCCAGCTAACCTTTTCTGCCACAAATAGACTGATGTGGGTCCCTCGGGGCCATCTGGCCTGCACAGGGTCCTGTCTCAGGGGAGTTGGGGACCCAGAGGACACAAAAGGGAGCCAGATAATGATAATAATCTGACAAGAGGACAGACTGTTCTGTGGGAGCAGTGAGCACAGGGGGCTGCTGGGAGAGACACAGGAAAACAAACTCCCAAAAGAGTGGTTGGCCATTGGGACCCACAGCCTCATGCGGTGGTGAGCTCCCCATCCCTGGAAGTGTACAAATTGAAGCCACTCGACCACCTGGCAGGCAGGTTGGAGAGTCCAGGGGACAACCACATCTATAAGTTCCCACCCAGCACTGAGTGTCTGTGAATCTGATGTTCTCACAGGATTCCAGGATTCTGGATTGTTCTGGTAATCAGAGAGTTAGGCAGCCATTGTCTTGTCAAGGGGTAAGACAATTTTAGCTGTGGTGGTCAGGGAGGGCAGCCTGGAGGAGGTGCCAGTCAAGCAAAGAGCCGGGGGGAAAGTGTCACAGGCAGAGGAAACAGCATTTACAACGGCCTTGGGGCAGAAGAGCTGGTAAATCTGAGGAAGGGCTTCTGGGGCCCAGCCAGCACAGCCACAGAGTTGCCTGACCCAGCCCGAGCTCACAGGCCACATTCTGAGCACAGAGGGTCCCGGGTCCGCCTCAGGCTGGCTACTGGGGGAGGATGGACCATGCAGACATGACGACTCCTCCTGGCTACCTGATGTCCCCGCCGCCAGCCCTGAGCTGGGGGCTTCCTTCCCCAAGGCCTCTGCGTCTTACTCTGTCTCTCTGACCGTGAGTTTGGGTGGGGCAGCTGAGCACCTGGCAGCCCCCTTTCAGATCTGAGCACTGCAGACATGGGTTCTGGCCTCTCCCCACCACCTGCACAGCTGAGTGGGGACTCAGTGCCAGCGACTGCGTGCGTGAGCAGAACTTGAGGGTGACACGGGAAGGGCCACTCATCAAAGCCAAGTCCTCCAGCCCAGCTCTTCTCAGCCATGATCTTCTGCCCGTCTCTCGTGACCACATCTGAGGGGACAGAGGGGTGTCCCTCGTAGGTACCCCTAAGACCCCAGCAGGTGATGTGTGCAGGCATGAGCAGAGCGCCCTGCAGGCGCAGAGCCCCGGACACAGGGCCTGCCCTGGGGTGCCCAGTCCGGCAGCCACACAGCCCTGACAGCAGAGCCTGCCCCGGGCTCACCCGGGGGCTGGGTGTACCCCGTTATAGGAGCCGGCGCGGCTCTGCCTGCCCAACCACAGCCAGGACCCGACGGGGCTCCAGTGAGGGCGTCAGGTCAGGAGCAGGCAGCTGTGAGGAGACCACGGGGCGGAACTCCATCGCAACCTCTGGGCCTAAGGACCAGGGAAGGGGTAGTCGCTGGACACTGGACAGACAGGTCAGCCCCTCGGTGCCCAGAGCAGGGCAGAGGGGACGGTGTCCCACACGTCTGCCTCTAGACAACAGCCAGCCTGGGGCCTCTGCTTCTCACTGGGCAGGAAGAGGCCTGAGGTGCTTCCCAGTCACCATGCCAGGGACCCCCACGCCCACCTGGGCCTCAGGGTCTCGTCTGTCGGCCAGGGAGTCCTCGGGCAGTGTTCTGGGGTCCAAGGGGCACGGGTGATGAGCTGGGGCAACCCCGCAGCCTGCGGAAAGTCGAGGAGATGCGGGCTTAGCCACGGGACAGCGGCTCACCGAGCCTGCAGCCCTGACCTGAGAGCTGTTCCCAGGTGCCTGGTCTGGCCTTGCTGGAGGGACTTGGAGACTGAGAAGTGGTCCTAGAAGGCCTGTTGACGCACTTTGGCACCTCCGTCTGCCCTTTCAGCTGTAAATCAAGAATTAGTCACGGGAGCTGCTGCCAAGATGGAACAGTAAGTCAACAAGGGACCGAGCCTTCCTCCCAGCCCTGGTCTGGGCCTCGGGGGTGAGAGGCCTTTAAACCGGCCAGCCCCGCACGAGGTCAGGCTCGCCGGGGCATGTGAGTTGGAAGGGCTCCATCCAGGGTTCATGTGGGCGGGGAGAGAGGCTTGGGTTACAGACGAGGAAACCCGGTCATCGCGGCTCTCCCAGGCCCACGGCCAGAACAGGCCGAGCTGACACTGGAAGTCAGTCCCATCCGAAGCCCCACACCTAGTCACCACCCGCAGCCACACCTGTGTCCTGTCCACGGCCGTCCCCCCACCGGATGCACAGCAAAGCTCACTCTCCTGCCGAGGTGCCCCAAGGCCAGCAGAGGCTGCCACCAAGGTGTCTGGGGAAAGGTTATTGAGTGAATGAGTGAATGAATGAATGAATGAATGGCAGTGTGAACAGAGTGGGCGACAGGAGAGAACAAGCCTGTGGACGCCACTTGGGCAGCCCAGCAGCTCTTTGCTGAGCCCGATCGGTGCTGGCTTCCTCCACGCACAGCTGTCAGACCTGGAAGGGGGTCTTGGGCCACCTGACCCAGTCCCCTCGTTGTAATGATGGGGAAACTGAGTCCCAGAGTCACACAACTGCCACTTGGGGTCCCCAGCACGGGCTGCCTCCAGCAACCCCACATTCCCTCCCAAGGACCCTCCCTCTGGGGCCTCCTTCCGAGCATCCCTCCCCTGTCTGGGGCCCCAGCACCCCCGGCAGTCAATCCAATAAACCCCTCCAACACTGGCCTCTGCGCTCATGTGGGGCCACTTGTCTTCAAACAAGGTTCTGGAGAAGACAGCACTGAACCCAGAGATGTGTCTAGGGAAGGTCGGCCACGGCCCAGGGTGCTGCTTAGGGCCAAAAGTGACACCACAGGCCTGGCTGACCCTGCCCAGGGTCCACTCGGTGAGGCTCAGGAGAGAGCCTCGGATGGCCCCTTCGGAGGCCACATCTCCTCTCCCTGGACCCCACTGTGGAATAAGAGGATGGGGCCAGAGGGCCTCTGGGGGCCCCACATCTCAGCCCCCCGCCTCCACCACTCACCCTGCAAAGACATGGGGTCTCCCGGAGGCTGGAGATCTCCGGCAAGCACCCTCTGCCTTGCTGGTGGCCTTCTTCACCAGCACTGTTCGTGCCCCCTCCTGCCGCAGAGACTTTCCTCCGTGTTGAGCCACCCCCAGACCGCCCTCTCCACAGGGACCACCTCCACACCATGCCCTCCTCCGCACCCCACCCACTGTCCACCGGGCCGGCCATCCTTGCCAAGTTCTGCATTTGTCCCTCTTTGGGTGGAGAAGAATAGCCCCTTGCCCTAGGGCCAACTAGCCTGGCAAGGAATGACTGTGCCCAAAAAGAAGGCCCCCGAGGGCAGGTTGTTCTGTGACCCAGGCATTCAGGAGACCAGCACACAGCCATAACCCACCCAGCTCCAGCAGGACGATTCTGGCCCAGACTGTGAAGAGGGCATCCACTGGGTCAGAGTCGTGAAGCCATGGGCTTCTGGGTTTGGCTCAGGTGGTCCCTCCTCCTGGCCTCCTCCTTCCCTCCAGCAGTGCTCTCCAACAGAGACCACCAGGTACCAGGGACGACCAGGGCAGGGTGAGGGCCACTGCTGTGATCGGGTGACAATCTAGACACGCCAGGCTCCTGGGGAAGGGGAGTGGGCAGCTGTGGAGGACAGCGCTGCACTGGGGCTCTGGAGTGCAAGTCAGGCCCAGCCTGGCCACACCTCTCTGAGTCCCGGTCCCTCCCCTGAAATCGACACCCGGGTCTCTTCCTCCAGGGTGCGTTGGGCTGGTCAGCCAGGCCATGGCTGTGCAAGGGCTTTGGGAGTTGTAGAGTCCCCTCATCTGTGAGTCAGGGCCTTTTATCTTGGGGCCCGGCTCCCCTGGGGTGGAGCACACACACCGTTCAAACAGGCTGGGAGGTGGATCCCCACTCAGTAAGCCCTACAATCCTGTGATTCTCAGGATAAAATTAGACATGTCGTTTCACAGAAGTGTACAAAAACCAAAGGACTGGTGCTGACGATGCTTGGCAGGCACGGCCCTGGGGTGGAGCTGTGGTAGACCCGCTGGCTGCCCCCATCCGGAGGGGACAGGGCTCAGGGGCCCGGGCTCCAGTCCTGGATCCCCACACCGCTCTTCCGACCAGCGTGTAGACATCCCATTCCCTGCTCTGAATCCGTCCCTGCTGGAGACACCGAGAGCCGCTCCTGTGTCCTGAGCCGCACCCTGACTAACACTGCAGGTGCCTGGAGGCCGGAAGCTTCTGTCCCACCTCCCAGCACCTGCCCAGCTCCCCCGAGAGGCGAGGACTCTCCACAGTTCTGGCATTCCTGCTCATCTCCCAGCACAGGACACTGGGAAGACGTTTGCTTAAGAGACAGCCTTGCAGCCCAGAGATGATGCCTCCCTAAAACCAGAGACCCCTGAGATAGTGCTCGAGAGCGGGAGATTTGCTTCCCTTCTGGGGTAAAAGGCAGCATCTTCCTTGCAGACCAGGGTTGGGCAGGGTTGCCAGCAGCCCCCTCACGTGGTCAAGGGTCTCCTGAACTCGGGCTCTTGGGCTGTGACCCAGACCTGCTCCGTTCGGCCCCTATGGGACGTGGGGCAAGGAGGCCTGATGACAGCATTTTGTGCCACGAGTTATACATTGTCGAGATCCGCTAGGGCCCTGTCTCCTTACTGGTCGAATTTATGGAAGTGCGGCAAGCGAATGTGACCACGGCCTGACCACTTGACCCCCCAGCACCTCTCGGGGCCCCAGCCTTTCCCCCGACTGGCCCGCACCTCAGCACGGCCCCACACGTCCTGCCTCCCCGAGCTTCCCCCGCGTCACTCTCACCCTCGGCCTTACAGTCCAACCACGCTGCTCCCTGACGGCCAAGCAAGTTCCTGCCTCAGGGCCTCTGCATGTGCTTAGCCCTCTGCCCAGAACACCCTTCCCCAGGCCATCACACGACTAGCTCATTCCCACCCTTCGAGGGGTCTCAGACTAAATGTACCCTCCTCAGAGAGGCCTGCCCTGGCCACTTTCCCAAAATGGTCATTCTCTCTCCCTGCCCCTATTCATGCATGCATTCACACATTCATTCCTTCATTCCCCAGTATTCACTGGGCCCCGCCGTGTACAGGCACTGTCTGGGCACTCAGGACAGAGCTGAGAACAGGACACAGAGCTCCTGCAGTCATAGAGTTTAAATTCTAATGGGGGAACCGAAGAGGAAATGAAACGCACGAACACATGTTGGGCTCTCGGGTGCTGGGGGGAAGGGCAGCAGGGGAGCAGAGCTGGGCGGACGCAATGCCTGTTCTGTTATCCGATGGTCTTTCTCGTCTACGTGTCGCATTAGTCCAGGTCCTCTGAGAAGCACACGCCAAAACGAGATCAAAGTGCAGGGAAATGCCCTTGAGAGACAGTGGCGCCAGGGGGCGTCAGCTGTGACACGAGTGTGGCCTCACTCAGCCAGTTGGGTGGAAGCATCCCAGGCCCTGTGAGGTCTGGGAAGGGTCTGGAGGCTGTCAGGGAGTCCTCGAGTCAGAGCTGGCGGTCAGAAGGGTCCCAGGCATCCCAGGGACAGGCCTGCCTCAGTGTCCCTCCATGTTGGGAGCAGCCGTGGGAAGCGTGTCGATGGGTTCAAGCAGGACCCTGGGCGATTACGCACCCTGTAGTCGAGTCCACCTGGCACATCCCAGGACCTGCCTTGTGTTTGCGTGTAGATTGTCTCCCCCTAAAGTGAAGTCGTCAGAGACAGGCGCCCCAGCTGTGCCCCCAGCCCAGCGCTGAGCTGGCACGCAGACACTTAACCGAAGGGTGATGGAGTTCGTGGTAAGCAGCGAACATGGCCCCCAGCCCTCTCACCCTGTGTGCACCCCCTCTGCAACTCAGCGGCTCCTCATCAGGAAGTGGAGTCTCTTTCTCCGCCCCCCATGGAAGCGCAGCCAGGCATCAGCAAACGAGATGCCAGCAAAGGCTTGAAAAGCACTGGTGCCTGGGGCTTGCTCTCCCCGCCCGCGGGAAGCCTGCCCCCTCCATGTGCGCTCGCCTGGGCTGGACTGCTGGGTGGTGAGACCCATGGCCAAGTCGTCCCCATCCGCCAGCTGACATGCAGTCCAGCACCAGACGGGGGAGGGAGGCCATCTAGCCGACCCAGCTCCAGCCGAGCCACCAGCTGACCACAGTGACCAGCCAAGCCAGCTCCGACCAGAGAAGCCGCCCACTCAATCCAAAGACTGAGAGCTGGAGAAGACAGTTGGTGCTTTAAGCCACTAAGTTGTAGGGGTTTTTACACGGCCAAAGCCAACCGGCACCGTCTCCTCTCCCTCGGGGTCTCCGTACGCCCTGGAGGTGGAGTTTGAACACAAGACCCTGGTCCATCGGGAGATGCTGCCGCCTCCGGGCAGAGCACTGGGCCTCGAGCTCCGTTGGCGCCCTCCTTCATCAAGTGCGTATGTTCAGTGGCTCAGGTTTGTTTGGTGTGCAGAATTCCACGTGGTGATAATGAACACGCCGCCATGTGCCACCTGGCTTTCTGAACTGGAAGACAGACGGCTCCGTGATGCCTCACCTCCCCGTTCTCACTGAGGCACCACCATGGGAGTGCAGGTGGAGAGGGGTGCTGCCAACATTTCTCAGCTGTTGTCACTCTGTGAAGATGTCCTCCTCTCTCTTTAGTGTCTCTGTGGACTCATAGATACTTTTCATTCGACGCTCGTTGTCATATTTCCCAAGTTTGGCCACTGGGAGCCCCTGCAGCCTGGCCCATGTCCCTCGACACAGCCTCCTCAGTCCCTGAGGGCTTCTGCGCTTTCCGGCTGCGTGCTGCTCCAGGCGCATGTCGGCCCGGATCTGGAGTTGGCCTTTCTCCCAGGAGCCCTGGCCCCGCGCATAGGATGGGGCTCCAGACACCATGGCTGAGCTCCATGCTGCTGGGTCTCAATCCTTTTAGCTCCTCTCAGCGCTCAGAACTAGGAAATGGACTGTCTATTTCATCGTGAGTTCTGCCATTGCTTCTGACACAAGCCCCCAGGGTCCTTCCTCATCTTCCCCAGCTGTGCACTCAGTGTCCACATCTCCCACCAGCCGCAGAGGTTCCCAAGAATGTACTTCACTTTCTCGTGAATACACGTAGAATAGTTTCGGAATTGTTACAGCGGTACCACTACTTCAACAATAAACCTATGAAGGGAAGCTCAAGATTTCTTCCCGGTTGGTACCCCATGCTCAGAAAAGCTACTTGGAATCTTCCTTCTGTCTAGTTACTTTATCAGTTTATTTAGGTTCAGAGGTTTCTGTTTGAATTCAGTTTTGCCTTTTTATTCTTGTTGATTTAATCATATTTTCTGAATATGAAAAACAGTTACAAGGTTCAAAAGTCAAAACAATATTAAAAAGATACTCAGAGAATTCTTTCACCCTAACGGTCACCACATGCACTGAGTCTGGGTTTTCCTTCCTTTCTTTTTGCAAAATAAACCTTGATAGGTGATAGACAAAGAGATGGACTGCATGTGTGTGTGCACGCGTGCATGTGTGTACACTCCTGTCTCCCGCTGCTTTCCTCCTGAGTCACAGCACACCCTAGACACTCTTTCGTACTTGCCCGCCTCACCGCCCAGCCCAGCCGGCATCACACCACTGCCGCCCCGAGACCGTCCTCCAGACCTGTTGCAGCGCATTCTGCTCCACGGTGTGGCTGTGCCAGTTTGCATAACTGGTCTCCTATGACTGGCCAGTACTGGCTGTGGCAAACAAGGCTACAGTGTGTCACCCACACGCAGACATTGGTGCCCATGCGCAGACGTGTAGCCTCCTGGAGAAACTCCTAGGAACTGGAGTCGCTGGGTCAAAGGGTAAACAATTTGTTAGACATCGCCACATTCCACTCCCTGGGGGTGCACCCTGCTCCCTCCCACCGTCCTCGTGTGACAGCTTGTCTCCCAAGGCTTGTCGACAGTGCTCTGTCACGCTTGAAATTCTGCCAATCTGAGACGAGGGAAACTGCATCTGAGTGTAGTTTTGTTGGCGTTTCTTTATTATGAGCATCTTTCCATGTGTTTAAGAGCCATTTGTCTATCTTTCTCAAGCAAGTGATTGTGCATGTCTTCTATCCACTTTTCTACGGAATTCTGGGGTTTGTATTCAATTGGTTTTAGCTGGTCACACACACCAGGAACAGGAGGTGAAGAGCGAGATCAGACATGCCCAGAGAAGACCAAGAGTGTGACACCCTCCACAGACGGCCGGGGGACCCACCCAGAGAGGAGGATGGTGGGCGCATCACCGGCTCTGGGTGGAGCAAGGGCAGTTCCAGCCACAAGCCCAACTCAGACCGGAGTTCACACTTGCGGGGGGCCCGAGAAACCCCAAGCCAAACATTTAAACCCCAAGCAACACAAGCTCTGGCAGAAACAAAGGCAACCCCTCTCCAGAGAAAAACATTTTAAACCCAGGCCTCAAAGAACTCCTGCCGATGGAGGTCCAAGGATCGGGGGCTTGCCGTGAAAAGCAACACAACACACCAGACAAAAGCTACGCTGAGTGCGTCAGCAAAGACAGACTGCGGAATTGGACCCACAAAGACAGAAGATACAGGAATTACCCAGTGAGGAATATACAGAATAAAAATTGTCTATTTAAAGTGTTTGAAGAAATAAAAGCGGATTGTGATGGAAGCACAGAGATTATCACAACCCATAATCTGGACAGATTTAAAAAGAGAGCAGAAGTTAAAATTTGGTCTACATTAGAAACTCAAATGTGTTAAATAGAAGATGAAACCCAGTTGAAGAGAGATTGGAGAACTGGAAGACTAATCTGAGGAAGTTGCCCAGAATGTGGCATGGAGACTCCCAGAGAGGCAAACTACGAGAAGCTGAGAGGCCTAGAGCGAGCACACCCAGCAGGACCGAACTGAAGTTCCGGAAGGAGCAGGTCTGAAGCCAGATCCCCAGCAGCACAACCTGCAATGAGCAGCCATCAGTTAGATCCCTGCTCCCGGGAAACCCTGGCGGAGGGCAGGGGGAGCAGGACAGGAAACAAGAGCCAAGCAAAGGTGGGATTCGGGCAGCGCTGGCCTCCGCCAGATCCAACAGGAAGAGGGGTCTGGAGTATAAAATCCACCTCGGAATTGGTCCTGCCTCTAGACGGGGGAGCTGGCTGTCACACCAGCCGGCCATTGGTCAAGAGTGCCCCCGGGGACGTAGACCCCCAGCCTGCGCAGCTCCACCTGCTGGGAGACGTCCTCCACGGGAGTCCCAGGCGTACCACAGCCGGCGGAGGGGCTCGCAGGAGTTGTGAAGGAGATTCGGGGGATCAGGGTGGAGCACCCACAGTCAGAGGGGGAGAGCTGGGTAGTAATTGAAGAGATTATTATAGCCGAGATTTCCCCAGAATATTTTAAAGGCGTGAACCCTGAGGAAGGAAGATTGAGGAGGATAAATAAAAATAAATCCACCTCTAGATACATCAGAGGGAGACCACAGACTATCAAAGACAAAAGGAAAATTTTAAAAACAGCCAGAAAACAGAAGTCAGATTGCCTACCAGCACCGAAACGCTAATTGCTGTCTTCTCAGCTGCCAACTGAAGCCAGAGATGTTGGAATCACGTTTTCAAATGCTGGGGGAAGTGAGTATCAACCTGGAACTCTAGACCCAGGGAAGCAACCTTTTGCTTCAAACAAACCCAAGAACTGAGAGAGTTGAGCACTCGCAGACCCTCCTGAGAGCCACAGGTTGTACTTCAGGGAGAAGGAAAACACCCCGGGCTGGCAGTGCTCCATCCAGGAGCTGGCACTCGCGTGTCCCAGCCGGAAGCCCTGGCTTCACCCCACCTGCCCTGCTCCCTGAAGGCTCAATGAGCCCAGGTCACAGCCAGATGGCTGGGAGAAAGCATAGTCCTGTGGTCAGGTGGTCGTCACATCCCTCCCAGGAGGTTGCAGGGTGTGGGGAGGAGAATGGGGATGGAGGTAGACCTGCCCAGTCCCCATAGGGAGGGGGACAAGGAGGCTGCACAGGTGCACAGTCTGCGGGAGCAGAGGAAGGGCAGTGTGGGGCTGACGGGGTCATGCAGGGAGATGCAGGGGTCCCCAATTCCCGTCTGCCCCACCCTAGGCGCCTCTCCCCACCAGCAGGGGAAAGAACTGGGAGCTGCAAAATCACATGCAAACTACAGAAAATCACATGCAAACTGCGTGCAAAAGAGGGGCACAGCCTGGGATCCTCAGGAATGGCCTCAGTGCTGGTTCCCAGAGCCACAAGCCCCCAGGACACAAGCCCACAGGGCCGCCAACACCCCCGGCACCCGCAGCCAAGGGTCATGTCAAAGGGAAAACAACCCAAGCTGCACAGCCAGGAGAGCTGGGAAGAGACGAAATGCATGCATCCTGGGTGGTTTCCTGGGCAGAAAAGGACACGAGGCGATCTGGACAAAACGTGGGCTCCTGTCGAGGACGGTGCATCCGTGCCAGCTCACGATTGTGACAAGTGAGCCGCGCTCACAGAAGGCATCAGTAACGGGAAGCTGGTGCCGGGTTTCAGAAACTCGCGGCACCATCTTCCCAACTTTCACGTAAAGCTAAAACTGTTCTAAAAAATAAAGCATATTTTTTAAGTGTAAAATAAAATAATTCTTTTAGAAAGTAAACAATTCCGTCAAGTCTCCTACTGGAAATCCCCCGTGGGTCCCCGTCCCCTGGAACGAAACCCACTCCCTGACCAGCCCCCGCTGGCCTCTTCAGCTGTAGATCCCGCTCTGCTCCTGCAGGGGGGGACGTGCCACGCCCACTGTGGACACCCAAGGGTCTGCAGCTGGTCGTGGACGTCACCGCCAGAAAGGCCCACCTCTGTCTGCCTCCAGCAGACCAGCGGGGAAAGGGCCCGCCTCACCTTCCACTCCAACACCCCGCAGGTACAGCTGCGCCCCGGCTGCAGGGGCGTCAGGAAATGTCAGGATGGCCACTGGGAGGAGCGCCTGGGTGCAGAGCGGCCCCTCGCCCACGCTCCCCAGGGCGGTAAGAACCTCCCTAGGGGAGAGGCGCACATCCCGAGAATTCCTGCAGCTGCGGCCAGAGTGGCCTGCCCCCCACTCCCCCCATGCACCAAGAACTCCTCTGACTGAGACAGGGGAAAAGAAATTGGACAAGATAATTCAGGGAGTTCCCTTGAAAGTTTTGGACTTTGGCTTTCCACGAGGAGTGCAAGAAAACGTATTTCATTTTACCTTCTTTGAACTGTAATCTGCAAGGGGATTTTGTCTACGAATTTTTCTCTCCAGAAACGTGGTCATGGAAGATTTATGCTCATATTCGGGCTGTGTAATTCTGGAAAGTCTTCACGTTGCTGTCACAGAACCCTTTCCACGTCATGTGGACAGGGGGGCGGACACCATGGGGGACACAAATAGGTGGGTGAATTGTCAGCTTTGGTACCAAGGGTCCTGGGGGTCGGCTTCACTCGTCCTGGGGGTGAAGCCGGGCCACCCCTGACACTGGGAGTGGCCTCATGGAGAGATAAGGCTGTCCTCCCGCGGGGGCAGCTCCCCCACCAGCTGACCAGGGTGTAATGGCGAAGCCATTGGTAGGGAGACAGAATGTGGAGAGGTGGGGGGGCCATCCCCCCGCTCCTGAGGCTCCTCCCACAGGGAGGAGATCCATCGCTCTAACTCCTGTGTCTCCACACGGGGAGGGGTTGGTAAATCAGAGCAGGGTCCCCTGGGTAGTCAGCCCACCCGCCCGTCTCACTCGGGTTCGGGCGGGTCGCTCCCTGGCCTCCACCCTAAGGTGTGTCCTCTGACCCATGTCTGTCGGGAATAAAGGGCTGACCTGCGTGGTGACCTCTGTGGGCCCCTTGCTCTATACACAAATGTTAGAAATTACATTTTACAACTGTATTGGTATGAAGAAGAATATAATCCTGAGAGGATTGTGTTTTCTTCTGATTTTAAAAGGATTTCAAACATTGTCACGGCCCCTAAAAGCCTCATGGGCCCCGGCACGGAGCTGGCTGTGCCGAGGGGAGAAGGCGCCCCGTAACGGCGGTTTTTTAGTGTCCAAGCTCCTGCCTTCTTGGCTTATTTCTCGATGGGTTCAGGACTCAGAACGGAAGAGAGGGCTACTTCCTGGGCCCCTCGGAGACCCCGGCAACTCTCTATCCCATCTCACTGTTTTATTTTCTTTACAGCACTTACCACCATCTGAAACCATCCCGTTTATTGTCTGCCTCCCCCACCAGGAAGCCCAGTCCAGAGAGCAGGGCCCATGGCTGTCCTGAGTAACTGCTGGCCCCCCAGCACCTCGCAAAGCAGGTGTTCTGTAAATAACTGTTGGACGGATGGATGATGAATGAATGGGTAAGTGGATGGGTGGGTGGCTAGATGGATGGGTGTGAGATGGGTTGGATGGAAGAAGAGAGGGAAGGAAGGAAGGAAGGAAGATGGGTAGGTGGACGGGTGGATAGATGCATGGGAGATGGGTAGATGGATGAATGATAAACAGATGGGGAAAGGATGGATGAATGGATGGATTTGTGAGTGGATGGATGGTTGGATGAATGGATGAATGGATGGGTGGGTGGATGGACAGGCGAGTGGATGGGTGAAGAGGTGGATAGATGGGTGGGTGGATGAGTGGCTGAGTGGGTGGAAAGATCACAGAGTGAAGCGTCAGCACCAAAGCAGCCCCAATGCCAGGCTTTGCATGAAGCTCTGTCAGTCTGTGCGTCACCAGCACTGGGCCGGGCACAGTGGCAGTGGGCTGAGTGGTCCTGGGGAACAAACCTAGGAGTCAGAGGGATTGAGATGACCCCCAGGCCTACCCCCCAGACCAGACCCCTCTGCAAGCCCACCCTCTCCACCTCCAGCAGGTCTGACAGCTACCCCTCCCCACCCCACCTGGGCCCCGGGACTCCTCCAGGCTCCCCTGAGCAGTCTTCACAGGGCTGTCTCCTGTTTGTTGTCATTTCCTCCCAGAAGCAGAAATGCAGGGTCGACAGTGACGCAGACAGAGCCACAACTTCTGTGAACCATTTACAGAGCTGACCGTGTGCACTTTGGACTGTTCCCCCAGGAAGCTGAAGAGGGTCTCGTAACCCCCCCCAAGGAGAGTTCCTCTCCACGAGCTCCTAGCCCCTCCCCCATGTCCCTCTCAGCTGCCCAGCAGCCCCCGCCAGCCTCCCGGGCGTCCAGCTCTGGGCCTGGCGCAAAGCAAGCTCTCAACGCACATGGACGAATGATCATCCAAGAAAGCTGGAGACTTCGTACGGTCATGAAAACACTCCTTGAGCACTGCTCCGGTGCTAGGCACCGGAGAAGGCCTAGGCAGAGAGGGGGCTCTCCAAGCAGGATCCGGAACCCACACATGAGCCAGGTGTGTGCACAAGCACGGGCAGGCCGGATTTCTTTGCGTGCAGAATGACGCAGAACGTGCAAATAGAGTGACAGAGACATAGCAGGTGCCAGTAAATGGGCACTTCCTCTCTCTCCCGTTGAAGCCAGAAAGTGACACTACAATTATTTTGCCACAAGGAACAGCCCCTTGCTTCCAACAGCCCTCCCTCCATGCAACATTCCAGAAATAGCTGCAGGAATCGACAGGGTGAGTCCCTGTGTCAGTTTCTGTGCTCCCACGCCTGTCATGGGTATGAGGCTTTGCAGGAAGGAGGTTATTTGCACCACAGGCTGCTGGGGCCAGAGCTGCCAAGTCACGAGTCACGCTGACACCAGGGAAAGCAGACGCTGGCATGGAGGGCACATTCAGAGTCTGCACCGCCCTGCCTTCTGTGAAGGTGGCCGTGGCGAGCACCCTCTCTGCATTTGGGGCAAAGGTGGACTCTCCGAAAGACAGAGCAGCTTTCTCTTTCTCTGATGGGGCCCTTGAGGCTCAGGGGACTTCAGGAACCAGGACGCGGCCGCTGCTGTTGGGGAGTGATGCTCTCCCCTGGCACCCTGGGAGACGAAGTGGGTGCTCCACCCTCTCTGAGGCAGGAGCAGGTGGCTCTGGGGCCCCTCGCTGCCCTGGGAAGGAGAGCTGGCCCAGCGCACTCGCCCAGCCCTCGGGCCCTCCCTGCAGACCGCCTGTCCTGGGCTGCCCCCCAGGGGACAGGGAAGCTCCGGGAAGCCCACAGGTCCAGACCCCAGAGGGAAGGTTCTTGTCATCACTGAGCCCATCTGTGGCAGGGGTCACATCCCACGCTGAATCCACCCTTATCGGTAATAAAACTACTTTGTCCCACATCTGTGTGTCCTGCGTCTCAGTTCTCAATTCGTCCAAACACCGCGAGGAGAGGGAAGGAATCCTCCTAACATCCCCCAGAGCCTGACTCGTGAGCTGGTGCTCTGTCCCTGTGCCATGTGGCCCCTCCAGCCGGCCCTCGGTTGCTTGGGGTGGCTTGTCATGGACAGACTGACCATTGTGACTCAAGGAGAAAGCCACATGGCCCCAAGCCCCAAGACCTGAGAAATGCCAGGCAGAGGATCTGACAGACACAGACCTGGGCTTACCTGCCACTTCCAGCTGTGTTACCCTGAGCAAGTCCCTTCACCTCTTTGAGCCTCAGTTTTCCCCTCTACAGAAACGTGGTCAAAGTCATGATGAGTAATAGCAATAATATATCTATCATGGTTTCATTGGGCTGCACCTAACAGAGCAATCCCAACAAAAGAGGCATAAATAAGAGAAACATTTCTTTCATAAGTAAAAAAATCTGAAGGGGACTGATCCAGGGAGGCGTGGCAGCTCCACAAGGTCCACAGGGACCCAGACTCCTGCCATCTCCTCCTCCCCATCCTCAGTGTATGGCCTCCATCCCCAAAGGCACTCATGGTCCAGGATGGCTGCTGGAGCTCCAGCCATCAAGACCACAGGACAGGAAGAAGAAAGTTGGAAAAATACCGGGCAGAAAAGGGTCCCTTCCAGGAGTTCCAGCTGAGTCAGCTCCTTTTTTAAGCAGGCTTCCTAGAAGCCTCACAGAAAACTTCTGCTTTTATCTCATTGGCCAAAAATCAGTCACTTGGCCCCAGTTGGCCCTACTCGCTGGCAGGGAGGGAGGCTGGGAAATGTAGTCTTTTATTCTGGCCAGCTACATGCGCAGCTAAAGCACAGGGTGTCTTCCCACGAGGAAGGGGAGCAGGAATGTCAGGGAGGATGGGTGCGTGTATGAGGTCGACCCACAATAAATGGAGTTGCTGCTGTTGCTGATCATGTCAGCGTCCCCCAGAACGTCCACCACCGCCTTCCTGCTGGGGTCAGCCACACATGTCACACCCCACCTGGACCAGCGTCCAGCCCAAGCGGGTCCTCCCTGCAGCCTAGAGGGGGCCAGGGGGGACCAAAACCGCGTCCAGAAACAAGGACTGATGGGCGGGGCTGGTCTGAGCAGCCCAGGTGTCTCAGTCGGCAGGGGACGGTCCTGTAGGCTTCAATCTCTCCCTCGGCCCTTTCTTCCCTGTCCTCTCCCTCCTCACTCATTTCCTCGCTGTGGACTGAATGTTTGTGTCCCCCCACATTCATCTGGGGGAGCCCTACGCCCCAGTGTGGTGGATGTGGAGATAGGGACTTTGGGAGGTGCGTAGGGTTAGATGAGGTCACGAGGGTGGGGACCCTGGTGGGGTTAGATCCCGCAATGCACCCACCAAGGAAAGGCCCCGTGAGAACATAACCAGGAAGAGCGCTCACCAGGTCCACCACACTGGCCCCTGGTCTCGGACGCCCAGCTCCAGGACCATGAGGAGCAAATGTCTGCTGTTTGAGCCCCGATCTGCGGCGCTCTGCTTCGGGCAGCTGACCGACACCCCCTCCTCCCACCTCTGGTCCAGGAAACAACACCCATCCCAGCATCTGGCCAGGTCGAGCTCGGCCTCTCTGGAGGGACACACACCCTCTCCCTAAGGAATCAGAGCAGGGAAGCCCTGGAAGGGGGGCGGGAAGCCCGGGACGCCTGCTGCTCCCGCAGGAGACAGACCGCCCGCTGAGGACCAGGGCTCTCGCAGACAAGCCTGACCCCAGGCTCCTCCGCCCCGCAGCCCTTTCGGGCCCCAGAGTGGGTGAGCTCAGAGTCGGGGCGCCGGGCTGCCGTCTTTCATGTTGGTCCTGCACAGGGGCCCGTCTCACACTCACTCTGGTACCCGAGGGGTGTCCCGCGGGTGTCGCAGTGTCGACAGAGAGAAAGAGCCCCCTTCTCCTACAGCTGTCTGCTTACTCGGTTATTCAGGGACACCTGAAATGTCTAATGAAAAATCCAGTTTTCCCAACAGTTTACCATGGAAACCCTCCAGCATACAAAAGAGAAGAACTGTTCAGTGAACGCCCACATACCCTCCACCCAGACCGTCGCCGCTTTTCAAACTTGCTCTGTCCCATCTCCGTCCACCTATCTGTCCCTCTATCCATCCAGAAATCTGCCTTATTTCCAGTCACTTTTGCGAGTCAGGTGTTGTCAGCTTCACCTCTAAACAATTCAGCACACGTGTCACCAACTAGAGTTCAACATTTCTCTACAGTTTTAGCTAGAATTTACGAAGAGTGACATACTAGTTTCCTGGGGCTGTGGTTACAAAGCACCACAGGCTGCGGTGGGGGTGGGGTACTTAAACAACAGTCCTGGAGGCGGAAGTCCGAGACCAAGGTGCTGGTAGGGCTGGTTCCTTCTGAGGCTGTGAAGGAGCATCTGTTCCAGCCTCTCCCCCAGCTTCTCGGGGTTTGCTGGCATCCTTGGCGTTCCTTAGCTCGTAGATACATCATCTTGAATCTATGCTCTCATCCTCACATGGCCTTCTCCTTGTGTTCGTGTCTGTGTCCAAATTCCCCCCTTTTATAAGGACACAGTCATATTGAATTAGGGCCCCCTGCTCCAGCATGACCTCATCGTAACTAATTACATCTGCAATGACTCTATTTCCAAATAAGGTCATATTCTGAGGTGCTGGGAGTCAGGACTTCAGCATATGAATTTGGGGAGGACACAATTCAACCAGTAACGGTGAAAGGTACAAATCTCAAGCACACACTCAAAGAGTTTGACAAATGTGAACCCCACCAAGGCACAGAACAGGGCCACCGGCCCAGATGCTCCCCCTGGGCCTCCTCATCAGTCCTGCTGCCACACCCACCAGAGGCAAGCGCTGCCTGACTCTTCTGACCCGAGACCCCACAGCCCTTTCTAGACCTTCACACAAATAGAGTCACGCCAAGCTGTCTTTATGGCAGCCGGGGCCAGCAGTCACTCGTGTGCCAGCACACCCCAACCACAGCCTGGGACTCTAGACCTCAGGGGACCCTGTTCAGCTGCTAGACAGGTGTCGGTGCAGAATAACCAATAACCATCCTGTGGCCGAGAGGGACGTCAGGTGCCTCTGCCTGAGCCCGTGAGGACTCTAACCCGGGAAGGCCATCTCCACACAGGAGGAAAGCATTCTGGAGAAGCGTGGTTTGTAACACAGTTTTGTACTTTTCTAGAACAAGGAACATACATTAAACACGCCCAGGACACATAGTCATCAAAGTTTCAGAGAGGCATTCAGTTGCGAATCAGCAGGTCAACATGACCCACTGTTGGGAAAGGGAACTTACCTTTGGGGGTGCTGAGGAGGGTGTAGGAGGGGAAGTACGCATTCTTACCTTAAAAGAGTGCATTCTTTTACTTTGAGATAATCTTTAATGCATTCTTCACTCTGATGGTTGAAGCAGATGTACAATGTATGTCCCACAGGCCGTAAGTCAGTTATCTTTAGCTCAAGCTGAATCACTTTTGAACCAGAATAGCTACCCCATATACCTCAACACGTGAAAATCTCTTATCACAGGAATGCCATGTGCTGAGGACTTCCGGCACCTTCTCAATTGATCCTCGCAGGATCCGTGGCCTGGCACCTCCACAAGAACCTTCTATGAGTCCAGGAGAAGGCATCCTATTCAACTATGAGCAACAAAAAATGGGCATGCTCTCCATTTTCAAAGCAGCGCTATCTTCCTATAGATGCAGAAATCTCAGCAGACAAATCTTGCCACAAACCAATGAAACTTGTAACCTGATGTTCCAACATGAATTTCAGCTCTGAAGGAAGACCACAGCAGAACGAGAATTCAGGGAAGGGAGGGCCAGACAACAAGGGAGTCTGGAACAGGAACTGGCGTCACTCAGGAAAGAGATGGAAGAGAGAGACCACGCTGTCACTCATACGTGTCCCTGGTACACCACGTGTATTCCCTAACAGAGAACTTAGCTTTGGCCCACAGCTGGCATCCTCCTTTGAGATGTTTCTCAGTGGAGCTGGGCTTCCACCTCAGAGAAATCGCAGCTGCAAACCACTCTAAAGCGGCTCTAACCTGACCCCGGGAGCAGTACCTGGGCAGAGGGACTTGGAGGTGACCTGCAGTTGCCTCTGCTTCATTACCGTACAGAAATCTCTGCCACCCCCGCCCCCAGTACCTTGCTAGGCACACTTGGTGTGGTGTGCAAAGGAGTTCGGAGGACTGTGCACGCACCAACTGCTGCTGGAAGTGTCCGCCCCTTTTCCTGAACCCTGATGACGCCACGACCCCTTGCCCTTTAAAAGTCCCCCGGTTCCCTGTCTTCGGGGAGAAGGTGTTTTAGAGCAGGAGCTCTCCCTCCTCCATTCCTCGATCAACGAATAAGGTTTCTGCCCTGCTGTTCTGAACCTGGTCTCGTTCTATTGGCTTGGGGTCACTGGTCCCTTAGGGCTCGGTAACAAAACCATTTCAGAAAGGAAGTGACAAGTAAGATGAGAGGGCAGATGCCATGGGAATCACAGAAGGGACATAAAAAAAAGAAAAAGTGAACAAATGAAAAGAAATAGGAAAGAGATTAAAAGGGATTAGAGAGATGATAGCTATAACAGCAGTAAAGAGTTCCCACATACACATAACTGGAGTCTTTCAAGGTGGTAACCAAACTGTAACAATCAGGACAAATATGCAAACTATTGTTCAAGAAAGCTTCCTTGAAACGAAGGCAGACCCGCACCTGCCCATGAAAGCACATGCCATGTACTTGAGTCCATTGGCCCAGAACGGTCAGCAGCAGGACAGAGCCGGGGAGAATTACCGGACTTTACAGGTAAAGAAATCATCTGATAGACAGGCAGACAAAAGATCAACGATCTTACAAAGGAAAGAAAACCAAGTGGAAGTCAGACTTCTCAACAGGCACATCGAATGCCAGAAGAAATAAGAGCAATACCTAGAAGACACTTGTGGGTTGAATTGTGTCCCCCAAAATATACGTTGGAGTCCCAACCCCAGTACCTGTGAACTTACATTGTTTGGACAGAGGGTCTTTGTAGATAAACTCAAGGTAAGATGAGGTCATACTCAATTAGGGTGGCTCTAATCCAATATGACTGGTGTCCCGAGAAGGAGAAACAAGACACAGACACAGGGAGAAGGCCACGTGATGGACGCACAGGTTGGAGTGCTGCAGCCACAAGCCGAGAAATGCCGGGGATGGCCAGCGACCCCAGCAGCTAAGAGAGCCTCTCCTAGAGCTCCAGCAGGAGAGCATGGCCCCGCCCACACCCCGATTCCAGACATCCGGCCTCCAGGACTGGGAGAGAGTCAACTTCTGCGGTTTGAAGCGCCCCCGTTGGCCGTGCTCGGCCATGGTGGCGCTGGGACACTGGTCCAGAACCCGAGGAAAGGAAGTCCAAGCCGAGGGTCTCACACCCAGCTTGGTGGTCGCTGGAGCAAAGGCTACAGGGTGGCTTTGAACACGCCTGCCCTCGGGAAGTCAGCGCACGAGTGTTTCCTGGAGCAAATATCGAGGACCCCTTCTCCCCTCCTAAGCACGACAGAGAGAATTTTGGCAAAGAATTGGCAGAGAGCATCAAATGGAATTAACTGCAGACATTAAAAAAATTACCAAAAGTGGGAATGAAAACAGCATAAGAGAAACCAAATGCAAGTGTGGCATGGTCCAACGTGCAGCGATAACACACCAGCCACCAATGGGAGCAATGGGGGACATGAGAGGAAACACAGGGGCTCCCAGTCATCTCCTTGGTAAGAGCTGGAAGTCAAAGGACCACAAAACGGACAAGTGGCGGTGTGTTCAGCAGCACAGAGGTAAACACTCAGAGAATGCTGCTGCCCAGGGGCTGGTGAAGGGGAGGCTGCTGAGGGACCGAGGAGATGCAAGCCCGACCTCCCCTACACGCATACAGACAACAGCCCCAGGCGCACCTGCCCATGGAGTCTTCTCCCAAGAATTCTCCTGTGAGGTGAGATGACCCTGCAGAGAACCGGCAGGGCCGCCAAGCTGTCGGTGTGGATCCTGCAACAGCAAATTCAGACCCCGTGGGAACCCCGCTTCCAGCCCACAGACATCCCCCCCATTTAATCCCAGGCTCTGCCCCAATCCCTCTCCTGTATAAAGCAATGACCCAGACACACGGCCTTGGGGGACCCACGGGAACTAAAGGGATGGGGAGCCCCAAACCCTCCTGCACCCCCAGGATCCCCAGCATGGAAGGCCCCCACCAAGCTCAAGGCCCTCTGCCCCAAACTGGGTCAGGGCCAAGGGTTACCGCTGCCCACAGTCTGGCTTTCACAGGCTGGGGCTTGACAACCCCACGTAGCCACTTCCTCCTGCGGTTTTGACCTTGAGCGGAGACAGCGAAGGACCCTGGGGGCTCCAGTAGCAAGGGTGGGTTTCAGGCTCGCTCTGAGGCTTCAGTGGGGGCCACATCCCTCACAGCGCAGAGGGGGGACGTGCACTTACCAGGCTGGGAAGGGGGAGATGCTGGGCCTGCGCAGCTGCTCCAGAGACAGGATGGTTCCCAGGGTGGTTGCTATAGCTGCCACTCAGGAAACCCTTGGCAACTGGGCTCTGGGTCCTCCAAGGCACCAGGAGAGGGAGTGTGAGCAGAGGGCGCCGAGGGGGGATTCCGGGTCAAGGTTCCCTTCCAACCCTGTGATCTGAGACGCCCAGATGCCGTTCTCCACTCGGCCCCTGCTGAGCTTTTCCCTGCGTGAGGAAGAGGCCGCTCAGGTGGAGGCAGCCCTGCAGGCAGGAGGCAACCCCCACTGAGAAGGCAACAGGGCGAGAGGTGGGTGCGGCTCATACCCGGTTCCCAGCGTGAGTGCTGCTGAGCGCTCACCAGCCCGCTCTCGGGGAGCGGAGGGCCTGATCTGCAGTGTCTGCCACTTGCCGCGGTGTCAAGACGCCCACCATGGCTGATCTCAAGCTGCCACTGTGACACGGCGCCCAAGCAGCTCTCCCTGTAGAACTCAGCTTTGAATTTCAGTCTAAATGCTCTCATAGTAAAAAGGTGGGAGGAAGAAACCACCTCTCCGAAACAATGGGTATTATTTCATCACCCACACACGCCCACCTTCCCTGGCCCCCAGGCACCACACTCCAGAACCAGCCATTGCCCCCCTCATTGCACGGGAGGCGGGAATGTCTCCCGGGTGCCCAGGAAGGGAACACGGCTGGAGAGCAGGGACCCAAGTGTTCCAGATGACTCCCCGGGGCAAGCACGGCTGTCCCCACAGCAGAGAGGCCTGCACTGGCTGTCCTAGCCTGCCCCAACCACTTCCCTCTGGTCCGCCTTCCCTCCCAGGCTGGTTCTGACTCTCAGGTCACTGGAAGGGCACAGCCCAGGGAGGCCAGATCTCCACCCACCTCAAGAAGAGTCCCTCGGTGCTGCCCTGGGGGCTGGCATTCCTGTCTCCAGTCCCTCCCTGACCCACAGGGCTCTAACAGGATCCACCCCCTCAGGACCCTTAAGGCACCATTTACACTTGAGCACTTAACCACGCTCAGGCAAGGACTTGGAATAGGTCCCAGCCCTTACAGATGAGCTAACTGAGGCTCAGAGAGGTTAAGTCACAGCCCAGCTTGCACGGCCAGGGTGCAGAGCAGGGGGACTGAGCCCACAACCCGCTCCCTTCGCACTAATGCCCAGCCTGCACCCAAGGAGCACCCAGTCCAGCAGGACAAGCTGACACAAACTCCGACGGGGTGGCCAGGTCTTGGGGGCAGCTGGCCAGGGGACAGAGCAGTGGTTTAGGCCCTCTGGGGCAGTTTACATGTTTATATCTCAGCTCTGCCTCTGGCCAGCCGTGGGGTCAGGAGGGAGGGACGGGGGTGGGGGGCGCCATGGGCACCTTTCTGAGCCATAGCTCCATTCTCCACACAATGGGGATGGTAGCACTGGCCTCGAGTATGCTGTGAGCCCAAGGGGGTGCAGGTGGGAGCTGGGTGACTCCCGCTGCACCCCAAATCCTGCTCCCCCCACACCCAACAATGGCAGCTCACTGCCTCCCCCGCAGCCTGGATGCTCCACTCAACTACATCACCCCTCGGAAAATGTAAAGAGGCCCCCGAGGCCTCATGAGAGTAATTTTCTTGCCAATTAGCCAAGAGATATGTTCTTGGAGACCCTGAGCGGCTCCGCCCTTGTCAGAGGCAAGAATTGGAATCTTTCTGGACAAGCTCAGCAGGTCTCCAGGAGTGAAGGGTGTTCCTCTCCCCAGCCCACAAGTACTCTCAGGCACCCAGAGAAAGCTCACACGTTAACATGTTAAAAGAGACCACTCATGTGACCGTCTCAATAAACGCAGAAAGAAGCATTCCATAAAATTCAATTTCTGTCCTCAAGAAAATGTCCTGACTGTTTAGGAAGAGAAAGGAACACTGAATCTGATCAGGGCTATCTGTGAACGCCCGAGCAGTAATCCGAGTTAATGGAGAAATGTTGAAAGCGTCCCCTTGGCAGGGAGACAGACACTGGGTGACACTGCTGTCCAGGGTCAGTCTGGACGGGGCAGACGGTGCCCTGAGTCGGGTAAAGTTTTAAAGAAAGAAACAAAACTGACTTTATTCACAGATGACATGGCTGTGTGTGCAAGAGAGTGTAAGAAGCTAAAGAGAAATTGTCATAATTAACAGGGAGCTCAGCAAAGTGTTGGATTCAAAATCTAGGTGCAAAGATCAACTTTATTTCTGCATATTAGCAACAATGTTGGAAAAATAAAATTTCATAAGTAGACATTATATCAACATCAAAAATATCAAAAATCTAGGAATAATGTATAAGATTGCTATAAGGAAAATTATAAAACTTTATGAGAGACGTTAAAGAAGGTCTAAATAAATGGAGACACCATGTCCATGGAGTAGACTCAACGTAGATTCTCCCCAGGTTTATTAGTTCTTTCCAAACTGATTTATACAAGCAAAGACATTTCTATCCAAATCCCAATCAAGTTTTTGTGGAACTTAAAATACTGACTCTAAGATTTATATGGAAATACAAATTCACTTCGGCAAACATTTACTCTCCGGGTACTTGGGATGTATGGGAGAATAAAATCAACAAGGTGCCGCCTGGGGCAGCTTTCGTTCTGGCAGGCGAACGTGAGAGGCGAATTTCCCAGGGTGGGGAAGGGAACGAACGCTGCGGGGAAGACGAAGAGCAGAGCAGGGTGAGGGGCGCCAGGGCTGCAGGGGCCGGCAGGAGGGCAGTTTGCAGAACTAGATGGCCAGGGTGGGCCTCACTGAGGGAGACATTTGCAAGGCACCAGAAGAGCTGAAACACGGAGCCATGAAGGGCGGGAGGACATCCTCCACCAGCTTTCAGCGCGTACGAGGAGGCTTCACCCAGACAGGGTGGGATCCGCGCGGGGAAGACTCATCAAAGCGTGGAACAGAAGAAAAATCCCAGAAACAGACCCTTGTCTACACAGACACTTGACTTGAGACAAAGGTGGTGTGGCACGGCAGTGGGGAAAGAACAGACTTTTCACTAAATGGTGCTGGGACAATAGGCTATTTATGAGGGAAAAAGGTGAAATTGTGCTCTTACCTAAAACCATCCTCAAAAATCAGCTCCAGGTGGATTGAAGACTCAGTTGTGAAAGGCAAAGTCATAAAGCAATTGGAAGATAACAGAATATATTCACGGTCTTGAGGTAGGAAAGGATTTCTTAAGAAAGACACAAAAAGTAGTAAAAATCAAAGGAAAATATTGATAATCTCAAGTATGTTAAACTGTCTGCACATCAAAAGACACCATTACAAGAGTAAAGCCAGGCCAGAAGATATTTGCAGCACATAGAGCTGACAAAAGAACCAGCCCTGATGGCCTAGTGGTTAAAGTTCGGCGTGCTCTGCTCCGGTGGCCAGGGTTGGGTTCCTGGGCGCGTACCTGCACTACCCGTCTGTTGGCAGCCATGCTGTGGGGGCGGCTCACACAGAAGAACTAGAAGGACTTACAACTAGAATATACAACTATGTACTGGGGCTTTGGGGAGAAAGAAAAAAAAGCTGACAAAGTACTACTGTCTAGAATATATAAAGAGCTTCAATAAATCAGTGAGAAAAGGTAAAAACAGTAATAGAAAAAGTGGGTGAAAGACCTTGAACAGGAACTTCACAAAAGAGGAAATCCGGGTGGCTAATATAGACGACAAAGTGCTGGACCGCATTAATAGTCAGGAAAACGCAGTTTAACCTGTAGGGAGATGTTCTTGAGAACCCCAGGGGGGCCTGGCCCGAGGATGTCAAGGATTGGCCATAAGTTGGACCATCAGTTGCACCACTCTCTGCCGACGAGCATGTGGATGCCTGGAAAACCATGCTGACTCATCCATTAAAGCTGAAGAAATGCAAACCACATGACCCAGCAATTCCACTCCTAGGCAAATATGCCAAAGAAATGCAGGCTTGTGTGCACCTGTTCTTAGCAGCATTGCCAACAATTGCCAGAGATCAGAAACAAGCCAGATGGCCATCATCAGCAGACCGGATGAAGGAGGTGCAGTATACTCCCACAATGGAATACTATACAGCCCTGAGAATGTGGAAACCAGAGCTACTCGGGACATGGATAATTCTCGTCAATGTGACATTGATGGAGGGAAAAAGGGCACAAAAGATACGTGCAGTATGATCCCACTTATATAAAGTGCAAACCAAACCATATTGTTTAGGGGTGCAATCATTATTGTAAGACTATACAGAAATGCAAAGGAACGATCATGACAAAAAATAGAATAGCGATTCCTGATTAAGGCTATTGGGAAGGGAGGGGTTTGGGGTCAGGAGGGGTTCCTGGGGGGCCAATAGCCTTCTAGAGTTTGAGTTACATCTGCATTGGCAGGACGTGCTCCAAAGGCAGTTCACGATCTCTGTGACCTGCGCCCCGGGTAGGGTCCTCCGAGTGGTCCTGCAAGGCAAGCATCTCCGTTTAGAGACGAGGACTCAAGTCGCAGTGGAACACACTCTCTTCTGCTGCCTTGTCCCGGGTCCACGCTGAGGGAGGCCAAGTCCCTCGGTCCTGAGACGACACAACGGTCAACACCAACTGGTGACTGCTTAGCAGAATAATTTGCTTTTTTCCCCGTGCGCTTACCTTGGACTGGGAGCCCCCAGGGTGGACACTCTGGTTGTCTGTTCATTGCTGTGTCCCCGGCCCCAAAAGCAGAGCCTGACACACAGTGAGTGCTGAGCAGTATTTGTTTAGTGAATGAGTGACCCTCTGGCTTTATGGCAAATACCATAGAAACCAACCCTAGAATTGGGGGTGTGAGGGGGCAGGACAAGACGAAGGAGAATCATCACTGTCATGCAGCCTCATGTCCTGGGTAAGATCAGCCAACACAGGTTCAAACCCTGGCTCTGCCAATTTCTAGCTGTTTGACCTTGGACAAATGACCTCACCTCTCTAAACCTTCATTTCCTCCTCTGTAAATGGGGGTGTAGTCTCTCCCAACAGAACACTTCCTGGCAGAATGCCAGACACCCACCCGACCCAAGTTCTTCCTCCCTCCCCCGTGAGCAGGAGGCCCAGCTGTGCTGTCCCCATTCAGTAGATGGCTGCTCAGTCCTGAGAAGTGGTGTGAACTTCCTGGAGTCATCCACATGTCTCTCTTGTCATCAGAAAAGAGGCCGCTTATGTCATCAAGGAGAAAAAGTCCTTTTCCCCAAGTTCCACAGCTCACTGAGACGGGGCCTTGGGAATTGGGCTGCTTAATAAAGTGTTAGGTTCGCCGGTGGCAGTGCCAGCAGGCACTAAGCACAGGTTCGCACCAGAGACCTGGTGGCACGCTGGGCCTGGCCACTGCATATGCCCCAGCGAGGGCGCTGAGCCCAAAGCCAGTTTAACTGCACCTTGGTGTCGCAAAGTTATAGTCACACAAAATTACCTAAGTGCACGTCGCTTTAGGGGAGGCTGGAGCGGAGGAGGATGAACTCTTACAAAAACGTCAACTTTTCTAAAATGTGTTTTCAGTAATTGCTGTTCTGTGCCAAGTTTCAGCCTGGTGGGAGTTTCATGTCGGAATTACTAAGTAGGAGTTTATAACGGACAAGTTAATCGTCCTTGCGTAGGGGTGAGGTGCTGAGTGGAGATCCGGGTGCCCAGGTGAAGTGCTCCCTGGGCCTGCCAGAGCAGGAGGCCCCAGTAAGGAGGAAAGGCACCGGAGCAGGGGACCAGGGGAAGGCAGGGGAGGGGTTCCCATGTCCCCACCACAGGCACACACCTTGGGGAGGAGTCTCCAGGCCAGCCCTTACCCCCTTGGGACCACGACGCCTGAGCCTCAAAAACATTGGGGGAGGTTGGAGGAAAACTGTCTGGAGCCTGGAAGAGTGGTTCAGAGCTGCCTTCTTTCCCCCAGCCCCAGCCCCAGCCCCCCTCCTCAGCCGGCAGATCCCACCTGAGTCTCTCTGAGGCCTGTTCTGGACCTGGAGTGGGTATGAGACATGCACCTTCTACTCCTTTGCCCCACCATCACCAGGGACTTTGTGGCACCTTGTTTTTGAGAAAAGGCAGCATATTCTAGGACTGAGCTGGGATCAACAGAATTCATCATGTATCTGTCCATCCATCATGCATTCATCCATCATTCATCCATCCATCCACCCACCCTTCCTTCCATCCATCCATCCATCCATGATTCAATCACCCATCATTCACCCACTCTTCCATTCATCCATCCATCCATCATCCATCCTTCCATTCCACAAACCTTCATTGACCACCAGCTCTAAGCTGAGCCCCATGATGGGCAACAGGAGACAGAGATGCAGGAAACACATTCCCACTCCCAGAGAACATGTGGTCCAGAGGGAAGAAGACATGGACAGACGCACAAGACAAAGATGCATAGAACGGCCAGTCTGTGGCCCACATCCTGGGGGTTCAACTGGGTTGTTCTAAGGAAGAGAAGACGTGGGGGAATAGGCAGTTGCTGCCAACAATGTTGGGTGTCCACCGTAACAGCTGGCAGGGGCGAGGGAGGACAAGGGGGCTGAAGAACAGTAGAAACGTGGTAGGGTCTGTGGAAGGTAAATCCCAGCAGGTGCAGAATTGTTGAGGGAGGACTCTGGGTGAAGTCAACTGGAAAGATAGGTGGTGACTGCTGAGCGGATGCTTAGAGCTGTGTTCAGGGAGCAGGTAGAATTCACGGTCATGGGTCACAAAGTCTAGTGTGTGGCCACGGGAGTGGGTGGCTGGGGTAGACTGGAGTCAAGATCATCAGAGGAGAGCAGGCCAGGATTTTGGAGGGATCACCTACCTGGAAACTGAAATCACTGAGGATTATAAGGGAAGGAGTGTTAGAGAGAGTGATGCTGACTTGGAAGGACAAGGGAGAGCACATTTTCAGAACAAGGTCAAGGGAACGTTCAGGTGGAAGGTTTAGGATGTGGGAGATGGGGGGAGCGGAGGAGCTACAAAATGGCCCCTGCCTCAGGTGAGGCAAACTGTGAGGTTCTGGTCATGCCCCAGAGCTCCCTGTGGGTCAGGCTGAAGCCAGTCTCTGGCCAAGACCACACTCTGGCTTAGATTTCTTCACCTGCTTTCTCCCCCCCCGCCCCTTCTCCTGGACCTCTCCCTCCATGAATCACCTCCAAAGGAACCCATCTCGGGCTCTGCCTCCAGGGAACCCGACCCAAGACAGAGGGACTGGCTGTGGGACAGGCAGAGGAGCAGAGGTCTGCCTGAGCGTTGGTTCTGCTCCTCCTGCGCGTGGCTCCAACCTCACCTGATCTTGCTGTGGCATTGCCAGTGCTCTCCTCCTCAAAGTCCCTCGTCCCTTGAGTCTGCAGCACAATTCCTCACTGGTTTTCTTCCTATTTCTCTGGCTTCTACTTCAGTGTCCTTTGAAACCTCCTTCTCTCTCGCCTGTCCTTTAACGTCAGAGCCTTCCACCCCCTTCTTCTCATTCTGCCCGCTCTCCCTAGCTGACCTCAGGTGCGAGCACAGTTCCCATCTCTCTCTCTGTCTCCTCTCTCCTCAGCCCCTCTTCTGAGCACTGGATCTATTTAGCTAAATGCCCCCTGGAGAGCTCCCCTGGACACACATCCTGCAGAGACCTCCCACCTGAGGTGTTTAAAACTGGATGCGCCATCTGCCCCCTGAACTTGCTCTTCCCTCTGGGTTCTCTGGCTCTGGAAAGGGCCCCTCTCTCCATCAGGTCTCCCCAAGTAGAAACCTGGGCATCGGTCTAGACTTCAGTCACCAAACTCTGCCCCTTCTACCCTCATATGATCCCTCCATCTCCAACAGCTGAAGTCAGCCAATCCCTAAACACTCTCACTCCTGAAAATTGGCCCACCCCGAATGCCATGCCCCCCAAGAAGAGCAATTTATTTTGCCCAGAGAGATGGCCTGCAAGCACAACTCCCCCTTGCCTTAGGAGGCAGTAAATTCAGCCTGGATGGGGCCTCTTCCTGCAGCACTGGAAAGCCTCACTCTCCGTCCTCACGAAGGTCAAGGATGGAGCTCCCGGCACCATGTTTATCTGTTGACACACCTGCACCCTCATCCTAGACAGGAAGGGGCTTCTACCCATCATGGTGGAATTCTCTGCACCCAGTATAGGCCAGGTACGGTGGGTGCTGAGGGGGATTGTTGAATGGAATTGAGAAAGAAGAAGTTGGCAGTTGCTGAGAACAGTGTCCAGCCCTGGAGGACAAGCCCAGGGAAAGAGAAACCCAATGGCCCTCACCCGGAGTCCCTGCTCTGTACCAGGCCCTGCACTGAGTGCATTCGCTCATGAAAATGAAGATTTCTTATTTTGAAATATCTAATGCACGCAGAGGAGTGTAAAATGTGTATGCCCTATTCGAAGAACAATGACAGAATGCGCACCTGCGCATCCATGACCTGGGTTAAGTACAACACGGACAGGACATTAGAAGCTTCTCTGTGTCCACCTCCACCATGTCCTCCCCCTCCCCCAGCCCAGATAACCACTATTCCAACTTTTAACCATCCCCTTGCCTTTCCTTGTAGTTTCACCAACTATGTATATATCCCTCTATCAGGCATAGCTTGTTCTGGAACACTGAGCAGCACAGGCAAATGTGGCTGTGTAAGAAAGGGTGGTGTTGCCACCACAAGATGAAGGTTATCAGGAGAGGCTTTGGTTGCTGTCTGGCTTCCATTCCCTGTGAGTTTTAAGAGCCCTTTCTGGAGACACTAGGGGGCAAGGGGAAAACAGGGTTCACAGAACTGGGGTGCTTGCAGGTTCTGCCGAGGATCAGGTCCCAGATGACCACCAGGAATGTGCTCTTGAGGGATGGCCCATCTGGACAGACTCCCTCTAAGCCTACCAAGACCTCCCTGTAGCTTGGAGAGCAAGGCAGAGGGACACACACATGGGGTGGACTGGTCTCAGAACTCAGAAAGAAGAGCAGGAACTGGAGGGCACATGGTGAAGATGAATACCCATGAGAATCCAGGTCTTCTGTCTGTAGGTTTAGAAACATGGAACAATGGTACTGACAGCATTCGACCAACTGTCTCCCGAGTCACACTGCTCCAGTGGAAACTCATCTCCTTCTGCAGCTGGCCATCCTTCCTTCACCGTCCTCTCAGGGGATTTCCCTCACCTCCCTCCCTCCCATGTGCACACCATACTGGGTCTCGTATCCTTGTCTTCCTTTTTCTTGATTTGTTGTCTTATTTTGGTGGAGCATTTGCACGTCTGAAATGTCTTTACTAAGACACTCTCATTAAGGACTTGAATACTTTCTTGATAGTTTGGCTGGGTATAGAATTCTAGGTTGGAGGTCATATCCTTCAGAGCTCTGAAGTTACTGCTCTACTGCCTTCTGACTTTATGTGTTGCTATTGAGAAGTATGAAGACATTTTACACCCTTTCCATTTATTAATTTTTCTTCTTAAAAGCTTGCAAATTTTATTTTTGCCTCCCGTGTTCTGAAATTTCACACTAAAGTGCCTTAGTGTGGGTCTATTTTCATTCATTGTGAGAGTCACTTGGTGGGTCTTTTCAACCTGTAACTTATGCCCTTTGGGTCTGGAAATTTGTCTTGAATTATCTCTTTGATAGTTCTACCACTCCTCGTTTTCTCTGTCCTTTCTTTTGGAAACTCCTGTTAATCAAATAATAGGTCTCCTAAACTGGAAATCTATTTTTTTCTTATCTATTCTTCCCTATTTGTCATCTCTGCATTACTTCAATCTGCTTTCTCAGAGATTTCTTCAATGTTATCTTCCTGTCCTTCTATTTGGTTTTTCATTCCTGCTATCATGTTTTTAGTTTCCAAGAGCTCCTTTGTTCTCTGAATTATATACATTTTCCGTCTATAATATTATATATAATTCTCTAATCATGCACATGCATGTGTGTGTTCCATGGATCTTCTCCTGTCTCTATGAGGAGAGTATCGTCATTTTCCCCTTTTCTTTCCCTGCATGGTTTTGTTTTCTCCAGTTGCTTTTTGGTTATTGTTGTCTATTTGTTTTAGTCTCTCTCTCTTCCACATTAGGAGCTCTCCTTAGAGTTTTAGGAATCTTTGGCTGACTGTTCATGATAAGGAGTGGGGGATTTAAGAGCTGATAGGAAGCTCTGCACACTTGTGTGGTGTTTGATGACTTAGAGCTTCATACTAGGGTGATCCTGGCGGGTCCTGTGTTGGCAGATCCTGGCGGGTCCTCCTGTCCATATCTTTGCTTCTTTCCCATTGAGATGGTCCAATTCAACAGAAACGTTTTTTCTAGTTTCCTGTCTAGAGGCTGAGGATGCAGCTGACAATGTTCTGAGAGCTGAGCAGGGGTTCAGACTGAGAGTCTCTGCAGTTAGCGTTCAGGAGGACTCAATCTCCCGTGTGTGTGTGAGTGTGTGTATGTGTGTGTTGTCTTAAGATAAACTTTACATGTAGCCAAGTTCACAGATCTTACACATATAATTTTTCACATATGTATACACCCCTCTAACCAACATCTCAATTAAGATATCAAACACTTCCATCACTCCAGAAAGTTCTCTTGTGCTTCATTCCAGTTAATGACCAATCCCCACCCCACAGCCAAAGGAAAACAATGTTCTGATTTCTAATATCATAGATTATTTTTGCCTGATCTTGAACTTTAAAAAAATGCAATCGGATACCGTGTTCTCTTTTGTCTCTGGTTTATTTCACTCCTCATAATGGTAAGATTTGTCCATATTGCTACATGTAGTGGTAGTTCACGCTTTGCTTTTTCTTTTTGTTGAGTAGTATTCCATTACATGCATATACCACAATTTACCCATTTTCCTGTTGATGGCATTTGAGTCATTTCCAGTCTTTGTCTATTATGAATAAAGCCACCAGAACCATTCTTGTGCAAGCCTTTTTGTAGATGTCTGTTTTGATTTTTCTTGGACAACCAAGGAGTTGAATTGCTGGGTCATAGAACAGACACTTGTTTAACTGTGTGAGAAACTGACAGACGGTTTCACAAAGTGGTTGACCATTTTACACACCTGCTAGCAACAGGTGAGACTTTCAGTTGCTTCGTATTCTTTCCAACATCTGACATTGTGGATCTATTTAATTTTGGCTGTTCTGGGGGGCATGAAGTGGTGTGTTGAATATTAGTAAGGAAAGTGAACATCCTTGCAGTCTTCTAATTTTAGGGTGAAAGCGCTGAACATTTCACATTAAGTGTGATGTGAGTTGCGTATCTTGTGTGAGTGCCTCTTATCAAAGGCGTCCCCTTCTAGTGAGAGTTTCCTGAGTGATTTTATCACAAACAAGTGTTGGATTGGTCGAGTCCTTCTACTACATCTATTGAGAATGTTATGAGCCATTTTTTCCTCCTTTATTCCATTAATGAGGAGAATATATCGACTTTTCAAATATGAATTCAAACTTATTTATATGATCCTGGATTTGATTTGCTAATATTTTGTTAAGGATTTTTGTGTCTGTGTTCACGGAGAATATCGGTCTGCAATTTTCTTGATTTGACTTATGTTTTAAAAGGCTAATTCTGTTTGCTGTTTTGAGAAAAGACTCCCAAGGAAACACGTTTAAAAGCATAGAGGCCAAAAGGGAGATACTGAAGTTATCCAGACAAGAATGCTAATTAAGTAATTATGTGCTTTGGGTAGGTCAGACCTCATATTGTGGCATCTACTTATCATTCACATGTCTGTGAAAGGAAGGTGTACAACTGGATGATCATTATGGACTCTTACAGCTCTGATGCACTCTTGGTCTGTGAATTTTTGACTTCACGATTTGAGGACCTGGAAGGTCACTGGCCTTGAGATCTGCAGTCCATGATCTCCACCAAAACCCCAGGGGGAAGGAGTACCATGATCACCCTGGATTAGCTCTTCAGTCAGGCAGTCTAAGAAAAACACTGGCTAGCTGTCCATAGCACTCCTTGTCCCTTCCCCCTGGGTACACAGCTACACAGCATTTCACAGCTTCCCTGTGGGTGGGTGTAGCCATATGTTTACTTCTAGGCAGTAGAACATGAACAGAAGTGACAGGCCTGACCTATCAACCACATTCCCTGTGAGATCCTCAATGCCCTGTCCCCTTCTCCAGTGGGAAGCAATCTCGGAAGTCCTCTGTTGAAGATGGGTCAGCCTGGACCCCTGAATCACCACCCCGAGGACAACTGCCTGCTGATCACCAGCATCTGTCTTTCAGATTTGAAGAGGAATAAGAATAAACATCAATCCTCTTGGGGCCTTTATGCATTTTGGAGTTTGTTATAAGAGTCTAACCTAACTAATAAACAGGATAAGTGCATTAAATATTAACAGCCAAGCAGCTGGGAAATTGTGTTTCTAGCTAAGATGGAGTAATAGGGACTGAATTTATCCTTTTGACTGAAACAACAAAGCAACTGGACAAAATATATGAAACAATGGCTCTCAAGACACTGGACATCGGGCAGAGGGGCCAGCAAATCATTCCCGATTCCAGGCGCCTTAAATCCTTTCTGGAACAACACAGGGTACAATTGAAAAGTAACTAAATATTGATTCCTCTCAAGATGCCCAGGTTTTCTCCACCCCCTTCCTTTGTCCTCATTGTCCCTCTACTTGGAATGCCCTTCCTCCCAGGCACAGTCCACCACGCTGGGAGGCCTTTCAGGTCATCCTTACCAGATGGGCTCATCCGTTCCTCTCTAAGCTCCAAAGCACCTATTTGGTGCCTCTACTCCACCCCCTGTCTCAAGCTACTTGAGGACGGCAATCCGCATCTCAGTCCCTTTGTTTCCCACTCTGCCTCCACGGCACTCACCGCGCCCAACACGTTGGCTGTGCTGAATTTTGCTGATCTTCTAAAATGTAGGCAGTGGGAAGAAATGAGACAGGCGCACAAATCTCTCTAATACGTACAGAAAAGGTGCACGCAGGGTCAGTGTTGGGATGCAGTTCAAAGACAGTGCTGGGGCGCAGGCGCTCTCAGCTTTTCTTCCTCTGTCAAGTGAAGGAGGGGGCTAGGTGGTTCCAAGCTTCCTGACAGCAGCGACATCTACGCCTGAGTGCCGAGCAGGGCCACCTTCCCGAAGCCCGAAGCCCGTAATGACAAGAAAGATTCCCTATCAATGCAGATGACAGAGAAACAGTCTAAGGAACAGCCAGACACGGTCCCATTTCTGAACTGTTTCCTCTTTCTACGGAGTGGAGGGGAAGGGGTCTCCGGTCACTCCGGGTTCCGGGTTCCGGGCGGCTGAATCCTTTCTCCACACCGCAATCCCAGACAGGGCCACCCTGGCCGCATTCAGCTGCCGGGGCTGGGGCTGGCGACACTAGGCCGCGGCGTGGTTGCCTAGGAAACGCCCACGTGCCTCCGCAGGGCTTCCCGGGCCTTGTAGTCCGCCGGCGGCCTCGCACGGGCCAGCCGCGCAGAGAGGGACTACAACTCCCAGGAGGCAGCGCGGGGGGGGGGCGGGGCGGGGACTCCTCGGTCCGGCCGCGCGAGGTCTCAGCGGCGGTAGGAGGAAGATGGCGTCGCGGAGGGTCCGAGAGGGGCCGCGCGGGCTCCTGCCGCTGCTGCCTCTGCTACTGCTGCTGCTCGGGCCCTGGCCGGCGGCGGGCCACGGCGGCAAGTACTCGCGGGAGAAGAACGAGCCCGAGCCGCCCCCGAAGCGCGAGCCCGAGGGGGAGTTCCGCATGGAGAAGCTGAACCAGCTGTGGGAGAAGGCCCGGCGGGTGAGCGGGCGGGGCCTCCTCCACCTGGGGGTTCCGCGGGCCCGGGGTCACCTCTAATCCTGGATGTCCGTGGGCCGGGGCTCCTCAAATCCTGGATGTCCGCCGGGCGGGGTCTTCTCTATCTCGGGGTTCGCGGGGCCGGAGTCACCTCTCTCTGGAGGGTCCGGGGGTCAGGGTCACCCCTAATTCGGGATGTCCGCCGGGCGGGGCCTTCTCTACCTGGGGGGTCAGGGGTCCGCGGGGTCAGGATCATCTCCATCTCAGGGGTCCGCGGGGCCAGGGTCACCTCTATCTGGGGGTCCTCAGGGCAGGGGTCACCTCTGTCTGGGGGTCCACGGGGCCAGGACCTCCTCTGATCTCAGGGGTTCGAGGGCCTGGGCCATGCGCCTGTTGACAAGTGGTGCCTGCAGTCCTTAGACCCGCCCCCAGGTGTCGGTGGGGTATCCCTTACCCCACTGCAGTGGAAAGTGGACCCGGACCCCGATTTCAGGGTGAGACTGGGGAGGCCTTGGTGCTGGGGAGGAAAGGGCTGCCCCTCAGCTGAGGCTGAGACCTCTCCCTGCAGGCAGGCCCACCGTGTGCTGCTGAACTGAGCAACTTCTCCAAAGTTGGGGGCAGAACCAGGCTAGACCTTAGGCCTCCTGCTTTGCAGGTCTTTGCCTCCTCTCTTACATTACACCTCCCTATATGAAGAAACAAGAAGACAGCTGATGTTGGGCACAAAGATGTGTCCTGGGACAGCAGAAATGCTGGCAGCAGGCCTGTCTCGTTAGTTTGGGAGAGGGGATGGGGTGAGGTGAGAGGAGAAGGGATCGGCTTAGAACACAAAGAGCACAAGCCTTGAGGAATGATCTAATCTGACCTTCATTTTAGAGATGAAGATAACGAGATCTAGAGGGTCAAGGGTGTCCCCAAGGTCACTCAGCCTGTGAGGGCAGAATTGGGACTACAGCTCCCTAGTTGGGGTGTGACCCTCTACCAGCCGCTGTCATTAACATAGTGGTCCCTCCTTTGTTAGGCAGGGTGTGTGTTCAGTGGAAAGAGTATTTGCTGACTACGCCCCTGCCCCTCTGGGCCTCAATAACTAAAATGAAGAGGGTCAGATTAGATCCAGTCTTCCAGTTTTATGCATTCCTGAGTCTTTGAGAAGGAGAGTAAAACATTTACAAAGTAAGGACTAAGTTTTGGGAGAGAAAGAGGACAGACTGGCAGGGGAGAAAGAGGTGGGGAGGGGCACAGAAGGAGAATGCAGGGGCACTGAGGGGCTGGGATTGATGCCAAGAGCGTGGCTCAACAGGCACTTAATGAGCTTCTCCTGGGCCCGGTGCTGTTCCCCGAGCAATGTCCTTGAGGAGTCTCCTGGGGGCCCAGCTGCAAGGCCTGCAGAGGTGAGAGAGAGCCCTCTGGGCTGGAGAGGCAGGCAGGCTTCTTGAAGGGAGGGACTCTGGAGGGGCTGGGGGCACCCAGATTTGGATGTGGCTGTGGGGGGCGGGGGGCGGGGGTCAGGCCTTCATGGACAGACATGACCTGAGACTGACACAGGTCCGCTCTGGACTGAGCACATGAGAGTGTGGGGGACATCCAGGTGCAGTGAGGGAAGGTAAGGGGCCAGGAGGTGTGAGGAAGCCACCCAGGCTGACTGATGTAAAGCAGCATCTGGTAAGGCAAGGTGGGGCGGACCAGGATGGCCCTGCAGGCAGGTGGAGGGCTTGGGGCCGGTTCTTGGGCACAAGAGTGCCTTCTCCGGGAACCCCAGCCCTATCCCAGCCTTGGACGGACGGTCCTTGGGCTAGACGTCCTGTCCAGTCTGCCCTAATCCTGAAATTCTGCAATCACGTGTGCAAGTCTTTTCTGCTGAACAAAATGTTCAGGTCCTCTAGGGTGGGGTTTATGCCTGGTGGCATTTTCCATGTCCCACTTCCAGAGAGCCTCGCACTTGTAGGCAGAGTCGTGGGGCACACGCTGGCTCGTCTTGGTCTTCCTCCTAGACGGTGGAAGCTTTAAGGGTGGTGGGGGCTGGTCCTGGGTAGCGAGCTCTGTGTAGGCCTCAGACAGCACCTGGCCGAGAATCAGCACCCCTGCTGCTCGGAGAGCCAGGGCCTGTGCCACAGAAGTGTCTGGTGGCACACCTGGCACACCAGTATTCTCAGCCTTTTGATTTTGTCCTTTCAATAATTCTGTGAAAACATCCAGTGTGTCTTTGTTTCCTAGATATAAAATGATATCATAGTACATCGTCTACAGCATGTCATAGTATATGCGGCGCATCATATAAATAGGGTAGAAGAGTGATGAAGTGACTTGCCTGTCTTCTCCCTCCAGCCCACCTTTTAGGGGCTGGGGGTGTGACTCCTGCCTTGATACACAGATGCCATGGTTGGGGACTTCTGAGAAGACACTGAAATTCACTTCTCACCCTGTGAGACTGGACCAGGGAACTGCTCATGTTGCTTCGTCCCCTCCTAGCATCTTAAATCTTGACTTCCTGTGAAATTATCCAGTTCCCATTCAATAGAAGTGCATAGAAGAGGGCCAGACGGTAGGAACCGGGGTAACTTCTGCCCAGCCTCATGGTCTTGTGACATCTTCCGGGGTGTTGCAAGACTCCT
This sequence comes from Tapirus indicus, assembly GCA_031878705.1. Classification (NCBI taxonomy): domain Eukaryota; kingdom Metazoa; phylum Chordata; class Mammalia; order Perissodactyla; family Tapiridae; genus Tapirus; species Tapirus indicus. The sequence continues at coordinate 2,761,291 of CM062919.1, read as the reverse complement.
GAGCAGTGGGGGCCGGGGACTGTCTGTGGAACTTTGGGAGTTGGGTGAAACTGTGGGAAGTCTTCTCGAGGAGGGCCTCTGGGCGCGGGTCGTCTGGGTGCCGCGTGTCCTGGTGTTGGGGGACATCCTGAGCAGCCCACAGGGTACCGGTGCCACGGCAGAGCGCCATCGGGGGTTTCATCATCCTGACACCAATGATGAAAACGTGTTGTAGTGCATCTTGTGTTCCGGGGCAGGGGGGTGGTTTGTGTCTGAAAGCCCCACTGTCCCCATGCATGGCCTGTTTCCCTTCCCTTGTTCTCTGTACTCAGGCACCACATCCCTCTGCTCCAGGGAGGACTCAGGAAGGACAGGCCAGGGATCGGGTGTCATGAGTAAGACTGCTGGGAGCGGGGGGCGGTGCCTCAAGGTGGACATGGGCGCTCAGGTCCCCACTGGGCACAGGTGCAGTGTTGATGCCTGCACACCACCCAGCCTTCTTGGATTGTGCTCTGCACACCATCACTCAGTGAGAATGCAGAACCGTGGCCAGAGGCCTGAGTGGGCACCAGTGCCCAGTGACTTTTTTTTACCACTTGATTGAGACAGGAAAGGCTGTACGTGTTCAACGTAACGTCTCAGTCAATAGCCATGTTGTTAACTGGAGGCACCGTGCTGGACAGTAGATCTCTAGGGCTTACTTGTCTTGCATAACCGAAGCTTTGTGCCCTTTGACCAATACCTCCCGATTCCCTTCCCCCAGCCCCTGGCCATCACCCGTCCACTCTCTGCTTCTCTTGAGTTGGACTATTTTAGATTCCTCTCGTAAGTGGTATCATGTAGTAGTATTTGTTCTTCTGTGTCTGGCTCATTTCACTTAGCATCATGTCCTCTAGGTTCATCCATGTTGTCACAAATGGCAAGATTTTCTTCTTTTTTGAGGCTGAATAATATTCCATTGTGTGTACATACCACATTTTCTTTATCCATTTATTCATCGATGGACACTTAGGTTGTTTCTTTGTCTTGGCTATCGTGAATAATGCTGCAGTGAACATGGGGTGCAGGTGTCTCTTCGAGATTCTGGTTTCAATTCCTTTGGACATACACCCAGAAGTGGGATTGCTGGAGGTCTGTGCTGTCTTTGAGGAACCTCCATACAGTTCCACAGTGGCTGCACCAGTTTACCTTCCCACCAGCACTGCACCGGGGTTCCAGGTTCTCCATGTCCTCACCAGCGCTTGTTGTTTTCTGTTTTGTTTTTTTATAATAAGCGTCCTATAAGATGTGAGGTGATATCTCAGTGTGGTTTTGATTTGCATTTCCCTGATGGTTGGTGATGTTGAGCATCTTTTCATGTACCTTTTGTCCATTTGTATGTTGTCTGGAGAAATATTTATTCAAATTCTTTGCCCACTTTTTATCACTTCTATTCAACATGGTACTTGATGTCTAGCCAGAGCCGTTAGGCAAGAAAAAGAAATAAAAGGCATCCAAATTGGAAGGGAAGAAGCTAAGTTATCTCTGTTCACAGATGATAAAATCTTGTATGTGGAAGACCCTGAGACTCCATTAAAAAACTGTTAGAGCTAATGAGCTCACTAAAGGTACAGGATAAAAAATAAACATACAGCAGTTGGTGCGTTTCTGTCACCAACATCGAACTCTATGAGAAGGAATTAAGAAAGCAGTGCCATTTACAGTAGCATCAAAAGGAAGAGAACACCCAGTGACTTTTAGTGACGTGTTCTGGGCCAGCTTCTTAACCTCCCTGGGCTTCGTTTAACCAGGCTGCCCAGAGTTGTTGTGAAAGTTCCGGAGCCCTTGCCTGGCACGTGGCAGTGCTTGGCAGAAGAGGGTGCAGGGGTTGTGAGCAGCACTGGGGCCTCCGGTCTGAGAGCAGTCAGTGAGAGGACGGGTCAGCCCGTCTGAGCAGCTCCTTAGAGAGTGTGGGTGCTCTCTGAGCGTCTCCGGGGGCAGCCTCTTTCCCCGCGAGTTTGCCTGTCATCCTCGTTGATGTTTCCTCCACTATTAATGTTGGACGCATTCTGTTTCATTTCATTTCTGTTAACTAGTCCTTTTCGCATGACATGCTAACATTTAACTCTCAGTTGAAGAGATTGGGAGAACGCAGAGGGGACGCCAGGTGTTTGCGTGCAGCCCGTTTCTTTTCCTCCTTTTTTGCCTGGACTGGTGGCTGCTGTTTCTGGGGCACTTCTGCCTGTGGGCGTTTCCAGCACTGGACCCATGGGTCCCTCCATTTCAGGGGAAGGTCAGCACCAGATCATGGCTGGTTTTCGTAAGATGCAGCATGTGATTTAGATCCCCAGAGGTCTCAGACCTGAGAGGTGGTGACTCGGGGTGGGTGTGACAGTGACAGTCCCTGGTGGTCACCAGAGTCTGCAGTTCGTGGGACTCCTGCCTGGACATTGGCACGTTGACCCTGCCAGGGCCCTGGGGAGGCAGACAGATAGGAAGGTTAGGGGTGAGTAGGGACCACAGGCCCATGGTTTGTCTACCAGCCTGTGGTCCTCAGATCTGCCCCCCTGTGATGCAGCTAGCTGGCAGTCAGAGGACACCCAGGTCCCTCTCCTGCAACCCCAGAGAGGGACACCCAGGATCATTGTGCTGTCACAGTAACCACAGAGAGCAGAGCCGGGAGCCTGCCCCTCGGCCCTCACCTTCCCGGCTGCAGCTCCTGCTGTGAGCAGGCCCCTGGTGGTGACAGCAGAGCAAGCCCTGTTCTTGCAGAGAGATGCTCTGGGGCCTGGGCCTCAGTGCCCGTGTCCTCGGCTTCCTGGATGGGCTGCAGGCCTCCCTCCAGGGCAGCGCAACACAGCAAACGAGACACCGCTCAGTAGGAGTCTAGTAACAGAGCAGCCAGGTGTCTGTGTGCAGGGAACCAGAAACGGAGGCAAGCCTGTTACTCCAGGACTGTCACAAACAAGGTACAGAAATGTGGGCAGAAAGTCATCACACCCTGAGCCCATTCTTCCTGCAGGAGGGGCCTCCCTCCCTCCTGCCTGCCCACTCCCCACCTCCCAGCGCCCAGTTTGCCCCTCCTGGGAACTCAGCACACTCAGAACCATCGTCCACTTCTGCCCCAGGGAGCACACAGGTCAGTAGACGAGGCTGCAGTTCCTGGTGATCTCCTAAGGGCGCCAGCAGACAGGTGTCCAGGGACAGTGGGGCCTGAAGGGGCCTGGGACGGAGCTCAGGGAGCCGGGCTGGGCAGGTGGGGCCAGGTAGGCCCGCCCTGGGCGCTGTTTGAGGAGCCCGGGCATCCAGGTGGAGGCTTCGAGTGGAAGGGCTTCAGGCTCGGGGGAGGTGGTGGGAGTGGGGAGGCTGCGAGAGCCAGGCCCCCTGAGGAGCCAGCAGAGGAGACGGAGAGCCCACAGAGCAGGTCGAAGAAACTTCCAGAGAGTTAGAAGCTCTTCTTGCCCTGGTGCTTTTTACTTTTTACTGTTGAGGAGCTTCTCTGGCTAGATTTCAGCCCCACGGAGGACGGGCCCGGTGTCCTCGGCGTCTCCCGAGGGGCCCGGCAGAAGCTGGATGGCTGATCCCGGTAGCTGCCGGTGCTCGTGAGGAGAGCGCTCTGGCCGTTCTCGTCCCTTTTGGGTAAACCTTCGCAGAGGTTCTCAGCCGTTCATCGGGGCCGTCCCCGAAGGGGTCATCATGATGACCGTTTTAACCTCAAAAACACGGTGGCCCTGTCCCTGTACCGTGTGGGTGACGGCGAGCTGCGCTGGCCCGTGGTGTTCAGTGGTTCAGACCGACCTCTGCCACTGAGAGTGCCCCGTGGGAGCGCCTGCAGCCTGGGCCTCGTTACCGTGGGGTCGGGGTGCCTGGGCAGTGATGTCTGAGCCGAGGCCTCGTCCCTGGCAGGTGCAGCCATGTGAAGATCTGCGGTGGAATGTTCCAGCAGAGGGACCAGCTTGAAGCGTGCTTCTTCCCGTCGGTCTGGCTGCGCTGACAGGAGTCAGCGGGGACGGCCGGAGCAGGGGTCCGGGTCTCCTCTTGGCCTCCTTGGGCTTTGTGCTCCGTGGGGTTGGCGCGGTAGCCCAGAGCCTGGGGCCACAGAACACAGGGTCAGTTCTCATTCCCAGCCTGAAGCGGAGGCCCCTGCCTGCCTCACCGTGGCCTCGGGGCGGGGGGCAGAGAGGCCTGGAGATGCTGGCAGGCACTTGGAGCCTCCCTTCCAAGCAGCTTCACTTGGAGCGGCCCCTCCACGTAGTGTGTGCCTCCTGCTAACCTTCTCTGTTTGCCCCAGTGGAGCCAGTGGAGGGTGGTGGCCTACTCCAGCCACTGAGGCCGCCTGGCCACCTCGAAGCCCCAGTTCCGCACGCTGTCCACAGTGAGGCAGTCCTGGCGCGGCTGTGAGGGCTGGGGCGTGCTCTGCGAAGGGAGGAGAGGAGAGGGCAGAGCCAGCCGTTCTGGCGCCACCCAGTTGTAGGTGGTAGTTCACTGGCCCCTGGGGGTCACGGCCTTTGGCTAGTGGCCTCCCTGTGCCCAGGCCTGGCACTGACCTGAGAACCCAGGAGGCCCCACGGAATGAGCTGCTCAGGGATGGGCCTGAGCCCCAGACGGGAAGAGTGGGGTGAGATGGTTCCAGACACAGGTGGTTTGGCATAATTCTAGTCACTGCGCCTGGAGCGGGGCTCCAAGGAGTGGGGGTTGGTGGGTCCCTGCTGGAGCCACAGAGGGGTCCTGGTGGGGACTGGCTCCAGGACAAGCTCAGACTCAGGCCATCGGGGTGTCCTCAGCCACCCTCCACTCCAGGACTTGTTCCAGAGAATGTGGGTCTACAGGGAAGATAACTGGTCTGAGATCAAACAGGTTTGGGAAACTGGGCTCAGCAGAGCTGATAGTTCCTTTGCTGCAGAACTTCTCAGAGCCTTATTATGCTGATGTCACAGTGTGGGCGTGGTGTGCAGCCTTTCCCACTTAGCTGCCCTCAGAACCCATTTCCATGAACCCTGGTGTGACCCTCCGAGGCACGTCCTGGGTCACACAAGTCTTGGTAAATCTGCTTTACAAAGAAGAACCCAAGCACCATGGAGGATGTGGCTTCCCCAGCTCACTGAGCCAGGAGTGGGTTAGAGCCAGGAGCTGAGCTCATGAGCAGGTGACATTCTGACCAGCTGTTCCAGTGGGGGACACTGGTGTGGCTTTACAAATCAGCCATTAAACTTTAAGAATCTCAAAGCAGTTTTTTTTGTTTTTTGTTTTTTGTTTTTTCTGAGGAAGATCCGCCCTGGGCTAACATCCATGCCAGTCTTCCTCTGTTTTGTATGTGGGTCGCTGCCACAGCGTGGCAGCCAGTGAGGGGTGTAGGTCCGCACCCAGGAACCAAACCCAGGCCGCCGAAGTGGAGCATGCCGAACTTGACCACTAGGCCACAGGCTGGCCCCTTGTAGGTTTTTTGGTTTTGTTTTTTTTTTTTACATTTAGAATGCTTTAATCTTTCCAGTTAACACCATTTGTATCCGTAACTGCAATGTTGTAACTGTTAGCATTTCATATAACTAGTCAGTCAGAACTTTTTTAAAGGGTGGGAGTAAAAACAGAAGCGCAGGGGATAGAGAGCGTCAGGTTTCACCGTTAAAAACTCAGAAATCAAAACTATTTTCTTCTCTGCACTGAAACTACCACACACTTGTAGGTGGTTTTAGCTTTAATCCCGGGACTCATCTCCTGGATTGGGAGTTTGTGAAGGAGAGAACCTTACTGGGTCCCAAGTCCTCTCTGGCCCTGCTGCTTTCTCGGATCAGCTGATGCAAGTCTCGTACCACCACTGAAGGCAGGGACACCCCCAGTCTCAGCTGGAGTGGGGTCGGGGATGGGATAAAGTAAGTGTGTCTTCCCAGGACCTGCCTGCCTGGGGTTTGGGGGCACTGGGGGAGCCCCTGCAGGGTCCACTCGCAGCAGGTGAGTGGGATGGATTGTTCCTGTTGCAGAGGCCCGGGGTCCCTTTAAGAACACTTGGGTGGACAGAACTGCTCCCCAAGTGAGGGTCAGTGAGGTGAAGACAGGAAATCTGAAGTTACAGGACTGTGGATGAAGGACTTCTAGCGAAGAGCTGTAGTCTGTCTTTTCTCTCTGCCCGGGACCACAAGCTCCAGTCTTCGGCACTGGGTCCAGTTCGCAGCAACTGTCTGGCCCCACAGAGGCAGAGCCAAGGGGCCCCTGTCCGCACTCCTTGCTGGTGGGGATGGACGTGCTTCGCCCCGCTGCTCCCTCCCATGCAGCCCCTGCTCGTCCTCCCTTGGTAGCCTTCAGTTTTCCTTCCCCATTTACTTCCTGCCCTGACCTAAAACTTCCTTCAAAGTTTCTAGCACGGGTGTGGTCTTCCCTCGCTCATCCTGTCCATCCTGAGCTCGGACCCCGGGAACAGACCCTTCCCGCAGGACAGCCAGGCTGCCCGGGGTCAAGTCCCAGTGCCCTTGCCCATGTCTGAGCAGACACCTACAGGGAGCGCCTGCCTGGGCCTGCACCGGCCATCAAGGGAGCTGAGGCGCAGAAGTGCTGCCCAGGGGGGCCCGTACCCTGCGGCCTTGGGTCCTGTCACTGTGTCATCATCGAGTCCCCGGGGGTGGGGGTGTCTGTCACACATGTTAACTAATTCGTTTTTAAAGCTGCACGTTTAATGGAACTAACTAGAACCTTTGCGTGTCATTTCAGCCAGCAAAGGTGGCGCTGGCCTGACACTTGGCGGCCGAGCAGGGAGCAGGCTCTGTCAGGGCCCAGAGGTTCCCCTGCGGCCTTCAGTCTGTCAGCTCCCAGCACGGCCGCCTGCTCGGAGGGAGGAGTGCGACGCCAGGCAGAGTTTCCCGGGGCAGCCACGGTTGTGCTTGTTTTTTTCTCTTTGGAAGTTTTCCATAAATCCAATCTCCTGTGCTCTCTAATAGTTGTCGTTTTTTACTGTAGTTACGTAGTAAAAGAAAAGGTGGTGGTTTCTTCACCGAGCCCCGCGTTCGTGCCCCTGCATCCTCCAGCCCCATTGACCCAGGTCCCCACGAATGGCCCCAGGGTCCAGGCTGGGAAGGTGGGGTGTGCTGTTACAGGTGGCGTCATCGAGAGGAAGGGGCAGCCAGCTTTCCCTCCTGTGACCGTGTGCTCAGGCCCCTGATAGCGGTGGCTGCCTAGGGACTTGGGGTTTCTAGATCATGCCGTGCTGTAGAGGTCTGCAGGCGAGGCTGGAGAGTGGGCTCCGTGTGTAAAGGTCGGTGGTCTTCACGCTGCAGGCGGACGTCCCTTAGAAGCTTTCACAGGAACCTGTGCGAGATTCTGACTGTCCGGGACCCTGACCCCAGCTGCTCGTCTCCAGGGTCAGTGTCTGCGGGCTGCACTGTGGGTTCATCGCACAGCGGGGTGTCGGGTGTCTGCTCTCCCTCCGCAGCTCCAGCTCCCTCCGGGGAAACTCGCCGAGCTCCACGCCGACCTGAAGATGCAGGAAAGGGACGAGTTCAGCTGGAAGAAACTGAAGGTCGAAGGCTTAGATGAAGACGGAGAGAAAGAAGCAAAACTCAGACGCAACCTCGATGGTATCTTTCTTTCCTTTTTCCTGTGAGGGGAGGCGGTCACCAGGCTCCGTGGCCCTGGCTTCTTATTCTGACCCGTTGGTTTGTGGGCGGGACAGGAGCGGGGCCGTCCTGGCGCAGCCTGCCTGGTGGCTCACCTCCCAGGACAGAGCGGCTCTCCGCCGCGGGCACGGCCGCTGGGCTGTTCTGTGAGGGCTCTGGCAAACCGGAGGGAGGGCCAGGCTGGGGGCATCTGGGGCGTCAACACACGAGCAGCTGAAGGCCCTGGAGCTGCTTGGCCCAAGAAGGAGGCTGGGGGCGGCTGATGCCCACGGTCACCTGGAAGAGGAAGCAGGATCTGGAAGTTACAGGCTAACGGACTTCAGATGTAAGAAAATAGCCTTCTAACAGATTGGAATGTGTTGAGATGGGATGTGGTGAGCTGCTTGTTACTGTTGGTATTCCAGAAGAGACAGAACGGTTGTCTGCCCAGGCGGCCCAGTGTGCAAAAGCCACGTGTTCTCAGGATCCAGAGGGTTTTTTCAGACCCCCACTTCTCTGCCGTCCTCCTCTCGCCAGCCAGCCTGGAGCCGGCAGTGCACAGGCAGGAGGAGGGTGGGACTCCAGGCGCCCTGCCCGTGCGTTCCGGTCAGCCGTGTTTCAGGGTGACGCTTCCGAGCTGTGGTCTTGCTGTCGTCCATGTGGTGAAGAGCAGAGAGTAGAAGGAAGGCGGGTTCCCATCCTCCCTGTTTGCTCCCTGCGCCTGGAGGCCCACTGTGCCCTGGCCTGCCACCCGCCGTGGGGTGTGGACATGCCCTCGCCAGTCTGAGCCTGGCGCAGCTCCCCACGGAGCCCAGCCGTTGCGGGGTTGGGGTGGTCATGGCTGTGGTTGCTGCACTCAGAGTCTGCCCTGTAGCCCTCCCACTGTCCCCCACGCTCCCTGTGTGTTCTGGGTGACCCAGAGCTGAGAGATGGAGGAGCAGGAGGGGCCCAGCGGTCGTCTCCCTGCCCAGGGTGCCTTCACCCTGAACTTGCACTGCCAAGCCATGTCCTCCTGGTGGACAGTGTCCAGGTCTGCATCCCAGGTGGAGCCATCTCTTGTTTTCTGCTTGGGTGACGTTGGTTTCTTCGTGGGTGCCAAGGGGACCTGGAAAGAGCTGGAGTGCCGAAGCAGGCCCTCCTGAGCATTCGCTCGGGAAGACCGTGTCCACCGGGTGGCTGGCCACCTTCCGGATATGGCCTCTGGGCCCCGCATCCTGTCGGTACCCCCGCGGGCCGTTACCAAGGCTCGTGCCCCAGCCTGGGCTGCCCTCGCCCGTGCAGCGCGGTGTCCCCTCCCCAGTGCACTCCGGGGGAGCAACAGGGCCCCGGCGTCCTTGCCCACTAGCCTGAGAGGCTGCGCTTGGTGCCCCGTGGGGCCCTCCATTCCAGCTTCAGTGTTTGTGGCTCCAGTTCATGCTGGACCCGGCACTCCTAGGATCCAGAACCTTCCAGAGTCCAGGCTGCTGAGGGCACCCCGAGACTTGTGTGACTTGCCTTTTGATGGGGTCTAGTGCAGACTCCTTAGGCCTCTGACTTGGGGCTCTCGGCTCAGACTCAGAAGACTGGGCCAGCTGGTTCTCTGAGAGCCAGTGACAGCGTTGGGCCCACCCCGCATCGCTTCTCCTCCCCAGGCTCGGGGGCCACTGGGGCTGTTCCAGGTGGGTCAGCAGTGCAAAGCCTGGGGGTGCGCCAGGACTCTAAGGTGCAGGCCAGGACAGCTGCCGAGTGGACCTTGGAAGCAGGGCCAGGCACCAGCCTGCTGGGCAGGAGGCACCCGGCAGCCTTTTCTTTAAATCGTTTTGAGGTATAAATTAGACGTGATGAAACCCAGATCTCAGTACACGGTTTCATGGGCCCTGACGGGTGTGTGGCTCACACCCGGCCAGTGTCCCGTCGCCCGGGGCAACTCCCCGTGGCTCAGTAGAGAGTCCTCTGAAGTTCAGGGAGGAGACCTCAGATAGGTCTGGTTTTTTTAGTAGTATCCCCTTATACTGAAGCCTTTTTTTTTTTTTTTTGAGGAAGAGTGGCCCTGAGCTAACATCTGTTGCCAGTCTTCCTCCTTTTTTGCTTTTTTTTTCTCTCCCCAAAGCCCCAGTAGATAGTTGTATGTCATAGCTGTACATCCTTCTAGTTGCTCTATGTGGGACGCCGCCTCAGCATGGCTTGATGAGCGGTGCATCGGTCCGCGCCCAGGATCCGACCCGGCAAACCCCAGGCCGCCGAAGTGGAGTGTGAGGACTTAACCGCCACCGGCCAGCCCCCCAGACCATTCTTTAACGTTTAGGAAACCATGAGCTCTCACAGGCTGGGGCACTGGGGACGCACACTTCCCAGCTCGTTCTTGAGACCTGGTGGTCTGGGCTCCAGGCAGAGTGAGTTCTGAGATGAGGCGGTGCCGACGAAGACGGGAGGGAAGCCTCGAGGAGCGGCGAGCACGGGCCCTGGTGCCCCAGTGGCGCGGCCGTTCCCCAGGGCGGACGTGACCAAGGGTGGACCCTGGGGCAAGGAGTGGGGTATGGAAGTGTGTGCAGGTGGGCTGCGATGCCCCCCACGAGGACTGGTTGTGTCCGGCACATGTTGGGGTTGAGGTCCAAAGGAGGGGCTGGGGGTCAGGGGTCAGGTGGGCCACTGGCTTGGATGATGAGGACCCCAGGGTTGGCAGGGATGGGGTTGGCGGGGGAAAGGATAGCCCCATGCCCATTCTCTAGGAAAGATGTGACTGGGAACTTGAGAGGCCTGGAGTGAGGCCCTGGAGGGGTCAGTGGGGCTAGATTCTGCAGCCAGGGAGGACCCCCACTCCTTCAGAGCAGGGAGGAAGGGACAAGCCCACTTCCAACTAAGGAGGTGTGTGGGGGTAGAGGAAATGCTGGAAGGGCGGGGACATCAGGTGGGCCCTGAGTTCCAGGGTGGACCCAGCAGAGGGCTTGTCCCAAAGAGCCATGGCTGGGGGTCAGAATCCCGCCCCGTCCCCGGGAGCAGCTTCCCGGCCTGCCCCATGTTGTTTTGGTAGTGACGGGGAGCTGAGGCCCAGCCGCAGGCCCGTGCTGGTGAGGGGGGCTGTGGGGCGGGGCCGTGTCCTGGCTTTACTGAGAAGTAACCCCCAGTCGCCATCCCTGTGCTGACCGGCCCATAGCAGACTGGTGGCCTATTTTTCATTGTTAACTTTTTATTGGAAGCTGCTGACACTGAAGTTTTTCCTTTAGAAAATGTTTTTCTCCAAATGAAAATAGGATTTGGGTTGTGGAAAAGCTCCTCCTTGGCCTCTGCCCCATCCACTCCGTGAACTGCCATCCTTTCCACACTCTCTGGAGTTCACCCCACGACAGAAACTGGGCTGCAAATGTTGGTTTTTTTTGAAAATGTGAGAAACCAGTCCTTAAAAACAACCCCATTGGTAGCGACTCCTGTCCCAGGGGACCTGCCCACATGCCACTGGGCACAGCATGACCCCAGTGTGACTCAGGCATCTGGCCGGAAGCGTGCACAGTAGGAAACCATGAAGTGGTGGCATTTGTTTGGGGGGAGTCCACTGGAGGTGTTGGTGAGAACGGGAGCCCAGGTCTGCCCATGTCCTGTTCCCACCAGGTCCTCAGTGGTCACCAGAAAACCAGAGTGGGTGGAAGGACACTGCGGGAAGTGAAGCAGGCCCATGGCCGGCTCAAGGGGCCTGGCCTGTTCCCCCCGACGGAGGACCGTCTTGAGTAACCCCCGCTTCTCTCCTAGTCATCCTGGCCAAGTATGGTCTGGACGGGAGGAAGGATGCCCACGCGGTGACCAGCAACTTCCTCAGTGACAGTGCCGAGGACGACAGCCTGGGTGACCCCAGGCTGGAGAAGCTGTGGCACAAGGTACCCGTCGGCGCCTGCGCAAACTCGGAGCTCGTGTCCTCGTGTCAGGAGTTACAGGGGCCGTTGCGGGAGCCTCTGCTCTCTGCGTGGGGCTCTCCCCAAGGCACCTGTCTCCCTGTGGCCGTTGTCTCCTTCCTGTTGAGAGCACCCGCTGTCTCAGCAAAGGAGTTGTATTTGGCATATTAGGCATTAGAGCTCCGAATATCAAGAATGTACTTAATGCCCTGTAGTTAAGCGCACAGGCGCATAGTGTCACATGGGCCACGGTGCTCACTTCGTGTCTGTATTTAGTTTTGGGGTTGATCCTCTAGATGGTTTCTGTGTTTGGGAAAGGTGTGCTCACCCGGGGGGTGTCTGGGAAGCAGGTGGCGCTGGGCCGCTGCTGAGCAGTGGTTTGGGCTGGCTGCACCAAGGTGCTCCCAGCTGCACGCACCAGCCTGTCATCCTTGGTCACAAGGGTGGAGTTAGAGCAGGAGGGTGAGTCTGCTGCGGAGTGGTCATCCCTGGGCCTGCGTTATCACATGTCGCTGCATGGCTCTGGGAGACAGGTGGGGTGACAATGAGGGGACTGGCCCGAGGGGACACCGCTCCCCAGCTGTCCTGGTTCTGTGGCCGTCTCCCCATCAGCCTGGAAGATGTTCAGGCAGGAGGGTGGTGATTTTCCTGCCACCCCCTGGTAAAGGGTCATCAAGGCGAAAAGGGGGCCCAAGCACTTCACATGGGAGCAAGGGCCTGCCTGACCAGAGGGAATGATCGCCCATGTGACCCCAGGTGAACACGGCCCACGGGGGCACCCAAGGTGTGGACAGGCGAATACAGCCCATGGTGGGGTTATCCCAAGGTGTGGACGGGTGGACCTGGCCCATGGTGGAGTGCACCCAAGGTGTGGACGGGTGGACATGGCCCATAGTGGGCTTATCCCAAGGTGTGGACAGGTGGACACTGTCCATGGTGGAGTGCACCCAAGGTGTGGACAAGTGGACATGGTCCATGGTGGGGTTATCCCGAGGTGTGGACAGGTGAACATGGCTCACAGGGGGGTTGCCTCAAGGTGTGGACAGGTGGACACGGCCCGTGGCGGGTGTTCACTCAAGGTCATCTTCCTCTTAGGCAAAGACCTCTGGGAAATTCTCCAGTGAAGAATTGGACAAGCTGTGGCGGGAGTTTCAGCACCACAAAGAGAAAGTTCACGAGTACAACGTCCTGCTGGAGACCTTGAGCAGAACTGACGGTGCTCCCTGCCCCCATGCCCTCCCTGGGCAGCCCTGGCTCCAGAATGCTCCAGAATGTACTGGAATGGAGCTGCGGGGGGAGTGGGTGTAGGGGACCCAATGTCTTTTTCTCAAGACTCCGCCCAATTTTCCGAGTGGGAGTCTCACTGTCTAGGAACCCATCAGGAGTGCTTCTGACAGTTGTATGAGCGTGTTTGATCAGACGAAACATTTCTTTAGTAATGTGGGTCACCTCTCTGGTCACCACTGGCTGTCTCCCCTCACACCACGCGCAGTCGCTGCCTTTTGACTGGCGTGATCTCTGTGATGGTGCCATTGTTTTGGACTCGGTACCTACACAGAACCCATGGTTTTCCCACCCTCAGAAAGTCAGCAAACTGGAGGGCTGGTGCAGGGTCATTGAAGCCAGAGTCGGCCTCGGGGTTACTGGGTGAGCTCAGGGTCATCCCTGCAAAGGGCAGTCCTGGAGCGTGCAAGCTGACGTCTGCACCTTTGAAAGGACGCAGCGACCACAGTCCATGTGTAAGAACCGCAGAGGCCGGCTGAGGGAGCCATGCGTCCAGCAGGAACAAGGGAGAAGGGTTTCCCTCCTGGTGATATGGGTTCAGGCAGAGCTCCGCGGGGTCAGCTCAGGGTCATCTCAGGTCCTGGTGTCCCTGGGCCGGACCCTCAAGGCGGAGGTCCTCATCAGGCACTTTGCTTCCGTTTCCCGCAGAAATTCAGGAGAACGTCATCAGTCCCTCAGACGTGAGCCGCGTCAAGGAGGAGGTGCTGCACAGCAAGCACGTGGAGCTGAAGGACCGGCTGCGGGGCATCAACCAAGGCTTCGACCGCCTGCGCAAAGTCAGCCACGAGGGCTACGGCGCCGAGGCCGGTACGCTCGCGGGCCCGTCCCCACAGGCTGATTGTCCGTCCGTCTGCCCCAGTCACCCCTATGACCCAGAACTGGCACGGGGGATGGAAGCAGGGAGCCCTGGGGCAGGCGCCTCCCATCCGTCTCCCCACTCAGCAGGCACACCTGGCTTCTCCCCTCTCCTCGGTGGCCACGCTCAGCTGTGCTTTAGTCTCATGCCTCCCCTTTGACATCCGGCAGTCTTCCCTGGGCCCTGTGTCAGTCGGGACGGCTGGTTATGCTGCAGTAATGGACAGCGCCCCGTTTGGTGGCCTGTACCAAACTTCCTGTGACTCGCACTCCAGGTCCCTAGTAGGTGGGCCGGGGTCTCTGCTCTGCTCCTTGCTCCAGGCCCCAGCTCTCAGCGCCTGTGGGGTTTTCAGGAAGTCTGTCAGGTTGTCATTTTACCCTCCTTCTAATCATCCCATTTGTCTGTCCTCCACCGTGTGTTTACGGAGCACTGATCATGTGGCGGGTGCTGCCCTGGACCCGGGGATGCAGTGGGGACGCGAGGCAGGATCCCTGCTGCTCTCCATGGCCCGGGCAGGGGTTCCCCCCGGGGCCCTGGGCAGGGAGGGTCGGCCAAGGGAGGAGGTGCAGCAGCTGGCGCAGTGCGCACTGGGCAGGCAGCTGTGGCCAGCTTGCTCCTGGTCTCCTGCAGGGGCAGAAGGGAGGCAGGTGACAAGCCTGGCACCCTTTGCTGCGTGCACTCGTGAGCACCGGCTGAGGTCGGGGTCCCGTCTGTGTGGTGTGTTTCGCTCTCCCTGACCTCAGCCCAGGAGTGTGGGTGGACGGACACAGCCCTGCCCTGGACGCCCCAAGGAACCCACAGTCTCCCGCTGCCCCTGCCCACACACTGCCTGCTTGCTCGTCCTCCCCACCTGCTCCAAGGGCAGAAGAGCTCGCCAAGCTAGCTCATGCTCACCGAGGGGCGGGTGAGGGCGTCGCCAAGGCTATGTCCCAGCGGGTCCTGTGAACACCAGACTGACCGCGAGTGGGAAGAATGCTGGGTTTGCTTCCTCAGGACACTGAACAAACACACGTGCACACATTCATACCGTACCCTTGTGCTTAGATGCACACACGCGCTGTGTCCCCAGGGCCAGGTGGGACGTGTGGACCCCTCGGTGTCACGGGGGTACCGCCACGCGGTTCCTGAGACAGCTTTTGCTCTCCTGCCAGAGTTCGAGGAGCCCCGAGTGATCGACTTGTGGGACCTGGCCCAGTCGGCCAACTTTACGGAGAAGGAGCTGGATTCGTTGCGGGTGAGGCAGCGCAGGGCCGTCCTCGCGGCGCGGTCTGCGGCGTCTCCCGTCCAATTTCTAGGAACTAGGAGGGCTCTCGAGCCCTCTTCCCTTCGTCACAGCAGATTAGCGTTCTCATGGGGTATTTCTCTTCTTGCCTTCCGTCCTCCATCGTCTGCAGCCCTTGTGGGACCGTGCGCGTCCCCGTAGGACCGAAGTGGCCTCCCGTGAGTGGAGTGGCTTCAGCGCACCTGCTCCACTTTGGGTGTGCTGGGTGTGAAGACGGGTGTGCGGAAGCAAGAGGGCTGACGGGCATTTGGAGGACGAGCCGTGGGGACCCTACGCGGGGCCCTGGCAGTGGGCCTGGAGGGGAAGGTCTTTGGTTGTCTGAGCATCACCTCAGTGTGGGTCCTGTTGTGATAAAGCCACCATAGGCCAGTGGGTCAGAGATCAGGGAAGGGCACAGGCCACGGGCGTGAAGCCACCATTTCCTAGCACAGGAACTAAGGAGGATGGAGCCTGCTGGGGGAGCCAGGAGCTCCATCTAGGGCCTGGAGGCCAAGAGGTGGCAGGGAGGACAGAAGGGGCAGCAGCCCTTAGTGGCAGAGGGAGCAGGGAGGCCCCTGGGGGACAGTCATTAGCTCGGATGAGAACCAAGACGGGATGTCAGGACACGCAGGGAGGTCAGAGCTTGTCGAGCAAAGGTCACCGTGCTGGGCGTCTGTCCTGAGCTGGGTGGACAGGTGGCCCCTTGGAGCTTAGACCAGTTCCGAGGGACATATGTCATGGCTCTTGGGGCCCCTGGACAGGACAGTTGGCCCCACCCTCGAGGCCCCGAGGAGGTGACAGCTAACGGAGACCAAAACTGTGGTGGGATTGGCGGTGGGACGTCTGACCAGGAGTGTGTCGGGCAAACGCTGGGGATGGAGGGAAGACGACAGTGCGGGGTTGGTGGGGGTCGAAGCCCAAGCTCCACATGTCCGGCTGGACGTGGGGTCTAGGCCAGAGGAAACCAGATGGCTGCAGGTGCCGTTCACCGAGAGGGCACAGGGTCAGGGGTCAGGGAGGGCGCAGAGGGGCACAGGCCCGGGTGTGGGTGCAAGTGACCCGTCAGGTCCTGTCAGGGTGTCCCGTTAGCAGGTAGTGTTGCTCACCTATTTCCAAATGTGCTACTTCCCAATCACATGGCAGCAGGGGCAGCAGAGTCTTCAGCTCCCATTCCCCCTCAGGGCTGTCCTGGACGGGCTGCGCGCTGAGGGGCTCAGTGTGTGCAGCTTTCAGAGATGGGAGCTGCCTGTCCCCCATGCTGAGCCCCGTCCACCAGCAGGACCCTGTCCCTGCCCCAGACGTGCGGCCTGCCCGTGCTGTTCTCCTGTAGCCGTCGCACATTTGACCGGGGACCCCAGAGGCACAGTAAGAGCAGGTTGGGGGAAATTCAGTTGTTTAAACATTATTCTAGGAGGAGCTAAAGCACTTTGAAGCCAAAATTGAGAAGCATAACCATTACCAGAAGCAGCTGGAAATTTCTCACGAAAAGCTGAAGCACGTGGAGAGCTTCGGCGACCGAGAGCACATCAGCCGGAACAAGGAGAAATATGCCATGCTGGAGGAGAAGACCAAAGAGCTGGGCTACAAGGTGGGTGTGTGCACCCCCGGGCACGTGCAGTTGGCCCACCAGCCGCGTCTCCGCAGGGGAGGCGGGTGACGGTTACCTCGGAGCCAGGAGTGCAGCCTCCTGCCTCCTGGAAGGGGCGTGCCTCCCTGGCCTCCCCTCCCTGAGCCTCGGTTTCCTTCTCTGCGAGGGGAGGCAGTCATCCACACCCCCTGAGGCTTGGTGGAGGCATCAGACATGCAGCCGCCCATCTGGTCACGTGAGTGGCTACAGCCTGAAGGGGGGCGGGCTGGGCCATCCCCTCTGGTGTGGGGTGGGGGCTTCCCAGCTCCACCCGGCCCCACTGTCCCCGGGCCTGTTTGGGGCAGGACACCGCACCACCACTCCCGCCTGACCCGGGAGGGGTGTGGGCGCACATGCACAGGCGAGGCAGGTGCATGGGCCGGAGCCTAGGTTCCTCCAGCTGCACAGCTGGCATCTTGGCCCTAAGAACCTGTGGCTGGTGACTGGTTCTGTGTGTCCTTCACTCCTGTACATGCGACCTGAGACAGCTTTGGAGTCTCCCGTGTGCACGCATAGCCATGGTCTCCCGAGACATTGGCCTGGTGAACATGGAGACCACACTTAATCCCACAGGACGTGGGATCCGACTCAGGGCAGCAGCGGGTGGCCATGCAGGGTCACCCCGCGTGTGCAGCTCAGTGGGCTCCCGTCTAACCTGGATGGGGATTGGCTCCGTTACAGGGTGGTGTTTGAACCCCCAGTGATACACAGACGTGTGGACAGCTGAGACTGAAACGGTCCCTGCCCAGGGACGCTCAGCATCTCTGCCGTCTGCCTGGGACTCTCGAGGCTGAACGCCCGACCCAGCAGGCCCACCCGAGGTGCCGCAGGCCCCAGGCCAGCCACTGCTTCATGCTCTGTAACAGCAAGATGGGTGACTGGTGCCCTCCCGCAGATGAGGTCATTTGCGGTGAGCCCACAAATCAGGGCACCTGCGCAGCATCAGAATGTGAGGGGCCCTTCATCCAGGACAGCTGCGGATGTACGAGACTCTGGAAATGGTCGGGACGGGTTGCCTCTGGAGGAACCAGGGTGGGAGGGAGCCTCTCTCGTGCCTTTAGAATTTTGAACCACAGGGATGTGTTACCTATTCAGAAATAAGTAAAACTTTAAAAATAAAGTAAGGGAAAAGTGCTAAGAAGTAGGGGTGTGCGTGGATGTGCACCTGCATCTGGCAGGCGTGGCGGGAGCAGGCAGTGCCCGTCGTGAGGGAGGTCGAGTCTAAGGTGAACATCGCAGTGCAGTTCAGGGGGGACCTCCCGTGTGACGGATGAGTCCTGGCTTCACCTGACCATGGAGAAAAGATGCTGTTGTCAGTAGGAAAAGTGTGAGGATTGGGGCGAGGGCAGAGGAATGCCCAGTTGGTTGGAGAGAAGGCGCCGGAACCTTCCGCAGGTTCCTCCCCCAGCACCAGCTTGCAGGGCTCTGAGGATTAGGAGAGGCTGCGGAAAGAGCAGAGCCCGGGCTGGAGGAGGCTGACGAGGCTCCTCCCGCCATCGCGTTGACAAGGGCAGAAGCCTGGAGGAGCGGAGGAGTCCGAGTCCGTTCGCGGCTCTGAAAGCAACGGGAGATGACAGAGACAGCACTCTTGGTCACATGGTCTGCTCCTGGCTGTTCTAATCTTCCGTGGTGGTGGTTTCTGGCTCATCCTGAGCTGTTTTTATGATTTGTTTATGACAAGTTCTGGAAGGGTGGATAATGGAAAGTAAGACAGAGAGCTGAGAGTTTCCCTCGTAGACGGGGCACGTCAGCTCCGGCAGGTCTCCTCACTGGGTCTGTGCTCTGCTCTGCTCTTCAGGTCAGGAAGCACTTACAGGACCTGTCCAGCCGCATCTCGAGAGCTCGCCACAACGAGCTCTGACGGCCCCGCGCAGCCCGGCGGCAGGAAGAAGGGAGGCGCCGAGGGTCTGGGATTTTCCTGAAGACAGGCCAGGTGCTTTGTGGTGGCTTTCACGCAAACAGAACCTTGGGAAGGCATGACAGGGACTGGCCCTGGGGCCTTGGCAGGGAAGGATTGCTTCAGGTGCCACCGTGGGCCTGGCGGAGGGCCTGCGCCATCGCCCTTCCCCCGAGAAAAGCCACCGTCGCTTCTGGTGAGAACGCTGATTTGCAGCTGCCCGCTGGGTGGTGGTCCTCTCTGCTACAAGGCCACGGTTACTGTCAAAATCTTACAAACCTGCCACTGGAAATGCCGTGTACAGAAGTCCTTCAAATACATCACAGCGTGTCTGTCGGGAGATCATTCAGTCACTCCGTTGTCTCTGTCTCGTGTCTGCTCAGCGGTGGTGCCTCCGTCACGGGTGTGTGAGCTCTCTGTCACTGCTGGCTTGGAGGCCCCTCTTCCACCCCAGCGCCCCACACGCCCCTGTTTTTCTCTGCTGCACGAGGTGAAGGAAGGGCCGATGGCCTTTGCGGTCACCCCCCTGTGGTTTGGAGTTGGAGTTGTGCGGTGTGAAGGCACGAAGTTGAAGTGGTTGGGGTAGAGAAAGCAGGGCAGAGAGGGAAGGCACCGTGACCTCTGGCCTGAGGCCTGCTGGCAGCTCGGGCCGCCTTTGGCGGCGCATTTCTCCTCCCACCCCTACAGGTCGGGGTGGGAAGAGCCCGACAAGCTGCGGGGCCTCTGTGTCAGTGGAAGTGCCCAGTTCTGTCACCGAGGGAGAGCGCCGGGGGGCTCCCCTCTGACTTCACAGCCGAGGCGTAAGTCGGGCATCTCACACGGGTCCCAGGTTTGAGCCTGGAAGAGGCTCGACCTGGGCACCACATTCCGCTGTTGGCACGTCTGGATCTCGGCTCCACCCTGGACCCGCCAGACACAGGTGTCCTGTTCGCCGTCATGATAAGAAAACTCCAGGCCCACGTGCCAGGACTTTGGGTGTCAGGGCGCCATGGACGAGCAGGCAGCCCATGTGCCGCCCCCTTCATCCAGGGTCACTGGGTCACTGGGCAAGCAGCAGGCCTTCCTGCCGGGCCCCACACCACCCCCTGTGTCCCCGGCACAGGAGCCTCACTCTGGGCCTCCACGTTGTGTCTGCCACTGACCAGCCCAGCTGGTGTGTCCCTCCCGGCTGTTGCCAGGCCTCGGGCAGGGCCGGGGTGACTGCACTCAGGCGCAGTGTCTGGGCCCCAGAGAAGTCTCCGTGTCTGGCTCCCAGGGTGCGGCCTGTACGGCTCAGAGCCCCAGGCCACATGCTCAGTGCTGAGTGTCCCCGTGTGCAGGCACAGCCTGGCCCTCATGGGGTTCGCAGTCGGCGAGTGCAAGGCCCAGGATGAGGCTGGGCCCAGGATGTGGAGGCAGCACAGGAGGACACTTGACTCAGTTTACCATCTGAGGAGCCTGCAGCCTGGACAGAGCTCCTGGCCTCGAGACACGTCTTTGCTGTGGTTTCTCATTGCCTCTGGCCCTGGAGGAAGTCGAGGAGGAGGAAGCCCCCCATGCCAGGGGACCAGTGGCGGCATCGTCTGTCTTTAGCTTCTAAACAATCACTTTAAGGTAGAACGTGCATTCGTGAAAGTGCACGAAACTGGCTCCGTTGGTTACCCCAGTGAGTGCCGTGGACCCACCCCCGCGACAAGAAGTAGAGGTTCCAAGGATCCTAGGGCCCCTTGCTCCCCAGTACTCCTCTCCTATGGCTAACCACTTGCTGTGTCCCCCCAAAATTCCTATGTTGAAACCTAATCCCCAGCGTGATGGTATTAGGAGGTGATTGGGTCATGAGGGTGGAGCCTTCGAGAATAGGATTAGCGCCCTTATAAAGAGACACCAGGGGGCTCCCTCGCCCCTTGCGCCACATGAGGACACAGTGAGAAGAGCCATCTGTGAACCGGGAAGCGGGTCCTCACCAGCCAGAGTCCACCCGCGCCTCCATGGTGGACTCAGCCTCCACACCAGTGAGAAGTGAAGGTCAGTTGTTAGAGCCGCCCGGTCTCTGGAGTTCTGTCACAGCAGCCCCAGTGGACTAAGAAACACTCTCTTGACTTGTAATAAGGTTGGAGTTCCCTTTTTGAACCTCACAAACATGAAATTATAGTGTAGTGAGTGTGTTTTCTGGCTGCTTTTAGTGGATATGTTGCTGAGATTGAACCGCGTCTGTAGCAGAAATGTGTTCCTTTCTATTGCCGTGTGGTATTCCACTATATGAATATACCACACTGATTTTAATTCATTCCGCTGTTGATGGGTATGTGAGTTGTTTCCAATTCTGGATAATAACACCGGTTGGAAAGGGCTGTGGTGAACATTCCTCTGTGCGTGTGTGTGTGCACGTGCATGCATGCACATTTTCTGGCTCCTAGGAGGGTTACCGATGGGTCCTGCCGTGCGCACTCCCTCAGATGCAGTAGATGACTCCCAGTGGCTTCCCAAAGGCGGTGCCCTCATTTACGCTTCTCCCAGCAGGACGGCGTGATTGCCAAGACTTGGTATCTTCTTTAATTGTAGACATTCTGGCTGGCGTTTGTGGGATCTAATTGTGGAGTCGTTTTTGCTGTATTTGAGGTTATTTATGTGAGAGAGAACGGGAGGGAGGGAGTACAGACCAAAAGCGTGGTCCTCGGTGTGGGTTTGATGAGCTGATGGTTGTAGTTCCCCGTGTGGCCACTGCCCCCAGACAAGACAGAGCGTTTCCTTCCCTCTGGAAAGCCGCCCTCCCGCAGGGCGACCTCTCTGGCTTACTGCACCAGAGCTTGCTCTGCCTGTTGTTGCGTTTCACGTGGGTGGAATCAGGCCGCTGTTGTGTGTCGGTTTCCTTCACCTGGCACCTGCGTTTCATCTGGTCGCTGTGTGCAGCAGTGACCGAGTCCCTTTATTGCTGACGAGTGTCCCAGTGCACGGATGTCGCTCGTTGATGAACATTTGGATTTCCGGCTCTGGTTGGAGTCGAGTTCGTTTCTTCCCTGTGTTCTGGCGCCGTTCGTCATATAGGCTTTTTTCCCTTTGTCACTTGATTGGGTTTGGTGCCTTTATGAAAACTGAAGTGTACTGGTCTGTGTGGATCTCTTTCTAGACTCTGTTCCGTTCATTGGCCTGTCTGTCCTCATGTCCCTCTTGATTATGGTGGCTTTGTAGTAATCTTGAAATCAGGTAGTATGCATTTTCCTCTTCTTTTTAAAGATTCATGCAAGGTCTTTTGCATTTCCATATACATTTTAGAATCAGCTTCTCAATTTTTACAGAAAAGCCTACTGGAATTTTGAAAGGGGTCCCCTGAATACTTCGGTCACTTTGGGGAGAATCGACGTCTTAATGACGTCGAGTCTTCAAGCCTTGCGT
Organism: Tapirus indicus; assembly: GCA_031878705.1. Taxonomy (NCBI): domain Eukaryota; kingdom Metazoa; phylum Chordata; class Mammalia; order Perissodactyla; family Tapiridae; genus Tapirus; species Tapirus indicus. The sequence continues at coordinate 2,739,590 of CM062919.1, read as the reverse complement.
GTCATCTGCAGCTCTGTTTAGCGAGCCCCTCTTTCGTTTCTCAGCACTGGACTGTTTTCCGTACTCAGGCCTCCCATGTTCTCATTAGATTTATTCCCGGGTCTAGATATTTTATGCTATGGTGAAAAGTATGTTTTTACTTCGTTTTTCAATTATGTGTTTCCTGTAACAATCCCATGTCCTGTACCCGAGATTCATGTATTAGTTCTCCGTACTTGCTTGTGTCGTCTGCTGATAGGACAGCCTTGCCTTTCCTTCCCCAATGCCGTGCCTTCTCTTTTTGCTCTGGCCAGATCGGCCAGTCCAGTGCTGAAGAGCAGTGGCAGAAGTGGACATCCTTATCTTCCCCATCTCAGTGGAGTCGTGGTCGTTCTTTCACAGTTGAGTAGATGTTGGCTGCAGGGTTTTTAGAGACGCTCTTATAGATGGAAGAGATTCTGTCCTAGTTTGCTGAGTTGTTCGTGAATGAGTATTGAGTGTTGTCACCTGCTTTTTGTGCGTCTGTTAAGTTAATCACAAGGGTGTGCTCCTTTCCCGAGTTGCTGTGATGGACACACCAGCTGCGTTTTGTGTGCTGAAATAACCTTGCGCTCCCGGTACATCCCGCTGGGTCGTGATGCGCTGTCCTTTTCCTGTGTGACCAGACTGGATTCGCCAGTACCAGGTTAGGGACTGTGCCTGTGTCCCCGAGGGACACTGGTCTGTGGTGTCCTCCTCTTGTTACACAAAGTGTGTCGTGTTTGGGTGTCAGCCTCCTAAAGCGAGCTGGGACGTGTTCCCTTCCCCATTTTCTGCCACAGTTTGTAGTGTTGGCATTGTTTCTTTCTTAAATGTGCAATAGAATTTATGGGTGAAGCCATGTAGGCCTGGAATTTTCCTTGTGTTAAGATTTTTGATTAAGAACTCAATTTTTAAAAATAAATAGGAGGCTGCTAGATTTTCTAATTCTTGCATCTTTTTTAAAGACCTGTTTGCCAGGGATGCCATTTGAGTTGTCAGAATAACTGGCATAAACTGTTGGTGGCGGCCCTTGCCTTCCTGTGTCTGTTGGATTTGTGGTGGCTTTCCCCTCGTCCATCCCTGTGTTTGTAATTATGTTCTCCTTCCGCTGATCAGTCCAGCTAAGGGTCCATCAATGTTACAGGTATTTTTCCCTCAGAACCAGTATTGGGGTCATTGACTTTTCTCTGTTGTGTGTCTGCTTTCTTCTTCATTGACTCTGCTCTTCCTCTTTACAGTTCCTTCCTTCCATTTAATCTGTGTTTAATTTGCTGTCCTTGTTCCAGCTTCTTATGATGGGAGCTTAGCTCGTTGATTAAAAATGTAGAAGAATGGACAGTACAATTAACATTGATCTACTGTGCCCATTAGAGAAAACCTTCTTCTTAAATACGCATGGAACATTTTAAAAATTGACTCTGTACCAGGACACAAAGCAAATGCCAATAATCTTCAAAACGTAGGTTAGAATGATACAGATTACATTCTTTGACTTCTGTAATTAAGGAAGAAATCAGTAACAAAAAGACAATTAAAAAGTACATTTAGAAACTTTAGAAATGCACATGGATCACAGAAGAAATCATGTTAGAAAGAAAATATTTTGAATTGAATGGTAGTGAAAATACTACCCACAGAACTTGGGGGATGTGGCTAGAGTGATGGAAATTTATGACCATAAACGCTTGTTTTAAAAAAGAACAAGGGATTTCCACTTCCAGTAATGGCAGGCTGGCTTATCTGGACTTTCATACTCAAAGGTGTTGTATCGAATAGTATGCAGATCTCCTCAAAAGCAGTGGAATCCGGCAGCCGGTGAAGGTCCGCCCGAGGCAGAACGGAGGGGCCGCAGGAGCCAGCAGGCAGTGCCGCGCCAGAGCACTGAGCGCTGAGCCCAAGGGCTCAGCCATCCAGGCGCACTGGCTTCCAGTCCTGTGCCTCCCTCGGGGAGAGGACGGACAGGGCCACAGGCTGGTCTAAGGCAGGGGTTGAAAGGGACAGCCATTCCGTAGGAATCTGGACCCCAAGAGCTGTCCCCACAGGGAGAATCAATACCCAGAAAGGAGGGCTGGCTGCTGCACAGAGAGGGGCTGGAGGAGAGTCCCGTTCCTGACAGACCTGACCAGGGGCCCGCCCCCTGGGACTTGCTCCCGGGCCTCCAACCGCAAACTAGGGTCAGGGTGGTTCTGGACTGGTGCTGCTCTAGCACCTGGCAGAAGGTAACATAAACAGCCATCTCTGGAACAAATGGTTGTTATTCTCATTCTCAAATAAACCTAAGAATAGTTGTTCACAAGCACTGAGTTGAAAATAACCAGGCACAGAAGACAGCAAGGCCCCGTGAGCGAGAACCGGGAAGAGCAGCAGAGACAGAGCAGTGAAGATGGGAGATGGAGTGACCGGCCACAGGCTGTGCAGCCGTCCTGCTCACAGTTCACAAAGTGAAAGGAACTCAGAAATGAACAGGAGACAATGCAATTACCCAACAGACTTGAAGAAGCAAACAGAACCTCTAGATTCTGGGGGGAAAGATAGAAGCCTCTAGATTGAGGAAAGAATGTCTCTTCAATAAATGGAGTTGGAGCAACATTATATTGGGGGCAAAAGTTGACCTCACACCATATACAAAAATTAATTCAAGGTAGTTCCTAGACCAGAATGTGAAAACTGAAATTGTAAAGCTTCTAGGAGAAAACGGGAGAATGTCCTTCTGATCAGAGGATAGGCAGTGGATTCTTGAACAGGCCACATCTGAGAGCTCTAACCATGAAAGAAAAGGAACAAGAACTGGGATGAGATATTCACAGCACCTGTGTCTGAGAAAGGACTCGCCCATCGTTAGTCATCAGAGAAAGGCAAACTGATCCACACCCATTGGGCAGCTGAAACTAAAAAGACAGGCCCCACACCAAGGGTAGGTGACAGTGAGAAGCTGCTGGAACTTTCCTGCTGCTGGTGGAATACACAAAATGGTAAAGCCACTCTGGAAAACTTGGCAGTTTCTTTTAAAACTTAAACATTTGCTTACCCTGTGACCTGGCAATTCCACTGCTACACATATCCAAGAGAAATTGTGTATGTCCACAGGAGACCTAAACAAGAAGGTCATAGCAACTTGATTTCACTCAAAACAAGAAACAGCCTAAATGCCCATCAACAGGAGAATAGATAATAAATTCTGGTATGTTTGTATAATGGCATGGGAACAGTTAAAAAAGAATGAACTGCTAATACAAAAGCATAGATAAATCTAAAAAAAAAAAACATTATGCTGAGCAAAAGAAGCTAAATGTAAGAGACCAAATTGGTCCATAGGGATGGAAGTCAAAATCGTGGTCAGCTGGTGGGGTGGGCATTGCCTGGAAAGGGGCAGGAGGGAGCTGTGATGGGAAGTGCCCCCTGTCTCATGTGGGTGGTGGTTACATGGGTCATACATGTGTCAAAGTTTGTCAAGCTGTACACTTATGATTGTGTGGTTTTCTGTTTGTAAAATATAAGAAAGTCCTCAGAGATCAAGGTGTGTCTGTGAGGCAAGCATAGGATGCCATAAAAAATAGAAGAAAATTTCTCTTGGGACTTAGATATTTGGTGGCAGAAATAAAACACCCAAAGACTGGGAAATGAGTGGAGGAAATCACACCAAAAGTACTACAAAACGATGGAAAATAAAAGAACGAAAACTTAAAGAGTGACCCTGGTGGTTCAGCGATCTGAATAGGATCCAGGAGAGAGCAGAGGGAGTGGAGAAACCAGGTAATTCCAAACGCTTCTCGTAGCTGAAGAGAGGGTTTCCAGAATGAAAGGCCCCCATAGAGGGGATGGAAATCATAATTGCGAAGATAAAGGCCGTGAGGAAGGAGAAGATTCCAAATGCTACAAGAAGAGAGGTGGAGGGTGGAACTCAGGACAGTCCCAGAATGGTGCTGGGTATCACGCAGCACGAGCTGCAAGTCTGCAAGCAGTGCCTTGAAGATTTTGAAGGAAAATCATTTCCAACCTAGAATTCTATACCCAGCCAAGCTGGCAGTCTGTGCAAGGGAGTGTGGAGTTCTCCTCAGCATGTAGGCCCTCAGATTCCCCCCTGTGCCCTTTCTGAGGTTGCTGCTGGAGGAAGCACCCCTTACAGCAACAGAGGGAAACCAAGAAAGAAGACATGGGACCCACGAGGAAAGGTCAACCTGGAGAGGGGATTGGGGTCTCCAGGGCTGTGACGGGGGGTGATGCAGGGTAAGAGCTGCACAGTGGGCTCCTGATCGGAGCGAGTTGGGGGGTTCCGGAAGAGACTTATTCAAGAAAATGAAATTGATTGACAGCCTAATATGTTAGACTGTTTTGAGAGGAGAGGTCCGTACAACTGTTTTGAGGTTCGTACAACTATGGGAGAGTTGACCATATATTAATGCTGAGTACAGAGAAAATTGCATTCCAGGAAAACTCAAGCTGAGCGGGAATCCTCACTACTCTTAGAATTTGCAGTCAAATGAAGTAAGCGTGGAATATTGCTCTAACCAAAGTCACAGCACAGGCAGACTGGGGCGGGGGGGGTGTTCATTTTGTATGAGGACGGGGTGCGGGGTTGGGTTACAGGAGAGAGAGCCCCGGTCCATGAGAAGCCAGTAAACTCAGAACCAGAAAACCAGCGGCAGTGGCACACACATGTTCAGTGATGACACGGGGACGCACATGGGTAGTCTGTCTGCCCCGGGCCGGGGGGGAGGCAGTTGCTGTCTTTGGTGACAAACCTGGTAGAACAGTTTGATTCTAAATCATGTGGAATATATCTGATTAAAAATATTAACAAAAAATGTATATACCAATGTTATTGTTTCTTGATAAACAACCCGATAGAAAAGAGGGCAAAAGAGATAAGCGGGCAATTGCTGGAGACGAAACCCTCACGTCCAGTGGACGTCTTTTCACGTGCAGCTACGCGCAGCCTCGCTAGTCATCAGGGAGGGGAAGCCACCGCGACCTGTTTCTCAGCCACCCTACGGCCCGGGCTTGGACGCTCCTGCTCCCAGCTGTCCGTCTTTACCGCCAGGATGCGCAGCTTGAGTGGGCCCTGGCCTGTGGAGCGCCCACTCACATGGGTGCCACGTCCCCGAGGTGGTGCACAGCCCCGGTCCCCGTGTGGACACGACGACTGGCCGGCCCTGCCGAGGTTGGGACCGCAGAGAAGGGATGGGCCGAGCACCTCCTGCTGAGCGAAAGGCAGGCCACGGGCATGCCCATGCCCGCCATGGGGGCCATTCACACGACCTAAGCAGGCGAGACAACGCGGGAGAGTGCGCGGGAGTGGGCGAGGCCAGACTTCGCGTCTGGTTACCTCCGGGCCAGGAGGCCGCGAGTGCAGGCCTCAGCTTTTCTTAGGCTGGGTCGTGGGTCCACGAGGGTGCGTTGTCTGTGCGTCTGAGGTGTCCAGTGACACCTGCCTGCCCCCTTGCAGTCTCCCTCCCCAGAGACAAGCTGCGGGGCCCCTCACGGCTCCCGGGTCCCCTCCTGAGACTGCACGCGTGCACACGTGTGTGAACACATAGAAGGCGGCTCACGCTGCCCCACTGCCTGCCTGCTTTCCCCTGGGTGTCCTGAGCCTCCTGCCTGGACACGAGCCGCCTTTTGTTCTCACGGCTGCACAGCGTTGCAGGACGCATGTGCCCGGCCACGGTCACCAGACACTAAACCCAACCCAGCATGGGCCCCTCACCAGCCTCCAGCTGGGGGCAGCTGGGATGAGGCAACGCCCTGCTGGGCTGTGTACAGCCTGCACAGTCTCCCTTAGGCCAGCAGGAGGGCCCCAGCCTGGGCCCCCAGAGACCGGAGGGCACCTGAGGGCAGGGGTCATGAGAGGACACGAGGGGAGCTAGGTGGGCAGTGGCGTGGGGTGTCACTGCAGGTTGCCAGGTGCCCTTCCCTCAGCAAAGGCGGGGAGCCTCCCGGGCTCGAGCTGGGTGCAGACCTCCCTCCGCCACCGCACAGCAGCCCGTGGGCCTCTCCCTGCAGCTGCAGCAGCCCTCAGCTCCAGGGTAGGGCCAGGCGTTTGTCCCGTCCTCGCTAGGCCCTCTGTGGCCACCCCGGCTGGCTTAGCCCCAGCACCCCCTGAAGCCTCCCTGGGCTGGAAGGCGGCCACCATGTGTCCAAGCAAACCCCTGCCCTTGGCCTTGGCCGGTGTCCTCACTCCCATGGCCCCTCCACCCTGGGGGCCCCACGATGCCTCAGGGAGCACACACACTCGACCTTCACGGCACACGCTCCTGACCACCCCTCACGCTGTGCTCTTGGCCAGGCCTGGCAGACCCCGTAGGGAACTCTGTTCTCTTCCCAGGGCCCTGCCCTGTGTCCACGCATCTCCAGGTGGATGTTTCCCAGGAGGCCTCTTGGCCATCCGCGGGGAAAGGGCAAGGGGCCCGAGTGCTGCCGGGCGTTGGGGTCTGAGCCCAACCCTTCAGGATGCCTTACACACCCACGAGCCCATGTTAGCATCACGAAACACAACAGCTTATCTCATTCTGGAAATGAGACCCAGACGCAGCCACTCACGGTCACTGGTGAGGCCCAGGACCCCATGTTGCCTGTTCCAGGCTGGTGCGTGCTGCCTGCCTAGGGCATGGATGTCCGAGCCCCCTCCCATCAGAGGGGACCCCAACACCGCTGGAGCCCTGGGCTAGGGTGCGCTGGCCATGCTTCACCCCCCACTTGCAGCTTAAAAGGAAAGTTCTGTTACTCTAGGACGTTGTCCAGGTCGTGCTGCTGGGGTCCTTCCAGACCGAGAGCCTGACCTGTTTGCTGGATCAGCCCTAGGACCTTTGCATCCCACCCGGGACATTTGTCCACATGAGCTCAGGGCTGAGCCTGCTTCCCATCGCCTGGACTGGTGGGATTCCCCAGCAGTCGGACGTCAGCTGGAAGATGGGGCAGGGCAAGGGGGCTGTGTTCTGGAACCCACCAAGCCAGGGGCCCCAGCTGAGGAGAGTGTGGAGTGTCAGCTGCTTGCGCTCCCCACAGGCAGCTAACCCGACTCCCTAGGTCCTTGGGCTGCAGGGGGCGAGCGGGGAAGATGAATGGGTGGGTGGGTGGGAGGAGGGTTCTGGGTGGGCTGTGGTTGGAGCCCCTGGCCCTGTCTGGTCTCGGAGACCAGGGTAGGAGGGCCCAGCCCAGTGCTTCCCTGTCATGCCCAGGGCCTCGGGAGGACCAGCAGGAAGCCCACCACCAACTCTGGAAACTTCCCAGCATCCAGTCCAGGCCCCCGTCAGCCAGTGGAACAGGGACCACCCTCCACCCCCTGTGCTCACTGAGCCGTGGAAATGCCATGTGACTCCCGCAAGGCCACAGGCACGGTCAGGAGGAAGCACACACGGAAACCCCACCCGGACCCGCCAAGGGGGGCTCACCAGCCCTGAGCTCCTCCACCATGTCAGGACGGCAGAACCGTGTCCAGGGCTGCAGCCCATGGCAGACACAGCACGAGAAAGAGAAAGCACCTCGTCTGTCAGGAAAATAATGTGCGTTGTTAAAAATAGAACGTTAACGGTTTTGAACTATTTACATGACTGACTGTGATGGGCCCCAAGAACCGCCGCAGTCAGGTAAACGCGTGTGGGGCCACGCGGGCGCCTGACAGGCCGGCACGTGGAACGGTGCTCCCAGCCCGAGGCTCCGACAGCGGTGGAGGCCCTGCAGAGGGGGGCGACGAGGAGCTGCAGCGTGCTCGGTGTCGGTGGGACCGGCCCACCCCACCGTCATTTGGGGCGTGTGTTTTGCTGGGACGTGTCTGCATGTCTGTCCTCAGTCAGGCGGCCACCACCTCCAGGGAAGGGAGGGCGGTTTGCATCCCCACATCTCAGAAACTGCTCCCAATCGAGATGCTGCCTCAGGGAACCATCCAGAAGCTGCCTGACACCGGGCACAAGGCTCTCCTGCCTGCTGAGATCCAGAGTGACTCGTTCAGGCCAGAAGAAGGGTCAGCTCTGGGCACCAGCGACCAGCCATGCGAGGAGGCCCAGAACCTTCCACCCACCCGTCCCAGGGCACAGGGACCAGCCATGCCCGCCGTGCGGCTAGGAGGCCACGAACCACAGAGCCCAGACCACCGGGGATGCGGCAAAGATGACCACAGAAAGGCTGGGCACCTCGTGCCCCCGGCCGTTGCCAACAGAAGGGAGCGGCCCGCTCGGCCGTGTTGGGCCGTCCAGTCGTGGCGGGGGTGTCCGGCCGCCTCACTGCGGAGCCCCCTTCCTCCTCGGCTCCAGCTCGGGCAGCCGCTCCTCCCGGCTCTGAGCGTGCCGAGCCCCCGCCCTGTGGGCCGCCTCGGTGGCTGTGATGTCAATCTGTGCGTAGCGGGAGGCACCGGCTCCTGAAAACAGCCCGAGGTGAGCCGGCCCTGCTGTCCCCCCAGCCTCGCACGATCCCCACGTGACCTGCACCTCCCACAGAAGGCTCGGCCTGGTCAGGGTGACGGGCCCTGGACTGGGGGCTCCACCCACACCATGTACCCAGCCAGGACCTGAGCGGGGAGGTCCCTGAGTGGGGACGCAGGGGGGTGACACCCTCGGGGACAGGGCTCAGCAGGAGGGAGAGCCCCTGGCCGAGGGCTGAGGTGCCGGGGGTGGGGGTTAATGCCCCTCAGGGCCCCCTGGGCTGCAGGCCCAGCACCTGTTGGGCCCTGAGGGGGACACACCTCGGATCCCCGCGCTGGCCTCCTGGAGCTCCAGGCCCATGTAGTGCAGCTGTGTTTTGGACGAGGGGCTGGCAGGGATGTTCACATAGGTGGGCGCCTCGCTGCACAGGCTCTCGGGCCCCAGGGCTCCTGTGGGGAGACAGGCTGTGAGTCCCCAGGGGGTGGCCGAGGGCTGAGCTGACCCCTAAGACTGTTCAGCAAAGAGCTCCCCGACTACCCCACCCCTCACATCTCCCACTTTCCACCCCGCCAGGGCCTAGGGGGCCTCCCTGACTCCCCGATTTCCGTGGACCATCTTTGCCCATCCTGAGACCCCACCCAAGTCCCTCCCTGACCCAGGTGCCCGCCTTTCCCCTTGACCACCAAGCTTCTGGAAAGGGTGTGCCTCCTCCCGTGCACGCTCCACCTGCTGCAATGGGCGGACCACCAGTGAGCTGCCCCCCATGGAGGCCCCCATGGCCCACTGGAGTCAAGTACCACACTCTTTCATCCAGCCCCCTGCCACCCACCTTCAACCCTCGTCCCCATGACCAACCCTCCCGGCCACTTTGTCCTCAGCTCCCCAGCGCCCTGCCCTGTCCACACCCCAGCCCTCCCCCTTGAATGTCCTCCTGGGTCACCCCACCTGCCCCGGGCTTCAAGGACCTTCTCTGGACTGGTAAGTCTCCCAGGGGATCCTCCCCTGAGTGCAGGTCCACACTTCTATCCACAGTGACACCTCCTCCAGGATGGCCCCAGGCACTTCAAGGCCTCTCACCCATCCAAGAAACAGCTCCCCTGCCCTGTCCCAGGTCCCAGCATCTGATGGCGAGGACTGTCAGTGCTGGAATGAGCAGGTCTTGGGCAAACCAGGACCACTGGTCACCCCCACTGGAGACCCGCTGCCCTCCAGGGAGCACGGGAAGCACAAGCTTCCAGGCCAGGCTTCGGGCCCTTGGTTGCCTGGGGCCACGTGGGGCACAGCGAGATCATGGAGCTGGCCTGGCTCTGTCGGGCAGTTCGCAACGTCCTGCGCCCTCGTCAAACTGAGGACGAGCTGGGTGTTTCCAGTCCCCAGAAAATCTCCGCTCCAAGGCGAGGATTTCCGTAAATCCGCTGCGTTTATAGCACACAGGATCCATCACAGGAAGAGACGACCTCCTCCCACACGGCCCAGCGGCCGGCTGGGCCTCCCGCACCACGTCCACGGCGGCTCCAAGGACCCATCCATACTCCCAGCAAACAGTGTGGGACCCTCCCCGGCCAGGCCAGGTGGGCCCTGGCACACAGAGGGGCGGACACAGACCCTCTCTCGTGTCACCCACCAGGACAGGCAGAGGCGCGCAGGGGAGGCACCTAGACCATCAGGGCCAGGGGAAATCAGGGCAGGCTGCGTGGAGAAGGGGGCATGAGCCGTGAGGGGTGGAGACAAGTGAGGATGGCAGTTGAAGCAGGCGGGGGCGAAGGCCTGGCTGGAGCTGGGAGACCAGCAGGGGGCTGAGACGGGGTCGGAGGGGAGTCTAGGAAGGAGGCCCGGCCTCCGCAGAGGCCTCTCAAAGCCTGAAGGGCAGCTGGGGCTTGACCCAAGGTCATGGCCTCTAAGCAGCGTTTGTGGGGGGCAGGGGTGCATGCGCCAAACAGCGCCTCTCCCGGAGGAGACCCCCACCCCGCTCTCCTCCCACGGGCCCCCTCGGGTCCCCGCCCCGCCGCTCGCTCCACCCGGCCCCCTTCAGCTCTGTCCGGGCTCTTGTCGGCATCTTACCAGTCGCCTCAAGTACTTCTGAGAAGAAAGCCAAGAACAGGCGAGCGCTGCCCCGGCCTCTCCCTGGACCACGCAGGCCGGGCCTCCCGCCCTGGGGCCCGCCCATCGCCAGGGCTCTGGCCACGCTTTCTTGGGTCCCATTCATCTCTGTCCCCCGCCAGACCCAGGGTGCCACCTTCCCCAGCCCCTGGCCTCGTGGAAAGGATACGGATCCCCCAGCAGATCCTGAGGCCTGTCCTCCCCCCGCCCCGTCGCCACCCATTCCCGGGGACACACACCCTCTCTGGGCAACAGACAGCCACGGGCACGGGCGGCTCCGGGGAGAGGTGTCCAGGACTGCCTGGGAAGCCACCTATGCCCTCATGTTCGGGGAATGGCCCTCGGGGCCCCATCCTGACCCGGGGAGCCCCAAGGCCAGCAGGCCTGAGGCCTCCCTGTGGACCTGCCTGATCCTGCTTGCCCGGGGCCCTGCCAGCCCCCTCCTGTGCCCGGATGTGCACTCTGGGTGGGCCTGGGCCCTGCTCGGCCTGCAGGGTCTGGCCCCAAACAGACGCCATGCGCCCCTGAGGAAGGGATGGAGGGATCTAAGCTTCTTAGGGCTCTGCCCCCGGCCGGAGGCTCCACTGAGAAAGTGAGGCACAGAGCTGACCCTGACGTCCAGCCGCCCCTCCCCCCCCCGCCCGAAGCCAGCCTCCCCTGGCCTTCAGCCTCTCCCAACTTCCTGGGCCTCCCCCGGTCAGAGCCAGCGTCTGCCCGGCCTTCACCTTCTAACCCGGCTTCTCCAAGGACCCCGGGGGACCCTGCGTCTCCCCTCGCTCCCTGCCCGGGCCTCCCCCACCACAGTCACCATCACCTCTTGACGATCACGGGTCCCCGGGACCATCCCTCACCTCTGTTCTCTGTCACCTGGAGGACACGGCACCCTCCTAAAGGCTGGGGCTCCAGGCCAGCCCTGGCCCTGTCCACTCTGTCCACACACCCCTCCCAGCAGGCTGGCCACATTCAGCCACCTGTCCTCAGCTCACTGCCCAGCCCTGCCCCACCCAGTCCAGGGCTTGCCCCAGCTGCACACTGCGACACTGCTGTCCACTGTCTCCCGCTGTCCACTGTCTCCCGCTGTCTGCTCTCACCCCTCTGTCCACTTGCCCACTGTCCACTGTCACCCCACTGTCCACTGCTGCCCCACTGTCTGCTGTCACCCCGCTGTCCACTGACACCCCACTGTCCACTGTCACCCCTCTGCTGTCACCCCCCTGTCCACTGTCACCCTCTGTCCACCGTCACCCTCTGTCTGTCACACCTCTGTCCACCATCACCCTCTGTCCATCATCCTCTGTCCACTGTCACCCCACTGTCCACTGTCACCCCACTGTCCACTGATGCCCACTGCCCATCATCCCTCTGTCCACTGTCACCCTCTGTCCACTGTCCACTGTTGCCCCACTGTCCACTCTAACCCTCCATCCACTGTCACCCCTCTGTCCACTGCCACCTTCTGTCCACTGTCACCCTCTGTCCACTGTCACCCTGCTGCCCTATCTGGTACAGACTTTCTGGCTGGACTATAGCTGTGGCCACCTTCACCCCCATGTCCCTTGTCCCAGGGCTGTACGGGGGGCTGCTCACAAAGCTGGGGCCTACCTGCATGCGTCATCAGGAGCCCAGGGGGCGAGGCAGCTGCTCCCTAGACCAAAGAGAACAGGCGTCAGTTTGTCCATCCGCTCCCACTCTTCCTGCACCGTCCCGAGAACCAGATGCTAACTCCAAGGGTGACACAGGTCACTGGGGCCAGGCCACCTACCGGGGAGACCAGCCTGGGGCCCAACTCCTCATCTCCAGGGGCCCCTCACCTCGTGCCCCAGTACTCTGGCTGGCCTGCCAGCCCTGATGCCTGTGACCCCATCTGGGGAGAGGGGTGGGCACCTCAGGCCCCCAGGCCAAACCCAGCCTTGCCTGTTCTCGTAGACACGTCTCATTGGCTCACAGCCCCACCGTCCACCACATGCTGCCTGCTGCGCAGCAGGGTTTGTAGCCAGATGCACAGGGCTGTGACATGCGCTCCCTGGCCCGGGGCCCTGCTGGCCACTGTAAGAGGCACCTGCGAGGTGGCCCACCTGGGACCCCATGAGATAGGCCAAGTCCCCCAAAGTGCAGCATCTCTTCATGGTGCCTGATTGGAGGTGCGGATGGACTCGGGGGAGGAAGGGGCTTTGAGTTGTGGTGGCCTCAGAACTGGGGGCAGGGTCAGATGGCAGATCAGGAGGGAGGGACGGTGATGCTGCTGGGCTGCCATCTCCCAAAGCCTTCAGGGGACATGCTGCACCAGGGCCAGAGCAGGTGACCAGAAGGATCCGGCATCCGCAGCCCTTGTGGGGAGGATGCCCAGCAGTGGGGCCTTGTCGGGGGTGGGGTCTGGAATGGGGGTAGAGAAGCCCGACCCACTTTCCAGGAGGGGGAAGGTGGGTGCCACGGGGGGACCCAGGACACAACACCCTGATCCTGGTCCTGGGCCAGGCTGGAGGGACACCCCTGAGCATGCTGGGCTGGTCTAACCTGTCACCTGTGTGAAGAAGTCGCCGTGCAGCCTTGGGGACTTGGGCAGGGCATGTCTGACCTCTAACACCTGGGACAAGAGGCCGACTGCCCTCCAAGAGCCCATTACACACACACAGGCCTCTGGACCTGAGTTCTCGCCCAGCTCCGCAGGCCTCTGATGTCAGCCACCCACCCTCAGGAGCCCCACCTGAGATGTCCCCTGCCTGGGGCCAGTCCTGCAGGTGCAGCATCAAACCCAAACGCTGGGTGTGGGTGGGATGCAACAAGATGCCACGGAAAACAAGTAGATGCAGACCCGCCTTGTCCCCTCCCTGGGGGCCAGGACCAGGGCAGGGCAGGTGGGGTGCTCATGGCCCTGGGGAGGCGAGGAGGTCTCGTGCCGAGTGCCTGCCCCCCAGTTGTCCCCAGCCTGACACTCGGCAGGAGGCCCCAGGGCACCTGAAAAGAGCCCCCGGGGGCTGCCCACCCCACCCCGGGGAGGAGAAGCAGAGCTGGTGCCCACGGGGTGCCAGAGCAGCTGCTCGAGAGGCCGACCGCGTGAGCATGTTGGGGAGAGAACGGAGGAAGGTGAATGCCTCCGCGAAAGGTTGTCCTGGCACCCCGCCAGCCCCTCCAGGCGAGAGGCCCCGTGCCCACCACCTCATCCCCCAGGGCCACCAGGGATCCGGGGAAAGACTGTGGCACGCTCACTCTGGGGGGCCAGGCCCTGCTCCTCCTGAGCCACCCCATTGCGCGAGATGCCATGGCCCCCAAGAGCCCCCAGAGGGTTAGCGTGGTCGGCAGGCACTCCCACAAAGGGCCCCTCCCTCCTCTGGTGAGGACTGCACGCCTTCAGCCCAGGCCCCACCTGCCCAGATCCTCGACCACGCCTCCTCCAGCCAAGGGCCACACCAAGACCCAGGCCACCTGGCTCCCACCTTGCCCGGGTCTCCACCTGGCGGGTCACAGTCCACCCTCCTGCCTCACCCCCAGAGGGCCCTTCCCTGGAGTCCCAGACATCAACCTCAGTTGAGGAGACCCAGAGCCAGGACATCCATACGAGGCGGGGCAAGCGGACGCCCACCTCCGGCCCTCCCTGGCTTCACATGGCAGGGGCCGGTCACTCAGCCACTGGGGCTGTTCTGGTTGGAGGGATGCCTGTCCCACCCTGGCTGTCCCCGGCCAGGAGACCCGTGGGAGCACAGCGGGACTGAGCCCAGGTGACAAGGGGTTCTGGCCAGAGCGGACGGCCCAGTCCCCCAGGCCACTCCGGCCAGCTCGCCGGCACCAGCAGCTCACAGCCTGATTCTTTTTGCGACAAGACTGGCCAGGGCCCCTGGAGAGGCGAGAACAGTGTGTGTGAGGACGACTCCTGTTACCACGCCTCTACTGAGCGCTCAGGTCCATCATCTCATTAGACCCTCTCTGTGTGCCCAGGGAGGTGGGGACTGGTGTCCCCGTCTATGAAGAGGGAACTGAGGCTCAGACAGGTGTAGTGACTTGCCTGGGGCCACCCAGCGGCCTTTCCCCATGCTGCAGTGCGGGGGGAACCCCCGGGCTCCCGTGGCAGAGTCGGCCCCCACTGGGTGATGAACGAGGGTGAAAATGGGCGTGACAGGGCAGGGCAGGGCCCCCCAGGATGTGCAGGGGGGCTGAGCTGGAATCCTCAGAGCTATGCCCGCAGTGGGGGAGACGGGGAGGGGGTGTGCCAGGCTCAGAGCCAAGACACTCACTGGCCCAGAAAGCTGAGTGTCCACCCTCAGTGGATGTGGGAGCCACCTGCCTGAGCCCAAGGGACCACCAAGGACCTCATTGTGGTCTCCAGGGAACACACAGGAACATGCCACCTGCATGCACACACATCACACAGACCGCACACACACATGCACACACGTGTGCACACACACATGCATGCAACTCGTGCACACACATGCATACACACACCACAAATGCACACACACGCACACGCCACACAAATGCATGTACATGCATCACACGCATGCACATATACACTCGCACATGTGTGCATGCACACCCCACACATACACGCAAACATGCGCACACCACACACACATGCACACGTGCACCCCGCGCACACACACCACACACATGCACATGCCACATGCATGTGCGGGAATGCATGCACACACCACACACATGCATGCACACACTGCATACACACACACAAGGGCCCCAGGGGCGTCTGGAGCCGCCTCTCCTTTTTCATGCCTCGAGCACATTCAGGCTGAAGGCTGACTAGGCATTGAGGCCTCACACTGCTCTCCTGATCTCAGGCCAATTCTGGAGACAGTCAGAGGCCCCCTGGGAGGGCCGGGGTGGGGGTGGAGGGGGCTGGCCAAATGGAAAAGGACAAGACACTAAGAAAAGAACATTTTATTTCCAGTCTAAGAATGTATTACCAACAGTGTCAGATTTTAAAAATGTAAAAGAGCAACCAACGTCTTCAGCCAGCAGCAACAGTACAAAGCGGGAGATTTACAGGGAAGCTGTGTGCCCCTGGAGGGGGGCCGATTCCAGACAGCGGGGACGAAGCCAACAGAGTCCACAAGTGGACGGACACGGGCCACGCGTCTCGCGGGAGCATCTGAAATCGCAGAACGGACAAAGCAGGCCGCACGGCTGCACTCCATGCAGGTGAGCAGACAGACCACGGAGGGCACCGGAAGGGGCACGATGCCAGCGGGTGACCCACAGGCAGCGTCTGGGGCCTCTATGTGCAAACAGACGGGCCCTCGGAGCCCTGGCCACCTCTGGTGCTAACCACCAGCCTCCGGCCCCAGCCAGGAGCACGGAGGGGAGCGGGGCCCCAGCACCGTTACCGCGGCGCCTCCCGGCAGGCTGACCCTGCAGGCCGGCCAAACTGGAGAGCACCGCCCCGCTGCCCGGCCAGGGGCTGCGGCCCGGCCCTGCCCACCCCTTGCCCGGGAGCCTGCAGGTTCAGGGACAGGCTGGTGTGGGACGGGCCGTGGGGCCTCCTGAGCCTCACTTTCCTCCCCTGTAGGATGGGCCACCTGGGGTGCTGCTTCCGGGACGAGGTGAGGGCTAACAGGTAAAGCTCGTCACACGCACAACAGGACGCACAGGGAGGTTAGTCCCCGGCTCGCGTCCACGGGACTCGGGTGCCTGGGGTGCTGTGGAGACATTTAATTTCTAGCGGGCAGTGTGACTGTGCACGTGGGACCGGCATCGAGCTGTAAGGCCGTCTGCGAGGTAGGCGGTGCAGCAGGTGGGGGAGGAGGCCTCTGCCTGAGCACACCAAGGGCGTGGCAGGAGCCAGCAGGGACGCAGGGCCCGCCTGCGCCCCCAGCACCTGATCCCTAGGCCTTGGGCTCTGCAGACCCCCGCCCGCCCCACCTGCGCAGAGCCTCCCACTTTCCAGAACGCACTTTCAGCTGCACCCGAGTCGAACCTCCCCCCACCCCCCAGTCTGGTGGGCCCTCCCCAGGCTCCGCTCCCCGGGAGGGCTGGCCCTGGGGCCGTCCCCCACCCACCAGGCCCTCCCCACCGCACCGCACACTCGCTGCTTCACCGACGGCACGCAGGGCAGCCCATGGGCGAGGGGGCCAGCACCCCTCCTCTCCTGTCCGGAGGGGCCAAGGCCAGCCGCTGGCCAGGACCTGGGCTGCACTCTCAGGACGGGGGGTTTACCTTGAGGCCTCCACAGACTGGACAGGCGGAAAAGAAAGTGGATGGAGGCTCGCCGGGGGCCGGGCTGGGCAGTGCGGCCTCGCCTCCAGGGGCCTCAGTCACCTGTCCCCGCCGTCTCATGCCCAGCCAACTGGAGGGACAGCCCGCGGATGTCTGGCTGCCCGAGTCCCCGGCCCCCGCATCGTCGGGGCCGCCGTGCAAGGCGGGGGGCTGGTCCCGGGGGCCAAAGCGCAGGCTGCGCGGCGTGTCATAGTGGGGCCGCAGCGCGCCCGGCACCTGATACTCGGCCGTGCCCGGCGGGCAGGCGCACAGGCTGGGCTCAGGCGCCCCGGGCGCCGGCGGCAGGCTGAGCAGCGAGCCGAACTCGTCGCCCGCGCGCCACACGTCCAGGCTGCTGCCGGCGCAGGACGAGAAGCTGCCCGAGTAGGAGGAGTGGCTGCCTGTGGCGATGCCGCTGTCCGACGAGCTCTGGCGCCCGACCTCCTGCAGCTGCCGCGGCCGCAGCGGCTTGGGGGGCGGCCTCGAGGCGCCCAGCGTGGCCTCTCCAGGGGCCTGGGCCGCCGCCAGCCCGGGCCCCTCCTGCGACGTGCCCGCCGAGGACGAGGACTGCTCTGGCCACGCCGTGAGCCGGCTGCTGGCGCTGACGTCTGAGTGGCTGGCCTCTGACGACGAGCTGGACAGGCTGCGGTCGTCCCCTGAGGTGGAGAGCGGGGGCTGAGACTGCTGTGGGGCTCCGGGGGAGGTCAGAGGGGAAGGGGGAGGGCTGGGCTGGAGCTGACGTCTAGTACCCACCCGATTCCCCCCACCCTGTCAAGGCCAGCACTTAGTCCCGCCCCTCCCAAGGCCCCCACTGGACGCTGGGGCACAAACCCAGCATCACCTACCACAGCCCCCCTCCCCACACCAATCTCCCCTCCACTCTGGCCCTCTCTAGAATCTGTGCCCTCCGCTCTGTCCCCCTTGGCCACCGCCCTCTGGAAACCTGATGTGAGCCCCTCTCCCAAGAAGGTAATCACTCAGTGCAAACTTGAGACCCCCTGCTCCCAGGGGCAGGCCTGGACAGGAGGGGAGAAGGCCACCGTCCCCACTGTGCACTGTCCCCACTGTGCAGCAATCAGAGGACAGACAGGCCCCCACAGACCTCCCCTGCTCTGGCCCGGGAGACCCCAGTGCAGCCCCCCCACAGCTGGCTGCCCTCACAGAGCTGCAGCGACCCCTCGTGGGGCTCCCAGCCTTCTCTCCGGCTTCCTATGAACTGCAGGAAACCGAAAGTCACGGGCAGCTGAGGAGGGGCCTCCGCTCCCGGCAGCCGGCACCTCTGAGCCTCTCTGGGCCCCGACGGTGAAACTGAAGCACGAGAGGCCGTGGCCTCTCCCGGGCCACATGGCTGTGAGCGGAGAATGCAAACCCCACCCACTGGCCAGCTCTCGTGGCAGCATCACACTTCTAGTCAGCTCCCAGGCCAGCGCTTAGTGTTTGTGGCATGGTAAGGGAACGAATGAATGAACAGGAAGGAGAGGAATAAATGAATGAATGATCAGAAGTGAGCAGAATGAATGAATGAATGATCAGGACGGAGAGGAATGAATGAATGAGTGATTGGGGAGAGGAATGAATGATCAGAAAGGAGAAGAATGATGAATGATCAGGAGGGAGAGGACTGAATGAATGAACAGGAGCTTGGAGGTTGGCTTAGAGGGATGGCCTGGCCACCCCCCCACCCCCGCCCCTCTCCACAGCCCAGGCCAAGGCCACCAGCCGCCCTACCTCCGCTACCCGGCCGGCCGGCGTGGGAGAGGAGGCTGAGCCGCTTCTCCAGCTGCAGGGCCTCCAGGGCCTCCTGGGCCACACGCTCCTCCATGGTGGCCAGCCCCCCGGGGCTCGGGTCTGCAGTGGAGAGGAGAGTCAGCAGAGGAGGCAACCCCAGCCTTCTCCCAGCAGGACCCTCAGCCCACACGCTGCCCAGGATGTCACGGTGAGCCCAGCATCGCAGGGGCCACACGCACCCTGGTCCAGCCCCAATGCCTGTGCCCCACCCATGGACGTCAAACTTGGGGCACCCAAACCACCCGCATCCAGGTCTCCCAGCCACCAGCCTGTGTCCCATGCCTGTGGACAGCCCCGTGGCCACCAGCCTGTGTCCAGTGAACGCGGACAGCCCCCCTGGCCATCAGCCTGTGTCCGGTGACCATGGATAGCCCCCCTGCCACCCCCCCGGCCACCCTATGCCTGTGGACAGCCCCAGACCATCAGCCTGTGTCTTGTACCATGGACAGCCCCCAGACCACCAGCCTATGTCTTCATTCCTGTGGACAGCCCCCCACTGACCACTATCCTGTGTCCTGTGCCCCAAAGCTGACAGGCCCTGTGGTGGGGACTGACCTCGGTGACACCAGGGTCTGACCATTTCCCACCTGGCAGATGGTGGGGTGGCAAGATGCTGGCATCATACAGACTCACTGCTCAACCACTGGCCCTCCCCGAGCCCCACGTCCACGTCCGCACAGTGGATGCAGAGACAGGGCGCCCAGCCGTGGCAGGGCCGAGACGGGAATGAGCAGGATGTGCTCAGAGCAGGGTGGACCCCGCAAATCTAATCTCTCCCCTTCCCCCTCCCAACTCTGTCTACATGAGGCAGGTCCTGCCTCTGGGCCTCAGGGTCCACGTGGGTCTGACCAAGCAGGGGTCAGCGTGAGAGGACACCTGAAAGCCGGGAGTAGGAGGCTTCCAACCCCATGGGGGCCACATGTCAGGAGTCCCCAACGATCACAGGGCTTTGACGAGACGCTGGCCAGGCACAGAGGGCAGAGCCCCATCAGCCCTGTCCAGGTCCACACCCCCGCCGCCCACACCACATCTGCGGCTCAAGGCAGGAGAGTGCCAGCAGAGGGCGCCGCTGCACCGTCCAGGGGAGCCCAGGCAACCAGGCTCTGGCCTAGGGGCCCCGCCTCCTTCCTCCCCAGCCGGTCCCCTCCTCGCCTGTGTAGGGGGCCGGGGGTTGAGGGGCCGCTCTGGGAGAAGGGGACCTGGCACGTCGCCCGCCTCTGTTCTCCCCAGGTGGCCCCGTGTGCCCTCACCCCAGCTGTGGTGCCCACGCAAAGAGGCCACAGGTGTGAGCTCACTGACCCCTGCCACGTGGCCACAGGCCCTGGTCTCCCCCTGGAGAGTAGGACAAGCACTGCCTCACTGAGCGATCCTGGGTACCACCCACCCGGTGGGCCTCGGTCAAGGGAAACTGCAGTAACCAGGATCACCCTCAGTCCCTCCCATGGCAGCTGGGCGCGGGCCTCCCCGGCCGTCTCCGAGGGGAGGGCAGACCTCACCCCGTGGGAGGAAGCGCCCAGGTAGCCTGGCCCCTCGGGGGTCCAGCACTGTCCCTGGCCCAGGACTTGACAAATGGTGCCAGGGAGGGGGTCGGGGACAGAACAAGGCAAGACCAGTGCACCCTTGTACCTCCCAATGCGCCGAGACCCCACACACCAGGCAACCCCACTAGGCGGCTTCCGGCCTGAACGCTGGCTTGCCAGAGCCGGTCCTGACCCCAGCCCACAGTCCAGCGACCTCCGGCAGGGCTCCACCCGGCTCTGGGGGACGGGGCGGGCTCAGAAGGTCTCCAGGAGCCCAGCTCCAGGCTTCTCAGCTGCTCGTGGGTAGCAGGGCGGGGGCAGAGGCGGAGGGAAGGCAGCCCACCCAGCCTGGCTGACAGATGAGGGTGACCCTCCCACCAGGCCCCGCTCACACACGTACCTGGAAGAACAGGCCGCAGCCCAAAGGGGCCCTTGGTCGGGGAGATGCCACGAACGATGCAGTCGAACAGGAAGCTGATCTGCTCTCCCTCGGCTGAGGACAGGAAGAAGACTCCGGCCCCTGCAGAGGGCGGACAGGCCCCGCGTCAGCCTGGCCTGAGCACAGGGGGAGACCCTTGAGACCACCCACACCGGGAGGCAGTGTCCCCAGAGCACCCTGCAAGAGTCTCTTCCAGCCCTGCTGCGCCCACCACGTCCTTCAAACACACATGACTTGTCCAGGCGGCTCGGCCACATGCCTCGCTCTCCCAGGCCTGTGCGCACCAGCCCTGCCCGGGCAACCTCACTGCGAAGCCAGAGGGTGGTGGGAGAGGGAGTCCCGCCCTGCTGGTCCCAGGTCTTCACTGTCAGCCATCTCCGGCCAGGGCGTGGAGCCAGGGCTGCCTCTGGAGGACAGTGGCCACGGGAGGAGGCGGACGAGGGCATCCTGGCTGCACGGAAGAACCCAGCTGCCCTTCCCGCATGTCCCCGTGCTTATTTGAGGGGCAGGGGCTGCCTAGATTGGGGTTCACATCCCAGGAGGGGCTGTGAGACCTCAGTCACATGGGGTGCCCCCCCCCAGTTTCCTTCCCTGGGGCTGTTGTGAGGGTTAACTACGGGAGTTGGTAAATGCACGTGGTGGCGCCTGCCCCACAGATAAGGCGGCCACTGCTGCTGAGGCCAGCGAGGCGCCCTCCCCTCTTCCTGGGTGCGTTTTCCGGGGGAACCTGGAGCCCACGGCGTAAAGGTGCAAGGCCAAGGTCATGCCCACAGGGCTCCCACCAGCTGAGGTGAAGCCCTGGCGTGGGATCCCAGCCCAGTATGGGGGTGCTCAGGTGCAGGGGGCACCTGGGGTAGAGGTGAGGGCACCTGGAGCCTGCCGTGCCCACAGGTGCCAGAGCAGAGAGCAGGCCCTGTGCCCCAGGGCTGCCCGCCCTCCTGCTGGGCCCCAAGCCCCAGCCAGAGTGAATGAAATCCCTCACCACCTGCCCGCGAGTGAATGGGGACGCAGGGCCACGTGGGGCTGGCTGCTGGCGTGGCGTCACTGCACAAGAATCCCTCAGCGCTCTCGCCCTCTGCCCATTGCCCAAAGAAAGGCACACGCTCTCTGGAAGGGAAGGTTCTGGGGCCACTGCGGGGGACAGGGAGGGAGGAGAAAGCTCTGCACTGAAACCTCTGCCGTGGTCACGGTCACGCTCCGCCTTCACCGAATTCCAGGGACTCGGGCCAGCCCCACACATGGCAGCGCCCCCAGGGCCTGGGGGCAGCCCCCTCCGGTGTTGGAGCTCCATCCGTGCAGCGCCCCGGAACGAGGGCACAGGCCTGCTCTGGAAATGAGGAAGCTGGGGCCCAGAGAGGGCCCACCTGGGCTCGTCCTGGCCCACGGAGCTTCTGACCAGGAGGAAGCAGAGGCGAGGTGAGCAGTCGGGGCCGGCGCCCGCCCTGGCACCCACCCAAGGACATCAATGATCCCGGACGCTCAGAAAGGCCCGGATGGACGGGCCTCCAACCGGGCAACGCGGCTGAGAACTTGTGCCCAGGACCTTGGCCAGAGGGCAGGCGAGGAGAAGGCCCTCACACCGGGCCCACTCGCAGCGTCCCTGTCCCATTGCCGCCCCGCCCCTCACGAAGGGCCAGGCCTCTAATCCCGAGCTCACGGTCAGCTGGCAGAGGCCGCGGCACAATCAGTCCCCTGACTATAAAAAGCCACATTACGAAGGGAGCCGGGCCGGCGGCATTCCAGTGGGGCGGCCGCTGAGCTCCACGCACCCTGAAGACACCGCCGCGCCACGCAGGCCGGACTGCAGGGGCTCCCTGGGGGGACACTCGTCCCCAAGGGCCCGACTGCCTGGGCTCACTGACCTCTTGCCGGCCCTCCAAGCCTCCCCTGCCCACCCCCAGACTCTGGGGCCCCCCGGAGCTCCCTAAGCATGCCTGGCCCACCTGACACGCCCCTTGGCCACCTGTCATGCCCTTCACCTGTCGAGACTCTGCTGACCTAACGCCGCTTTCCTGATGCCTTTCCTGAGCCCTGACCCCTGACCATTCAAGGGATGATGCTTTCAGGGAATGCCTCCTCTGGGGCAGACCCCAGGGCCCTTGACTTCACGCGTCCCCTCATCTGTCTGGATGCTGTCCCGGCGCCAGGCCCCGTGCCTCCCAGGCAGGGACCACTCCTGAGTTGTCTGTGGCCCCCGTGTCTAACCCAGGGCCCCAGGAGACCCCCGGCACACACTGTGGATGCAAAGAGGGAACGTAGGCAGGCGGCCCCCTGGCCCCTCCCCAGGGAAGCGACATTCTTGTTAGTCTGTCTGTGGGGGCCAGCCTGGCCCAGTTCTGCCACATCGTATGGGCATGGTCACTGCAGACATGGCCCTCATGCCTCCTCCCAACAGTGTCCATGAAGCCCCCAACCCGAGGCCGGTCCATTTCCGTCCCCCGGGGATCTGGCCAGCCTGTGGCTTGCTCTGGCCCACAGGAAGGGGCAGAGGGACGCTCTCCTTCAGGGTTTTGGCCCGAGGCCTCAGGGGCTGGCGACTCCTGCTCTCTCTTGGAACCAGCCGCCCTGTGAGCAGCCGGGTCCCCTGCTGGAGAGGGCGGCCCCCGAGGAGAGCTGGGGCATCCCGGCCAACTGCCGGCAGGGACCAAGGCCCCGGACACGTGCCTGAGGCCATCCTGGGCCTTCCAGCCAGGCCACCCGCCAAATGCCACTGCCCAAGGGACCCCAGCCGACCTCGCGGAGCAGAGACGAGCCATCTCCACTGAGCCCTGCCCAGACCCCACGGAATTGCAAGCAATGAAACAGCCACTAGGTTTCGGGGTGTCTGTGACGCAGCGATGAGTGACGTGGGGAAATAAAGAAAAGGAAAAGAGAGGGCTCTGCTGGGCAGAGCGCCAGCCGCCTTCCGGGCTCACGGCCACCTTGTGCTCCGGACACACGCTGTGGGTTCTCGGGGTGCCGGCCGACCTAACCCGCGTTACACATGCAATTACTCCCCAGGACAGGTGTCTCCAGTGGAGACGCTGTTGCATTCAATGGAAGATTCACCAGCCGTGAGAAAGAAAAGACTCTCCATTCAAACGGCCAGTGAGCCAGTCAGGTCCGGGCTGGTTCCTATTTGGAGTTAGTCTTAAAGTAGCCCCTAGTGGCCTGGCCCTTGCCACTCAGTCCAATTACGTGCTCTGTGTCCCAGCTCCTCAGAGAACACATATTAACGTGCCAGCCTTTGTTGACAAAGACCGCACCGTGGGAGTCCTGTCGGGGACTGAGAGCCTGAAAGCTCTGGAGGACTTTCATGCTGAGAAGGTTCTAGAAAGCTCTGTGCAGACAGCACTAACTTGCCTTCTGTTAGACTTTCAATCAGAAAGTTGGCACAGCTAACCAAGCCCCTTGGGATAGTATTTTTCACAGGGTTTCCTAACAGAGAAAAACATCTACTAATGAGAATTTCATTTTTCTCTGCCTGTATTTTGGGAGAAAGAAGCAAAGTTCAAAGAAACAAGTTCATTTGAAATTAAGTTTTAAATTTCACCCCATCATTTCACATCCACTAGGAGGACTATTATTCAAAAAACAAAACCAAGAGGCCAGCCTGGTGGCGTAGCAGTTAAGTTCACGCTTTGGCAGCCCCGGGTTCACAGGTTCAGATCCCGGGCGCCTGCGGACACACCGCGCTTGTCAGCCATGCTGTGGCGGCGTCCCATATAAAGTAGAGGAAGACGGGCACGGATGTTAGCCCAGGGCCAGTCTTCCTCACACAAAAAAACAAAAACAGAAAACCAGTGTTGGTGAAGAAACCAGAACCCTGTGCATTGTTGGTGGGAAAGTAAAATGGTGCGGCCTCTGTGGAAAACAGTATGGAGGTTCCTCAACAAATTAAACAGAATTATTAAACAGAATTATACCCAGCAATTCCACTTCTGGGTATATGCCCTAAAGAACTGAAATCAGAATCTCAAAGAGATATTGTACACACAATAACTAAAACGTGGCAGCAACCCGAGTGTTCACCAATGGGTGAATGGATAAGCAAAATGTCTTCCATCCAGACGACGGAATATTATTCAGTCTTAGAAAGGAAGGAAATCCCGTCACATGCTACAACATGGATGAACCTTGAGGACGTGCTCGGTGAAATAAGCCAGTCACAACGGGACAAATCCTGTGCGGTCCCAGTAATATGAGGTCCCTAGAGTCATCAGATTCATAGAGACAGAGAGTAGAACGGGGGTTACCAGGGGCTGCGGGAGGAGGAATGGGGACTCAGTGTCTAATGGGGACAGTCTCAGTTTGGGAAAATGAAGAGTTCTGCAGACGGACGGTGGTGACGGCTGCATGACAATGTGAACGTGCTTAATGCCACGAACTGGACACTTAATGGTTAAGATGTAAATGTTATGTATGTATATTTTGCTCAGGTAAAACAAAAACAACAAAATAAAACAAAAAGCCAATCAACCCTCCGGGAAGCAGGCTCCGCCCCATGCGGCCCCGCCCGCGCCTCTCTCGCCCGTCCGCCCGTCCGTCTGGGCAGGACGGACCCCGCACTGCAGGGCGTGGAACCTCCTCGTGGCCGCTCCCCTCTAAATGCCAGGCACATGCCCCAACCGCCATGACAATGACCCCTACACACACACACACACACACACACATGTGCCCCAGGGGCACAAGAGCCGGGAGGGGGACCCAACACCATCCTGAGCCGAGCAGATGAGGGCCAGCCGGGTCAGCCATGGCACCGGGCTCCATTCCTGAGCAGGGGCTACTCTCAACCTCCTCCCGTCACCCATCGACACCCTGCTTCCCACGAGGTCCAGCCAAGGCCTCTCCTTGGTGACCCACCGTGCTGACCCCCGCCCTGCGGCTGCGCTGGACACCCGGACACAGCCCGCTCAGGTGGTAGGCTCCTCAGGGCTGGCCCCTGCTCGCTTCTCCGCATCACCCCCGGTGCCGGCTGACGGTCCTGTTCATCAGCCCATTCTCTGACGCGGTGTCCTGCAGGACCCAGCCACGGAGGGGCCGGGGGCGCCCCTCCCAGCCTCCCAGGTCAGGTGTGCGGGGCTGTGGCGGGAGGGTGGCAGGGCGCGGCAGCTGGCGTTCTCCCCATCCCTGCTTCCGGACGCGCAGCTGAGGTTTGGGCTGGAGACCAGCGGGTGGAGCCCTGAACCCAGGCCCGGCTCCTCCCACAGAGCCCGCCGCCTCCTGGGGCCATGCCAAGGTGATCTCAAAGGCTCGGGTGGGAAGGGCGTTGCTCACGTCGATTCTCCGCCACTGGGAAATTTCCACAAACTGCGGCCTGCTCACCCAGGGCCATCACGGAAGGTGGGGCTGGTTCCACCGCCCGGTCCGTGGCGGGGTGATCTGGGCCAGCACAGGGGTCTTTCGCTGGGAGTGTGGGATTCAGGACCCCTCTAGGGGACCCTGTCCCCCACTGCCCAGGCGCCTGGCTACATCAGCACCTGGCGCCAGACCCTCCTTGGCCAGAGACCCGCTGGTGTGGTCACCCCCAAGCCACAAGAAGCCGCATTGCTGCTGGAGGCAGGAGCAGCCTGAGGGCCCCTTCAGGGGGCTGGTCAGGGGGAGGAGGCCAGGACCCAGGCAGGTCCTTCACCCACACAGCATTTCATGCTAAGGGCACAGTGAGCCCCAGTGCAGAGGAGGAAACAGGCTCAGAGAGATTGAGATACGGCTGAGGTCTGAGGAACTGGCAGAAAAGTTCTACACTGTCACTGAAATCCAGGGGAATGCAACTTCACACCCAGGGACCAAAGTTCTCCCATCTGGAGATGCGGGGTGAGGCTCCGTGCCATCACACCCAGGTGGTCCCACTCGAGGCCACAGTGCACCACGTCCCTGAGGGCAGGGGGACACTGTGCCCGCCCCTCAGGCTGCTTTTCTTCCCCAGGGCGGGGAACAGACTGGAGCAAAACGCCCCAAGGAGGCAGCACGGAGGCTGCTGAAGCTGGAAGCATCTGAATTACCAGAGCTGGTCCTGCCCTACTTAACCCCATGCCGGGCAGGTGCTGGGTGGGCTGGCAGCGCAGCAGGGCAGGGAATGTGGGGCCAGGCCACGCAGGGCCAGCTCCTGGCTCAGGCGGACAGACTCAGGCAAGTCAGGGACTGCTCTATGCCTCGGTCTGCCCACCTGTAAAGTCGGATGGCGCACACACTGGGCACGGTTGGTGCAAGGACCGACTCACTAATACAAGTGATAGCCACGAAGTGTGGGGCCTGCAGGGGCTCTTGGGGCGGCTATCACCACAGTCCCCTCTCTCCCGGCCCAGGTGGCCATCCTGAGCTCCCACCCTGTGCAACACGGCCCCCCCACCACGTATCTCCCTGGACACTCGGCGCACCCAGAATCACCCCGGTAGGCAAACGCCACGTGGGCTACGAAAGGATGACGGATTCTGGGCCCAGCTCCCACCCCAGAGTGGAAACCCCAGAGCAAGGGTGACGTCGGCCACAGGCCGGTCAGAAACGCGGCAGGCGGCGCAGACCCAGAGGGGGCCTTGACCTCCTCGATAAACGGGAAACACTCCACATCGAATGACCGCAATTCACAAACGTCTTTCAATTTGCGGCCGAGTGGAAGGGAGATGGGGCCTTCGCACGGCTGCTCCTCTGCCTGGGACGCCCCCCGAACCCCACAGGCAAAGCACCAGAACGCTCCGCACAGGCGGGGCCCATCATCCTCCACCCAGGTCTGCCCTCAGGGGACCCTCGCCTCAGCAAGGGCCCCCTCTGCCCGCCCACCCCAGGCTGGCCCTCCCTCTCTCCCCCTTTCAGTCACCACCTTGTTAACAGTCCTGGAATCCACAGGGCCCTTCCCACCCGCACAGCTGCTGCTCACTCAGCCTCACCCTCTCTCAGCTGGACCACATCCGGAAGCTTCCACAGCCCCCTGCCTCAATCCCATCTGCACCCTCAGGCCAGAGTTATCGACCTAAACACAGATCTGTTGGTGGCACCCTCCTGCTCAAACACCTTCAATGGCTCCCTGCCACTCTGGGAATGCAGTGCAAACTCTGGTCCAGCTGACCAGGCTCTTTGTGACCTGGCACCGCTTCCTCCTTCTCCAGCCTCCTCTGCCACCCCCACCTGATAGGGTTCCTGCCCATACCATGTGGGCTGCCCACCCAGGCCTGACATATGTCTGGAGCACCCTTTTCTCTTCTTCCCATCTCTCCCTACCCTTTGATGGTTGAGCTAACTCCTATTCACCCTACAGAGGCCCCGCTCAGGCTCACCTCCAGAGAACCTCCCTGACCCCCCTGGGCTGGGGTCTGTGCCCCCCTCACGCCCTCTGAGGACTGTAAATGTCTCCTGTCCATCTCACACAGGCTCTGAGGCTGCCCCCAGCTCCAACCCTGCACCCAGCACCTGGCACAGAGAAACCAGGGAACACACTCCCTCCTCCGCCCAGATTTCTGGGTCAGAGACCAGGGCCTCTGCCAACTCTGTCGGGACCACCCAGCACTGGGACCACGAAGTCCAAAAGAGGCACCAGAGGGCGTGTCAGAGCTGGACAAATGCAGAGTTTCAAATACACAGCAAAAAAGCCTCTCCTAGTTTGGGGCTTTATCCTTTACTCACTAAAAAGAAAATATTTAAAGATGCTCACTGTGCCCCCAAGAGGCTGAAGGAATGGCTGGAGGAACGGATCGGACCCAGAGGAGGCGGGAGGAGGAGGGGGGAGCTGCCAGCACACAGCTGGGCACAGAGCACGTGGACGGAGCATTGCTGAGCATCACCGCCCACCCCGTGCCTCTGCCACAGACTCGGGGACCAGCCCTGAACCCCTTTCTCTGCCACCTGCTGAATTCCCCAGCAGCCAAGGACACACATCCTCTGTGAACACAGCCGGCTCCCACGGGTGCGGAAATGCCCTTGAAATGCCCTTGACAGGAGCACCTGCCAATCTCAGGGACGGAGTCTTCCTCTGGACCCCTCCCCCTCAAACTCCTATTCATCCTAAGGCCCAGCTCAAATGCCCCCCGCCTCTCCCCAAAGCCTTCCTTTCCCGGGCTCTGGGCTCCGAGTGGGCCCCTTTTGGGAACAGCACCCTGAATCTCTGGGCCACCCCCACCGTCTGTCCCTGTACACGGGGCCAGGTCTTGTGCGTGTGCCCTGCCCACTCCCTGCAGCCCTAAACACACAGCGGGCCATGACCAACCCAGAGAGAGAGAATCAGGCCACGCTGGGGACCTCGGGCTTCTGGCCACCAAGCCCACGCCCCAGCCGACTCTGAACAGGCTGCTGTCCCTGTGGAGACCACAGAGAGAAGACGTCCACCCACGAGGTACACAGGGCCACACCGCGCCCCCGCACACCCGGTCAGGTCCCGCGAGGTCTCAGCCACACAACCCTGGTCATACCTTCCCTGACCCTCTCCCAAGCCCGCCACGGCCCTGACCCCCACACACCCTCCAGGGCACGCTCCTGACACCAGTTACACCGGACGTCTCCGCTGGGCCAAGGAGACCAGGGTCACCGTTTGCTGCTCTCTGGAGAGGTGTCTGGGACCGAGGGCCAAGGGGGTGTGGTTCTGGGGTCCCCAGGCCAGACTGTACCTGTACCAGGGGAGGGAGAAGATGTTAATTCCTTATACCCAAGACCCTCCAGGGCCTTCCGATGACTCCAGCCCAGCTCTCTGTCCTCCAGATTAAATGTGCCCAGGGCCCACAGACTCATCACGATCCAAATTCTAGAACCTTCACAGTCCAGGTGACCCCTGTCATGGGCTGAATGGTGGCCCCCAAAAGATACGTTCACATCCTGGAATCTGCGGCTGGGACCTCATTTGGAGGAAGGGTCTTTGCAGACGTAAACAAGTGAAGGATTTCGAGATGAGACCATCCTGGATTACGGGGTGGCCCTAAATCCAACGACTGGTGTCCCACAGAGACGGAGAGAAGACAGGGAGGATGCCATGTGGAGGCAGATGAGAGACTGGAGCGATGCAGCCACAAGCCTAGGGACTCCTGGAGCCCCCAGGAGCTGGAAGAGGCAGGAAGGACCCTCCCCTAGAGCGTCCGAGGGGGCCCGGCCTGCCTGCACTGGGACTGTGGACAGAACGGTGAAGGAATCCATTTCTGTTGCTCTAAGGCCCCGGTTTGTGGTAATTTGCTACGGCAACCCCCGGACCTAAACTACACGCCCTCCTCCCAGGACGGCCCAGGTCCCGAGTGGCCTGGTGGTCTGACCCCAAGCGCAGGGGTGCCCCGTCCCTCCACCACCCAGCCCTGCAGGAGGACGTCCTCGCTGGGCTGAGGCGGTTTCCCGTGAGTAAAAACCAGCTTAAATCGGCAGAGCAGTGGCAAGCTTGTCCCTGGAGGAGAACGGAGCCCAGTGGGACCTGCAGAAGGCAGAGGGCCAAGCTGGGCTGGCCCAGCCACCCACCCCCCTCCACGGTCGCCCCCCTTCTCCCATTGTCCCTGACCGGGCAGGTTTGGCCAGTGGCCTCAGGACGGCTTGGAGCACGAGGGAGCAGGAGGAGACTGAGAATTCCCAAGAGCATCTGTGCTCTCGGGTCCACAGTGGGACCCAGGAGGTCCGGCCTCGGGCACTGCAAGTCCGCCGGGCCAGCCCGGGTCTGCGGATGGAACTCACTCGAGGCCTTGCACAGAAGCCCCAGGACGGCCCTGTAACAGCTCACTCTGGTTGTCCAGCAACCCGAGGAAACACAACTGCTCGAGCCCAGCCTCTGCCCTTGCAGAGTCACTGCTGGGTGCCGGGCTGTTTACAAGCGGAAAGGAGCCCACGCACACCAAGAGTCGGCAGTTTAAACTCTGAGGCCGCAGAGGAAAATTTCCAGTGGGCCCTACTACATTACGTCTGCAAATAACACAGGTCTCCAAGGAAACAGTCCTCCTGCCCTCCCCGCCTGCCCCCCTCCCCATGCAGGGCGCACGCCAGTGCCACCCTGGTGGTCTGCACCCCAGTCCTTAAAGCAGCCACAAACGAGCCTGTCTGAGCGTCAGGCGGCCCTGCACCCGGGAACGCCACAATTCCAGGAACAAGCAGAGAGAAGCAAGGACGCAGGTCTCCCTCCTCCAGGGACCCCATGTCTAGGGGATCTCCAGAGGGGAGGGCTACCACCTGCCAGGCACACTGCGGCCTGTGGCTCCCGACCATCCATACGAGGAGGGGAAGAAAGCTGGGCAAAGGTCTCCCGCAGCCCCCATCACTCTGGACCCCTGAGAGCCGCGACCTCTAATGTGCCAAACATGTGGTGGCCCGAGGGCTCGTCCAGCAGTGACTGACTGACAGCCCATCCGGCCCCTCCACACCAGCCCAGAGCAGGCGGGCCAACAGCCGTGCTCACCTCCCGCTCAAAACCCGGGGGAGGGAATGCACACGCCTGGCTGCAGTCAAGGCCCTTCAGACTCTGGCTGTGGCCACCCCACTGGCTCCAGGGGCCACTGCCCCATAAACCCCCCTGCACCCCTGCTGCATCACCCCCTTCTGCCTCCCTGTGCAACTCCAAACTCGTGACCTCCCCCAAGCCCACAACCCGGCAAGCGTGCTAACACACAGCTGGCTACAGAGGTCTGGCCGCCTCGAGCAGGAGCTGGACCCTCCCTGCTTGTTCATCTCTTTGCAGCCTCCTTCAGTTGACGTCCTGTCTCCGCACAGGCAGGGCCACACGGCGGCCCCACAGGGCTGGCTCCTGCCGCGAGACCCGCTGGGTTTATTCCCAGTGCCCGGCACGGCCAGTGGAATACAGGCCCAAATCAGCCTGTTCCACCCACCCGCCCTCTGCAGAACGAGGGGCCCGGGTGGCCAGCATGCAGCACGACCATGTCCTCAAGTGCATTCCCTCTGCCCAGAGAACCCAGGCGCGACCGAAGCCCAGGAACCCGGTGGACTCCCATCCAACCTGGCCGACCGAGCGCCTGTGCCAGACCCTGAGCCAGGAGGCTGCGGGTCGGGGGAGTAACGCCCCTTTGTGGGGGTGGGGGCGGGGGAGGGAGGTTGCCAGCAGCTCCCGGAGCCTCCGTCCCCACCTCCGCACAAGGGAGGGGCGATGATCCTCGTCCGGTGGGGGTCACAAGCCGAACGGGGATGGGGGTGCACAGCGCTAGGCCCAGTGCACGGCTCCCGCCCAGGCCCCACCCTCCGACCCAGCACACTGACCACGCTTATTGCAGCTGTGCGCCCGGCCGCCAGGAGACCGCTCGGCCCCACTGGGAGCGCTGGCTGGCCAGTGCAGACAGGCACGTGCTCCTCTGGGGAGAGGACAGAAAAGGCTTCGCGTTCCCCCCCCCCCCCACAGTGATGCAGGTCCATACCGGGGCCCAGACGCATACATACCCCCACACTCGCAGAACTGTGGGTGGGGGCACTGGAACAACGCCCACCCCACAGCGGCCCCAAACTGTCTGGGAGGGACCAGGGTGCACTGCTCCCAGCCTGGGGGTCAGCTCGCTGGCACGCTTCTTGGGCTCACTCCTGTGTCTGCACTCACCTCGCCCAGGACGACACTGCGGCCCTTGGGGACACCCTGCCCTCAGAGTTCAGGAGGGGCCCTCATCTGTGACATCCAGCAGCTCTTCCCACCCTGCCCTGCCCCCAGGTGTGGGGGCTCGTGGGCGGGAGCTGGTGTGTCCCTGGAATTCTTGGTCCACAGACGTGTTTCTCAGTACGTCCTTGATAAATTTACTCTTTCATTTTTTTTTTCATTAAATCCAAACAGCAGCCCTGATGGTCTGTGGCCTCAGACTCAGAGCCATGAATTATGACAGGAAGGCCATGCTCCGAGATGCTGAGCACCTCCTGTGCGGACTTCATGCCCAGAGGGTCCCTCCTCTCATCCTCCAAGTGGCCTTGAGCCCCTCCCTCCAACAGGGAAGAGCAGAGGCAGCCGAGGATCTGGACTTGGCACTAAGCACCGGGTTTTTGGGAGACACCACCCTCCCCGTGTTTCTGAGACGCCAGCAAAGCGAGCATGCGAGTGGGGTGGGCCGGCTCCAAGCCAAGGTTTGCAGGGAAAGCCGAGAGCTCTAGGGCTGCCTGGGGCCCAGCGTCCCCTCGGCCGGCATACTTACAGTACCCACACCTGGTCCCGCCTTCAAAGATGAATCCGTTGGGCACGGCCCCATAGCGCCGAAGGTCGGACAGCTTCCACTGCCCCATGACGGCCGGAGGAATGTCCCTGGCCACAACGAGGATGTCATTGCAGAGGTGGAGGGTGGCGGGGCCACTTTCCAGCTTGGTGCCTGGAGCCACCGTCACATGGAACCTGTGCACTGAGGGCCGGGCAGGGGCAAGAGGGCATCACCAGGGGTGGAAGAGGGAGGAGACGGGGCAGGGGAGCAGCACCCCAGCTGTCAGCTCCATTGGGCAGGGCCGCCCTGCACCACGGCCCACCCTCTGCAGCTGCTCCCAGAGCAGCATCCAGCCTCAGGATGGCTGCACTCACCTCCCCCAGCCTTCAGGACACACCTTTTCTCGGTGGGGCAAGGCCTCAGAGGGGCCGCCCTGACCGCCCTCCCCATCCTAACGTGGCCGGACTCAGCCTCAGCGAGCTCCTCACACAAGATGGCTGATAAATACCCTGCAACGGATTCCTGTTCACAGAGCACCTCCCCTCGGGACACACCCCGCCATGGGAAGCTGGCGTGGTCCCATTTCACAGATGGGGAAACTGAGGCTCGGGGAGGCCCAGCCCCTGGTCAGTTTGTAGAAAGTCCAGGGTCTGCCTTGCAGCCCAATCTGGCCACAGGGACACTCAGGAAACTGTGGACCCTCCCTCTGCAGCTGGGGGTTCTTCCTGGTGCTGAGCACGATGAACTTGCTCCCCACAATCTCGTCCACTACCTCTGCTCGGCTCTTTGCCCCTGAAGCCCCTCAGAGGAGGACAGAGGAGCTCTGCTCTCCCCAGACTGCCCCACCTCAGAAGGGGTGCATGCCTGGAGTGCCTGCCCAAGAGCGGAAAGCAGCCTGCCTGCCTCGCCACCACCCCATCTCCAGCCCTTCGCCTCCTCCTCCTCCGAGCCCCACCCCAAGCCCCTGCAGTGGGGGTGTCGAGGGGCTACTGGGCAAGGAAGTTGGGTGACGTCCAGTCATGGCTGGCCCAAGGTGGCCGGGCATCAGCGACCCCATCGTGCTGTCCTCGTCGTGATTTCTACAAAGTCGCCAGGACTGCACGCCAGCTGTATCTGTGCAAGGACCCTGCCCCACCCCACAGGAGAAAAGGGAGCCGTGCCATTGAGCCAGGCTGAACCAGAGGGAACCCCCAACTGGGGAACTTTCTGGAAAGGCATGGTTCTTCCTTCCTGCCCCTGCGCCGTGTCACGGAGCCATCCACCCACCCCCTGCATGAAGGGGTGGTCTGGGACTCCTGGAGGAGGGACGGGCTGCTGCCCGGGGACGGCTGGGCAAGGAGAGTGAGGCCCTCACCTCGGGTGCAAAACCCTTCACGGCCAAGATCAGTGATATTTTAATGATCAATTAAACAAATAGATATTAATGCAGAAAGTCAACGATGAACGAAATCTCAAATGTTTAAAGTAAAGACGAGGCCATCCAGGGTCCTGGGGTTGCGTCAGGTGCAAGTGCAGGCTCAGAGCTGGTCTTTATTTTAAATTGATTTTGAGTTTTTTAAACACTATGCTAAATGATCTTTGATCTTGACGGCTGCATTTTTTGGGGTCCGAGGCGAGTCCGGGCCCGCCGGTCCACTCTGTCCTCAGGGTCAGCCCCCACCCGGCTCTGCTGCTGAGGGCTCATCCTGTCCCAGCTCGACCGGGGGCCACCCACCTGCACCCGCACAGCCCGGGGTGGGCAGTGGCCGCCCTGCAGAGCTGTGGGGCAGGGCCGTGCCCTCCCCGCCTGCCTCCCTCACCTCCCTGGCCTCCGCCCCAGCTCGGGCACAGGACACGCTGCACCCCATGTGGGAGACGCAGGGGGACGGCGACTCCGTGACAGTCCCTCCTCCTCGCACCCTAAGCACAGAGCCTGGCAGAGGAGGGACTCAAATACTTACGCCCGGTGCCCTGGAGTCGTGTCCCGGCCTCCACAGCCCTGTGGGTGAGGGCCCCACAGGACACTTAAGGACGGAGGCTGTCCCTGAGACCCCGCGCCCTGGAGTCACTCACCCTCGCCAAGTGCGTAGCGGATCCGGGCGTCCCAGGCGCACATGGCTTCTCGGCTGTCGAAGCCCAGCATGACGGCCTGCGACAGGCAGACGATGGCAAGCGTGTGGGCCAGGCCCTCGTAGGGCAGGCCAGGCTCCAGGCCACAGATGTCCTCCAGTGTCAGGCTGCTGCGCTCCCGGAGGCCCTTGGCCCGCTCCGACTTGTCCTTGTAGGCCAGCATCAGCAGGCAGTCTGTGGAGGTCACGGGACAGGACCCGCAAGAGGGGCCATCAGGGGCGCCAGGCCAGCGCAGCTGCCACCCCAAGTCCCCGGCGTCTTCCACACCCAGAGTCCTGGGTTCGGGGCCTGACCCCAAGCAAGCCCCCCGGCCGCTCTGAGCCCCCGTTTCCTCGTGCACAAAACTGCATCCTCCACCCCACGGCCCACAGGCCACACGGGCAGAAATGGGCCTGGGACACCGCAGCTGGGCTGCCCGCTTGACTCGGACCCCCGTGGCTGAGTCCTGGCCCCCGCCAGCACGTCCACCCTGCCCAGGCGCTGGGGCTCGTGTGGCGGCTCTCAGGGGCTGCAGGGGCGGTGGTGGGTGGCTCGGGGGACACACACAGAGCCTGCCCGGCGGCTCGGGCCTTCTGCCTCAGCCCTGCGTGTGCCCTTCCTGCCGCACCAGACCCACTTCTCCCGGACTCTCCTGGGGAGGGGAGGAGGGCCACACCCCACACGAGCCCACCCCGAGACCCCCCGTGCAGGCGGCCCCAGTCTCTTCCCCGGCTGCAGGGGACGTGCCTGTGGCCGGGCGACTCGGGCCTCTGTCCTCAAGGTCCTGTTTTCCCTCCACATCGTCACTGCCGTCCTTGTGACCCCAACGGCACGGGGAGCCCCGGGCCCAGCTGCACTGGCACAGGGGCGCGGCTCCACACACAGCCCGCGCCCCCACCGTGTGGCCCCGGGCGCTCGCCGTGGACCCGCCGCCGCCCCTCGTCCCCAAGGCGTGTCCGCGGCCCGGCCTCGAGGAGGCTGTGGGTCGGGGCCCCGTGTGAACACCGGAGCGTGAGCCCCGCCTCCTGCGCCCTCGTCCCCACCCCGCGCGGAGGGGCGGGCGGAGAGCCGAGGCCGCCCGGGGAGGGAGGGCGGGCGGCGACGTGTCCACTCCGACCCCCCGGAAAGCAGGCCCGCGAACCCACGGGGACCCAGACGCCGTGAACTCGGGGAACCCGCGGGAGTGGGCCCGCCCCTGGCCGGCCGCCGGGGCCTGGACCCCGAGGCCGCGGGCGCACCCCGTCCCCGGGGGCCAGAGGGACAGCCGACCCGGCCCCTCGCCCCGCCTCGTGGGGTGACGGCGGCCAGCCTGTGGGCAGAGGTGGAAACGCTCTGTCAGGAAGAAGCAGAGACGCCCCCATCGTGAGGGAGGAAAGCCCAGACCCCACAGAGCCGTCTGCCCACCCGAGGGTTCCGGCACGTCCTCTCCCGCGCCGCCCGGGAACAGGCTGCTGCTCAGGCCGTTCCTTAGGAAACTCGTGGCCCCGCCCGGAGAGACATGTCACGCAGGTGGCATAAGGTCGGGTGTCATTGTGGAAATGGCCCCCAAACGCATCACCAGAGGCCCCAGAGGTGAGAACTTAAGGGAGGAAGTGAGCACAGACTCGCAGTAAAGATCCTTGTGGGAAAGGAGGGAAGCCGCCGGGCGTGGCGGGGCAGCTACAGAAGCGAGCACGGCACGTGGACAGCCCCGCCATCCACACCCCCAGACACACCGACCACCCCCCACTGCCTCTCTCCCCACAGCAGGCTCCAGCGTCCCTCACGTGGTTTTTCTACCTAGCTGGCTGTCCCTGTCTATTTGCTCTCTCTCCCCCCAAATCCCCCCCAAAGGTGAGCTTTTAAAGGCAGGCCTACTTCTGGTTGTGCACAGTGACAGCCCCATCACCTGGCACAGAGGAGGGTGGGGACGTTCTGTCCAATGAAAGCCATCGCTTTAGGCGTGGCCTGACCAGAATAGCAGAACAAGACTGTCACCTCCTTTGTTCTAGGAGTTATGCTCTCAGTAATATAGCCAAGAGCGGGGTCCACAAACCTTTCTGTAAAGAGCCAGACGGTAACTATTTTTGGCCTTGTGGACCATGCAATCTCTGTCACAGCTACTTAAAACACATAAGTGAATGGTTGTGTTCAAATAAAACTTTATTACAGAAATAAGCAGCGGGCCGGATTTGACTCAGGGCCGTGGCTTGTCGCTCCTGGTCTAGAGTCGAGTTTGCTACAACCTTTCCTGATGCCTCCTGCCCCCGAGCAGGT
The DNA here is from genome assembly GCA_031878705.1 of Tapirus indicus. Classification (NCBI taxonomy): domain Eukaryota; kingdom Metazoa; phylum Chordata; class Mammalia; order Perissodactyla; family Tapiridae; genus Tapirus; species Tapirus indicus. Next base: position 2,702,791 of record CM062919.1, on the reverse strand, counting down.
CTCCCCATCCTGGATGTCTGCACTTGCCGGACTGGTGTGGGGGCCTGCGTGCCAGAGCCGGCATTTGTCCCTGAGACCCCTCCCCCCAGGCCTGTCCAGTCTTCTTGGATTCTGGCTGTGTCTGAACTGCAGCCCACATCCTGCTCCTGAAGGAGATCTGAGGGTCCACGAGCACCCTCACCGACCTGCAGCGGGCTGAATGGGGGCCCCCGAAAGGTATGTGCACGTCTGACCCCAGAACCTGCAAATACAAGCTTATTTGGAAAAAAGGTCTTTGTAGATATGATCAAGTTGAGGATCTCAAGATGCGATCATCCTGGACTGGGGGGCCCTGAATCCAGTGGCAAGTATCCTGACAAGAGACACAAGAGGAGACAGACACACAGGGGACGAGGCCGCGTGAAGGAGTCACGGCTGATGCGGCCACAAGCCTGGAGCCCCGAGGAAGGAGCTGGAAGAGGCGGGAAGGACCCTCGCCTGGAGCCTCCAGCAAGAGAGCGCGGCCCTGCCCACACCCTGACCGTGGACATCGGGCCTCCAGGACGGAGAGAGAGAAAATACTGTTGTTCAAGGACCCCAGTTTGTGGCAATTTGTTACAGCTGCCCCGGGAAACTAAGACCCCATCCAAGTCACCGATTTTGTTTTTAAATGTGAACGAAGCAGTAAGAGGCACGCCGTGTGCCGTGCTCTGTGGGAACTGACCGGGTAGTGCCTGCTCACAGCCGGAGTAGCTGACCCCACCCCACACTCAGGGCCCCCACGCCCCCCGGGAGTGTGAGGCCCGGCGGGGCCCTGTGCCTGCAGCTGCCCCAACCCCTCTCCTCTCCCCATCACCTCAGGCCACAGGTTGACCCTATTTTTAAAATCCATTCTGGGGGGAGCACAGTTCAGCACAAAGCTGCAGCAACGACAGGCATCGAGAACAGCACTTCTCGGGCCGGGGCCTGAGACAGCACGGGGCGGGCCGGAGGCACGGCGCCCCAGCTCCCGGGGAGCAGCGACACGGCCAGCCCTTCCCGGCCGCAGCACGCCTGTGGACACGCCAGACAGAGGGACACAGGAGCCTGCACGCTGGCCGCTGGAAGCCCAGCAAGATTGGTCACTTGCCAGGGTCCCTGGTCAGGGCTGAGGAAGCCCCGCTGGCCTTCCCACCAGCACGCCAGGCCGCCCCTCAAACGGCCTCCTGGAGTTCCTCTTCGCACTGGGCCGTGCGACCCCACGTGGAACGAGCTGGCCCCGTTCACAGCAGCGCCCATGTTGAAGCCTGGGGCTGAAGGGGCGCGGCCAGGCTGGCTGAGGAGGAGACAGAGCGGCCACAGGGCCCGGGGGCGGGCCGGCGTCCGGGGTGGAGGCGACACGGTGGAAGGAGGTGGAGGGAGGCACAGATGCAGCAATGATAAAAGGTGCCAAAGTAAACCACGGCAGTGCACACATGCTTGCTCACACACACACTCATGCACGCTCAGATGCTAGCGTGCACTCACACTCGCTCACGCACACGTGCGTGCTCACACATGTATGCACACGTATGCATCCCACACACTCGCTCTTACACACACGCACACACTCCACATCACTCCCACGGCCACTGAGCTCCCCGACGTGCACAGGTGCCACTGGCTGACCTGGTTCAAACCCCAGTCCATGACTGGGGACCATCCCTCAGCTCCCGGGGCCTCTGCTTTCCATCTGAGAAACGGGCGCCACAGCGCTAGCAGGGCCCGGCACGGTGAAGCTCCCCGTAAGTGCCACACGGCCAGCAAGCACAGAGCAGGACGAGCAGGGGACCCAGGCTGGGGCCTGGGCAGTCCCAGGTCATCATCAAACACCATATGTTACCCACCCCCTGGGGTCAGCCCACGCTGCCCTCCAGCGACTTCTGCCTGCAGCGAGCAGGGCCGGGAGCCGGGAGGCAAGTGCCCAGTGGGCACCGAGCGGCCCTGCAGAAGGAGCCTGGTGCCGACAGACCCCCCCCCACCCGGGCCCTGCGGGAGCCCACCGCACCTCCCACTGTGCCCACAGCCGGCCGCTTCCCCGTAGCCCTCAGCCCAGGTCACTCTGCTCGTGAGCAGCCAGGGACCCAGGGGACAGAGACCTGTTTCCTCTGAGCTGACACCCAAGACGGGACGGTCAGACACTGAAGCCAGCTGGCCAATCAAGGAGAAAACTGTGAGGAAGTGCTGCTCAGGGGACAGGAACAGGTACTCGATGACAGCAGTTGTCAGGGCCTGAGCTCAGGGTCAGAGACTCTCCCAGAGGGGCGACAGAACCACTCCCGAGTGATGTAAGGAGCCAGCCCAGCAGCCCCACAGGGAACAGCACTGTGCTAGAGGGAAAAGCCAGTGCAAAGGCCCAGAGGCAGGGACCCAATGGGCAGGCTGGCATGCAGGGAGGGGAACAATGGTCCCAGGTGTAGGCAGGGTCCAGGCAGGTGGGCCTGGTGAGCACACTTGATCCTTGTCCTGGTGCACCAGGGAGCCCTCAGGGCTCTAACCAAAGAGGGCCTGCCTGGCTGCGAGTGGAGAACGGACATGGGGTAACAGCAGAGGCCTCCGGGCTCCTACACCTGTTCTGCTGGGAGGTGCTGCTGGCCGAGGCTCCGCAGGAACCGTGCTGACAGCCAGAGGGGCTCCCTGTGCCTGAGGCAGCGCTGATTCAGGCCCTCTTGCTGGTGGATGCGGGGGTGAGGGAGAGCCGAGGGGGAAGCTGGGTTCAGGTGGGGGAAGGGACGCCTGGGGAGGCAGCCGCGGGGTGGGGGCGAGGTCGGGTGCTGTCCGGGACACGGGAGCCTGAGAGGCCCGTCAGACGCCGGGCAGCGCACACGCGGGCCGCGGGACACGCGCGTCTGGAGTAAAAATAACCGTGGAGTCATGAGCACTCAGAGGCGATTACCGCGGGGCGGAGCCGTGGGGAGGGCGGGCTGGGAGGAGGCAGACCTCCGGCCTCCACCGGGAGCGGCAGAGAGGAGGCCGACACCCACGGGCACAGCCGGAGGCCTGGGATGGAGGCCCGGCCGGGGCTGGATTTGGCCCTCAGAGGTCACGATGATCTTGAGCCAGCGCCTTCAGCAGAGCACATGGCAGGAGCCCGAGGGGACCCTGCTGAGGGGGCAGGGGCCTGGAGATGGAGGCTGCTAACGAGGCCGGCCCGCTGGTGCCTCAGGCCAAGCCAGGAGCGGCCCCTTCTGCCCCTGAGCCAGTGCTGGCCTGGGGCGCGGGGAGGGCTGTGTGGGCTCACGGCACCCGAGTGCACAGGCATCGGCGGGAGCAGACAGGCCCCACAGGTCCAGGGCCAGCCCCAGCGTCAGCCCCTCCCACCCCCACCCGTCTGCCCTCTGCAGGGACCCTCCTCGGGGACCATCACAAGAGCCCCCCAGGACTCGTCCGGGTCACACAGTCCGCGCAAGCGGAGCCGAGATCCAAGCCCAGTCCTGAACCAGGGGCTGCGGGAGCCCTGACCCGCTTGTGCGAGGTCCCCAGGGGGACAAGAGGGCTGGCCGCCACCCACACCGTGTCCTCGGGCTACCCGCCCAGCCGGGGACTGAGACATCACCCCCATTCCCAGGGGCACAGATCATCCAGAGCCAGGAGGTGCGACCCGGGAAGGGACCCATCCCCACCCCGGGTCCCGTCCTTAGGAACAGGTCCACCTCGGCAGGGCGGCCAACCGCAGGGGCTGAGGGGCCAGCCCAGGTAGGGGGCGCAGGTCGGGGCTTCCAGGGCCCATCCCGGGCGGTTTGCTCACGGCGCCTCCCTGGCAATTCCGGCCCCTGCAGGCCGCCTGTGAGGGGTGAAGCAGTCAGGGGCCCACCTTCCAGGAACCCAGTGCCGGACCGAGGGCGGGGACCCTGGGGACTGAACACACACCCCCGTCAGTGGCAAGAACAGGTCTCCAGAGGACCAGGCCCAGAGAAGGGACCCAGACACGAATTCTCTAGCCAGGCCGAGGGTTGAGACCCTGAGGAACACAGTCCCACTAGAGCATTACTGCCTTTTCTGAAGACCTGTCACTTGGTTTAACAAAAGAAGAGGTTTTCCTTTCTTTCACTAACTAAACTCGACTGTACGAAGTGTCCTGGTGAAGAAAAGTGTGCACAGGAGAGAGAGGAGCAGGCACAGGCGGAGGGTGCCCTCCGGCCCCGCCATGGCCCCCCACGGCCCGGGCTGGGGAGCCCGCTCACCCGCCCCTCGTGGGCACCCCCAGAGGAAAGCACCATTTGCAAAGATGAGTCCTGGATTTTTATGACGAGAAGGCGGGGTGGCCCGTGCTCTCTCCTTCACAGGCTCCCCCTTTGCCGCACAGAGGATCTGCGGGGTGTGGGGTCCTCCGGGATGCCGACCTGCCCCCCACACCTGAGTCCCCCCGGGAGCCGGTGTTCAGCACAGGGCGGGCGAGGCGGCAGACTGAGGCAAAGTTCCCCTCGCAGCTGGGCCCACCCCAGCTCCTCCAGAGAAGGGGCGCCCATCAGCCCAGGGCCAGGGAGGTCAGGGGCTCTGACCCGAGGGGAGGGGGAGCACCGCGTCAGCACTGGGCACCAGCGAGGGCTGCTGAGCCAGGGCCGTGCGGCTCAGCTTTGGGACTCGGCCACGGCCGTAGGAGGATGACAGCCGTCCTGGCGCGGTGTGAGGATGGGGGCGCTGCTACGCGACCAGCACCGACAGTGGGTGTTCCCAGACGCTGGGTCCGGGACATGAGGTGGTGGGTGCCGGCTTAGAGTGGACATCAACCCAGAGGGTGTGCCCTCCACTACCCTCTGTCCCCTCCTGCCCTGGCCTGGCCTCTGCAGCTTTGCGCACATGGGGCCCTGCCCCTCCCTCTCCTCTCCACCAGCTCCCTCCAGTCCAGCCCCAGCGCCCTTGGTGTGGCGAGGCTCTGCCACTGGGCACGCAGTAAAGCCCAGGAAAGGCTCGGTGGCCACCAAGTCCACTTACAGACTCAAGCGGTGTTGGGGACCCACTGCCAACTCCTCTGTGGTGCAGAAGGGCCCTCTCTCTGTGGGCGTCTTCCAGGGCCGGGGCTGGGAGCACCCCCTCAGCGATCTGATACTGAGATGAAACCCACACGGGGAGCTACAAATCCCCCCCCCTCCCCCCGCCGGAGAGAGACAAAGACCAGCCCCGGGGCTGCTCTTCTGGAGCCGTACCCTCCCAGGAGCCTCTCTGGAGGCTGCCCAGCCTCCACTCACCACTGTCCCACCAAGCAGTGCCCACCGTGCAGCCAGCTTCACCTCCAGCCACAGCTGGCCAAAGCCTCTGCCACGTCCCGTGGGCCTTTGCCCCCACTGCCGCTGCCCTCCACCTGGCCAGTGCCCCCCATTCCCTGCCTACCAGGGGCCCCTCTGTCTCCCCTGCGTCTACCCATCCTCCACCAGGCCCCCCTAGAGTTCCCCAGGACAAGGACCCCCATGGCACCAGGCATAGGTCTGGGCATGACACACCGACTGGATGAATGAACCGGGCATGGAGCCCAGGCCCCCTTGGAGGGGAAGCCGAGGCCGAGCAGGAGGCGAGTGTGTTCGCAGCCAAAAGCAGGCCTTTGCATTGCAACCGTGAGGTGCCCAGAGCGGGCTCAGCAGAAGGGACCGAGGAGGGGACCTAGGAGCGGAACAGGGAGGGCGCCCCCCATCCTTCCTGGGAAATGACAGACACCCCAGGCGGCCGGAAGACGCCCTGGCAGCCCACACGTGTGAGGCGGCGTGTAAGCACACCCCCAACATCCCACACAGACCCCTGGTGCCTGGGCCGGCTCCAGGCACCTGTCTCAGGAAACAGCTGCAGCCTCACAGCTCTGTCTCCCCCTGCGCCTGAATCCTTCGCAGAGGCTCGAGATGCCCAACTTCAGGTCTCCCGGCTGCCGCCTCCCACGCGGGGGGTGCTGGGTGGGCGGGGAGAGCTGGGGGGGCCACTCTCCTGGGGGGGCTGTTTCCCCCACACCACGTGGATTCCACCTTTCTCAGACACAGAAGCAGCATTCTGCTCCTACCTGGCGGCCCAGCCTCTGCTCCCCCTGGTGAAGGTGGAAGGGCCGCCTGGGGTCAGCACCGCCTGGAACGCCCCATGCGGATTCGCTCTCCCAGGCGCACGGGAGCCTAACTTTCCGGGGTGCTCCCTGCTGCGCGATGGGGGAGGGGGCGAGCACAGGCTCCTGCGCTGTCGCCCCTCCAGCCTCCACTGCCCGCCGCGGGCCCCTCCCGGCCTCAGTCTGCCCTTCTGGAAAGAGGGTCTCCGCCGGCCCCGGGGTCTGCGCCGGCGGGAGGGTCCCGGGCCCCGGCGTCCGCCGCGGAAGCAGGCCGAGGCCGGAGCGCTCTCCGGTTACAGCGCTCGCCCGGCGCCGCCGGCTATTTCGGGCGAGCTGGCCGCACTCCGGGCCCGCCGCGCTGGAGGCCGCCGGGCCCGCTCCTCCGCGCCCCGCGCCCCGCGCCCGCGCCCGCGCCCGCTCACCTGCCACCGGCGACGGCTTGCGCAGCACCAGCCACCTACTCTTCCACTGCGGGGACAGAGGGAGCGTGAGCGGCCGCCCGCGCCCCGCGCCCGCCCCGCGCCCGCCGCGCGCCCCCACCTTCTTGCCGTCCCGCAGCTTGACCTGGCCCTCCACCAGCGCCGCCTCGGTCATCTTCTGTCATGGTTCCCGCGGCGCCCGCCGCCCCGCGGCCGCCCCAGCCCAGGGTCACTTTCAAAATAGCTCCGGGAGGGCCCTGGGCTGGGCCGGCGAGGGCGGGGCGGCGGGCGGGGCGGCGGGCGGGGCGCGCGGGGCTCCCCGCGGCCGGGTGGGGCGTCCCCGCCGAGGTGCGCGCCGCGGCCACCCGGTGGCCCCTCCGCCCCCCTGCGCCGCCCGGGCACCTGAGGCCACCTGAGCCCCCCTCCAGAACGAGGCTCCGTCTGGGGCTCCAGACACTGCTCACGGCGGGGGGGGGGGGGCTTCTCTTTCAAAAGCAAACAAACCAACAAAAAGGGGACACTCCTGTGTCCATGCTTCCCAATTTTAAAGTTTGTCTTCAACCAATCTGGCTTCACCCTCTGGCACCTGCCCCTCCCACCACCTCGAGGCTGTCACCAGACACCCTGACAACAGACGGACCCTGGGACCACCCTGGCCAGGACACTGCCCAGCCTCCCAGCCCTCCAGCCCGCTGCCCCCTCCCCCCAGGCCGCCGCCACTCCCCAGGCAGGGTGGTGGAGGGGGGTCCATTTGTGTCCCCAGGCGGCATGGACCCAGTGCAGGTTGCTGCCTGCTGGTGGGTGGGCTGGTGACCACAGTGCCCCAGGTCCCCGTGTCTGGTCTCCCCACCGCTGGCTGAGAGCTGTCCCTCTAAAGGTGGTCTTATGCCCCCTCCCCCGCACATGGATGGCCAGGAGGAGCTACGCTGTTCTGTAAGGGCCCCTGGGAGCCCCTTCCAGGGGGCCCTCAGGCTCCCAGATTCCCCCCTCCACCCTGTCACTCGGGTCCAGATGCCCCTGGTTCCTCCAGAGCCCAGGTGGTTCGGGAGACCTGGCAGGTCCACCCCCTGGATGTCAGCCCCCATCTCTAAGACGGCCTCCAACACCCATGCTTTCAGGTGCACCCAGCAGAGACGGGGACAGCGGTGGGAGGCAGCACCTTAGAGCAGCAATGCACCCACTTAAGGTCCCATCGTCTGGGGCCCACGTTCCAGGGGACAAGAGGGAAGAGAGACACCATGTCCTGTTAACCCGAAATCTGCGTCGGCAGGACGTGCTGATGTGCGTGGGCGTGTGTGTGGGTCTCTGTCTGGCCCAGGCCCTTGGGGAGGGCTGGAGAGAGGAGAGAGCTGACGCCCAGAGCCACAAGGTCTCGCCAGCCAAGACAGAGCCACGCCAGCTGAGCTGTGAGTGGGAGCACGGGGGCAGGCAGTGCCCAGGTGTGGAGTCCCAGCTCAGCAGCCACCACGCCGAGTGCAGAGGGCCAGGTCCATGCCCTCCGGGCACCCCCTTCCCACCATCCCTGGGGATCTGAGAGGGCAGGTCGCTGGTGGGCCACAAGCTTGATTCTGATGCCCCGGGGATGTCTTGCTGGGGCCTCATGCAGAGCAGGGTCACACCAGGCCCAGGAAGCAGCTCTGTGGCTCCCTCGTCTCGTCCCCTCCACCCACCCCTTGTGTCACATGCGGGCCACCAGCCGCCTTCCACAGAGCAGTTGCCCAGTCATAGAGCCCCATTCATGCTCCCCATACATCTCAGGCCCCCAGGGGCTGGCCCAGGGACAGCCGGTGTGGAGCCGGATGGCGGATGGTGACTGTGGCCACTGACACATCCGCCACCCCGGGCGCCTGGCACATGGTCGTCCCTGCAGGGAGGAGCAGTGCCCTGTGCATTCCTGAGCACTGGCCTCAACCCAGGCTCCTGCCACGCCTGGCAGCTGCACCTGCTCCCGCACTGGCCCGGAAAACGCGGGCTGCAGCAGAGACAGACAGCTCCCCTCCCCTCCGTGCGGCGCCAGGGCCGCTGACAGGCGGGAGAGCTTCCTGCCTGGCTCCCATTCCCAGACCCTGGGTCGGCTCCCGGCCTCCCTGCTCCTCAGTCCCTGCTGTGGACCAAATGTTCGTGTCCCCCCAGATTCGCGTGTTGAAGCCCAATCCCCAAAGGGATGGTGTTAGGAGGTGGGGCCTGGGAGGGGTCAGGTCATGGCATGGAGCCCCATGATGGGATGAGTGTCCTTTAAGAAGAGACACAAGGGAGAGGACCCCTCTCCCCCACAGCAGGAAGGTGGCCGTCTGCACACCTGGAAGGGGTTCAGCACACAGGGACCCAAGTATGCCGGCACCCTGATCTCTGACTTCCGACCTCCGGAGCCGTGAGAAACAACTGTCTGTCGTTCTAGCCACCCAGTCCACGGTATTTCTATTACAGCAGCCCGAGCCGACTAAGAGTTTCCCCAGCTGTTACAGCCAGAGTTGCTGGTTGCACGCGGCAGAAACTGGCCCCCGAAGCAGGAAGGAATTTGCTGGAAGAACCCAGGGGCGGCTGGCGAGCCGCGGGAGCTTTAGGAGGCGGGGCGGTAGGGAAGCAGAGGCACGTTCCCGAGACGGGACGGCACCCCAGCCCTGCACCACGCCTCTGGACTCCACAGCTCGTGGCATGGCTGTCACTCTCCAAGAAGCCGTGGGTCACAGCTCTACCACTGACTGACCACACAGCCACGGGTCCCACCTCATGGCCAGGGACACTGCCACCACTCCAGACTGTGGCCATAGGGCACTGTTGCCCCATCAATGGCTCTGTGGCCACGGGACATGCTGCCAGAGACCACCTGCCACGCACCACCCAAGTGAACCCGGACCATCACACAGTCTTTCCGGCCTCAGTGTCCTCTTCTACCCCGATGTTATTACGATGAGCCCCCAAATGAGGTTACACATATGAGGGTCTTTCAAAATGATCGTGGGCTCCACAAACACAAGGGGATGAGGGGCCTAGGGACGGGCTGCCTCGTCTTCATCTCCGGGTACTCGGTGTGGCTGGAGGAGACCACACACCGTCTGACCGCGGCAGCACCATGCCTGAGTCCCTCCAGCCCATTCACTCGTTTGCAGCTCCCAGCTCTCCCAGCTCGGGGGACCATTTGAAGGGGTTGTGGCCAGTGAGTGTGGGTGGCAGCGATGAGCAGCGCTTCCAGGCCCAGTGCCAGCTTCCACACCCACTCCTTCCTGGAGCGGTGAGGTGGAGTGTTACTCATCCCCGTGAAACTGTGTCCCCGAAGTTCACCTGTGAAGCCCTGACCCCCACTGTGACTGTGTAGGGAGACGGGGTCTTCAAGGAGGTCACTGAGGTGAAATGAGGTCATAAGGGTGGGCCCCTGATCCTGCACAACTGTGGCCTTATAAGTCGAGGGAGAAGCACCAGAGGCCCGTCTCTCAGCACACAGAGAAAGCCAGGTGAGGACACAGCGGGAAGACAGCTGTCCGCCAGCCAGGAGGAGAGGCCTCGCCAGAAGCCATCCTGGCCAGATCTTGATCTTGGACTTCAGCCTCCAGAACTCAGGGACAATCCACGCCCGCTGTTTGAGACCCCCAGTCTGTGATATTCTGTGATGGCAGCGGGCAGACTGGCGCAGGGAGTATGGTAGATTGTTTGAGAAAGTGGCTGCAAACATTCCCCTCCCTGCACCCCAGCCCTTGACACGTGACCATGTACCTCTTCGCACTGTGAGATGGAGTCTGTCTGTCTGCCCCTGGAGTCTGGCTCGCCTTGACAAACGAAACACAGTGGAAATGCTCACGTCCACTCTTTCTTTGCAGCCCAGCCTCCATCGCATGAAGGAGCCCAGGCTAGGCTGCCGGATGATGGAAGACGTGGCCGAGTCACCCCACGGCCCCAGCCAACAGCCAGTCAGCCCCCAGGAGCAGAACGGCCTGCGACCCACTGATGCCTCCAGGTGTGTGGGGGAGCGGCCAGCCCAGAAGAACCACCCGGCCGAGCCCAGCTCGAGTTACTGACCCACAGAACCGTGGGCTCAGTGCACGGCTGTTGTTTTATGTCACAGAGCTTTGAGGTCATTTGTGACACAGAAAAAGTGTTCTGACACAGGGAGTGTTGGTGGCAGACTGCACGCCTCACAGGACACTGGAAGCTCTAGAGAGAGGGAGCCTGGGTCCCTGAGTCGCCCCAGGGAATGGCACCAGCAGACAGACCTCCAAGCTGAGCGAGAAGTCCCGCCACGTGAGCCGGACAGAAGGGAGGGAAGAAGCCACGTCTGCACCTGTCACGCTGACATCGCAAAAGCCACCCGAGGAAAAAGTTATTCGCAAAAGAACAATTAGACGGAGAGCCGACTTCTCAACGGTGGCGGTGGAAGCCAGACACAGCGGGACACCTTCCAGGTGCCGACAGAAAACGACCACATCAGAGGTGAAGTGATGAGAACACCGCGAACGACTTTCTGGCAATAAATGTGAAAATTGAGACAGATAGGTTGGTAAAAGCGTAACTTCCTGTGACCAGCTCCAGAGGAAACAATTCTCAACGAGTCTCCCGGCTGTTAAGATGTTGAGTCACTAGTGAAATGTCGTCCTGGAGAGACCACACAGAGCCCGGGCAATTACAAGGAATTCGACCAAATTTTCAGAGAACAGATGACTCCAGCTTTGTCCAGGGGCTCCCGGGGAATAATCAAGAAGGGATGCTCTCGAACTCACTCTCCGAGGCTGGGCTAGCCTTGATGACAGTCTTTCCGAGATATAAGAAAGGAATATTATAGGCCGATCTCACTCAGAAACATAAATGTGAAATCCCAAACAAATAGGAGGAAATCCAAAAAGCTCATGAGTCATACAGCAGGAATCAGCCAGGGTCCCGGCAGGCCGACAGGATATGAAGACAAAGCAAGGCAGGTTGCTAACAAAGGTGTGGTCGAGGAGGGGTCACCTGGTAGCCCTGGGCGAGTTAGAGGAAGCGTGGGTACCCCCTCCAGACCGAGGTGGTGGTGGCCAAACCAGGAAGGAGGGATCCCTTACATCTCAGGAGGAGTGCTGACCTTCACTGAAGGGATCTGAGCGTGTTGGTTTGCTGGGGGACCGTAACGAAGCACAACAGGCTGGGGCTTAAACAACAGAAATCAATGTCTCCCCGTCCTGGAGGCCAGACGTCCAAGACGGAGGTGGCGCGGGGCTGTTCCTTCTGGGCTGTGAGGAAGCACCTGCTCCAGGCCTGGTCCTCGGCTTGCAGACGGCCGTCTTCCCCCCGTGGCACTTCACATCATCTCCCTTTTCTGTGTCTCTGTCCAAATGTCCTCTTCTTATGAGGACACAGTCATGTTGGGTCAGGGCCCACCCTAGTGACCTCATCTTAGCTTGACCCCCTCTGTAAAGACCCTCTCTCCAAATAAGGTCACATTCTCAGGTCCTGGGGATTAAGATTCCAGCATATGAATTTTAGGGGGACATAATTCAACCCATAACACTGAGGTGACCCCAAAAGGAGGGAGCCAGGGAAATCAATATCCCAATCTCACTCTCCTCCCTCCTGTGACCTCCTGCTGGGGCTTCCCAGTGGCCCAACAAAAACCCAAAGGGCACAGGAGGCCACTGATGCAGTCCATCAGGTGGAGAAGGTGGGAATGAACCCGGAGGGGCAAACGGGAGACACACAGCTCACGCTGACTCAGCACGGTTCACTCCAGGAATGCAAGGTCGGCTTGACGTCAGTCTGTAAGTGGGAGTCTCCTCTTTAACAGAGCCACACTCAGCACTCGTGGGAAGGAGGGTCCCGGAGAGGACACATCAGGCGCGGGTTGTGGGGGACTGAAGGGGCACATTTCTCAGAGGCCCAGAACAGGCTGTCGAGGCCCCACGTTCATGGGTAGGAGCTACTCCGCTCCAGTGCTCCTGTGGCAATGGGACCAGCCTCTGTCCCCCAGCTGCTGCCCTGGGCTGTGGTCAACACGGTGAGAGGCTTTAGCAGCGAGTTTCAGCCAGCGTGGGGGCTCTGGGATATTTGCGGCAATGGAGAGAAGGGCCTGGGCCCCCGCTGGCTGCCCTCCCAGTACCTGCCTCTCTTGCTCTGCTGTCAGAACCCTGGCTTTGTTCGGGACAGTGCATGCCCCTCATGCTTGTCTGATCCAGTCATGACCTCCTGTTCCCTGCCCTCCCAGCCTCCTTTGCAGCTGAGTGTGGCCTGAGCTCCAAAGGCTGAGTGAAGGGAGGAGGGGCAGTACAGGAGAGAACATTCTAGGTGGCAGTGGGAATAGCATGAGCAAGGGCCCCTGGTCAGTTTCATGAACAGAAGGGAGGCCAGAGTGGCCAGAGCACAGACTGGGGGGCAGGTGGGGTAGAAGAGGGGCTGGAGGGAGGGGATCAGACCACAGAGACTAGGGGAGGCTCCAAGGCGGGTGTGGGGGGCAGATACATGGAGAAAGCCCTGGCCTGTCACCCGAACAGAGGTGGCAAGACCTGGTCCAGGGTGGGGGCCATGGAGATGACAGGAGAGGAGGAGGCTTTGGAGGTCAAAGGGCAGGAGAGGCGGGTGGAGCCTGTACGGAGAAAGACCTCTGCCCTTCTGGGCTGCTCTGGGTGGAGGGTCCCATTACTAGAGCAGGATGGACGCACTGAACATGGGGCCGCCTTCCTGCCCCTCCCTGAAACAAGGAGCTCCCAGCTCCCGGAGGCACCCAGCGCTAGGCACCAGCCATCCTGCCCCCGACTCTCCACAGCACCTCTCTGTCTGCCTCTGCACACCCAATGTCATCACATCCCCACTCTGCTGAAACCCCATCAGGGACCCTTGGGACACAGCAACTCCTCACTGCAGCCCAGGCCTGGGTGGTCTGCCCCTCACAGCCCCCCACAGCCCCTGCCCTCTCTGGCCTCCAGCCAGATTTCCTTATTTTGATTCAAATAAGCCACCCTCCCGTGGCCTCAGGACCTTTGCATGTGCTGCTCCCTGGGCCTGGAATTCTTGTCCCTTCTGGGATCTAAGATTCCCTCCCCAGTGTGTCCTGCCTGGGTGGGCAAAGGGATGGCTCCAAGGAGTTCAGTTACCAGGAGCCACCCACTACCCTTGACCCAGCCTGGCATCTGTTGGCCTGGCTTCTTTCAGAGGAAGTCTCCAGCTTTCCCCCTCCTGGAAAACACAGCAAGGGAGAGCGCAGTCAGGCTGCCCTCTTGAAGCAAAATGATGGTCAGTGGCTGTTCCCAGCTGCCTCGTCTTAAGTTTTAATACCCCAGGCACTACTTGGCTTAGGCCTGCCCTGGCCTTGGGGCCTGGACTCGGCTTCCACGGCCTGCCCTGGGACAACCTGGGGTGCCTGGACCCAAGCCCCACTCGCCTAGGGGCAGGCCTGAGGGAGGTGGGGGCTCTGGACCCCCTGCCCCGACTCCCTGGGCCACAGAGTCAGACTGTCCCCGTGGGGTTGCAGGCTCCCCTCTCCACTGAGGGAGGCAGCTGGGGTGCTGGCTCCAGGTCTCCTGCCCCGAGGCCACGGCACCCACAAACGTGGGCTGGGCGGTGGCCTGGAAGGGAGGGCTGAGCTGGGGCAGCAGGACAGGCAGTGAGGACTGGGTTCCCGGAAACGTCTTTATTGCCAGGGAGGCGGGGAACGGCCCGGAGGCAGGATGCCCCCCGGGGGTCTCAGGAGGGACCCTCAGGCCTCTTAGGGGGCCGAATCCGGTCATTGATCCAGTCCACGTAATTGGCCACGCGGGTGTAGACTCCAGGCTTATTGAGGCGCCCACAGCCATCGCCCCAGCTGATGATGCCGTACAGGTGGGCCACACCGTTCTTCTCGCAGGCCAGGGGCCCACCAGAGTCCCCCTGAGGCAGAGCGGCCAGTCAGAGCCAGGGGCCGGCTGGGGTGAGCCGTGTCAGCTCCTCTGCACCCCAGAACAGCCCCACCCCCTCCCGCCCTGGCCTCCCTCACCCCGACCCTGAAGATGTCCTTAGAGGAGCTCAAACCCAGAAGCATCCCAGACGCTCCCCGTGACGCGGGACTCCCCGGGAGCTCTGAGGTGGACCCCCGACAGCGTGGGGCCAGACCACGAAGGTATCTCCACGTAGGGGAGCTGTCCCACTTTCCCCGAAGCCCGCAGACAGGATGGTCATCTCACTCCCAGCTCCTGTTCCTAAAGCCCCACCATGGCTCCCTCTCACCTCCACGGCCGGCGAGCCGCTCCTCAGTCTGGCCCCTCCACCCCCCAGCACCCCACGTGGACCAGGTGGCCCCCTGTGTTCTGGCACATTCTGCTCCCCCCACTTGAAATGCCCTGCTCGCCATCTGGGAACTCATTTCACCCTTCAGGACAAGTGCAAACACCGCCTCTTCCATGAAGCCATCCTTGACTGCCCCCAAGGGTGTTCGCTGTACCACATGGTCCAGTGTCAAGCCCCCCCTTGCCAATTCTGAGTTGTGTGACCTTGGAAGAATGCCTGAACTTCTCTTGGCCTCAGTTTGCCCCCCTATAAAATGGGAGTAGAGCAGCTTCTCCACTTCAGGATTGATGTGCCCCCTAAACAAAACCGCGCCCGCGGAGCCCTCGATAAGCGTTAATTATTGGGATTGGCTGATCGACTGAGCCCACTTGGGAGAGCTCCGGGTGAAGAGGGGTTTGGCCTTTGGTGTCCCGTGGACAGCCCTGCCCTTGGCTGGACAGCTGGGCCGTGTCCGGCTTTGTGACGCCGGCCCCTCCTTGAGCCTCAGCGTCTCCATCCACGTGAGGAGGGATTTCCCTCCCCCACGCCGTGAGGGCCTCCAGAAGGAGTGAGCACCCACCCCGGGGGGCTGGCCCTGCTGCTCAGGGTCCCTTTGGGCTCTCAGCTCCCCGGAGGCGGCCGTAGGTCCCAGCTCACCTGGCAGGCGTCGGACTTGCAGTCGAAGTAGCCGGCGCACAGCATGTTGGGGCTGATGTCGGCCCCGTAGACCTCCGGGCTACTGCACTTGTGGTCGGCGACCAGGGGCACCAGTGCCTCCCGCAGGGAGCTGGAGTAGCTGCTGTCATCTGCGGACACGGTGCTCTCAGGGAGGGGAGGCTCACTGTGGCTGCCACCTCTCCCCTGGGGGCGATGCTGGCAGGCTGCTCCCACCCCCACTCACTCTCATCCTGGTGGCCCCAGCCCGCAATCTGGCACTTGTGCCCAGCGGGGAAGGGGCTGCTGGGCTCTGGCAGGCAGATGGGCTGGACGAACTGGGAGCGGACGGCACAGCGGTCCCCTTTCTTCTTCAGTCGGATCAGGACTGGGAGAGAGGCCAGAGGTCAGCCTGGGGCACGGAGGTCCGTGACGGATGGAGGGTGGCCACAGAGTCACACTGCGGTGCAGCCCTACTGGGCAGAGGGGCTGTGGCCCGGAAGACCCAGGAGGGAGAGGAGGGCCAGCCCAGGGCTTCCTCCCACCAGGCCAAGGCCACTCTGCCACACAGCATCCTTGCTGCCCTGGACCCCCTTCCCCACCATTCCCTTCTCCCCTTCCTCTCCCCTCCCCCCCCCCACCCCCAGTTCCTCCCCCCACCCCTGCCCACTGCCATGTCTGAGGACTCTCCCAGGCCCTCCTAGTGCCCATCCCTGCCTCTCTCCTGGCTCTGGCCCGGAGTGGCCGAGAGCACACGTCCCCAGCCCCACCACACTCCACTGTGTCCCAAGCCTCACCAAGGTCATGGTCGCTGGGGTTGAACACCGAGTACAGGGGGTATGGGATGTACTTCTCGATGCCAAACGTCTGTGTAACGTCTGTCGTGCGGTTGAAGAAGTGTTGACCCAGTACCACCGAGACACTTTCCCTGGGTGGGCTGTGCAAGGGGGCTGGTGGCAGCATGACCTCAGCCTTCCTCTGGGGCCCCTGAGGTTGGCTGTCCCCCCACCCATGGTGCCCAAGCATCCCAGGAGGGAGATGCTGCGCAGGCTGTGCTGCAGAGAGGCTGAGCAAGGGAGGAGGTGTGGGCAGTTGTGACAGTAGGGAGTGGTAGGCTACAGCCACAGCCACAGTCCTGGCGGCACCATCTCTAACACAACCCCATTAGTAACCCTGATGGGCCTCATGCAGGCCCAGGGGGTCGGTGCTGAGATGGGGCCCCAGTGGGTGGATGCCCGGGCCCTGCCTGCAGCCCCTGCCCCAGCTCCTGTCTGGCCTGCGCGGTGCTCCAGATAGAGCCCCTCACTCCTGCTGGGCACAGGTCCCAGGCCCTTGATCAGCCCCTCTGTTCTGGATCTGGGCCTCAATTTCCCCATCTGCCATGTATGGGGGTCACTCCCACCCTGGCTCGGCCCTCCTGCCTCAGACTCCACCTCCAGGCCACTGCGGGATCGCGGCCACTCAGCCCTCCCAGGCCTCAGGCCCTTCTGGGAAATGGGCTCCCACACTGAGGCAGCCGGATGCCCAGCACACAGTGGGGCTTGGTGCCCTGGCCCCCAGGCAGGGCCAGAGCTGGGCTCCAGGGTCTCACTCGGGCGGCCTCTTAGAGTGGATGGACAGTGAGCTCGGGGCTTGAAAAACCCAGGCCTCTGAGGGGGGCGAGGTGGGTGGGGTATTCCAGGCTCAAAGAGCTGTGTGGAGCAGGGGACTGGGGTCGGGGGGCATTGGCACCCTCTCCACAGGCTCTGGGCACCCAGTTCTGCCCCACTAAAGGAACACGCCCCTCCTGTGAGGCCACCTCGGGGTCCAGGAGCCTGAGCCGGCCCCCTGCCCTCACCCCCACCTGTCCACACCCATCCTTTTCTGCCCACCTCCATCAGCCCTGGTTGGCCAGACCTGGGATCAGCCTGCTGGGGTACGGCCGACAGGGCGTGGGTACCCCCACCTAGCTTGGCCCCTTACCAGCCCCTCTCTGGATGTGAGGAGTGGATGCCTGCTCCCCTCCCCCAACCTTTTAAGCCCCCCAACCCATTCCATGCAGGGAGGCCTCTGGGGTGCCATTTTGCAGGCCCAGCGGGGAGCCTGCTGCGGGTCACACTACCGTCAGCGCAGGGCAGGACTTGCGCCCACTGCCCACCCACACTGTTGTCCCTGGGGTGACTGAGGGGGGCTCACGTCCCGACCCTCACGCTGCCAAACCCCCAGCGCTCCCCCAGCCCCTGATTCCTGGAATGCCACAGTCAGGCCCATCCCCTCCCACCGGACCCCCAGGGGGAGCCCCCCAGACAGAGTCTCGTCCCCATCACAGCTGTGGGAGCGAAGCACGCGCTGACCTTTCCTGCTCCCAGCTCGCTGGCCCCCTGGGTGTGTGGTGGTGGACCTCGCACTCCGAGCCCCCCGCTTGGCTGCCAGCCCTGGCCCCCCTTGCCCCTGGGGACCCGCTGAGTCGGCGGGGCCTCCGAGTCCCTGCCCCCCTGGTGCCGCCTGCGCGGTCTGGGGGGCGGGGCCTGGGGGCGGGGTCTGCTCAGCGACGGGCTCCGCCCACCGCCCTGCTGCGCACGCGCGCTACCCGCTCCTCGGAGAGTCGCCCCGCCCCGCCCTGAGCGCTACCGCCTAGCGCTCCCGGGGCAGGGACAGGATGGCCACCCAGGGCAGGGACGTGGACGGCCACCCGGGGTGGGGACGGGGCGGGTTTCTGTAGCCTCCATGCCCAGCACCGGGCTGAGCCACTGCGGGAGTTCCACATGGGTCAGAGGGGCGCTGGAGAGCAGAGGGACTGAAGGATGGGGGTTACATGGGCAGGTGGGGACACATGGGAACAGGTGGGTGATGGTTAGGAAGAAGTCTGTGAGGGCAGGCAGATGGGGGAATGGGGAGGGAGAGTGAGGGGTGGGTGGGTGGTGGGGATGGACAGGTGGGGAATGGGGGATGGATGGGTGGGGGGGATGGAGGGTAGGTGATGGGTGGATGGATAGATGGAGGGATGGCGATGGAGGGATGGGGGATGGGTGAATGAGTGTGTGGGAGACAGATGGGGGATGGAGGTTAGGTGGGTAGATGGGTGGCTGATGGAGTGGAAAGATGTGGAATGGATGTGGCTATATAGCCAGGTGGGTGGGTGGAGGTGGAGGTGATGGGCAGGTGGATGAGTGATGGTTTGAGGGATGGTGTGAGGGTTGGGGACACTGGGGCCAGAGCCACTCACCTGTTGGAGAAGCAATGGGCTGCAGACACCACCCAGCAGGTGTGGACAAGGCTCCCGGCGCAGAAGTTGTTCCCGATGTAGATGGCGGCCAGCCAGGGGTGGGAGCCGGGCAGGGAGGACGAGCCACCGATGATGCGTGGCCGTAGGAAGCTCCTCTTCTTGTGCCGCTTGCCACAGGTCTGGCGTACAGCTGGGGCGGGCTCAGGCAGGGTCAGCAGGACGTCGGGGGGCGGGGGCTGAATTCTGGCAAGGGATCCTGGGAGCACAGGTCACCAGGTCACACCCCAGGGTTCCTTCTGCACACCCCAGGCCAGAGAGGGTCCTGGCTGGACTCACTGTCCACCGTCCTCAGGCCCCCTGGCGGTTCACCCGCCTCCTGCCCCACCCTAGGCAGCTCGTCTGGAAGAGGGTCCAGGGCTCGGGTCCAGCTCTGCCCTCGTGGGCACATGATTACTCTCTGAGCCTCAGTTTCCTCATCTGTAGGATGAGGAGAACAATATCCAGTCACAAGGCCTTGTGGGAACCAGAGTGGCCTGGTACCTGGCAGGTGTTCACATCCCTCCCAGCAGCCTGGACCCCAGAGCCAACCCCAGGATGGTCAGAGAGCCCTGGGGCTCAGGGGTCAGAGAGTGGACTGGCCTCATGGAGCTGCCCAACCCCAGAGGCTGACTCCAGGGGTGCCTGGTGGACCTCCCACCCATGTTTTTGGGGGCTATCCCGGCACGGTTCAGGCTGGGCAGGAGCCACCTGGAGGACCTGGTGATTGGCTTGCCTGCTCTGACCCCTGGTGCCAACCTACTGCATGGCCTTGGACCAGCCCTACTCCAGTGAGCCTCAGTTTCCCCTTCTCTCGGAGCAGTGGTCATCCAGAGAGGGGAGGCCAGGCGTGGGGGTGGGGTAGGGAGGGCCACAGGGCAAACGGCTGTGACTTGGGTGTGAGTGGGGCAAGCCGCGCGCACCACAGGCTGCCAGGCGGCAGTACTCCCAGGAGAGCGCGCTGTCCTTCACCACGTAGCACCAGGGCCTCTCGTCCTTGTCCGGGTTCCTGGGGAGCACGGAGAGGCAGGTGGGCGGGGGAGCCACACTGCCCCTCAGAGAGGGCAAGTGGGAGAGAGAAATGGGGACACCTAGCAGGGTGGGGCTTGGGACACCTCCCAACAGTGTTTTGCTTGTCCTGCAGATGCACACAGTGGCTTTAGGCCCCGTGGGCCTGATCCCAGCCCCAGGCTCTCCTTGCTGGGGCCACCTCCCAGGCCAAGGGGCCAGGAGCCCCCAGGGGCAGGCCAGGGCGGGAAGGCTCCCCAAGACAGACCCCGTCCGCCCTGGATGAGGCGGGCTGGGGCGGGCCGGGCCAGTGCTGACCGGCAGTAGGCGTGGGGGCCCAGGCCAAGCAGGGCAGCGGCACCCACGGAGTCCACGTGCAGCTCCTGGTAGAGCAGGTCGGAGTTCCAGGCCAGGCAGCTGAGGCCCGAGGCCGCCGTGCTGGCCACCCCTCGGTACTCTGTGCCATCCCCTTTGAAGCAGCGATGGGCGGGCACTGTGGGTGGCATGGTGTGCTGTGAGCCTGGGCCCAGCACTGACACCCGGCCCCTGGGGTGCAGGGCCAGGAGGCTGACCCACGTGGCTTGGAGGCCGAGCGACTCACCGACGTTGCAGAGCCGCCCAGCATAGCCCAGGGGGCAGGCGCATACGGAGGTCCCGGTGGCCACGAGCAGGTGGCAGGTGCCCCCGTTCAGGCACGGGCTGCTCAGGCAAGCTGGGAGAAGGGCTCAGAAGCTAGGCCTTGGGCCTCGAGGAGCCGGCTGCATGGGGTGGGCTCAGGGCCTGGGTCCGACCCCTGGAACTCATTGCTGGGTGACCCTGGGCAAGTTCCTTCCCCTCAGGTGGGACGGGGACACGGGTCGGGAAGGCTCTGTGGCCCCCTCCCCCAGCCATAGGTACCTGTGTGGCGGGTGCCCTCGCACTGGACCCGGCCCCCCGCACACTCGCACCGCTCCACGCGGCCCTGGTGCACGCGGGCCCAGCTGTCGCCCTCCTCCAGGTACTCGTAGCGCGTCTCGTCAAAGCATTTCTCTGCGGGCTGCAGAGTGAGTGCCCTGCCCCCTGCACACAACCGCCCCCTCACGGGCCCCGCCCCCTGCACTGGGCAGGCCCCCTCCCACCCCGTCCTCCTGCTCACCCATGCCACAGTCCTTGCCCGTGAAGGCCACGGGGCAGGTGCAGTGGTAGGACTCGGGGGCCTGGGTGTTGGAGCAGGAGCCCCCGTTGAGGCAGGGGCTGGAGGCACAGGGATCCTGGGGAGCTAGGACACGCAGGGGGGGAGGGGCGTCTGAGAGCCGGGCCAGTCTGTGTGTCCCCCATCCAGGACCCTCCCTGCTTGCCAAGGGACGGCAGCGCCTCCATCAGGCCTACTGCCTTAAATTGGCCCCTCTGGGTTCCTCGGGGTGCAGGGGCCCTGGGGGGGACACAGGCCTCCAGAGACAGCCCGCCTGGCACTTAGACACCGGGCGGGGGGTCCTGGCTCTGCAGTCGGCACCCTGGAAGCCCAACCCCCCCATCAGGCAGCACGGTCCCCTCCTGTGTGCCCTGGGACCCTCATACGCAGGCTGCCAGCACTGCACCCTGCAGACCCCACAGGTCTTCACCTCTGTCCAGGGCTCTGCCTTTGTGGCCGCAGGGCCAGACCAGACCACCAGAGGGCGCCTTGGCCCCAGCAATGACCAGGGCAGCTGCAGCCTGGAGAGGGCAGGGTCCTGCCTGGGAGGGGCTCCCCGCTCCACACTCTTGCGGTCTCCTGGGCTGGTGGCTCCTCTGCCCCCGCCCAGCCCACCAGGCCTGCAGTGGGATCAATCCTGGAGCCCCCTCCTGCACTCCAGGCAGCTCTGTCCCCTGACCCCCACCCCCCATCAGCACACTGACCCTACGCCTCCCAAGCTCTCCCCCAGCCCGAAACCCCTCTAGCCGGATTCAGGCCTCCCAGACCCCTAGGCACCCACCTGGGCCCTCCCAGGGCACGGAGGCCTGCACACAGTAGCCCCAGGCCCTGTCCCGGTCATAGTTGTGAGTCGTGGCACACCTGGGGGCAATGTGTGCGGTGACGTGGATGTCCCAGACCACACCTACCCCTCCCAGCCCCGACCCACGCAGGGTGCCCCCTGACCACTCTGGAGCTCTCTCCCAGTCACTCACTCACTCACACATTCATTCATTCGAGACCCCTGCCATGTGCCAGGCTCAGTCTGGAGTAGGGAGGGCGGAAGGTGGGAAGGTCTCCAGAGTGGACAAGGCCGTGGGGACCAGGAGGAGGGGAGGCTGGTGGTCTGTGCTTGCAGGCCTTGCCGCAGCCCGGGACCCACCATTTCCTGTGGGCGCTTCCCTCCGAAGTGCAGGAGTGGAGCATGCGGCCGCCGTAGCGGAAGGGGAAGCTACACGGCTGCCCGTCCTCGGTGAGCACTGCGGGGGGAGGTGTAGGGGTCAAGGGGCTCCCGTGCTGGGCACCTCTTGACTCCCCATTGCACACCCCTCTCCCCAGTGGCTGCCCGTGTTCCTCCCGACCCATCCGTCCAGGTGCAGCCTGCCACCTCCTCCAGAAAGCCCTCCTGACCCACCTGGGCCCCCAGGGCTGCTGCTGGAGGGGACCACCCTGGGCGAAGGAGCGAGACCCTCACCACCGGGTCCCTCTGCCTCGGAAGCGTTCGTGGTGGGGGTCACCGAGGTCACAGGGATCAGAGGGGTCCCAGGGGTCACTGTGGCGTTAAGTTTTGGGGGTTCCGTATGATTCTAGGAAGAGCCAAGAGGGCTGTGACCAGCGTCATTGTGGGACAGGCCTCCTCACAGTCAGGACCCACCGAGTGGACTGCTCGCAGCCCCAGGCCTCAGTTTTCTTACTGGGGCCATCAGGTCTTGGAGCAGGGACCAAGGGGGCATTGAACATCCAAGGCCTCAGTGGAGCCCGTCCCCTCCCCTCCTGCAGAGCCCAACAGGTTAGACGGGGCTGACTCAGGGCCTGCCCAGGCCGGGACACCACTGCCCTCCAGGCCCGAATCCTGGAGGAATGTTCTGGGGCGTGGACAGGAGCAGCTGTGAGGTCCTTAGAGCCCCCCCACCTCCCACCTCAGACACTCACACCCAACAGGGCCCAGCAAGTTGGATTCCCCAGGCCCCCCATCCCCCAGGCCAGCCCAGCAAGCCCACCTCACCCCCAAAGGCCAGCTTTTACCATGTTGGGCCCCTCACCGCTCCACACCCCTGCCCTGGCCTCAGCCCCAAGACCCAGAGCGGGCCCAGGGAACCCACGGTCATAGCGTGATGGGGTCAGTGCTCACCCTGCCGGCCTGGGGCCGGGCCCCATGGGGCGCCAGCCGCAGCAGCAGCAACAGCAGGAGCAGGGACAGCCCAGGCGGAGGGCAGGGGCTGGGGATCCAGGCTGAGCGCCCCATGGCTCTTCCTGAGCTGGCGTGAGGGGCAGCAGGAGGCGGGAGCAGAGCGGCCAGGGCAGGTGGGGGTCAAGGCCGCCTGGAAATGATTAACCCTGGCTGCCTCCCATGCTGGGCCCACAAATCCCCCATATCTGCTGCCTGGCTCACCTTGCCCAGGCCAGAGGGCCCACCTGTTCCCTCTGACATGCTGGTCCGGACCTGACAACATCCTCGAGTCTCAGCTTAGAAGCCTCCTCCAGGAAGTCTTCCAGGATGATATGGCAGGCCCCCTAGACTCCCAGCCCCAGCTTCCGTCCCCACCTGGCCGAGAGGCTGGCCACTGCCTATTTGTGAACTATTCATAACCAGAGCAGCTACCAGTGCTGAGCCCTTTCAAGGGCCCAGGCAACAGGCCAGGCACAGAGAGGAGGATGTATGCACCGGGCTGTGTTACAAACAGTGACCCCAGGATGCAGACCTCCGCTGCCCCCAGCACTTCAGCCTGGACCCTCCCGGGATGCGCCTGGGGTGGGGACCCTTGCGGGAGTAGAGCCGGGGGAGGTGGGCAGTACCAGAGCCGCCCATGTGCCCCCTCTAACTTTTAGGGGCGCCCAGGAGTGTTCCCTTCCCCACCTCTCCTGGACCCGCTTGGGCACCTCCTCCAGGATGCCTGGACTCCCTTGGCTCTGGGCTTCCCCCGTCACAGCCTGGGTGACCTCACTGTCCCCATCTCTGTCCAGGTCTGCCCCCCATCCCACCCCGAGCCCTGGCTGGATCAGGCTGTCTCTGGGTATCTCTGGGCCCCTGCAGAGCCCTAGCCAGACAGCCAGGAGCCATCAAGGGCCACAAAACCTGGCTTGGGGTCCTGCCTAGGTCTGCGTGCACCTCGCTCTTCCTGTGAACCGGGATGGGGACACTACCCCTGGACGCAGCTGCAGTAGTCTCCCCACCCAGCCCCAGAATGCGTGACTGGGGGCTGTGGCAGAGCTGCCACGGGAACCTCTTCTGCAATTTCTGTGCAGCTGCGGAGACGGGGGCCCCGCCAGTTCCCCATGAGTCAGCTTGGCTGCCTGCATGGGGCGGAGGGGAGGGCTGGCGGCTGGCTCTCCACTTTGGTCTGGGGATTGGCCTGGCACTGCAGCTGTCTCCCTGTGTGCCCCAAACCACAGGCTCTCTGGGCCCCGTTTTCCCTTCTGTGCAGAGGGAGGGAGAGTGGAAACTGAGTGGGTACCCAGCTTGGCATGCAGTGGGTGCTCAGGGCATGGTGGGTGCTGAGGGCACAGTGGGTGCTGGGGACACAGTGGATGCTGGGGACACAATGGTGCTGGGGACACGGTGGAGGCTGGGGACACAGTGGTGCTGGGCAGTGGTGCTGGGGACAGTAGTGCTGGGGACACAATGGTGCTGAGGCCACAGTGGGTGCTGGGGGCACAGTGGTGCTGGGCAGTGGTGCTCGGGACAGTAGTGCTGGGGACACAATGGTGCTGAGGCCACAGTGGGTGCTGGGGGCACAGTGGTGCTGGGCAGTGGTGCTGGGGACAGTAGTGCTGGGGACACAATGGTGCTGAGGCCACAGTGGGTGCTGGGGGCACAGTGGTGCTGGGCAGTGGTGCTGGGGACAGTAGTGCTGGGGACACAATGGTGCTGAGGCCACAGTGGGTGCTGGGGACACAATGGTGCTGGGGACACGGTGGAGGCTGGGGACACAGTGGTGCTGGGCAGTGGTGCCGGGGACAGTAGTGCTGGGGACACAATGGTGCTGAGGCCACAGTGGTGCTGGGGGCACAGTGGTGCTGGGCAGTGGTGCTGGGGACAGTAGTGCTGGGGACACAATGGTGCTGAGGCCACAGTGGGTGCTGGGGACACAATGGTGCTGGGGACACGGTGGAGGCTGGGGACACAGTGGTGCTGGGCAGTGGTGCCGGGGACAGTAGTGCTGGGGACACAATGGTGCTGAGGCCACAGTGGTGCTGGGGGCACAGTGGTGCTGGGCAGTGGTGCTGGGGACAGTAGTGCTGGGGACACAATGGTGCTGAGGCCACAGTGGGTGCTGGGGACACAATGGTGCTGGGCAGTGGTGCTGGGGACAGTAGTGCTGGGGACACAATGGTGCTGAGGCCACAGTGGGTGCTGGGGACACAATGGTGCTGGGGACACGGTGGAGGCTGGGGACACAGTGGTGCTGGGCAGTGGTGCCGGGGACAGTAGTGCTGGGGACACAATGGTGCTGAGGCCACAGTGGTGCTGGGGGCACAGTGGTGCTGGGCAGTGGTGCTGGGGACAGTAGTGCTGGGGACACAATGGTGCTGAGGCCACAGTGGGTGCTGGGGACACAATGGTGCTGGGCAGTGGTGCTGGGGACAGTAGTGCTGGGGACACAATGGTGCTGAGGCCACAGTGGGTGCTGGGGACACAATGGTGCTGGGGACACGGTGGAGGCTGGGGACACAGTGGTGCTGGGCAGTGGTGCCGGGGACAGTAGTGCTGGGGACACAATGGTGCTGAGGCCACAGTGGTGCTGGGGGCACAGTGGTGCTGGGCAGTGGTGCTGGGGACAGTAGTGCTGGGGACACAATGGTGCTGAGGCCACAGTGGGTGCTGGGGACACAATGGTGCTGGGGACATGGTGGAGGCTGGGGACACAGTGGTGCTGGGCAGTGGTGCTGGGGAGAGTAGTGCTGGGGACAGTAGTGCTGGGGACACAATGGTGCTGAGGCCACAGTGGGTGCTGGGGACACAATGGTGCTGGGGACACGGTGGAGGCTGGGGACACAGTGGTGCTGGGCAGTGGTGCTGGGGACAGTAGTGCTGGGGACACAATGGTGCTGAGGCCACAGTGGTGCTGGGGGCACAGTGGTGCTGGGCAGTGGTGCTGGGGACAGTAGTGCTGGGGACACAATGGTGCTGAGGCCACAGTGGTGCTGGGGGCACAGTGATGCTGGGCCCCTCTCTTCCATTCCAACACCTCCCCTGGGCCCCTGCTCGGAGCACCGCTCACTGGGGGCCACTTGCTGGAAGCATCCAGAACAACCCCAGCAGCTTTGCCGTGCGCTCTCAGGCCTAGGCCTCTGACAAACCGGACATGACAAGACACCCTCCCCCCGCCAACTCTGAGGAGGGAGGGGTGGGCCTCAGTGCTCTGCTGCTCAACACTGGGGCTCCACTGAGGCACCCTAGGCCGATGGTGCCATCTCTGTCTGCTTCGGCCCAACACCACATGGTGGCCCTGCCCACTGGCCTGGCCTGCCACCCTATCTCCTCCTGACTCAGCTCAAGCCCTTCTGTAACCAAACTCACTCCAGCCTCAGGGCCTTTGCACGGCATGACCCTCTTTCCCAGGCCTTCCTAGCAGCCAGGCTTCCACTCAGAGGGTCCCTCCATAGACAGGCCCTGCTAGACCACCCTCTACATGAGGCCGAGGACAGGGGGATGGGGCACGGCGGCCTGAGGGGTTCCCACTGTGCCCCCGGGAGCCGCAGAGCATGGACCCAGAGCCCGGGCAGGAGACCTGGCTCAGAGCCGCAGACCACAGTGACCTGCCGAGCGGGCGGGTCCCCCGGGCCGAGCCCTGACCCCAGTGGTGGCCACCTGGAGAGGAGACCCTGCGCTGGCCTGTCGGGGCGGCACGAAACGCCGAGACCAGGCCCTGACCTGGCAGGCTCGCGTCCTCACTCCCCGCGGGGCTTGGCCTTGGTCCTGCCCACCTCTGACCTCACCCCTCCTCTCCTCAGCTCCTCTGGTGCGCTCAGAGCCCCATGGGAACAGAGGCTCCCTGAGGGCAGGTCTGCGACTCCAGCACCCAGCACAAGGCCAGCACTCGGGGAGTCCTCAAGGTCGCTTTATTGGGAGAAGGCTGGACGCCAAGGGGCAGCAGGGGCGCAGGGTCCGAGGAGTCCTCTGAGTCATCAGGAGCGAGTGTCCGGGGCCAGGCCCCTCTGCCCTCTACTGGTTTGGCTCCAAGGCCCTCGAGATGGGCTCGGGCTGCCCCTTGAGATCATGGCCTCCACGTGCGTGTCCAGGCGGGGCAGCTCAGACGCAGGTCGGGAGGGACGGCCGGCAGGGGCAGGGCTGGGGGCAGCCTTAGACAAAGGTCGCGTGGTGCGGGCCGGCCTTGGGCTTGGCCGGCCCGCCTGGTACGGGGCTCAGGCCAGGGAGGTCTGATGTCAGGGGTCCGCGGGCCCATGACCTCCGAGGGCCCGTCTGCACCCCCGAGATGCTGCTGCCCAGTCTGGGTGCCAAGCCAGCGACACGGTCCACGTCGATGATGGTGTTGACCAGGAGGCCTCGGCTGCCTCCACGCCCGCCTCCTGTCGCAGGGAGAAGAGAGAGTCTGTCACCTGTCTGTCTGGCCTGGCCTCTGGAGCCCTGCAGGCACCCAGGCCAGGAGACCCCACACCACGCCCCTTGCACAGACCCTGGCTTCGGGAGGGGTTCCTGAAACACCGAATGCACCCAGAGGCAGTTGACCTCCGACCTGGGGCCCCCTTGGTATGGGGCAAGGGTGCTGGGAAGGTTTGCAGAGCACCAAACACGTGGGCCCATCAGCCCCTCGTGGGCCTCACTGCACCCCAAGCACGGCGGAGTGGCTCCAGCAGACACACCACACATCGCGGGCCAGTCCCTTGGCCGAGGGGGCCAGGGCCGTGAATCGAGAGGCTGGTGCAGGGAGGAGGCGGTTGGGACAGCAGAGGCTGGGGCCGGGTGCTCGGGGATGAGATCTGGGGTGCAGGGCCCAGGTTTTGTGTGGCGGGACCCAGGGTAGCCCCTCATCTGTCACGGACACCGAGGGCTCCCTGTACCCTGCCCTTGTCCAGTCTGTGCCGGGCCAGCGGGGCGTCTCACCCACTCGGGGCTGGCCCCCTGAGCTGGGGCCCTCTCCTTGGGAAAAGCCCAAAAGCTGTTCAGCGCCTGGGCTCCCCACAGCTCCCCACCGGCCTCAGCCCCCAGCCTTGACCCTGCCACCTCCTCATTCTTCCCGGTGGTGGAACATGCCCCTCTCCCAGCCCTGACGACATGAGCTGGGTCCTCGCCAGGGCTCTAAGTGGGGAGGGTGGGTATGCCCGGTGTGTGGGTTTGTGTTGTGGGAATGAGGGCTCGGTGCTCATCACGGGTGCTGGGATGGCAGAGGAAATGGGGAGAGGGAGAGGAGAGGGGGTGGGGTCCAGGGCCCCACGAGGGCTCGAGGATGCTCAGGGGAATCCAGCCTCCCGGGGCGCATGAGGGGGAACTGTCTCCACCCCTACCCCACCCATGCCTCTCAGACACCCCACGGCTACTGTGGCTAGGGAACAGAGGGCCACCTGCTGAGACCCCCAGCGTCATCTTGCCCTGCCCGCCCACCCTACCCCGGGCTAGTATGGCCCCCTCATTCCTCCTGGGGGACTGTCTGCGGGGCTCACCCTTAGGCTGTGGTGCCTTCGGGGAGGTGGTAAGTGGGGCGAGGCCCTCGACCATGCCAGGAGGTCCTGGTGGGGCACCCTTGCCTGAGCTGGCGGGGAGGACTGAGCACTGGGCAGGGCTGGCCCTTCAGGGCAAGGCCCCCACCAGGCACCCTGGGCCTCCACCCACGGACCTCCCTGCTGGGCTTCTCTGAGGGCTGTAGTCACAGGCCGGGTGGGCAGGGGCCTGAGCCCAGCGCCCAGCCCCTGCCAGCGCTCCCCAACCCCGGCCACCTGGTTGTCCATCTGCCTGTGACCTCAGGCCCACGTGTTCCCCCTTACAAACTCGGTTCTTTCCTGCCCTGCTCCAGTGCTGGCCGCCCCGCTATGCTTTCCCACCATCCCCAACCCCTTGGGCCTGTGCCCCTTCCTCCACACCAGCCCCACTATATGCCCCTTTTCCAGGCTGCTCAGTGGTCTGCTAGGCCTCTGGCTCCAAGCCCCCACCTCACCCCCAGGAGTTCCCAGGCTGCCTGAAATCACCTTGGAAGGTTCTAGACCCTGGGGGAGAGCAGCCCCACCTCCCTACTAACCCACTCCCCCTGGGGTCACTGCCCCATCACATCTGGCTGGTCCCTGGTGGGGCCCCTGGAGGACAGAGACATGTCTTCCCGGGTGCGGTCCCCAGGGACCAGTGTGGGTGGGCACGGTGGGCACTTGGCAGGTGGTGTCAGCCTCTGCTTCCTCCACTCAACTCCCCTGGTTGACCCCCAGGATGGGGGCCGAGGAGTGCCTCCCGGGTTAGGGCCCAGGCAGGACTTCAGAGCCCTGGTCTGGCCAGGGGTGGGCGGGAGCCCTGATTTATCTGCAGGGGTGTCCTCGGTAAGCCTGGGGCCAAGGACCCTCAGGTGCCTATATGGGGACAGGGGCCCCAAGCCCTGGCCCACATCAGATAGGCTGGAGGAGGTGTCCAGTCCCCAGGGACACGGGGTCCTGCTGCCCAGACTGCCCCTCCCTGGGGCTCAGTTTCCCCGGCCTTGCTGGTGGAGATGAAGACTCTCCTCCCTCCGTGGGTCCAAGGCCTATAAGCGAGCACGGGGACGGCCGTGGGGTCAGAAGCCTGTGCTTCCTCAGCTGCTCTGTAGCCCCCAGGGTCCCGACCCCACTGCACCCCACGCCTCCGGAAGTGCCTCCACGGCAAGTCCCGGGCTGTGCGCAGAGGCGCAGCGTCCTCTCTAATGACACATTGAGGCGGCGGACAAAGAGCGTCTCGCCCCAGCCTCCACAACACGTCAGCACTAGGGCGCCTGGCCTGCACGTGCCGTACCCCGCCCCGTCACATGGGGCTGCTCAGGCAGAGCAATGCGGGAGGGTTTCAGAAAAAGCTGGCCTTCCTGAGGTCCAACCGTCCACATGGAACAGCTGTGACTAGAAGCTTCTCCCAGACAGTCTTTTAGCCATTCAACAAAATTCCACTGGGATCCACCCTATCCCCTGCTCGTCACTGGGTCCCCATGGCTCCAAGTGCCAGGCTGCAAGGCCAGGAGATGATGGGGTGGGGCTCGTTTTCACCTTGGATTCGGGATCATGGAAAGAGGCAGGGTTTGCCCCCTCAATCACTTGTCCTCATGTGGGGCATCTGTCCGGCATGTGAAAGGGCCTGTGACCCCACACAGGTTCAGGGGCCCAGCCTTCTCTGTCCTGCCCCGTATGATCCCCCGGAAGACGGAGGCCTGCAGGGGGATAGGCCTCAGCCACGGGCTCCTCTGACCCCCGGGCAGCCTGGTGGGCTCAGGGAGGAGTGCCCGTTTCTGGGGACGGGCAGTTTGCCCACGGGCCAAGGACGAGTGTGTCCCAGGCAGGGTGGCCGAGGTCCAGGCCCTTTCTGCCTGCCCGGCCCAGACTTGCTGTCCTGAGTAAGTGGCAGCCCCAGGCCCGTGTCTCAGTGGCAGGGGCCCAGCCCCAGGCAGCAGGTGGGTGTCATGGCCTCCGTGCCAGGGCCTGCCCAGAGCAGCTGCCCGCTTGGCCTCCTGAGGGGTCCCCCCGCGCTCCCCTGGTAGGGACAGCGACACAGACGACCTGCACAGTTCCAGGGGCTGCCGTTTCCAAAGGGAGCCTGGCTCTGCTCTGTGCACGAGGTTCGCTCCCTGCACGGCCTCATTTGGACCCTGTCTCACATCCCTCAAACACCCAGACGTGAGGCTGGACCCAGACCTTGTCTCCCAGCCCTCAGGCTGCCCTGCTGACCCCTCTTCTCCCAGGCGTACCACAGGCCGTGCCTCCGCTGACCAAAGTCTGCAGTTCTGACCCTGCAGTCAGGCCGTCCCTGCGGGGACCCTGCTGGAGTCCCCACAGTAATCTGGAACCTTGAGAGCCCCTCCTAGGAGCCTGGAGACCTTCTCTTTACCCATCGGTCAGCCCCTCGCCAGCTGTCTGTCGTCCATCCCTCGGGCCACCCCTTCATTTGTCCACTAGCCTTCTCTGCGCTGGCTGCCAAGTCTGCTCTGGTCCTTAAGGTTCCATGTTGGAAGAAGGTGGAGGCGAGTCAGGACCCTCCTCTCAGGGTCAGCAGGGAACAGGGTTGCATGGCGCGCCAGGGTGGGGGGCATGGCCTGACCCCTCAACTACCTTCAGGTCTCCTTCAGGACCCAGGCCCAGCTACCTGTCCCACGGTCCTTCCTGCTCCCCGAGGGACCCTCCCCATCCTCTAGACACTTTGCTGTGACTTCTGCTCCCCATGCTGAGTCATCTGCGAGGCCGGGTACTGCCTGTCTTTCAAGGATACCCCGTCACCTCCTCCGTGAAACCTCCATGCTGCCCCTCGGAAGCTCCTATAGCACAAGGAGACATGGATGCAGCTGGTTTGGAAAACTCAGGGGAGGGAAGGGGCTAGGGGCAGGGACCCCATGGTCTGCCCTGAGCCCCCTCAGGCCTTTGCTGGCCCTGGGCACCCCATCCTGTTTCACCCACTTCCATGGAGGCTGACTGAGTCCCCATGGGAAAGAGTGGGGACAGCCCCAACTGAAGCCCTGGTTCTGGCTTGTGACACACCCAAGGTCATCCTTCACTCAGGTGCCCGGAAGCCAGGACCATGACCGTTGTCTGTAACAGGGAGGGGGAGCCTGGATTAAATTCCTTATTCAACAAATCTGCACTGTGCACCTACTGGTCACTGGGACTACAGCCACAGCAGCACACGGGGAGGGGTGGGGGCATCTGCAAGGAGAATGTGGCAGGCAGGGGCAGAGCCACACCAGTGCAGGCGGGCAGACCCCAGGGAGAGGATGCAGGTGGGAGCTCCCGTGGTGCCGGCCCCAGGTGGGAGCAGGTGGCCAAACCCCAGGACCCCATGCTGTGCTGGAGAGGATGGCGGGGGTGAGTAGACCACGCCGTGGGCCACTGGTGGCCTGTAGCTTCCACTCTGAGATCAGGTGGAGCAGACCAACTGCAGAGCACAGTGAGGAGGACACAGGGAGAAGGTGGGGCAAGCGGAGGCAGACCAGGGCTGTCGGCCTGAGCAGCCAGGAGGACGGAGTTATCATAACCCGTGCTGGGGGTCTGGGGAGGAGAGGCTGGGCCAGCTTGGTCAGCCCTGGGCAGTCCATGGAGGCCGACAGAGTGGGCCAGGCCAAGGCTGGAGCAGCAGAACACGCTCTGCCGGAAAGAGGAGTTCTGGAGAGGCCCCTAGCAGAGGGCTGCCCTCCTGGCAACTTATGGCTCTGAGACTGGTGGCAGGGTCCCCAGTACCGACGTGTCCCCAAGAAAGCCAGGCAGCCACGCCATCCACATCATAGTTTGTGTTGACGAGGGCTGGGCTGTCTGCCCCTGGAAGGGAGGTGTGCATGGTGTCCCTCAGTCACCCCAAACCTCTGCTGGAGAGAGAGGATGTCTAAATGGATGAGCACAGACAGAGAGACACGGGCCAGGCCGTGGGCTGGGGAGACTTGCACGTCTATCCCGGGAGGCCCGGAAACCCCTGGGGACGGGCGGTTGGACTAGAGCTGCGGAGGAAGCCTCCCTATGGCTGTTGTCCTGGACACAGCTGGAGTAAGGCAGGGTTTCCTCCAGCGTCCCCAGCCCAGGGCTTCCACCTCACCTGGCACTGGGCAGGTATGACACATCGAGACTGTGGCTGGCGGTCCAGGCTAGGGGTTGGGGAGGAGGGAGGGTGGCTGACCACTGAGCAGCCAGGTGCAGATGGGCTCCCAGGATTCATGGCCACACCAAGGGCATGTGGTCTGGCTACCTTCACTGCCAAGGTGAAGGGCATCGCCCCTCGAGTGGGCACGTGGCATCTAGTTAACAGTCCAGCTCCATTTCCACAGAAACCACGTTACTAGGCCACAGCACCCGTGGCTGGTGGTCCGGGTGTGAGTGGACAGGGAGAGCTGTATGTATCCACTAAGAAGTAAGCTGGGGGCTCCCTGAGAGCTGCCACTCTGGTAACTGGATGTGCCTCTGGGGACCCTGGACACTATGACAGTGGGGCATGAGGCCTCCAAGTTGGGGTGACTTCTGCCCCAGTGAGCAGCACCTCCTGTGCCTGAGCACCCCCTCCTCCTGGGAGCCCAGGCCGGGAAGGCTGTGTGAGGACTCCTCTCTGGGGAGCGGCATGTGGCCCTGCTGGCAGCTGCACTCCTGCATGATCAGTGAGGGGCTGCACGGCTGCCTAGGGCAGCTGCAGAGCTGGCTGAGGAGGGGAACAGGGAGCCCAGCCTGGCCTGTGGGGCCCCCAGGAGCCTGGCCTCCAGAAAGGGCTGGGAGGGGCTAAACCAGGACCCAGACCCAGGCCCCCAAGGCCAGCACAGCCAGGCGGCAGTGAGGGGGAAAGCCAGGCACTGCCCCGTGGGCCTGGGGCCTGGGAAAGGGGGTCTGGGGCTGGGAGGCAGTGTCTCGTGGGCAAGGGGAGTGTGTGGGGGGTGTGGAGGGCCCTTCCTGGTCCTCTGGTCCATCCATAAGACGGAGGGAAAGCAGTTCAGGAGAGATTTCTCTGAGCCCAGGCCCCGGGGAAGGGCTCCAGATGTGCCCTCGCAAAGACCTTCCCCAAATCCCACAAGGTGGAGACCCGCACCCTGGTCACAGCCCGCGGACCCTTCACTCACGCTTAGATGCTGAGCACTGAGTGTCGGCTCAGAGCTCAGCCCTGGAAGCCAAGG
This sequence comes from Tapirus indicus, assembly GCA_031878705.1. Classification (NCBI taxonomy): domain Eukaryota; kingdom Metazoa; phylum Chordata; class Mammalia; order Perissodactyla; family Tapiridae; genus Tapirus; species Tapirus indicus. The sequence continues at coordinate 2,669,343 of CM062919.1, read as the reverse complement.
CGAGGAAAGGCCTGGGGAAGGGGCGACTCCTCGGCTGGCTCTGGACAGCCTCCCCCAAAATTCAGTTCAACAGATGTGTTTTTCTCACTAGGAAGAAGGTGCCCTTTATCCGCACATGCTCTCTGAGTGTGCAGACACAGGGGTCTTCTCCCAGCAGGTAAGCACACCGGTGTGACAGTGCCACCCTCTGCACGGGCCATGTAGGACCAGCACTTGGAACCTGACTCTCGCTCTGCCAGGACCTGAGGACACACCGCCACTGCCCCTCTGGGTGTCCCTGTCCAGGACGGGAAACACCCAAGGACGCCCACAAGCCCCCAGGGTTTTCCGGAAACCTATAGGTCCCGGTTAGGAAGGCAGCTGGGAACCAGGATGAGCATCCACGGGAGAGGTTGTCAGGTTGTGCCTCTGGAAGGAGTACCTCACACTGCAGGCCCAGTTCTCGGTCCACATGTCCTTTTGAAGAGCTCTAACCTCTGGTCACACAGGGCCGTGACAGTCCTCCCTGTGTGTGGGCGCTGGGGATCGAGGGCCAGGGTGGGCAAGCGGCGTGGCTCTCAGAGGCAGACCCTCCCTACTTGGGGGTGCATAGCTGGCAGCCCCCCAATCAGCTGCACAGCCCAGACATGGCCATGGGTTGGGAGCCCCAAGGAGCGTCCCCACATTGCGTTTCTTACCCTGGACAGAGAATCCACAGTGGCTGCTAAGAACATTTCACAGCAACCGTTAGAATCTGCGAGGGTAAGTCTGGATGAAACCCGCCTCTCCACCCTGGAGAGGCCAAGTGGCCCAAGGGCCTAGAGACGCCCTTCAACAGGACGGAGGAGTCTCAGGCGTGGGTTTCCCTGCGACACAATGTGGAGGCAACTGGCACGAGGCTTCTGCGGACAAGTCACTCTCTGCCACAGAGAATGCGTAGGAGCATAACTCGGAGGCCTCCTCGCTGCTGCCCTGGTCAGGCTGGCTCTAGGGCGTGTTGCACAGAAGGACGTTCGGTCCCGAGACCCTTCCCAGCAGACAGGCTCGTCAGCTGAAGACACTGGACAGATCGCAGGCCCTTCACAGCTCCTCACGGCCCACCTCACTGGCTTGTGGCCAAGCCCTTCCCACCCCTCTCCTGTTTAGGATACCCTCAGAGCCAAGGATTCAGGGTCCCCATCTCCCAAAGGGCTGGGGGGCTAGCGGTGGCTGTGGAACTGGTCCTGGCCAGTGGTGGTCAGGAGGAGCCTGCCAGGGTGCTGGGAAGACGCCTTCCCACACAGCTGGTGCCACCCACCTCTGCCCTGAACATGTCAGGGAAAACTAGTGCACGGAGGGCGCTGATGTCCCCGAGGGACGAGCCCAGGGAGTGGAGAGCGCCTGGCCTGGGCGCAAGGCCATGCTGATGGTCGTTAGGTGGGAAGACTGAGCCACGAGTGGGTAAACCATGTGGGCCCAACGCCACAGGAGCCAGGTGGAGCTGAGAGAACAGGTCAACAACAGGCTGGCAAGCCAGCCTCGGCTCAGGTCAATGAGGAACAAACCAGAAGGATTGGGCCTTACTGCTCACTGACCACTGTCTGATACCCAATCTTCTCTCCTGGAGGTGACGGCAGACAGGGGAGGCCAGGCCACCGAGCTTGCCCCTATTCTCAGGGAGGAGACCCCTGGCACATTAGGCCACAGCCCCGTGTGTTCAATCTCCCCGTGCCTGCCCTCATGGTCGCCTGGGGTCGGCGGTCCCCCACCGTCAAACCTGCCCTCCTCGTCATGCTTGTCACTGCGGCCGTTGCACAACGGTGTTTGTGGGTGTACACGAAACACTCGAGAATATGTGTTGAGTGAAGGGTAGTTTTTAAAAGCCAGTATATTAAGGTAAACCCAATGAATTCCATTAAAATACGTAACATTTTCCCTGGATTAAAATACATCTACAGTTTTCTAAAGTGGAAACAAATTTTCAAATGAGAAAAGTTTTAAACCAGTCCAAGGATGAGATCTAGAGTTTATTACTCTTGAAAGAACACAGACTCAAATACACACAGGTGTCTACAGCGAAGAGCAGAAAAGGCAAGTCAGGCGCAGCCCAGACTGCGCAGAAGTGCGGCGCGCATGGGAACGCTGTGGCTCCTCCCGGTTCCATGTCCACACGCCGTCTCGGTGGAAAGGCGCCGGGGAGCCCATCCCACACGGCACCTGTCCTCCAAAGCGCCCGGATGTGTACACATGTACAGAACACACAGTGACAAACGCCCTCCTGGCTCCCCATCGAGACATGGGCTGCAGGTCCGACAAGACCCGATCCCGGGGCAAGGCTCAGACTCCGTCAGCATCCCGGACCGGAGCCAGAGCAGAGGGGGCATCCACGTGCCGCCAACAGCAGATCAAAACCGAAAGTGTCCGTGCGTCCCGGAGCACACAGAGGAGAGGCGGCCGCCAGGGCTCTGAAAGGGTACACTGAAAAGGCTCCTCGCCTGCCTCATGGGGACCAGGGGACGCAGGCACACAGGCCGTGGCTGAGGGCGGGGCGGGGAGCGGAGCTGCTCCTGGAGGCCGGGAGCCTTGCTTCACCTCCTGACACTCGTGGTTCTCGGGAACAGTTCCTGCCGCCAGCCGTCCCGTTCACCTTCACACACTAAATTCATGCTTCCGTTCAGAGAAACGCCTGGACTATTCGAGGTCAGGGACCCTGACAGAAATTCCTCTGACGCCCCGGTCGCCGAGCCACTGTCTGACATAGCAGGCCGACACACCTGCTGTGTGACCGAGTGGGTGGAGCGTGAACAGCCCCGTGGGTGGACCGCAGTGTCCGTGAGCACCGTCCTATTCTAAATCACAGGCAGCTTTACTGACGTGCTCAAGACAAATACTATTTTTTTTCAGTCTTGAGACTAAAACACTAAAAATATTAGCTATCCAAATTTTTAAAGTAACACATACATTGTTGGAAATTTCCAGGGCCTTGCTCAGTGGCTAATGGGCCAGGACCGAGGAGGAGGCAGTGAGGGGAGCGCCGCTGTCTGTCCGGGTGCGGACACGGCTCACGACCCTCGCCCCCTCCAGAGCATGGCACACGCCCACACCATCACTCTGGACCTCCATGAGCCTCCTGACCGCCCTCTGACCTCAGCTGCCGCCCGACGCCCTCCTTCTAGAAAAGGCAGAGGCAGCCATAATAAATACAACTGAGGAGGAGGGCACGCTGCAACACCTCGTCAGATAGATGCCTGGGGCACAGGGCTCACTTACCAAAGCTGTTTCTTTTTATTGGAAACTGGGCGGACAACAGCAGGCGGACAGTGGAGGAGAAAAGAGTCAAAGGTGAGCTGGGGAGTCAAGCCTGGAGGTACCTGGTCTCGGAGGTCCGGCGGGGTCCTGCAGGGCAGGGTCCTGCGGGGTGGGAGGTGGCGGCAGTAAAGTGCTGTTGGGGCTGCTGATGTCGCCCTCCCCTGTGAGCGTCAGGTCAGCCACGTGCTCGCCCTCCACGGTCTGGACAGCCCCGGCCTCTGCTTCCTGCGCGCGGGGCGTGGGGGTCAGGGGGGCACAGAAGGGCGGGCTGCCAGCCGAGCCGGGGCTGGTCTCTGGGCTTGCGTGGCAGTCTCGGGCGGGCCCCTGGGGCTCTCGGGGCTGGGCAGCCTTCTCCCTGCCATTGCTTGTTGCCGTCCTCTTGCCGAAGTCCACGGCAGCGGCCGGGGAGGAGAGGGCGAGTTCGGTGGGGCTGGGAGGCAAACGCAGAAACTCGGGCAGCACCAGATCTTCCTTCCTCAGCAACCCACGCTGGTCGTCTGCTCTGTTGCTCTGAGCTTTGGAAATGAGCTCAAAAAACTCTATTGGAAGAAAACCCACATTGAGCGAGTTTTAGAGAGTCTCACACTCAGGCATGCCACAGCAAAAAACGCTCCTCTGGAAAGCTCTCGTCAGGCTGTCCCACCCTGAACTAAGGGCCGCAGGCCCCAGGTGTTTGCATCCTCCACCACCTCCACCCACAGAACCGCAGGAAGGAAGACCGGGCCTCTAGCACAGTCTGTCTTCAGGAGTTCTAAACAGCACTGCGCCTCCCTGAAAATTCAGTTGTGTGAAGTCCAGACTCAGAAAAACCAAAACCCTTGCCTGGACGCAGTCCTGAGTGGCTGCTGCTTTAGGGGCATGGCGTCTGCTCTGGACAGCGTTTGATCCCACTGGAGGCCCTTGACCCCTGAGTCCCGGCTCCCTTCTGAGGAGCAGCGAAGGGACTGGCCAGACCCTAAGGCCTGACAGGGTCAGGAGTCCCGGGCACTCCCGAACCGGGAGCTGGGTGAGCCTGCCCAGACAAGGGAGGAGGACCCCGAGAGGGAGGCATGTGAAGCCAGGCCTCTGGGGTCACCACCTCTTGGCAGAGGGTGGTCCTGACAGGGCCAGGGAGCAGCACCTGGCCCTCGACTCCCTCTCCCGCCCCTCTGGGCCTCTCACCTTCCCAGGCATCCTTGGATGCCTGCTGTATACTTCCACTTCTCGGCTGGCTCCTCCAGAACTCTTCTTTTTCTTACCTGGGCAGCTTTTTAATTGTGATTTGAGTTCACCATTCAAAGTAGAAGGTGTCTAAACTGAGCTCTTTCTAGCCTTTACACTCTTCATTTTTAAACAAAGACAGGAGTTTAAAATCTCCAATCTTAATAGTTCTCAGAAATGCACAAACTTCAGAGCGAGTATGTATTTTACCTCTGCCTCGTGGCCAACAGTGGCTGAAGGAGCAGGTTTTATGGTTTTAAGGCTGGACTTCACAGGGAGCTGGGACAAGCCCAGCTGACTAGGAAGTACTCCCTGGATTAAAATTCAAGTCACAGTAACAGCTGTTAGTTTTGAGTTGCTTTTAATGCTTCTCTTTTTTGTAAGCTTTTGGAAGAAAAAGACATTCCTTTCATCTCTCCCTCTCTCTCTTACATTCATCCCTCCCCTGTCCTGCAAGGCCAGAGGAAGTGCAGCCCTTCCTCGGGGTCTCTGACCCGCAGGGGTGAGCAAACCTGGGGCCTGGGCGGACCCACCTCCTCCTTGCCTGGCACCCGCCCCACAGGTGAGGACCCTCAGTGATGTGGACCCTGTGACACCAACTGAGCCTCCATCTGAGCTGGGGACCCGGCCTATGGAGGAGACAGAGAGGGGGAGCAGGAGGAGCCCGCCAGGACCACTGTGCTGCTGCCCCACGTGGGCGCTCCCCCGCTCCTAAGGGCCCGGCTCTCAGTCTGAAAACTGGGGTTTTAGTAAAGTTACGGTGACAGCCACAGACTGACGGCGGAGTGGGGAGCACATTCTCAGTGTGACAGGGATCACAGTCACCTGATGTCAGTAACTCAGAGAAAGTTCTAATGATTGTGCTAGAAAACGGACATTGCATTCACTAAAAAATGTGGAAGTTTTAAAAAGTACACATACCCTCTGCTTCGTCCAAATTAATTTTCTGATATTTTTTTTTCCCAATCTTTGCAATAGATTCTTCTCTCTTTGAAAGCCGGGGATCCCTAGCATTTTTTCCATTTTCTCCTTTTATTTTAATAGAATTAGACTTGCCTAGTGTTCTTTCCTCTCCCTGCATTAGAAGGAAAGTCAAAGTTCCACTTACATTTCAGACACATGACAACACACAATCCATCAGTTACAGACAAAAGGGTCCTTGAAATGTAGATCGCACTGACAGACATTATATCCATCACGACACAGACTACAAAACCAGGAGCGTGGCAGCATAACCACCCCCAGCATGGGGAGGAGGCCGTGGGCGTGGACACCAGAAAGGACCATGAGAGGAACCCCTCCCCCGCCCCCGTGGGTGCAGGGCCAACCCCGAGCAGAGAGCCCACAGATGGGCTCGCCAGTGGGCGCACGGAGCCCAGCCTGCCCTGCGCTCCCCGTGAGGAGCCAGGAAACTGTGTGGACAAGGGTGGAGGGGAATTACCGTAGCTGAGTGGTTTCTGGAACTGGCATTTACAGCTATATTCTGTTTGACTGGTGCACTTTTCGGTTTATCTGTGGATACTGAACATAATGAGATAAGCTTTGTAATTACAGCAAATCACAAATCCGTCTGACCGTTGAACTATAATCCTGTTCATATTGTCTGAGAGCAAAGCTGTGGAGAAGCCAAAGGCAATAGATATCTGTTATCTGACATGTACGAACAGGCCAAAATGCCCCATGTGGGACAAAACAAAGGACCACCCTCTTCTACCCACCGCGTCTGGGGCAAGAGACACTGGGAGAGGGTGGCGTGGAGGAGGGACAGCGGTGTCGCCCTGCAGTTACTGGGACTTTTTGGAGGCGTGGTGAACGAAAAGCTCACTTCGTGTACTATTTGGCTTGAATATTATTCAGAGAGTAGAAAAGTCTCACATTTATTACATATTTTCAAGTACGGCTGTTGCCCAAAGCCAGCGCCTCTGCTGGCCCCCGCGGGCCCTCGCAGCCCAAAGCCTGCGACTCTGGCCCAGAACCAACTAGAGGAGTAACCGCACCCCTGCCCATGAGCAGCTCTGCAAACACACTGCGCGCCAGCCTACAACTCCACTGCAGACTCACCTGTGCACCAATAGGCCAGAAGGTCCAACCACGTCAGACCCTGGAGGGAGGCGCCGAGAACCCACGTCCTACTCGGCTGCTCACCCCACCCAGCCTGGCTGCCAGGCCCAGAGAAGAGTGCACAGCGTTGTCTAGACCCAAGGACAAGCTCAGGAAGGCCTCTCCTCTGTAGTGAGAGGGAGGAGGAGCAGGACTGGAGCCCCGAGGGCAGAAGGACCACCATGCCCAGGTCACCGAGGGGACAGACAACTGACCCACGCTACATTTCAGAGCTGAGCCACCCCTCAGAAATCATCTGGTCCACAGCCCTCGCTGGGCCAAAGCCGGGAAAGGGAAGGGGCAGCCCAAAGTTGCCTCAGGCAGCCCCTTACAAAGCCATCTCCTCACCCAGATAATCAGTAGATGGTTCCAGAAAGCTCCCTCCAGGAGACACGCTTCCTACTGCCCTCTGCCTGGAAGGGGGCCAAGTGCTCCTGAGGAGGAGCACAGGTCCCCGAGGCATCAGGGCGAGGCGTGCGGGACCGGACTGAGCCCCAGCTGTCACGCTACTGGCTCTGAGGTCAGGCACCAGGCTGTGGGGACCCCAGCATCCCCAGGACAGGACGGCTGTGGCCGAGGCATGTAGAAAAGGGTTCTGTAAACCACCTGATTCCCCCACACAATGAACAATGGGACACTGACACCACCCAGTCCACCGTCTCAGCTACTGCTGGGCCTAGGCCGGGCGGTGATGGCCCCGGGGTCCCATGTCCCTCGTGCAGACGGACTGTGAGGCCTCCAGGGAACAGAGCGCTCTGGTTAAAGCTCTCGACACATGGGCGTGTTGGAAGCTGAGAGCAATCCTGGGGTGGAGGGTTCAGTGGGGCTTGTCCCCCTTCTTATAGCTGAGAAGACCCGCTCATCAGGAGGCACACGGCTCCCAGAGTGGGCCCGGGGCCTCCAGCCCACAGTCAGCGCTGGACTCGACTAGGCCCCTCAGATGCCCAGTTGGGGCTGAACTCTGCCATGGCAGGGGTCACCAGGCCCCATGAGACCCTAAACCCAAGTGAGGCCATCTGTGGTGTCACCATGAGACCACTAGGCAGCAGGCTGGGCGCTCTGAGGAGGCAGAGTGAAGGGGAGCCGAGCAGGCCGGGAGGATGGGGAAGCATCAGGGCCTCGCTCACCTTTTCCTCTGGAGGGGTCCCTCTCCTCCAAGATGACCCGCTGTCCGTCCAGACTCGATATGGGGGCACCGAGGTCCAGCGGCTCTTTCTCTCCACTCTAGAGACAGAGAAGGTACACTGAGTAACTCATCCAGACCAGAACTTTCTGGAACAGCTGCGTGTGGTCCATCTGCTGACAGCAAGACAGTCCCAGGCTTGATGGAGTCACATGCCAGGTGAGCCCAGGTCCTGTCACCTCGGCAGGGCTGCCTCAGAGGGCACTCCAGAGGTGCCCATCCAACGCACATGGGCCCAACAGGAAGGGCTTGGGGCTGGCCACAGACTCCTGACATGCAATAATGAGAATTCCAAGCACTGGCCCGGCTGCCCGGAAGGCTGGTGCCCTGAGGAATCCACGTGGGCGGGGCTGCTTCTGTCCCTCCAGTGACAGCTGCTGGCCTGCGTTTTACCAAATCAAAGACTCAGGGGTGAAAGAACAACACTTGGTGAATGCTCAAACATCTTGGTCCACAAATTTCATGTTTTTAAATATTTAGTCAAGTTGGCATAAGTCTCAACATTGCTCAGAACCCGGAGGGGAAGAAGCTAAAAACCCACCTCACTGATCCTCAAACACCATCAGGCGGTGAATGCTCAAGGCAAAACGTCTCCTCTGCAGACAAGGAAGCAGAGGTAGACAGCCCGGAGAGTGGGTCCGAGGCCCGAGGGCGGCACCCTCAGCTGTGGAACTCAGGGCCCTGCCCTCCTCTCCTCGGGGAGACCATCTTGCTGTTCAGGGCCCACAACTGCTGTTTGAAAAAAGAAATCTGAACTTGTAGTCTGGCTTCTTAAATTCCCTGTCAATCAGGAGACAATAAAAGTGACAAATGCCAGGAGGGAGCGTGACTGCCAGCTCCCTGAAGGAGGGCCCGTGGCTGAGTAAGGGAATGGACCAACGACTGGCCGGGTCCTGCCTCGCTCACGACCTTCCTGGCTTAGGTGTGCCCACACATCCACTGAAGAGGGTCCACAGGTGTGTCCAGGGAAAAGCCATGCCTGTCACAACCCATTCCACCAGAATTCTCCACAGCCACTCTGCTCCTCCTCTCCCTGGCCGGGAACCTGGAGGCAGCCGCCTGCTCTCCCCGGTGAGGGCCTGGGCAGCCAGGAACCGCGGCTCACTGGGGGATGAGCCCTGTCCACCCGCAGCCCTTCGGGACTAGAAGTCCCACAACAACCTCACAAACACACGACCATGACTAACCTCATTTTACAGTTAGGGGAACTGAGGCACAGAGAGTTAAATGATTGCTTAGGATCTCCACAGAGTAAGAGCATGGATCCCAGGCCATGTCTGTCTCCATCTGGTCTATCCTGGACTCCAGGAAAGCAGCCCTCCCTGCAGAGCTGGGGGACAGGGCTTCAGGTTACCCTCGGGATGTCTGTAAACAACTTAGTGTGGTCCTCTAGTTCACTTCAAAGCTCTTAAACAATTTTGGGGCCCATTTCAGAGAAAATTAAAATGCTAAAAATTCTTGAAATCATAGCTCCGATAAAATTTATTTTCTAAAGGAGAACACGAGGCAAACACTGTTTCATAAATCACCACATTTCAAAGCAAATGCATAGAGCGCTCCAGAACACGGCAGTGACCTGAGCATCAATGCGCCTCGGTGATCCCAGCTTGCTGACCCAAGACATCCCCCCAAAACACCCTCTGGTTTCCAGGACGGGACCTCTGCTCTCACCCAACGCCCGCTTTCCTTCTGTCCCAGAGGGTTTTCTTCCTCAACCCGTTCACATAATAACCCAGTGCCCCTGCCTGGCAGTGCCAGAGAGATGCTGTAAATCGACCAAGTGCTGACGGGAGTCAGGAGTTCACACGAGAGTGCGCGTCGCAGGCAGTCGGCAAAAGGCCAGCCAACGAACTCGGCACGTGGTCTCAGGCGCCACTGCCACTCTGCATCTGATCAGATTTGCAAATGGTGGGGCTATTTCAGGGGACTTTGATTTGTTTGTTTGTTTCTCATTTTGGTTTCCCTGCACCAAAACCACATCTCAGACATCAACCCAAATCCCTTTGGGAATGACCAAGTGTACATAAACAACAAGCATTTCCACTCAGTATGATGAGAAAGGCGGGGAGAAGAGGGACATTCTCCCATCCAGGGCCTGCCGTGGGGAGAAACTGAAGATAAGCGTGTGTCCCTGCTTAGGGCACAGCTCCGCTTTGTGGAGGATCAGAGGCCAACTGCGCCACGCAGGCAGGCACGGCGCGTGCCGGCTCCAGGAACACAGCCGCGGACCGCACTCACTCACCAGCCTGGCCACCAGCTCACTCAGGTGCAGGCCGTACTTGGCCACCACAGGCCGCAGCACTTCCGTGACGGGCTTGGTGGGCTTGGCCTTGAGCCCCACGGACCGATTAATTGGAACCAGATCCAGCCTGGTGGCAGGGGGAGAAACACGAGTATATTTGCTATAAATAAATGTCAGTTTTCACAAGAGCAGAACAATGCGGCGCCCACAGATGGCCGGTTCACCCAACTCAGCCCCAGGTCTGACTATGGAACACCTTCTTCAGCAAGAGAGAAGGCCTGCAGGGCTTCTCCAGGGTTTCTCATGGGGCTGAGCCAGAGCTGTCACACCCGGCGAGGAACAGATGCCTCTCCACAGGGTGGCCGGCTCCGCCATCCGACTGACTACCCCTGGGTGCAGCCCTGCTGTGGTTGTGGGGCGGGAAGGAAGAGTAACCCTCTGGCCCTTGGGGTCCTGGAGCCTGCATGTGGCTGCTGCCCCCCAAGATCATGATGGGGGTGTTGGCAACCCTCTCCCAGCCTATCTACCTGGTAAGCAGAGGCTAGCAGGGCAGCCATCTGGAAACCTCCCGTACACGGCAATGGCATTTTTCTTACCGAAACAAAGTTCGCTTTTCTAGGCGCAGGTCCCTAGATTCCAAGATACTACTGTCTTGATGCAGCACCAGAGGCTGTGAGCACATGAAAGGAACAAAGAGACCGAAATCAGAGTGGGAGCGAGCGCGCCCCTGCAGCGCTCCACAGGTGCAACAGCACGCACAGATGTGCAGGACAAAAGAGCAGCTTCACAAATAGCCTGCCCAGGGAAGGCTGTGCTCCACACAAACCACCATTAGCATGCAAAGGGTTCTGCACAGCCTGACTCAACTCCCAGGATTGGCCTCCATCAGGCACACTGCTTAGACCAGGAGCACAGAGCAGAGGCAACCGCGAGGGCCTAACACAGGCCAGGGTGGCAGGTGACTGGGCAGGTTCCCCCACCCTGAGGGTCCTTGCAGCCCCATACCTTGTCCCCGCCCACCAGGAAGAGGTCCACAGCGGCCCCGTTGATGCCGTGTCGCTCACAGAGCCCGGACAGGACCTCTTTGATGGACAGCCCCGCCTTGACGAGCACCACGCAGGACGTCCCGTCGGGGAGCTGGATGCAGCAGTGCCTGGCGGCCTTGTCCCTCTCAGGCGCCGAGGTCCTGCAGGCCTCCGACTGGGAGCAGGGAGACAGGCCGCGGTGCAGGCGTTACAGGGAAGTGCACGGGCGCCCGGAAAAGGGCCATCGCGAGCTTGCCCGCACTTAGGGAGGCCCAACAGTGTCTCACGGTCCCACATCCAGCTCCAGAAACAAAAAATGCTACAACAAATCTACGCAGCGCACTGTGCACAAACGCTGACTAAGTCGTTGAGGCTTCTGAGTTAACACAGGAGAGGCAATTCTTTCTCTCAACTACAGTCATGCACCGCATAACGTTTCGGTCAGCAGTGGACCGAATATACGATGGTGGTCCCATAAGATTGGTACCACAGAGCCTAGGTGGGTAGGGGCTCTATCATCTAGGTTTGTGTGAAGATACTCTGTGATGTTTGCACAACGACGAAACTGCCTAAGGACATGTTTCTAAGAACGTATCCCCGTGGGTTAAGCGATGCATGACTACAATCACAATCTTATCTTCCAATCTCTTAATCTCAACATTTACAAGGCCATACTTAACTAGCTTTCCTACTCAGAATATGATGAGCCCTTCATGTTGCTGTTTTTGGGGGTCTCGTCTTGGCCTCCCTGAGCCGGAAGCAGACAGAGTCATTCTGTGGAGCCCACTGAAGCCACTCCGTGACCATGGGCTGCCTTCGCCCGCCTCTCACAGGACTGGGGGCCCACGGGGCAGGCTGATGGCATCCTAAGGGGCCCAAGGCCAAAGCCAGTCTGCGAGGCCCCTGTGTTGCTTCTCTTGCTGCTTCTCATCATCTTTCCAGCTTTTCCCACCCGAGCTCCCAGGACCAGAGACCTCTCCAGGAGGATTGGACTGCACAGAGGCAGGAACATGTGCCCTGAGGGGGCTACCAGGAGGTCATGAGAAGCCGGTGAGGGGCAGGCGGGGCTGTGAGGGGCACAGTGGGAGCTCCAGCTCCGCCCCTCTTTGGCTAGTGGCAGAAGGCCTGCCGCTTCTGCCCAGAGAACGCTAAGTGCCGCTGCCCGGGCAAGGACGTGGCCCAGTTCACCCACCCCCCCTCTCAAGGACTCTCAGCGGCAAGGCACTCCCCAGGGCTGCCCTGATGAGTAGGACGCACCTGCAGGGTGGGGTGTGGGCGTAGGGTGTTGGGGGGTGCTCTGGAGCACAGGGACTGAGCCTTTTCAGATGAGCAGCATCTGTGATTCAACTGCCTGCATTACTCATGGACTAAGTCAGGAGCTCGAGAATTTGCTCTTTAGCACGTCACCCGGCACCAGGACCCACGCTCAGATACCGGGGCTCCTAAGCGGGTGGTGTGTGGGCCCGACCCACGGCAGTGCACCCTGCAGCCAACCTCTGGGTGTCTCCTGGGACTCTTCCTCTGGGTCTCTGTGTCACAGCATCATCTCCTCACTGGAAACAGCCCCTGCACATATCCTGCTAATGGACAACTTGCCTTGTTATCACCTCATCCTCACTATCTCCTCCTGACAGTGAAAATCTCTTTCACCCAAACATCATTTCAGAAAGCCAGTTTGCAGGTGGGAGACTGATTACAAAATCCCCTGCCCACAGACAGCACAAGAATAAATGTTCTTTGTTTTAAGCCACTGGGTTAGGGGTGGTTTGTTAGGCAGCAGTAGCTAACTGTGATATGTGGTAACCCTTACAGCTTTAACTTAAGATGAAATAAATTCTGCATTCATTGTTGCTTGACAATTTCAAGTGACTTGGCTGCTGGCAACAATAAGGTTTTCCAAAATTGTATCACACAAGAGCTAACAAGCTAGCAGTTCCTCCCCAGTGCCTCCCCTCACCTAATCGGAAATTGGGGCCAGAACAAGCAACCAGACAACCAGATTAGCAGAGTGTGAGAAGAGAGCACAGAGCAAGACAGGATGCAGGCCCCCCACCCGCTGGGTCTGGGGCTGGGGCTGGGTGGGAGAAGCCCCCCTCAGTCCAGCCCCCACTGCAGGAGCAGGCATGCTGGAGTGTCTGAATTAACGGGATATTCAGACACCGAGACAAAGACTAAGCACCTGCTTCACAGCGTTTCATTTGCTCTTAGTGGGAGTGCAAAAATGGTAACTGAATGAAAACAAAAAGATGTCAAAAATAAATCCAGAAACACTTTTAGTGCTCCAGGAGCACCCCTCCCCCATCTCTCAAAGGGTTCCTCACCCGTCTGCTCAGGAACCCTGGGCTGGGGAGGGCCCGGCCGAGCCCCACGCCCCACGGGCCTAGACATGGAGACAGGCTTCATGAGTCAGCTGTGGCCTTTGGGGCAAGGGGCAGGCAGTAACTTACCAGGTCCAGGCTCCCCGCAGAGGACACAGAGCCCTGTGACTCCCTGCGGCCCAGGCCTCCGTTGGCATGTAGGGGGTCTTGAGGGGGAAACACAGTGACTCAGAAAACCGAACAGCACCAGCTTCCCTTTTCCTCACTGAATATAGAAACCCCACTTACTTGGTCTCATCTCCCAACCTCCACCCCTTTAGGATGAACAGACGTTTGGGAAGCACAGAAGCCCGACACTGACATGGAAAAGCCCTTCCGAGGCAGCGCCTCACCTCACCGAGACAGTCAGACGTGGCTGCTCAGCACACAGCTGGAGCCCAGGACACTGGCTCTCTGCTCTGTCCTGGGCCACGGCCGGCCCTCAGAGGCCTGCTGCCTCATAGCAGGTCAAAAACGCAAGTGAGTGCTCCTGGGGCAGGACCTCCCTTCCCTTCCCTTAATCTAGAATTTTTATCTCAACATGTGGTTTCTGGGCCTCACTGGAAACTGTCCCCTGTGGACAGCAGTAAACAGCCAACGGTGACTGCGTCTAACCAGTGGCTCTTTCACATCTTCCTGCAGGGTCCTAAAGTGCGCCGACAATCCCACCATCTGCTGTCACTGACTGAACTGCAATCTTAGGCTAATCGAAAGCTCACGAGAACTCTGACGCAGAAAGGTCCATTTACAACACAGTGTACTCCCCAGTCAGGCTGCTGTGCAGGGATCCTGGGGCTGCAGAGGGGGCGTGATAGCACAGCGACTCCCAGGTCCCATTGACCTTCGGAACCACAGGCCCACCTTCCAAAAGCAGCAGATTCCCACGCGACCAAGTCAGAGTTCCTGGGGAATGCCCTGGAATCAGAATCTAAAGCCCTTTCCAGATGGCTCTCTAAAGATCTGCCAGGGATGGGGACCCCGGCCTCCTGGGGTCTTCTCAGGTGGACAGACTGTATGAGCGATCATTCTCCCATCTCCTGGGTACCCCAGCCAACAACACTCCTTCCGTCCCTGCATGGTCTCACTAAGTGAATTCTACACCTCAGCCTTTCCTTTTGAAAGAACACCTGCATCAATCACCCACACCAGGACCCAATAGCAGGCCCATGGGCTTCCTGAGCCGCCACCTGTAAAATGGGCAAGATAAGACCTAATTTGCAGGCTGCTCTGAAGAGGAGATAAAATATACACTATATAAACCACTTGGCACAGCACAGGCCTCGTCCGGGGAGCTGCTCCCGCCCCTCCTTCCTCCCTCAGGTGCTCGCTGCCTGCGCCCTCTCCATCAGGGTCACTGCCCAATTTAAACTTGGGGTCCACAGGCCCGGAGCTTTCAGGTTACTCCCTGGAAAATAATCCCTTTCTTGAAAATCTCCAGAGAAGAAAATCCAAACCCTTCCCCATTATGCTTTTCAGTGCAGTCTACGCAGCTTCCCTTTCTCAGCCTCATCTGAAGCCTGGCTGCTCCTTCTGAGCCGCCTCCTGGCAGCCAGCACCCCTCTGAGTGATGGACAGCAGCCGGCAAAGGGTCCCTGAGGCCATTAACCCAGGCTCTGGGGATGAGCCCGTCCCTCTCACACTATCTTCTCACTTACCCACAAGCAAGAAACCAAGGGAAAAAATATCTAGAACAGGTGATTTTAAGACTTATAATAATAAAAAATTATAATTTTGAAAATGCTTGATACCCAAACTATGGTGTTACATTTTCAAAAAAAATAACAAAGGTTCATGTATTCCTAACACACCTAGATAAAAGCCTAGGCAGAAAAACAGGAGGCTGTCTGAGTGGACAGATGGCAGGACACTTGTATTTTCTTCTTTTTACTTGGTTGTATTTTCCAAATTTTCTACCAAGAGTACCTATTACTGCTCCAGCAAGAAGCACAGAGGAAGGAGCAGACGCTCGGTCCTCACCCCAGCATGCACCCTCGCCCCTTCTCAGCAGACCCTAAAGCCACCCTGCTCCACTCTGGCTGGCCTGCCCTACAGGCCACGCTCACAAACTCAGCGCCCATTTCCCCATGGGATCCCCTTCGTCCTCACACCACCCCTCCCTGGAGGACAGCAGCCCTGGCCCAGGTCCCAGCCCTCCCCATCTGCACACCACACACACCGTTTGGATGGTCACCGTGGTCCTTCTTCTTCTGGGAGCGCCCAGTGCTCCTGGTCCTTGACCAAGAGAAGAACGCGCCTTTTCGTTTCTTCTCACTGTCCTCATCCCCCAGTTCTTCGTTCAGGGATCTCCCTGATTTTGATTTGCCACTCAACTGTCATCAAACGGAAAATGTTGTTAAAATAATATGGAGGTATTTTAACATTACATTAAATGCAAAAGGAGCTGAGGTGGGCTGTAAAGGTGAGCACTCTACAGGATGGCACAGCCCTACAGCAGGGGGACCCCCAACTCAGAGCTCTGCTAAGGCGCAGCCTAGAAGTTTCGAGTCCTAACAGCGTCGTTCATTCGCTGCGAGGGAAAGCATAAGATGACTCGCGTGTGTTTTCCTTTCCCGTGGAACAGCTTTCATTGGTGAGATGAGCACTGTGGGGAGCCGAGGCACCTTTTTTGGCGTGGACACATTGGAGTGGTCTGAGCTGATGCTGTGCTTAGAGGCCGGGCTGCTGGGGACCTGCTGCGAGTCAGGGAGAGAGCGGCCCTCCACCTCCGCCAGGATGCATTCTTGGTACAGCTGGGACTTCAGAAAGCGAGTGTAGCTATCAAACTTCATCAGGTTGAAAATCTGAAGAGCAAACGTAACACAGTGTAGTTACACAAGTAGCTAGAATACTCGGCCCTGAAGGCGCAAGGTGGTATGGGGGACCTGCAGACTCAAAGTAGCCCTATTCTGAAAGGATGTCATTTCAGACCCCCCGGCCCGCCCCGGAGCGTTCAGTCATTTCCCAGTGTTCCTTTACGTCCGATAGCTCTTTCTCATAACACACCCGCTTTTCAATGATCACGCTTAGAATCAGCAGATTCTAACAACTCCTATAGAGCCGGCACCACGAGTACACTCAGGACAGCCAACGTGCAATCTTGGAGAATCTTTACTTCGTTAAATCAGAATGAAACCAAAAGCAACTGGAAATCTAAAGGAAGTGAGAACTGCCTTGAAAATACCTTCTTCCGTTTACATTATTCCTATGACTTAGCACAGAAGTAATCTATGATAAAGGCCAGTGGGACATGTGCTCTAAATAACATCAGGTCCAATGCACATTTTTTTATCACAGTGATGTCCCAAAATTGAAAAAAATCCAAACACTCGTCTATATCACCACCCATGAGACTGAGATTTCACACAGGTGTGTATGTAGAAGTGTGGACAGGTAATTTGTAGACAGGTATACAGTGGTCTTCCTATTTCACAGCCAGATTGAAATCCACAGGCTCCATCTGCCTCGCTCTGAGACCGAAGCCCAGTGGGTAAGACGGGGTGCCTTCTACCCACATCTATGCTGATCAGCAATGCTCCTCTCGATCTGGAGGCCTGCTTGGGAGCATGCGCTCCCAGATTTGAGTCCCCCACCCCAGGCCCTAGCTAGGAGTCCCTGTGGGAAACCGAGGTACGGACAGTCACCTGGAGCTGCTGCTCCTTGAACATGTCGGGGTGAGGGGCGCTAAGAATGTCGTCTGCCAGCTGGGCCTGGCTGTCAATGTTGACTGGAGTGGTGGCTCTGCTGCACAGGAACTTACTGAAAATCTCGCGGGCCCTGGAGGAGAGCTGACAGAACACGTGAGTGAGTACGACATGCAGACCACGGGCCCCCGCCACGTGCGTGTGTTCTGCTTGTTTCACTGCTGTATTCCAAACGTCTGACATGGTTCTAGGCACTGGAGATACATTTACTTGGGGCCCAGTGAATATCCAGCTTGAGTAAATAAATAAAAGTATGAGCCAGTATGAAACTTTTCACTGAATCGGCTCCTCTCTACATTTTTTCAGTGGGCAATTTAAGTGTCCCCAAGGCTTCAGGCAACGTTGCCGCCACAGGGGCCTCTGCGTGTGGAGTCCGCATGTGGTGCTTCATCTTAGTAAGCTGGGAACTCAGTCCGTGTGGCGCGAGTGTAACTGGCTGATGAGAGGCCTCGTCCACGACGGGAGGAGGGCCACAGGCTGCCTTAGAGCAGATGGTGGACCCGGACCGCACGGGGCGCTTATCTGCCCTCGGGCGTGAGGCTGAGCTGTACAAACGGGTGTTCTTAGGATGCTCTTCGGCCCGGGATTTGCTTTTAAATTACTCTTTCCACACACTGAGTGCCAGCACGTCTGCTGATGAAAGTTTGACAGCAAAAAGCATTTATGCAAACGATGTTTAGGCAAAATTAAATATCATATATATTAAGAAACTTATTCTGAAAAGAAATTTTTTTTAAAATGATGTGAAAATATTTTCATGTGGACCTTTCAAACTGCACAGACGCTAAGCCGTGGTGATATCGTCCTGCTCTTTAATCACCCACGTCCCGGGCAGGAAGACACTTACCTCTTTTTTGTCGTGTGCAGGCACATGACTAAAATATTCGCAGGCCTGCCAGAATAAAATGTTTTCTTCACTGAATTCCTTCCTTAGAAAATCCTAAGAAAAACACGGTCAATTAACCTTCACACAATGATGAGAAAGATATGTCAGTAGTTACTGTGGGCCCTGCCCTCCTCCTGAGCTCGCACTGTTCCTTCATTCCTATTTTTTCCTTATTTTCACATTTCACAGAAACCAGGGGGTTATAAGCACCTCTCCAGAATTTACTGAGGGCCCTGAAAGATAAACTTAAAAGCTGCCCAGACTTTAAGGACCGCCTTGGCATTCACAGCTGTTTTCTTAAGAGCTGAACTTGCTTTTCTAATAGCTGGACTTGCCAACACAGAGCTGGCTTCCAAGCATTTACGAGAAGCTCCGATGCTCCTTGCTGCAGAGAGCTTTCCAGCAGAGCCAAGCCCAGACTGAGCTGGGGCTCCCCTGACCCCCTGAGCCTCGACTGTGAGGAGCAGGTGCAGGAGGAGGAGACACCTGCAGTGGGGCTGCTCAGGGCCTGCATGGTGACCCACCACCCCACTGTCCTCACCATCTGAGCCAATGCACTAAGGCCTAGGCAATGAAGCCCGCTCAGGGAGCCCCAGCAGATGGGGCAGACAGACCCTGGGCCCCACCGTGCCATCCTACTCACAGAGAAGTATCGAACACCAAGAGGATCCTGCAGAAGACGCTCGAATGACACCGCCCAGCTGGCAACCCTCCTTTCGCGCAGGCGCCTGCAACTCTGCACACTGGGGAGGCTGGCATTGCTGCTCAGACTGTGGTTGCTCACGCAGTCCTTCAGGTCGGCACCATTCAGCTCTGTAGAGACCAGCACAGACCTCACCTGCATGCACGTCCTCCACTCCTGCCCAGCAGTGATCAGCCCGGCCTTGCAGGAGAGGACTGGAGCTCTCACCAAGGTGACTTCTCTAAAACAGGCCTTCTATAAACAAAATGCACCAAGTGCCTAGAGTGTGCCCAGTGTTGTTCTAGGTACAGGAGACAGAGTATGGACCAAGACTAAACCCCATCCTCACGTGGCCACATGCACACACACAGAGCAGTAAGAACGGGGGACCACCACCACACGTGACAAGGATGCTCATCACAAACCCATTGCTGAGCAAAAGCTGGGGATGCAACCGAGAGCTCCCGAGCGATTCCATCTGTGAGACTCGGGGAGGTGCCGGAAGTCAGGACCAGGCACCCGTTGGGTGAGCAGAGTGGGGTTTCCAGGACGCTGCTCTCCATCGTGACGGGAACATCACCGTGGGAAATTCACACTTGTGCACTTTTCTGCATGTGGGCTACTCTCAATACAAAATGTTTAGGCATCGTGTCCAAATGGGAGTATTTAAGCATACGTGTTAGCGTGACAACTGGAGTCCAGGCCATTCCAATGTGGAAAACATTACATGTACCCCAGGAGGTCTGCTCCTGAGCTGTCCACAAAACGGCACTAAATAATAGCCTTGTTCCCATTATCTTTTAAGTAAGCTCTGGAATAATCTGTTTCCCTTCCCAAAGAGAAGGGGAGTCGCTGGGGAAAGCCCATGTCACCCTCACCCACCTCACGTGAGCAGTGCCATGGATCTCCGGGTCCCTGCATGGGCAGGCTGGGCCAGTGAAACCTGAGAGGAAGGGATGCAGGCCAGCCAAGGGCAGCAATGGTCACACGTTCTGCCATGAACATGTCTCCCTTCTGTAAGAGCCCCACACGGGGCTGTTCCCTCCGTTGGTCCTAAAATGAAGAGGACCTCGGGCCAAGCCACAATCTGCTGACCACAGATGACACGCGACAGGGGACTCACCAAACCTGTGAAGGGGGGAGGCTTCGGGTCTGGCCTGTTAACACGGCTTTGGGGAGCAAAGCTGGCTGAGGAAATATCATTAGTCACAAATGCTCCCACGCCACTCTTTCATCTGTCCCACTGCTCGCCGTGCCCAGGCACTTGTGCTTGACGAGCCATCTGGGCTGGCCGTGGTGAGCGGCCAAATGGACAAGCCAGCTGGTTCCAGCTCTACGCTGGCCATTTAAAATGCATCTCATTAGTGACGAGGGACCAGAGGTGGGAGACGACTAGTAAGGGGACCACCAAAGCAGTGTAAATCCCCGACAGGGCAGAGGCAATGCTAACCTTGAAACTAAACCTCATCCACAGACACGCGGAGAACGGTGGGCAGAGGCCCAGCCTGGGGCCGCCACTCCTACAACCCAGGACAAGCGAGACTCAGAGCCCAGAGGGCTGCGAAGGAAGCCACGGTGCAGACCCCACGAATCCAGAGAAAAGGGAGCCTTTAGGGGCTAAGAAAGCAAAACCAGGAATTGAATCAGATCAGATCTCTATGGTAACTAGAAGCCACTTTGGGCAGAAATCATTCAAAGCTCAAAAAGCATTTAGGTTAGAAAAGAAAAGAAAAATAGAAAGTCAAAGAATAATCAACTAATAAACTGCTATAGAAACAAATTAAAATAAAATTCAGAAGTTAGATCAGAGAAGGACAATTTTTTTTTTTTTTTGAGGCCCACTAGAACGCACCATGCTGTATCTGTCATTTTTACGCTAAAACTCCCGTGACAGGACCTGCGGGCTGAAGGGAGGCCCCGACTCCAAGCCCATCTGGAAGACGCAAAGCTCACCGCATAGAAACACACACCACTGCTCAGCAATTACAGCAGCTCGGCCCATTGGTGAGCGGCAGGACAAGGGTCCACACAAAGCTTCCAGAGAACTCAGCAGCTCTACATCACGCAGACGGAACCATCTGGAAAGGCCTTGTTTAAGAATCCTGACACACTAAACTCCCCTGTGGGAAGCTCCCTTTTACATGTATATGATGTAGGAACCACGGTCATCTGTGCATCCACACACGCACACGCTCTCTCTCGGGCTGGGGTCCTGGAAGAGGCCCCCTCTTCACGTTTGATTCATGTCCAGTAACCAGAGCACTGAGGGTAAACACCAGACGCCAGTTCTCCCTGAATTAACTTATAATCCCAACAGACTTCCCAATAGATGTGTTACTAGAACTAGACAAGCTGAGTGTAAAAGTTCATGTGGAAAACTAAACATGAAATGCTGGAAAAACAAAACGAAACAGAGCAACGAGGTGGGGCCAGCCCTACCTAACATTACACCACATCCCAAACGCACATCATAAATGGCTGGGGCACTGGTGCTGGTGCAGAAATAGACACCCCATTGGGACAGAACACAAATGGGTTACTCAATAAATGATAGAGGGACAACTGGACAACTCTCTGAAAAACAATCAGATTGGAGCCCTTCCAACAGACACTAAAATATATCCCATATGGACCAAAGATTTAAGTGTAAAAAAATGAAATTTAGAGAAATACTAGAAGAAAGCAAGGGATAATTTTTTGAAATATCTGAGTGAGAAGAGCCAGAACACACAAGTCCACAGAGCCATAAAAGACAATATTGATACAATGGACAACACATTTAAAATCTCTGTATTTAAAACCTCAGATTTAAAAATCTCTGTATATGAGAACAGATTGTGGTGGCCAGAGGTGGGCAGGGGTGGGTGAAACGGGTGAAGGAGGTCAAAAGGTACAAATGTCCCATTATAAAATAAATAAGTCATGGGGATGTAATATACAGCTTAGAGACTATAGTTAATAACACTGTATTGTATATTTGAAAGTTGCTAAGAGAGATCTTAAAAGCTCTCATCACACACAAAAAAATTCTGTAACTATGTTTAGTGACAGATGTTAACTAGACCTATTGTGGTGATCATTTCACAGTATATACAAATATTGAATCATTATTCTGTATACCTGAAGCTAATATAATGTTATATGTCAATTATACCTCAATAAAATAAAATTAAAATCAAAAATAAAATCTCTGTATGTAAAAAACACCAAAAGCTAAGTCAAAAGACAAATAAGAAACTGTGGGAAAATATATGTAATACATTACAGAAAGAACTACTTTTCTTTATTAAGAGGACCTACACATCAATAAGAAAAAGATCAATACCCCAAAGAGTACGGACAGTCACCAAGGAGGGGCTTGAGATGGCTGCTAACCATGTGGAGACACATTCAGCTTGATCTACAATAAGCTAAAGGTGAACTGAAACCCTGAGCCATTTTGCACCTGCCTAATTGGCCAACATCACGGTCAGGAGGGTCTGAGCAAAGAGCTGCTCTCCTGCTACATTTTATGTTGATAAACGAGGTGATCCTCACAAAAATGAAATAATCTATTTTTTATTTTTATTACTGGTTTTTTTTTTTTTTTTCTGAGGAAGACTAGCCCTGAGCCAACATCCGTGCCCATCTTCCTCTACCTTATATGGGACGCCACCACGGCGTGGCTTGACACGCCTGGGTGTCCACGCCTGGGATCTGAACCTGCGAACCCCGGGCTGCCAAAGCGCGAACTACACCGCTGCACCACCCAGCCGGCCCCAATAATCTATTTTTTAAACACTCTATAAAGTATGAACACGAAAACATTCTCCCTCCAGCTTTTTTTCCTTGAGGCAATAAAGGCTGAACTGAGGAATGAACAGAAGTTAACTGACCTCAGGGAAGCAAGAAAAGCCTTTCATGATGGGACAAGCACATGGAAAGTCCCTGTGGTGGAAGACACATGGCTCGTGGTGTGTGTGGCTGGGCCTCGGGGCCACGTGCCGAGGAGCAGGCGAGATAAACAAGGGAAAGTTAAGAGCAGACTCTCATGCTTCACGGCCCCTATGGCTGCACGTGGAGGGCGGCCCTGAGTTCTGAGCAGGTGGAGGCCCAGCGGAGGGTGCTGGTGGCTTGGACCATGAGGGCAGGGGAGGCAAAGGGGAAGACTGGTTACAAACCGCAGCAGAGCAGCTGAACCCCATCGATGGTGCTGAAGCTTTTATTTCTCAAACAAAAGGTGTTTGGACTCCAGCAATGCAAGAGGCAGGGTGACTGACAATATCTGCCTCCCTTGCTATCAGCGCGTGTTGGACCACATGGAGGACAGACCATCCACTCTGCTATGAAACTGCAACCTTCCCACCTCCCTGCCACCCCCATGGGCTCTGCCCTCTTCCCAGCCGACTGTTCCTCGGCACTCACCACCTGCAACACACTTCCTCATCTACCTTGGTGCCTCAACTGCGGTTCTTGGCTATTCCCCCAGGGCGGGGCTGGAGGGGTGCTGTGTATTTCTGGAATGAATGACTGAATGAATGAATGCTGACTGAACATAAATTTTAAGTGAAAGATGACCCATATATCAACTAAACTCCTCTTTATGAGACTTGGCAAGTACTAATTATTTTTTAAGAGTCACAAATCAACAGCTGACACTTTAAAAGTCTAATCAAGAAAGAAACTTTAAAATTTCAAAAAAGGAAACTACTGACCCCCACAGCGTGTTATGCCCCATTGTGTCAGGGGACCATCAGCACATTTTGAGGTCTGCATTTATGGATTCTTTGGGGCGTGCCACTTCCTGCCTTGGAGTCTTAGGGGCACTGACATCGTGCACAAAAAGATGCACACCAGGCCTAAGAAGGCACAGGCTCGAGGAGCAGGGGGACAGCGGGACAGCAGGGAGCAGAACTCAGGGAGGGGCTGGGCTGCCGGCTGCGGGCACACAGACCCTCTCCCTGGCCAGCCGGGCTCGGGCGGAGATGCTCAGGAAATAAAGGGAAGAGTCACTTTAGCTGAAAACCCCAGTTCCACTGAGGGACGCAGCCCTGGGATCCTTGCTCTCTTCTGACCCCACGACCTCAGGGAGAGTTATCTTGCCGCTGGCTCCCTGCACTGCGGGAGGTAAAAGCAATGGCTCCTTCCCACAGTCTCCTTTTGCTTCCTTCCGGAAAGGCACCCAGGCTGTTTTGTTTCTGACTGAACTGGGCCCCCAGTGCCTGTGCCCCGGGCCTCAGCTCCGGCACTGGGGAGTTTAGAGGGAGCAGCAGAGACAAGGACCCTGAAGGAGCCCTGGCGCCTTCCTCTCCGAGTCTGCAGACCAGAGCCACTTCACTCCATGACAGCCAGACCTCTAGGAACACGCACGTTCTTCAAAGTGAGAAAAGGAGACGACCACTGGCTACACAAAGCCGGTCATACAGAGTTCCTCTAGTCACAAGACCTCCCCGTGAATTTTTCTGACGGCACGCTCTTGCGGAAGGCTGCAGACAGTCAGTGGTGGGTGCAGAGCCCCCTCGGAGAGAAGTGAAAGTGGAGGCCACTCAAGTGGATTACAGAATCCTAGCCCTCTCTGCGTGTCCTCGGCACACATGGAAAGTCGCCTCATCTTTGATACCCATCTTCAATTCTGAATCATAATTCACACCACGTTTACACCCCTCTCTAACTGTTCTCGACACGTGGAAAATAGGGCACATTTATGGAAGGATTGAGTTCAACCCTGAAATGAAATTCTTTCAAATGCCAGGATTCCTATGTCAACTCAAGGCCAGAACAGAGCCGGGACATCCCAATGTCCCATTCACTGCCGGACTCTCTCCGGTGTCAGCGCTTGGGTAAAAACACACCCTGCTACTCTAACCAAAGACAACCAGTCCGTGGAAGACACTCACGCATCACTTTAGAGAACATTTCCTGGGTTTTGTTGTCACTGTTGTGGGGTTTTTTTTTTTTTTTTTCTTTCAATTGACCATTTTGAGTCAAAAAAATGCTTTCCTGGTGAGAAAGTTGTTAAAGTCTACTTCAGATTTGCTGAAAATTGGAAAAGCCACCACCTTTATTTCGGTTGGACAGACATGTAGGTCACATGTTACAATTTAATTAATGCCTGAGCATTAAGGCTGTATAGATAATTCTGCAGCATGAGGCTTTAGCCCATTACCATCTCACCAGAACATCTTATCCACACCATAATCTCAAGCACTTTCAATATTTAAATCCCACCTCGAGGTCATGTTATCAGCTGACTGCGTGGCTGACTCAGCCCCTTGGCGAATGTACCTGAGGACTGCACAAGTCAGCCTGCCCTGCCAACCACAACAAGGTGCAGAGAGACGAGGGACTTTACCTGGGTGGAGCTGATAAGAGCCACTGTGATGCCATCTAACCAAATACTTCCAACCATTCACTGCAAACCACCCCTCTGAATCCATACCAGGGTCAGCCGGTACAGGCCCCGGAGCCCCGGGCAAAACGCGTGGGCCTCACACAGAGACATCATTCCTTAGCTCGAGCTCCCCAAGGAGGCCAATTAGTGCACTTTCTCCAGCGGTCCCAAGCAGCAGGCTGACAAAGGCGATTCTCTCCCTTGGTGCTCAGGAGAAGAAAGCAATAGTATACTTAACACAAAGCATTACAGAAGATGCATGCATAATTTACAGCAAGACCTTTAGCCTGCTGTTGCTAAGGGCCCTTGCATTATTTAGTCAGGCAGCACACGGCCACAGAACCTGCGCTCTCAGAGGTACAAATGCGGAGGATGAAACCTGGAGCAGGGCCTTCCAACATGCTGCTCTCTTTCAGTCGTTTGTTTTTTGTTAAACTAGCAGCAACAAAGGAAGAAAATAAACACTTGTAGCTTTTTATAATAATTATGAGATTTAAAAACTCTTATTTCCCTGTGTATCTTAAATTTTTTGTGTGTCTGATGAAGATTAGCCCTGAGCTGACATCCATCGCAATCGCCCTCTTTTTGCTGAGGAAGACTGGCCCTGGGCTAACATCCGTGCCCATCTTCCTCTACGTTATCTGGGACACCACCACAGCATGGCTTGATAAGCAGTGTGTCGGTGAGCGCCTGGGATCCAAACCTGCGAACCCCGGGCCACCAAAGCAGAGCATGCAAACTTAACCACTACGCCACCAGGCCAACCCCAAAATAAAAACTTTTCAATCCTATAAACATAAAACCTATCTTTTTGATGAAAAGGTGATCCCCCAAAACTGCATGGAACCAGGACTAAGTATTAGTCAGGTAAGCAGCTACACCAAACAGAACCATTTCTAAATGTAAGGAACATTTTTAGGTCAAAGCAAAGTGTACAAGTGACCGTGTTCCATGAGAGCCTTATTTACAAAAGCTGGCGGGGCCTGGATTGACTCCAGGCTGACCCCTGCTCTAGACCCCTGGATGGCCACTGCTACATCAATAACTACTGATGACTGTTCTATTAAGAGGTGTTGAACCAATCTCAACGTCTTCCAAGGAAACAATTCTGGAAACGGGTGTAAAGGTGAAGCTTGGCTTCAATCGGTTCTACCTTCCTATCGATGTCCTTTTTGACCTCAAATTTCAAATTTCCAAAGCACAAGAAGACAGCCCCACAACCATTCACCAGCGAGGCAGCAGAGCGCAGGAGGGCCAGCAGCGAGCCAGGCTGGACCTTTCTGACCCAGTGACCTAGGGCAGGGCCCAGTCCCTCTGTGTGCTCCATCCCCTCATCCGCACGGGGCTCCGAGGGTTGTCGTGAGGACAGCACAGTGAAGACGCGAACGTCCCTGGAGCCACACCTGGCACGCCGCTGCTCAGAAAGGCAGAGCTATTAGTACAGCCCAGTAACACTGGGGCGAAAGGACGCTGGACAAGAGATGCTGCAGGAAACACCTGCGCTCGCACTAACATTGCCCCTTTCTTGGGCCATATGTGCCATCCTTTTGGGGCAACTTTTTATTACAAGAATAGTAAAAGGAACTCCCACACACCCTTTACCCAGATTCACCAAACGTCTACATCATGTTCTGTTTACTACGGCACTCTCTCTCGTCTCTTGCCGTCTCACTACCTTCTTCCCATTCTTTCTCTAAACACACACACACACACACACACACACACACACACACACACACACAGGTTTTCTGATCTATTTGAGATTAAGTTGGAGACAGCATACCTCTTTGCCCCCAAATACACTGCCCCAAATACTTCAGTGTGTATTTCTGAAGAACAAGGACATTCTCTTTCATAACCACAGTAACGCCTTCAAAATCAGGAAAAGTAGCACAGTCCATATTCCAATTTCATCAATAATGTCCTTTCTAGCTATTTCCCCCAGGTCCAGGATCGAGTTCAGGACCACCTAGCTGTCGTGTCTCTTTTAAAGCTCCCAGCCTCTCCCGGAACGCAGGCCAGTTCTCTTGGAGACTGTCCCTCAGTCTGGCTTGTCTGCCGTTTCCATGTGGGCTGGCAGGAATACTCCCAAGGTGACGTATGTCCTTCTCGGTACCATTCGTTAGGAGACACACGGCGTCAGTTTATTGCCACACTGGGGATGTCCGGTTAGGGCGCAGTTTTCTCCACTGCAGAGTTACTATCTTCGCCTTTAAGAGGATGTATGCATCTTGCTCCTCATCAAGCTTGCATCCACTATTCTAGCCTCCAATGATGGTTTTCTTAGGCCATTATTCCTCCTCCATTTTCAGTTGGCATTCTACTGTAAGAAAGAGCTTTCCCTTCTTGCCCATTTATTATAAATTCATTTATCTATATCAGCATGCACTCAATGAATTTTTGCTTTATTCATAAATATCTGGGTTTTAAAATTTTTTTTATGCTCCGCCTCCCTTCAAGCTGGTACCTGGGTTCTTCTGGTAAGTCTTCGTCATGCATTGAGCAGCTCCTTATTTTCTGGTGTAAAAAAAAAAAGTGCCAGCTCATTTTGTACTTTCCCTGCCCCAGACCAGGAATTAGTCTTTGCTCCAAGGATCCTGGTTCCCTTTACTGAAGAATGGTATTTAGATACCAAGGTCTGGACACAAGGGGTGTTCATTGCAATGGGGGGGTTTCATTGCTTCCAGGCCCTTCCAGTGGACAGAGCTAGGAAATAGTGATACATACCCCCCCACACACATATGAATACACAGATGTGCATGTACATCTACATTTGTTTCTACATCTGTACATCCATCTGTTACAACCATGAGTGCATACAGACACCTCCAACTCCACCTCAGCCCCAAGTGCACCCCCTTTTCCATATTTGTAACTAACTCCCTCTCCGACAGTGGGGAACTGGGCTCCCATTATCCTTGATGTATTTACTCATTTGCTTAAGCCTAGAATACACTTGAACTATCTACAAGGTAGTTTAAGAACTGCTAACCCATACCACTGCAAAAAACAACCTACTAACTAGAGTTTAATCTTTGCTTATAGTTCTTTTTTAGATAAAATCTATATACAGTGAAATGCACGGTCTTAGGTACAGGACTCAAAGAGTTTTTAAATCATGTCATCTACTTTTTAAAGCCTGCACCTGCTCACCAAGTGAACTTGTCCTCCCTTCAAACTGACCAGGTCTCGAGATACCTGAGATAGCCCTGGAGAGTAGGTAAAAGGCCTTACAATTCGTATGGAACCCTCAATGTATGGTATACTTCCGTACACTTCCAAGGGCCAGAAGAAATGTGGGCCCAAACAGGAGAAATCTAAATTCTGAGTCTTTCCTGGAGTCAGTACTAGAAAAGTCGGATTTATAACTGTTCTGGCAGAGCAGAGCAAAACAAACTTTCCACATCTGAAATGACAGTCCTTCTGGAGAGTGAAATGCCGAGCAGATGGGGGTAAAATGCTGGAAGAGCTCACAAGGCCACGTGAGTGGGCAGGACAGGAACCAAAAAGGGTCAGTGTGGGAAGTGTGAGGCGAAGAGTGGAGACGAGTGAATTTTGTCACTTGTTACACTGAATTTTCAGGATTCTAGGCTCAGAGCTATCAACTATGACCATAAGTGGCTGGCAGACTAAAGGTGGCATCTGACCACAGGGAGCCTCCAGGACTTACCAAAAAGGGACATAGGACATTCTTCAAAGATTAGCTTTAATCAAATTCATTTATTATGCTGATTTGAATTTAAAAATTTACATTATTCACTTACGAATTAATTCCTTTGTGAAATTCATGTATTTTATTTCAATGAATAAAATACATATATTTTATGAAGACATTCTTTTATTCCCATGCCAAGGGCCACAACACGAAGTGTAGATCCTCCAGCTGCGGCCTGTCCCTGTCTAGAGGACACTGCCCAATGCAGAAGCCCAAGGACCCCAAATGCGGGGCTCCAAGAGGAAGACCCCAAACTGGTGCTAAGCCCTCCCACAGCCAAGGGAGGGCCAGCCACACGGGGGACTCGAGACACGGCTCAAGCCCCTGCCTACCGAGCGGTGCAGGTGGAGAAGAGGCAACGCACCCTCCCTGGCAGGACAGGGGCTGGACGGCAGCCACCAGGGAAGGAAAAGGGTCAAGTGTATAAAACTACAAAGGATGCATGGGAAAGGCACGCCTCCATCAGGGACGGCACTTAGAGGCCACTCCTGCAAGTGGAAAAGAGGTAATACTGAGACAAAGGAGAAGACCCATTTTATGTCAGGTGTAAACTGCGAAATTTTTTAGCTATGGCAACCATAAGCCTGGGTTTTCTGAGACAGTTATGATTTCTCATAATTTTAATAATGAAGATAATATGTTAGATGTAAAATTAAATACAATGTAATATTTTTACCTTTTATACAACTTCCAAATAAAACCAATTTAAAAAGTCATTTGTCCATAATTGGGTTCCAAAAATCTGGTCACCATGCTGGTTCCTGTTCCCTGGGGGCCCTCAGCCCCCACCCCCCAGGCAGCTCACCTGCTCCTCCTCCTGCAGAGGGGCCACTGCTGGGCAGGCTTCCAGAGCCCACTGTCACTGGTTTATAATTCTCTAGGGGGTGGGGCCCACCACCATTATCTGAACATCTCCAGTGGGTGGAGCGCAAGGATGGGGTGCTCACCTCGCAGGCTTGCCCTCTTTCCCTCCTGCTTGCCTTGGGGATCTGTCCAGTCTGACTCTTCTATGGAATAAGCAGATGATCAGGGCTCCACTACACACAGGGGGCCAACCATTCTCTACGTTTTCTTCCTAAAACTGGGTGGGGACATTTAAGATAAGCAAGAGGTAAATGGGCCACCCCAACTCTCATTTAATCAACAGGTATTTGTTGAAGGTCTACCCTGTGGCAAGCTCTGTCCTAGGAGGCGGAGTCCCTAGCTCAGCTCCACCTGGCACAGGTGTGGTTCACGGTGTGGGTTCCAGTTACACTGCCTGGTTGAATCAGAGCCCCGTTCTTCCTGGCTGGGCACGGTACTCATCCTGTGTAACACTGCCGTAACCACTGTGGACTAGGGACCCTGTGTCACAGGGAAACCGTGAGAACTCCACTCCTTACCAAGTCACTTATGAGTCACTTCACCTTTCTATAAAACTGTGGTAATAAGTCTATACTGGCATCATAGGAAGACTGGGACAAACAGTACCAGACACATAGGTATTCAAAAATATTGATTGAATAAGTGGATTATGTGTCCCAAATACAAGCTAATGAGATGGTACAGGCTGAGAGGCACGTAACTTCAAATTACATATATCTTGCAGTTTTAATGCACAATTCATGAAATATTTTCTCTTTTAAAAAATTTAAACATAAATCTAAAATCCCTACTGATCATTGCCTAAAATCCGGGTCCGATCTCCCCTCCCCAGAGAAAAGCCATCTTATTTTTTTACTGTTGATCCTTCCAAATATTTTTTAATGCTTTTACCAGTATATATATATGTTTCCACAGAAACAATGTGTATTATTTAGGAATGTCACTAGTTTTTATCTTTCTGAACTCCATTAGTTCTAGAAGACCTGGCCATGTGATTGATAAACTTTAGGTTCTCTAGTTAGATGATAATAGCATTCAAGAAAAACAATTATTTGGTTTCTTCCTTTACAAATTTTTTAATTTATATCTTTCTCTTGCCTTAGAGCGTTGGTTAGATTCTCCAACACAATGTTAAATAGTTGCTGAGATAGGGGACACCCTTGTCTTATTCCTCGCTGTAACGGGGATGCTTCTAATGTTTAACTATTAAGACTACTTTTAAAGAACAGAGTGGATACTTAGTTTTATCAGAGGCCCCTTCAGCCTCCATTGTGATAATTATATGGTTTTACTCCTTTAATTTATTAATACAACACAATCTGTTTCCACTGCCAAAATGTAAGCTCCATGAAGTCAGGGACTTCTTTTTGTTCAACAATGTATCCCCAGTGCCCAGAACAGTTTTTAAAAGAAAGTAGGAGCTCAAAAAACAACTGTTAAATAAATGAATGGTGACTCGAATGGAAAATTCCCTAATGTTGAACTATCCCTGCATTCCTCAAGTAAAATTCACTTCATAAGGATGCATTTAAGAAAAAAACAAAACACTGTTGGATTCAATTTACTAATACTTTAGGAAGTTTCCATATTAGTTCATAAGTGAAAATGGCCAATAATTTAATTTTGTGCCATCTTTGTTCAGTTTTGTTATCAAGGTTATGCTATCACCTTGGAAAGTGAGTTGAGTAGCTTCCCATCTTCTACACCCTGTGTGGTGGACCATATTAAGTTCAAAATATTTGCTGCCCCTCCCTGTGGGAGGATTATCTGTGCCCTCAGCACTGACGTCAGACTTGACCTTGTGATCTGCTTTGGTCAATGAATGTGAGCGAGCATTACATGTGATACTTCAGGGCGGGGGAGAGCTTTAGGAGCCATCGCCTGGTTCTGCCATGTCTTTTCCCACACCACAAGACCCACAGTGTCCCACAGAGGCACTGTTCCAACAGCCTGGCTCCTGGAGTGAAACACTCAGAACAAAAAGCCAAATTGCAGTAGGCATACATTGTAAGTAAGAAAGAAATTTCTGATTTTTAAAGCCACTGAGATTTTGGAGTTATTTGTTATTGCAACATTATTTATCCTAAGCTGAGTGATATACTCACCTATAAATTGGTTTGGGCACAGTGCCTTTTGGGGGGTAAATCTTTGACTTCCAAATCATTTTTTCCTAAGTTGATTTATGTAACCAAAGTTTCTTTTTCTTTGTAGGCCAACTTTGATTACTTATATTTTCCTAAACGTTGTCCACTTGATCTGGTAATCAAGTGTATTAGTATAAAGTTATTCACCGAATTTTCTTATAACTTTACTTCTTCTCTAACTGTAGTTAGGACCCCTTTTTCATTATTGATGTTATCTTTGTCTTCTGTCTCTTTTTCTGGATCATATTTGCCAAAGACTTATCTTTGGGTTTTATTAATCAGCTATATACTGTTTGTTTTGTTTTATATTTTGTTAGTTTCTGCTTTATCTTTATTATTTCCTTAATCTTAATTTGCATTTATTTTGTTCTTTTTTTTCACTGCCTTCTTATGTGGGAAGCTAATTTCCTATATTTTCCAACTTTTCTTTATAATATATGCATTTAATGCTACAAATTTTTCTCTGAAAACCATTTTGGCTATATCTCAGTGGTATTAATATGTAGCACTATAATTGTTAAGCATTTCTAAATTGTATTATAATTTCCATTTTAATTTTTTCCTTGACCCATGGATTACTTAGAAGTATAGTTTTAAACTTTCAAATGTATGGATTATTTTTTATTTTTTTGTGCTTGACTTCTATTTAATTACACTGTTGTCACTATATGTGATCTGTATGCTATAAATGTTTTTAAAATTTGTAGCAACTGCATTTCTGGCATAGGATATAGTCAACTTTGGTGAATATTCCACGCACCTTTGGAAAAAGAGTGTATTCTCTTTTGGTGTAAAGTTCTATATATATATCTGTTAGATTTAATTTGTCCATTTCATCATTCAAGTACTCTGTGACCTAACTATTTATCAGCTTGATCTCTCAGTTTCTGAAAAAGGTATACTACAGTCTCCCTGAGGAGTACTGCTCCACTTTATTGTAGTTCCATCTAATTTGACTTCGTAAACACAATGCTCTATTTTTGGTGCACACTGCCCTCTTTGTTCTTTTTTACTGTTTTTTCACTTTGAATTACTTTGTCTGATATTAATATTGTCATACCAGTTTTCTTTTTTCTTAGTATCTGCCTGGTATATCTTCTTTCATTTAATTATTTTCAACCTACCTATGTCGTCTTGCTTTAAAATTGGATTTGTAACGATCTCAATGGAGAGTCTCTCCTTGGAGCTCTTTCTCCTCCATTGATCTCGTAATCTTCAGGACCTGCCCAGGCTCCTTCTCCGTCCAGTCCCTCCAGGCAAGTTTATCTACTTCCAGGGTTCAATTATATTGGAAATGCAATGGAAACAACAATAGTAACACCAATAATGGCAGCTATCACTTATAGAGCTCTTTATTATGTGCCAGGTACTGTTCTAAGTGCATCACATATATGAATTCATTTAATTCTCACAATAACTCCGTGAGCTGGTCCTAGTACCCCCATTTTAAAAATGAAAGAACTGAGGCACACACCTAGCAGTAGCGTCAGCATTTAAACTTAAGACAGTGTGGCCCCCGAGTTCATGCTCTTACTTACATGTCCTATTGCCTCTCAAATCTCCACCCCCAGCCATCTTCCAATTTCCCACTTATTTCATAGGTTTGAGACTCTCCTTTTCTGCATGATCTCTAATTATTCAAGTTTACCAAGGCATGAAATTTCATTGATAGTCTGATGACTCCCAAATTTATGCTTCCAGGCCCAACCACTTTTCTCATTCCATAGTCAGTTATCCAACTGTGTACACATCTCCACTGGGAAATTGAATAAGCATCTTAAAAAATCTCAGGTCCAAAGCAGAACTCTTGTTATTTCCCCTTAGCCACTTCTCCCCACCCTACTCATTACCATCCCTGCAAATGCTGTGATTACCCCCCAGTTGCCCAAGCAAAAACCCGAGGTCGGTTTTGGGTCCTCTCTCACCTCACTACATGCTCTCCCCCTAGACACACAGTCGTCCTCTCTCAGGTTTCCTGCTACCCCCAGCTGCTCCTTCTCAGCTATTTCTTGGTTCCTCCTATCTCCCCAAACTCATATTAGGGTTCACCTCAACTCATCTTTCAGGTCTCAGCTTTGCCCAGCCATGCTGACCTCTGGCTGAATTAGGTCCCACTGCACCCTCGCACGGCTCCTCATCTCTTCTACCACAGCAGCATCATATCCCACTACAATCTGTCAGTTACCAGAGGCATGCATGACCTTCCCACCCGCGTCTCTCTGATCAATGATCCCCTTATATGCAAGTCCTCACAAAGTCTTGCACATTACTTCTTCCTTATCTTCTTTTGAACAACAGAGTCTATTTGAGGGTGACACATTAGCCTGAAATAATCTCAATTAACACTGGTTTTAGATACTTATAGAGATCAGTCATCTAAAAGAAATGGTTTTTTAAAAGACAAACCAGCCAGATTTAGTATTTATTCTTGGGGGAATGACCTCAAGCTTTTTATAGAGCAAGACAATAAGTGGCTACATAACAAAGATCACAAATATAGTTACAAAACAATTTTTAAAACCCCACTTCCTAACGTCGATGGCTGTTTGTGGATTATGACAACATTTCCAGTGAAAGCGTCATAGAGAGAATCCAAAAGTGCTGTATCTCAACCAGCTCAGACAGAAGCTAAAATGACTCTGGGAAACTGCCAGCAACTTACAAACTGGCTCTAAAATGTACAAGGAAATACAAAGGGCCAGGAATAGCCAAAGCAATCCTCAAGACACACAGAACTGAGACTACTACCAGATGTCAAAATGCACTACATAGCAACAGTCATTATGACACGAGCTGCTGATGTAATGACAGACAAACAGACCAGTGGAAGAGCAGACAGAGACCAGAGACAGACCTGCAAATACATGACTACCCGATACAGGCACTGCTTCAATGCAGTGGGGAAAGGATCGTCTTTTCAATAAATGGAGTTGGGTCAATGAGATCTCATGTGGGAAAAAAGTGAATCTTGTCCCCTAACTCACAACATATACAGAAAATCAGTTACAGATGATCAGAGATTTCAATGTGAAACATAAAACAGTAATGGCTCTACCTTCATGGTCTTGGGAAGGGCAATGCCTGCTCTAAAAAGACATAAAAAGCATTACCAGAAAGGAAAAAATGATAAATTGGATGATATTAAGACTAAGAACTTTTGGTCATCAAAACACAGCATTAAGAAAATGAACAGGTAAGCTGCAGAGGGGCTTACCTGCATACATAAATCCAACACAAGAATCATTTCCAGAATATATTTTTAAAATTTGCTACAAATCAATAAGGAAAGGCAGATGATCTGATAGAAAAATGAGCATAAGTCTTGCACAGGCACTTCCCAAACGAGAATACTCAATCAGCCAAAAACGTAGGAGAAGGTGCTCAATTCATTAGTCGTCACGGAGCTGCAAACTAAAACCACAGTCCCATGCCCCACATACCGATTCAACGACTAAAATGAAAACAGACAATATGAAGTGCTGAGATATTGTCATACACTACTGGTCAGTGTATACGTTCTAAAATTATTTTGGAAAACTGGCAGTTTTTACCACAGCTCCATATACACAAACACTATGACCAGCACATCACAACAGAAATGTGTGGGACATCCACGAAAAGTCCTGCACAAGCACGCTACAGCAGTGCCATCTGTAACAGCCAAAAGTCAAAACCGACTCAACGCCATCAACAGCAGAACGGAGAAGCGATCGGTGGCGGGTTCACACAGCGGGCTAGGACACGGCAATGGGAGGAACAGCTGTTGACACACAACGTGGACAACACTCACAAACCTAATGTTAAACGAGAGCCAGACGCTGAACAGTACACATTACGTGAATTCATTAAAAACAAACAATTCAAACACAGGCAAAACTGATGGTGTCAGCAGTCAGCCTAGCGGTGAGCTTTGGGGGTAGTGAGCTGAGCAGGCTTCTGAGGAGCTGGTAATACAGCTGTGTTCACTTTGTGAAAATTCCCCAGGCCAATCGTTGATGGGGTGTGTGTGCTTTTGGTGTGTAAGTTATTCTTCAATAAAAAGTTTTTATTACTTGAAGAACAACTGTATAAAAATGCATGTAAAGTGTTTGAATAAAATAGTATCATGAAACTTGAGAACAGAAGCAAAGAGCAGCCTTTCTAAATTAGTATCATTTAATGTAAAATGTAAGTTTGTATAATGAAATAAATTACACATTCTAATTAGACATCTGTTATCTACATTCCTTTCTAGATGTGTCATCTACATTTTATATATTCAAATTGGCCAACACTGAGTTTTGGGGACTTGTCATTAGAAAAAAATGAGGAACTGTCCTGAGTGAGGGCTGTCGCCTGCTGGGTGTCCTAGCCATCCTGTCAGTAGGAGCAGGGAGCCGTGCACTTGTGCTTTCGCATTTGCCCCAGCTCCTGGGAAAGTGGCTGGAACACACAGACCTGCTGAGGAGTGAAGGACGACGCGCCCTGAAAGAGCATCGGGCTGAGAATGAGAGACCAAGTTTGGAGCAAAGCTGGCAGAAAGGGCTGAGGGGGCACCAGGCAGCAGGCAGCAGCTCCGGCTTCCCGGCCTCCTTCCTCCAGCCATCCGCAGGACACAGGCAGGGAGCCAGGCCAAACCCAGCCTCCCCAAATTCCAGCCATTTCTCCACAGTGAGTTCTTAAAGATAAACCACTGCTGGCGTCAGTGAATTGCAGCTCTATTCATGTGAACTAACTCAAAGGGATGCCTTTTTACAGCTGAGGAAACAGCAAATTATGTCAGGGTTGTCATATTTGGCTACTCTTAAAACATTCATATGGAAGCTTTTCACCACCACAGAAGCGGGACAAGTGACGGTCACACAGATTTGCTCTAGAGGTAGGAACACGATGAGCACCGACAAGCCTGAGCTAAAGCGACACGACAGCCAGCTCGGGCCTTGGCCAACTCCAAGCTTCTGTCTGCATCCCTGGCCTGCAGGAACCACACCCAAAGACATCTTCTTTGAGGAAACACAGTGATAACAACACACCACCCCGTAGGCAAGCACGTGGGCTGCTGCCAGGCCACGAGGGTCAGATTCTCCACCTCTCTGACCAACCGAGAGGCCTCAGTGCCTCAGCTGTCCGCCTGCAGACCAGGAGTCACCTGCTCGCGTGGCTGTAGTGAGGACTGCATGCATTAAAGCATACAAAGTGCCAAGGAGAGCGCCTGATCCCGGCCCATGCTCAGGCAGTACCACCACCATCGCTGGCATCACCCAAAGCCTCTCCTATCCCGAGGAAATTCACTTAATGACATCCAAGTGTCCCTCTGGTGTTTCTCTATATGGCGCTGGACAAGCCAGGAATCCCTCCCAACAAGGTAAGCTCCCCAAATTCCCTCCAAGACTGCTCCCATGTGCCCAATACTGAGCCAGATATTGATAACACCAGGGACAGGGCCGGGGGGTGAGAACCCACTCTGGGTTGTGAGGGCAGTTTTTACCCTATAGGTAATGGGAAATCACTGCAGTTCTTGGTGTAAGGAAGTGTCATAACTCGAGTTTTGTTCTGAATTTCACAGATCATATCCCATAACTATGGTGAAAAAAATTGCATCACAAGAATTCTGTGTCTGGCCATGATGGAGTAACTGGGACCAGATTTCCCTTCCTGCCATATATTACTGGAAAACTTGGCAAAATAGATCAAGCAACAGTTCTCAGAAATTGGACCAGTCACTACAAGACTGATTCCTGATGGAAAGAAATCAATGAGGTAAGCCCTAAGATTGCCCAGCCATCTGCCAGGAGGCCCTTTACAAACTGCAGCACAGGGAGGGGGAGCCCAGCTAGATTCTGGCTCCTTAACTGAGTTGAAGAGACAGAGGTTAGAACTGGGGAAGGCAGTGCTGGAATATGCAGGAGCCAGAAGGACAGAGCTAGTGGAGGAAGAGCTCCAGAGATCTCTCAGGAGACCCCTTGAGTCTGCTGCTGACTGCTAAGTTGTGCATGCACAGAGTGAAACCCCACGAGGCCAGACAAAGAACAGCCGGGACGCTGCAGGCTGAAGAGTGCCCAGAACTCATACAGGGTTGGGGAATTTTCAAGTCCCAACTGGTTCTTGGTTGAACACCTGGCCTTCAGAGGAGACCCCACATGTGTTAGGCTTAAGTAGTGGGACTAGACTAGCCTACAGTAAAAACTACTTTACTTATTACTTTCACCTAAAAAAAAAGCCTAAAAACAAGCCTCAAAGGGATCAAGCCAACCCACAAGCAGCTTAACTATTAAAAACAAACCTCTATACTCTTCAAAGGAAGACGACAAAATCTAGCACCCAGTCAAAAATCACTAGACATGTGAAGATGCAGAAGAATGTGACCCAGAACCAGAAGAAAAATCAGTCAATAGAACGGACCCAGGAACGACAGTGACGATGAGCTAGCAGACAAGGACGTGAAGACACTTAGAGATGTTGTAAACGAGCTCAAGGTTCAAAGGGAAGCAGGGACACAATGAGGACAGAAGTGAAGGATTATAGAAGAGCGAGAGATAAAAAATACAGTCTCTGAAATGCACAGTTCCCAGGACGGAATTGATAGCATATTAGCTACTGCAGAAGAATAGATCAGTGGACTTAAAGAGCAAAAGAAACTGAGACAGGAAGCATATGGAGGAAAAAAGAATGAAAATGAACAAGTCTCAATGGCCTGTAGGAAAAACACGGTGGTCTAACATAGGTACTTGTGACTGAAGTCCCCAAGAGAGGGGGAACAATATCTGACTCTCAACAAACCCCAAACAGCATACACACAAACAAAACCAACCCAAGACTCATCATAATTAAATTGCCGAAAACCAGCGATAGAGAAAATCTTAAAAGTTTTCTTCTAAGTCATATGCCCAGAGACATACACTTTATCTTCTTACCCCCAAGTTTATCTAGCTTGGGGGTCAGGGGGAGTTTTTCCTAATCTGCAGAAAAGCTACTCAGGTAGAGCCCTTGAGAAAAGCCACAGGGTCTACTTCTAGACCTTGCCTCTCAATTATTTTGGCCAATAAGATTTTCAACCCAATCTAATTAATGCTTTCTCTCAGCAACTTTATACATATTCTCCTGAGAGTGAATCTATTAATTTTTCAGACCATTTTGAAAGTCCTTCAGTAAAAGGCTTCAAATATTTAAAACTATTAATTATTTTAGCGAGCTCTTTATTAAAGTATAACACATACAGAAAAGTGTATAACTTGCTGGGTTTTCACAAGTGAACACACCCATGTAAGCAGCTCCCAGACCAAGAGGCAGAACATGAGCAGCCCGGGAGTGGCACAGGGTGACCGCTCCCCTGAAAGGAACACACGGCTTACTAAAACAGCCCTTACACTGCGTTCATGCCACAATTTCATGAGAGGCTTGTTCTCCCAAAAATCAAACCAACCAGTTCCCCTGGAGTGGGAAGGATGCTTCCAAGTAGGGCCTCGGGGGGGGGGGTGGATGAGGAATGGACACAGGAGGGGTACAAAGGGGACCTCCACTGTGATTTTAATCCTTTAGAAAAAAGATCAGAAGCAAATATGCCCAAACGTTAACATGTGCCACTTCTGGGAGGTAGGTACGTGGTCACTGGTTTATTACTTTTGAACTTCTGTTTGCTTGAAAAAAAATTCACAATATAAATAATTACTAATAAAAACTCTCTCCAAATATCTTGTAAGACTGGAAAGGAATAAGTATGTTGGAAGGCGTCTTGGCAGAAATCAAGTCTCCTCACTTCCAAAAACTCAAATCCACAGTCTAACTAGTGTTTACAAATACTTAGAACTGCGTACCCTATAAATACACTATGTTATTCTGAGTATAATTTTTAAGTTCGAAAGCAAACCATAAAGAATGTGATACATTAAACCAAAAGAAAGAGTTCTGGTTAAAACAACCCCTCTCACACAGCATGTTACAAATTAACATCCCATCGCTACTATTTAGCAAACATTTTTGAAAAATGTGCAATTAGGCTGCACTGTTTTTCTGATGAGGAAAATATGAATTCACCAAAATTCTGTACAAATACCCATGGTACTACTCTGAAACCTTTACAGTTCTCTTTCTCTTTCATAATTTTATAGAATGCAAATTCATTTGCCAAAAATATTAAAGATTATACTGCCTTATATTTTAAAGATGGGTGCCGTTGAACTCCCCCCAATTTCTCGAACAGCAGTGGCAACCCTCACCATCAGGCCGTCGTCGTTGTAGCTCACCAAGCAGCCTGACCTCAGGGCCCTGCTCCTGCACACAGTCCTACCAGGCGGACGGAGGAGACGCCACTAGGCCCAGAGTAAAGACGAAGACGCAGGCAGAGAGAAAGAACGACACGCCCCATGAGGTCAGCCTGTGAGCTATGCAGCTGGGGCAGAACCCGAACCTTCCCTCCACAGCTGGTGTCCCCATCCGCGTGGTGTGGGCCTGCAGAGAGCCAGTCGAGGAATCCGGACGCGTGTGGAGTTGCACAGAAGGTGTGAGTTACTTCCAGTGAGCGACCAAAAGCAACAGGGAGTTCTTCTGTGAGCTGCATTTCCTCTCTCACGCAGGATGATGTTAAAGGAGAGGCCCTTCAAATCCCAAACACAAGAAATAATGTCACTTCTAGAAACCAGATTTACTACGAATGTGAAGCACAAGGCAAAGAGAGCCAGAGGCAGACCCAGACAGAGAGCGGGGGTGGATTTAGGCAGGAAGAAGGAGAGACCCCAAGCCTGGAGGGGAGAAATGGGGACCCTCCACTGGATCTGATCTAGACTGTGCCCACCATCACTGGCTGGCTGTCCGGCGGGGTTATGGAGCGGGCAGAACCCGGAAAGACACTGCCCGGCAGCCATGCCCAGTGAGCTGGGCTGAGCCCTGGAGACGGAGCAGCTGGACCCGAGACTGCTCAGCACGCGGTGCCCAGAGGAGCAGGTGAGAAGGAGGACTGGACCTGCTTTCCTCTTTCCTCTCCTACTGAAAGCTCTATTTAAAAACAAAACAACACAAACCAGCAAACGACAGCTCCCCAGCTAAGAAGGGGCAAGTGAAGAAGATTACAGACTTTCCTTTCCCTGCACTCACTGCAGGTGGGGGGTGGGTGTGTAAAAATCAGCCACAAACTTAACAAAAGCAATCAAAGAAGTGGGCACAGTGTCATGCCATAAGCTTCAAACAAGAAAAAAGGGAGGGAGAAAAAAGCCAAGGAAAGATTTAACAAAAAAAGGTTTTGACACATTCTGTGTCTGACCCACCCCTGAGTTCCCAGAAGTTGTCCTGGGGAAGGAAGGTGAGTCAACAAAATCCCCACCATTCTCGTTACGGCGGGATAACGGGGAAGCTAGGGGAATCAAGGATAAACCCTGGCGGCTAGAGCCCCAGCCGGCACCGGCACCGAGGACCTCGGCTCAGGCAGGAGGGACGCAGGGGCTCAGTGCTGCGGCCTCTCTGGGCTCGAGAATGTCAGCACTGGAAAGCACAGAGACCAGGGCCACAGGGACTGCTGACATGCGTAGACGGGACGATGAAATGACAGTGGGTAAATGGACGGGGTGGGGGGTGGATGGATGGATGGATAAAAGAAGGTATATACATGCAGAAGGCAAACACAAAGCCTGGGCTGGAAGAAAACACAGCCTAAAGAACTTGAAAATTCTTCATGTTCTGTGAGAGAAAGGGGAAAATGCAGAGCTGACAAAATAAACTGAGGACAAAATCAATACTATTACAGAAGCAATGAAAAGTAAAAAAGAGGAAAGATATGTCTGAAAATCAAATTAATGACACAGTAAAAAGACTTTCACAACAAAATTGCCTTGAGTACATGAGAACTGACTTTCTCAAAGAAGCAGAAACAGGAGGAATAGAACACCCTGTGGGCTCTTAGGAACCTCCCTGGTGAATCAAAGTAAATAATCTGAGCGGGGAAGGTTGGTGAAAGGACTGAGGTGAGCCTTCTGTCCTCACTGGGTGCAGATCTGAGGCCCGCGGCCGGGGGTGCTCTGGTGACGTAGCCACAGTTACACGTGCTGCCAGTGAAATGTAATCTGTGACGACTGGAAAACAAAGCCAGGAGGGATGGGAACAGAGCGGGGAGAAAGGGTAAGGGAACTACTGCCCAGGTTTCCCACAGGGATCTGAGCTGTACTCTTCAGAGACAGAAACACCTGAGAAGCCACGGGAGCAGCAGGGACGCCGAGCGGCCAGAGTGCGGCAGAGGCGCACCAGGCAGGGGCCTGGGTTGTCCGCCTGAGGAGACGCCATGTGAGAGACCTGATCCGCACTGACGACCTAGTGCGTCTGGCGGCGTGGCGCCACCCTGCTGTCCACCTGCCTGAACTGCTCTCTGTATGAACATCTGGGGTGATGTTTGCCTATTTCTGGGATGTTGGATTCAGGTTGATTTTTTTCAACCATTTTCTGTTTTACTTTTCTTATTACTTAAATTGTTTATAATGCATGTGTATAATTTTACCAAGAAAGGTCATTTTCCTGAAATATTAAATAAGTAAAATAAAGTGGCTATTAAAGGTTCAGTGACTTGGAGAAAAGATCTGGCTTCGGAGCAGGCACATCGGCTCCGGTCGCGCCCCTGCTGCCGCCCTCTACGCGACCCCACCTCTCAGAGCCTCGGCGCCCTCGCCATCCCCGCCTCGGGCATGAACAGAACCAAGTCTGTCTCTCTGAGCCCTGGCCTCTCTCGCTGAGCAGGGTCCCTGAGGCGCATCCGTGCTGAGGCGCGCAGCCGTGGTAGGTGCAGTCTCATCGCCCTAGTGTTCTATTGTGTGACTGTCCCAGACTCACTCAGCTAGTCCCCTGCTGATGGACATCTGGACCTGCCTACCAGGGCGGTCATCAAGATGGAAATGCAACAGAGCGTGTCATGACAGGCACAGGGGTTGGCACACAGCACATGCTCCCTGCAGAGCTGTGGCCTCCGTGGTCCTCACCGTCAATGGCTCTAGCTGGGCCTCCTCACTAGGCTCTTCTAGCTCCTGAGCCTCACTCAGAAAATACCAGGGGATGACGGTCTGAACTGCTTAGTTGTGGTCAGAAATCCTTCCGCAGAAGACGTGCAAATCTATCTGACAAAGAATTAATATCCAAAATATACAAAGAACTCATACAACTCAATAACAAAA
Organism: Tapirus indicus; assembly: GCA_031878705.1. NCBI lineage: Eukaryota > Metazoa > Chordata > Mammalia > Perissodactyla > Tapiridae > Tapirus > Tapirus indicus. Next base: position 2,626,481 of record CM062919.1, on the reverse strand, counting down.
AACCAAATAAAAAATGGGTAAATGACTTGAATAGATATTTTTTCAAAGAAGACACACAAATGGCCACCAGGTACATGAGAAGATGCTCAACATCACTAAACATCAGGGAAATGCAAATCAAAACCACAATGAGACACCACCTCACACCTGTCAGAATGACCATCATCAAAGAAACAAGAGACAAGTGTTGACAAGGATGTGGAGAAAAGGGAACCTGGTGCACCGTTGGTGGGAATGTAAATTGGTGTAGCCACTGTAGAAAACAGTATGGAGGTTCCTCAAAAAATTTAAAATAGAAACTACCATACGATCCAGCAATTCCACTTCTGGGTATTTATCCCAAGAAATTGAAATTAGAATCTCAAAAGATATCCGTACGCCCATGTTCACAATAGCCAAGATATGGAAACAACTTAAGTGTCTATCGACAGATGAATGGACAAAGAAATTGCAGTATATACATACAATAGAATATTATTCAGTTTTAAAAAAGAAGGAAATCCTGCCTTTGTGACACTGTGGATAAACCTGGAAGACCCTATGCTAGGTGAAATGAGCCAGGTACAGAAAGCCAAATACTGCATGATCTCACTTCTATGTGGAATCTTCATAGAAGCAGAGAGTAGAATGGTGGTGACCAGGAACTGGCGGGAGGAGGACATGGGGAGATGTTGGTCAAGGTACACAAAGTTTCAGTTATAGATGAGTAAGTTCTGGGGACCTAAGGTACAGCACGGTGACTACAGTTAATAATACTGTATCGTATACTTGAATTTTGCTAAGAGAGTAGATTTTAAGCATCCTCACCACACACAAAAAAGGTAACTATGCGAAGTGATGGAGTGTGTTAATTAGCTTGATCATTTCACAACGTGTATATATATCAAATCATCACATCATACACCTTAAATACATACCATTTTTTATTTGTCAATTATGTCTCAACAAAGCTAGAAAAAAATAAAATAAAATAATTTAAAAAGGAAAAAAGAAAGAAAAGAAGTTCTCGCGCAGGAAACAGTTACTGCTAACAGAGGTGAGTCAGAAGAATGAATACGGGCCAGGCACTGAGCACCATCAAGAACACGTGACCTTAGCCATAGCCCCTTTCTTTTTGATGGTGTCTTTCACAAGGCCCAAGTTTTACGATATAATCTTAGTGATTTAAGAATGATCGGAATAAAAAGACATTTTTGGTTGCATTCCACTTTGATTACAATTCTTCAGTGATCCTAACCTGCTAGCACAGCCTCTCAGCTACCAGTTACAAAGGAACTAACTAGCAGGTGGCCGGTCTCCACCAGGCCAGTCTCTGGCAAGGCCCCAGGCTTCACAAAGCCAAGGTCAGTGTTCCCAGGCCAGATGAAACCCAGCACAGCTCCACGGGCTCTGGCCGGTCAGGGCTCCTCAGCTGCCAGGTGACAAGGAGCTCCACGCACAGCCTTCCCTGTCACTTCCCGGCTTGCCAGCCCCTGGGCGCACACCCACCAGCCACCTTCCTGACACCCTATCGCTTGATTAAGTTGCCCTCCACTGGAAAGACCAGACAGAGAAAAGCAGGGTAGAGAGGAGATTTAAAATCAAGGGCCATCTCCATTCAGAAAACAAACAAGAATTAAAGAATGCACATCGTTTATCTCAGATATTATTTCTGATTTCAAAAAGGTTCCAGTTTCTATGTTAACACAATAATCAGAAATATAAGAAATTATTGCTTATTCATTTATGGCATCTAGTTTAAAATCTACTTCAAAAATATTTGTTAATCAGAGGTAGTAAACGGCTTCGGGGGAAAGACAAAAGAAGCTGCCCACACCTGCTCTGGGTAAGCCGGCTGCTGCCAGGAAGAAGAGGCCAAGCCCCGCTCGAGTCCTCAGCCCTTGGGAGCAGAAGCAGCACCACAGGGGCTGGCCACAGCCTCCACAATTCAACCGGACATTTCTGTCTTTGTATTTTATTGAATGGGATTCTACTAAGCTTGTTTGCTAGCTTTTTGAGAAGGTTTCACCACAAAAGAAAAACTTGGAAAGCCACCATCCTAACCAGGGTCTTACTCCCATGCTCTGGCCGATGTCTGCACATACTGTAAATGCCTTAATACAATCATTCAGTCAACAAATCCTTCTCGTGCCATCCACTCTGCAGGGCGCTGAGGACAACTATGAAGTCGCCGCGTGGAGCTCACTTTCTAGAGGATGGGGGCAGCAGACAAAACCAGTGACACAGATAAATAATTAAAATGCAGGACCTTGTGAGGAGCACTGGAAGGAAATGAAGCAGGGTCGATACTCAGAATAAAGACCAGGGTCAGCGCAGGCTTCTCTGAGGGGCTGCCAACTATGGGGAGAGCACGCTGGCAGCAGGGCGGCCCTGTGTGAGACCACTGGAGACCCCATGTGCCTGAGAAGTCACGGGAGACCAGGGGGAGGACAGAGCCAGGGCGCTAACACACCCCACGGACAGCTGTGAGCAGGCGGCGATGGGGCCCAGGTTAGGTGTTAGGTGGGGAGCAAACCGCAAAGGGGCAGGAGTTTAGGCTAAGGGAGTGGGGGAGAGACTGCAGTCTCATGGGCCCGGGAGGCAGAGACTGAGGAAGGTCAGGGACATGAACACAGATATGTCCCCACGGGATGGGAGACTCTAGGACCAGCAAGCTTGGAGGGGAAAGCCGAGAGCGAGGTCGGACAAGCTAAGTTGAGTGTTTATGAAGCAACCAAACAGGAGGTGTGGTGTGTACGTGTCACAGACCTAGAAGCAGGAGCCAAGTTCCTTCGCTGACTCTCTCCACGGTCACAGCCTGACATGTGCCTGTGGATGTGGGCGTTTCTGCGAATGCTCCCTGACACTCCTAACTTCTAACTTCAAAAGACGTATCTGGCAATGGCAGAAAACATCCTAGCCTTTCAAGGACATGTGAGTTGGGTGGGAGCAGGAATCCTGGCAAAGCTGCTCAGCACAGAGTCCAAAAAAAAGGAAGAAAATATGAGAATAAACTTCTACTAAATAAAGCTGCGTTGTGCGAAACCCCAGAAGCAGAGAATTGGAAGGCCCTCTCTCCCATCAACACTGGAAGGTCTTACTTCCTACCAATCTCCTGCCACAATCTCCTCACACTTCTGTTTGAATGCTGAGGGTATTCTGTGTGAATAAGTGCTTGAATAATTTCCCACAAGGCAGATCAGTACATTTTTAAGCCTCTCTATACTGCTAGAATGTTCTTTCTTTTCTTGAGGCAGAATCTGCCTCCCTGGCCCTCACCCCCCAGGTCCTGGTTTGCCCCCCCAGAGAGACTGACCTCTACTCCTTCCTTCACAGGGTGCTCTCTGGCTACAGGGAGCAGTCATTCTGGGCCCCTCTCCTTCTAAGAAAGTGAAAAAACACACTTCAAGTTGACAAAGATTGCAAAAATAGCACTGCTATTTTTAAAATAAAGCCACAAGACTGTATGGTGAGAACATACATAATAAAAGGATAATATCTGAAATGGAATACAACAGTTAAATGAGTCCAAATTATCTCACTGACAAGGTTAACCAAGCACAAACTATTTCTGAGTGAGTGATTTATTAATCACCAGAGCCAGGCTGGATGACTAGGCGGAGATTAGCCCAACTTGTGGACAGGGTGCTTTCCAAAGCTGGCTCCTGAGTCACTGCCCGGAGCTCAGGACGCCTTCTTCCCATAGAAACCGTGTGCTGCTGTGCACCAGGCCCCTCAGAGCCTGAACCTCCTGCTCCACATGGAATATAAAACCATGTGTGTGGAAACACATTCCGTGTTTCCACCTGGATCCTCTCAACAAGCTCCCATCACAGCTGGGGAGGGCAGGTGGGAATGGGGTCTCCTCTTTCTGCATGAGGAATTCAGGAAGCAGGGTGTCAGGAATTGGAGGTCCAGGGCTGGAGCTGGGGCTCTGGAGTCAGGCAGACCTCCAAGTCTGAATCCAGCCGCTTAGCTTGGTGTCTATGTGACCCCGGTCAATCGACTCTCTTTCTGCCTCAGTGTCTTTATCTGTAAAGACGGCAAAATATAATATATACCTCCTGGAACTAACATGCAAATTAAATGAGATAACTTTTTCTTCTTATAATCAGAAAAGAAATTGAGGGTGGAAAAATAATAAAAGCATGAAAAAAATTAAATAAGACACATGTAAGCTGTCTGGGGCAGTTCCTGAAATCCAGGGCATGCTCATGAAATAGTGACTTCTTCCCTTCCCCCATGCTACCGAGGGACTCTCAGGCTCTCAGGGTGAAGGCGCCCGTCCCCAATGGCACCAGGGTCTGCAGCAGAGAAGAGAAGGAGGGACCAGTGGGGCGGAAAGCCCCCACAGGGGAAGGGGAAACCCCGCCACCAGCCAGGACACCACTTCCTTAGACACACAGGGCTCTGAGTCAGGGACTTCCCACACCTGGGAAGTTCAGTTTTTTAAAAAATTATAAAATGGACTAGATGATAAAACTCCCTGGGGTTCCTGAATTTATTGGTGACAGAAGAAAATTTCATAGATGAGTAAAGCTTAATATTTATGATTAAATTGAACATATTAAATAAACTTCTCAAATTTACTAATTTCCTGCAGAAATGAATGTCGTCTACCGGAAAAGATAAATTAGAACACAGTAGAAAGGGTAAGCACGAATAGAACGTTATGAAAACCACTCACTTTCATCCCGGATTTGGTTACAAGTCCTATTTCTTTTCATTAAGGAAATTTTCCCACTTCCAGCTTAAGAATGATTAAATGACATGATTATCATTGCACATAAAACAGGTAACATAATTCCTTTCATTAAAAAAAATAAATCCCCAAACACGAACTTTAGGATCTCTCTGGTCTCAGCTTCAGGTAACAGCACGTTTGTAATTCAAGACGTGCTCCTCCCGCACTTCCCAGAGACCCAGCCGCGGAAGGGCCCACGGCCCTCCACTTACAGGAGCCCTCTCTAGGGCCCAGAGCTGAAGTCGGCAATTGTGGGACAACAGAAAGTGCAGAGGAAACTACACTTAGTTTCTCTTTAACTTACAATAAGAGGGCAACCTTGAGCCCCGTCACCCGTCCCAGGTCTGGCAGCTTTTGCTGTCATCTGTACCTCAGACCCACAGCCAGCATATAAATGAAAATAAAGTGCTGATACTTGGAATAAGTTATAAAATTCAACTCTCAAAAAAACAGAAAAATAGATTAATTAGGAACATGTAAAACAAAACTTGTGAGCATAAGGACTTTTATGAGTATTGTAAGAACCAAGGAACATTTGGAAGAAACTTTCCAAATCATTTTGGAGAGTTTTAAAAAAATCATTGAACTAAAATAAAAAGAGTTACATCAGAGAAATCTTAAGTGAAATAAGATACCTTTGGCCGTTTCCTTTTTGGATCGGTTCCTTTAAAAGAATTCCCATGCACAAAATTATTTAAAGATGAAAGAAAGTTTTTGATTCCTCCTCATTCCACAACTCTCACTTCATGTACACATTTCCTCGTAAAGGGAAATGTAGAACTGACAGTCTCACTCGAATTTCCAGAATCGCTCAAATTCACCAAGAGCTTTGAAATCTTCACTTGCTGGTCTAAAAGCAGGTTATTCCACAAGGAGCGGCATGTCCTAACCTGTCAAGCACAGGTAGGCGATACGATGTGCTGCAGTCCAACGCCCAGGAGACCACAGGTGCTCTATCACACCGAAGCTCAGATTCATAATGTGTCTCTGCAATCCACAGCTTTCAAAACACATGCCGCAGCCCCCTGGGAGCAACCGAAAGCTCCCCCCAAATTAGCCCTGACTAAAACCCTCCCCCAAGCGGATGGGGAAAGGCAAAGAAAATATCTTTTTTGAGTGAGTCAGTGACAAAAACACTTCCACAATTTGAAAAGTTCATTTAAAAAATAAAAATATATATCAGAAGTTGTGACTTACCACCATCAGATACAGTTGCAGACTGAAAGAAAAGAGAGAGAGACATGAGTTAATTAAGCCTCATGACAAAAGTCAAGAAACAGTACGTCAATCTGAGGAACAAAACTGGGAGATTCTTTGGAAAGTTCTAGGTTCTCAGTGCAGGTGTCTGAGGAAAACCAGACACCTCAGTGAGTCAAGAGTTACTCTCCCACTTCCTGACTGAACTCCGCCCAAGCCAGGCAAGCAGGGCGACATCAGGACAATGCGGAAGTCATCATCGTTTTCACTTGAAAAGAACAAATCCCAGCATGTCTAACATCATAGTCTTAGTAACAGCCTCAGTAAAAACAGCTTTACAAACTGTGGTCTGATCAGCCAAGGGTTTGCAGTATCAAGGCGGCAGGCGATCCATCCAACACCGATTGCTTGCCAGTCGGCCACACCCAGTGCTGGGCACTGCCCTGGGCCAGTGACACCCCCACTCGGTGCTCACCCCCCCAGGCACCAGGCTACTAGTATCCCCTCCACTCTATACGGTGTAACCCAGGCCCAGAGAGGTGAAACAGCCCCAGGGGGATGGCAGAGCAGGGGTCAGCCCACAGCCGGGACCTGGACCACCAGGCCCAGCCATATGCCAAGTGGTGGAGGAGCAGTCGAGAGCAGATAGGTCGGGGGAGGTTTCCAAGGAGGGAGTCTGGAAGAGGGTGAGAGACTGGAGGAGAGGAGGGTAGCTGGCTCAAAGGCACCAGGGACAAGAACAAACACGTCGTGCCAGAGAGAGACGCAGGCAGAACTGGCAGGAGAAGGCTGTAGGGGAGGTCCTGGAAGGACAGACATACAGAATAACAAAAAGCTACAAGAAGTTCTTTGATGGGAACATCTGAGAAAGACTACTTGGGGATGCACTAGCAGGTCAGACACAGAGGAGACATGGAGGGAGAAGAATCCAGAGAAGCCAAGAAAGGGGAAGGAGCCTGGGCTGAGGAAGGGAGGCTCTAGGGAGGCACAGGCACCAGGCAGCCACAGAGGAGCCAACGTGGGAAGGACTGGGAAGCCTGGAGGTGGGGCCGGTTGGGTACAGAGGCGACTTGCAACTTTGTTGAGATGTCCTCCTGGTCACAGCACAGGCCACAGCACAGAGCAGCACACAGGCAACGATCCCAAAGGCAGCGACCAGACGCCAGGCTGCCCTCCACATCTTCGCCGTGCACAGGACTGGGGGTAAGGAAACCTCCAGCTCCGCAACAGAATAAACCCACGTGTTTCTCAGCGGCCACAGAAGGGCGCCTTCCCGGGGCTCAATCCTTGTGCAGAATCCCCACGACTCCAGCTTGGAAATGGACTCGCACCACGTCCTCTCTCTGCAGAGGGAGGTGAGACCGGAGTGCAGGACGTGTGGAAGGCTTTGCCAAAGGCTTGGCCGACACAGGGAGGTGAACGAGGGGAGGGCCTAGACCTTCTGGCTTACCAAACAGAGCCTGCGCCTCCTCAGCATAAGGCCACGCACAACGCCCCTTTCCAAATCCTGGGCCTCCCCCAACAAGCAGAGGTCATGTTTTAAGACCCCTAAGGACAAATTCAAACAAGTGAGGCCCAGAGGTACCCGCGGGTTGGCCAGGCTTCCAGTTAAAGCCCCCTTTGCCATTATGATGGAGGCACCATTTGTCCACCAAGGGGGAGCGAAAGCATATTATGTGTCGTTTGAATTGAAAAAGAGCTATCCATGTCAACTGGCTTCTGTACTGACTGTTTGATCATCCCACCCCCAGCGCCAGGGCCCCCCAACCCTTGTGTCCCGGCCTGCATGGAAGATGGGGGACCCTCTCCCATTCTGAGTAGACTTGGTCTCAGCCCCTCACCTTGTGGGAATGACACCTGTAAGACTACAAAGCCCAGTTAAGTGACCCACCCTCCTCCCCCAGACAAAGGGTCTGTCCTCTGACAGCCCAAGGAAGCCAGTCCTGGCGGTTGAGAACAGGGGCCTGCCACTGTTTCAAGCCACCATGAGTCCCAAGTCAGAAACTTCTGAAACTGTATCCTGGCAGCTTATCAATACGTTTTTCAGTAGTAAAAACATACACTGTTGTGTGTCCAGTTTTTAAGCCTTCATCTTGCCAGACAGGCAGGCAAAAGAACAACCCCCGCAAGCCAGTACTCAGCCATCAGCCCTCGCCGGCCAAGGTCTGATTTTCATTATAGAAGTGTGGGGCAAGGGTTTCCCAGGGCTGACAAATGCACCGTGGAAAGCTGTTCTCCCCACGCTCGCAATAAATCACCCACTATCATGTTATAAACTAAATAATATCAGAGGCGAATTATTACCTCAAGATTATGAGACAAAATCCACAAGACCCTACACAAAATCAGAAATATTGTCAATAATAATATCTGAAAATAAATCATAAAATGTGAACTTCATAAATATGAAGGAAGTGGTTCATTTCACGTTACAACCATGATTAAAACTAAATTCTCAGGCTTTAGCAGACTGAACAAAATGCACTAAAAAAATCTCTACACACATCCCCAAAATGAACTGAAATTCAGGATCCAGGAAAGAGGGGTGTCCCTGAAGCCAAAAAGACTGAAGAATGTGGTGGATGAGACTGGGATGCCCATGGAGAGTGAAATAGGGGACAACTTTTCCTGAGCAGTTACTTAGCCGGCAAAGAAATGAGCAGTTACTCAATTGGCATACTTATCATTAATAACACTTCTGTTCCCTGACTAATATTGATCCTGCTTATAAGCACACACCCAGGGCGGGGAGGACCATGCCATTGTATTAACCAATGCCCAGTCACCTGCACACGAAGGGCCCACTCCGTCCACAGCCAGCACCCGACTGCGTGGCCCTTGTGTGAAGGACGTGGAAGAGGCTAAGGAGCACGTCATCAAGGGCTTCATGCTGAGAGGCGGCAAGTTGTGAGGAGGTGAGGCAGTCAGTGCTGACGCAGGTGACAGGTGCTGGGGGGCACGGGGTACAGCAAGCTTTATTTGGCTTGGGGGGGTAAGGAGGTACGAGCAGGCAATCTGCCAACAACGGGGAGAGGGGGAGTGGAAAAGGCAGGTCACCCCCAAATCATTTCTATTTGCCTCAGGATTAATGACACGCCCGATTCTGACCAAACTACCCTTTTGCAAGCCTTGTTTGCATTTTTGGAGGCACATCCTGGCTGACAGGGGGAAGCAGCCCCAAATGGCAAAGATTCAGAAACTCCCACAGATAATTCCCGAGCACCCCCACAGAGGGTGACGAGGCCCAGCCGCGGCTCAGCGTGGCTCTGGCAGGTGGGCGTTCCCAAGTGTCTTGGCCTGCTTAGACCACTAGACCCCTAGAAACAGTTTTATGAACTAAAACTTAACACTCCTAGTGTTTATTCTGATACCAGCACAATCTGTATTAACAACTTGCGCTCATTAGCCTGTACTTCTTGGGTTCTTCCCAAATTCCCATACCTACATGTTACACTTACAAGAAAAGTACAGCCACGGAAACAAGGTGCCCGGGAAATGAGGTCCCAGTCGGTTAGCATTTTTCTCTGCTTACAGTTTAACATACCCCACCAGTACACAGCCCTAAAAAGGTCTATAACACTCCTTCAAGTCTGGAATTTACACTAACATAAATACATTTGTTTTAAGGAAACTTACAAAGTAATTTAGAGATGGAATTCAAGTTCAAACCATCTCCGTTCCTCGGGTCAGCCTCTTAAACCTGATAGTTCAGGGGAAACCAATTTGGATTTGTTTCCAGCCGGAAATTCGTTGAGACCACATGTGTTCCATGGATATTTTATTTTGAACTAATGTTTTGAAAGTTTTAGATGATTTATATGAAGAGTGCTATATGATGAATCTAGCCTTTATCAAGGTTGATTCTGTCAGTAACATTAGACAAAAACAATTACTAGAATACTCATTTCCAAGTTATTTTGGTATACAGTAATATATACTGATATAATTTTCAGTTTTGAGCCACTGACAAAATTTCCTACCTTGGACATAAAAAACATTAAATAACCATATATGATTCCTAAATAAGAGACTAAAGTCCTGCAAGTTGCCCAAATGTATCAAATGTTTCTAAATACAAAGAGAAGAAACATAAATAATCCAAATGATAAAAAAACCTTAAGAATCTAACAATCCAATGTGCATCTATTATATATTTCCTTGACCTTTTAAAAACCTGATCATTTAAGTTTTAAGGCAACTCCTCGCTGGCCTAAGTGCAGAAGAGAGCGGGTCCGTGTGGGGAAGACCCCGAGAGGCAGCACGGAGGGCAAGGCAGAGCGTGCACAGGACGCTGCCCAGGCCCGAGCCTGCTAGTAGGGTTACGCCGGCCTCGGCTCGTCTGGCCTGCCCAGGCCTGCTCACAGGCTCCCACACGCCAGCCTACTCACTGCTTTGCAAGCTCAGGGGTCTTCACGCCCAGCCACGACCCTCTAAAGAGTTGTCAAATCAATTCTGTGGGCCGTGAGCACTGTTTGTTAAAAAATGAAATAAGGGATAGAATAACGTGAAAGGAAAATACCAAGTACAGCCACGCATCACAATGACAGGGACACGTTTTGAGAACTGCGTCATTAGGCGATTGCCTCGTTGTGTGAACGTCACAGAGCATCCTTATACAAGCCTATGATACACCCAGGCTACGTGGTACTAATCTTACGGGACCACCATCGTACATGCGGTTCATCATTGGCCGAAGTGTCATTATGCGCATGAGACTGTACATCTCAGGGTCTATGCTGTTCCTGAGCCCGGCTCAGAGCTGCACATCTGTGTGCGTGTGGACACGTACATCCTGTGTGTGTGAGGTCCTGATGTGACACGCCTCTCCTACCGTGGGTTGTAGTCCCAGGACTGTGAGAGCGGCTGCGCAGAAGGACCCAACCTCTTCCACCCCTCGGTCTGGAGCACCCCTCGCTGCACCCCAACTCTTGCCTGCAGCCTCACCTGGCAAGCCCGTCTACCTGGGCTGCAGCTTCACCAACACCTTCTCAGGGAAGCTCTCCTTGCCAGGTTCCCTGGGGGAAACCCACCACAGCCACCAGCTCCTCACGAGACAGCTCCGGGGTCCCTCGGTTACGAGACACAGGAGAGCCCTCCCACAGATCTCGTAGGGAACTGAGAAAAAGGAGCTGTGCTCCACGGCCCCTTCCCACACTAGGATTCACAGCGTTTTATCCCACCTCCAGCTTTCTCCACGTTCACACACACGAGTGCGCAGCACACATGCACACACACCATGAACACACCCGCACTACTTCTTCCCAGCAGGTTCAACCAGAGAGACAACTGGACATAAGGCTCAGGGGACAAGGAAGAGACACGCATTTCTAGGTTCAAACAACCACGTTCATGACGAAGAATCTCCGTGATCCGAGAGAGTGACAACAACAGGATGAAGGCGCTATGGGTGTGTTCAGAGCTACACGGTGACAAACAGGACAGCTGGACACGGGTGTGGGATGTGGATAAGGAGGGTGGGGCCACCACAGTGCAGCACACAACACTCTGTGCAGCCTGAGAGAGAGAAGGGACCGGCGCTCGAGGGCCTTCAACCGGACGAGGGCAGAGCGCCCAAGCGCAGAGGTGAACCTCTGCTTCTCTTTCAAAGTGTGCGTGGGCACACAGGTGTGCATATGTGTGTATGTGTGCATCCCAGAGAGCTCTTCAATCTTCAACAAAATCAGAAGAAACCAAACCAGGCAAAACCTGCAATGACGGCACTTCCCTACGAATTAACAGCTAACGTTCCTGTCACGCCCTTGGTGAAGCCTGAGATAATTCATTAGAAAAACTTTAAATAAAAAGTCTGATGAAGAGGCACTGGGCTGCACATTAACACTTGGTATTCGACGTAAACTTCTGACTTTACACAAGAATCCTCTGACCTTGCTGTGAAATAGACTGTAAAGTCCCTTTTCCTCACTGGCTGGCCCCATTTAAGACAGACAAGAGGCCCAAACGCACAGACAGGGTGGGAAGCTGCAGAGGGGTCTGGGCTGACATTCATGACTTAGCATCCCAACAGGACTAAACTCCTCCAAGTTAGGTTAACGTAAACATCGGCCTTCCTGGAATGCTCTGGGCAGGAAGTGGCACTAAGTATAGTTCTCAGATGGACACTCACCAGGGAGCTCCTTCTGGATAAACAGCACACTCGTTTCTGCACTGAAGACTAGACTCCGAGGTCCCCACTCTCATCTGACGATGAAGCCCAGCCCCAGGGAAACGTTTTCTCACAAAGGCCGAGATGTATCAACTGTTTCAAAACCTCTGCCCAGTGGATTCCACCTCAAGCTGGAGCCCTCTGTCCCCATCAGGCTGGCTCTGTCCATTCCCAGCAGCCCCGCTGGCCAAGGCCAGGCAGAGCCTGGGCTGAGGTGGTTGTGGGTGTGGGTTATGGGGTTGCGGCCTCTCAACAAAATGTTTGTGGAGCACCTGCTTGGGGCCAGGTCTCCTCCAGATGCAAGATGCATGCAACAAACCTGCAAACCCAGAACAGGCAGCCCCGCCCCCATGGTGTTTATGCTGGGGGCTGGAGATAAATTCAGAAATGTCAGGTCCCTGCCATCTGGGCAAGGCAGGTGCCACCAGAAAGCGTGGTGCAGAGGAGGGTGGACATGCATGTCCCCTTGGGCTGTCACTGGAGACGGGGGTGTGAGAGGAGGGCTGACGCCGGGCAGAGCTAGTGGCCCCCAGGGCTCCAGGCAAAAGAGCAAGGTGGCCGAGGAGTGTCACATAAAGACAGGTTTGGAGGGCTGGCCCATGGGCCTGCCGACTGGCCGCTCCAGGGTTGGCCTGAGCAAAGGGCAGGGGCACTGAGGGAGAAGTCAAAGTCCGTTTGGGCACCTGAGCCACCCAGGCCTCCTATGAGTCCGGGGGGAGACAGGAGGAGACACGGACATGCTGCCAGGTCTGGAGGGGTCCCTGCTGCAGAGGCAGGTTGGAGAGGGCAGCCTCCAAGTGGCAGCTCCGAAGGACCTGGAGGAGGAGAAAAGCAGGGAGGTGGGCAGGTGAGAGGCCCCAGGAAAGCTGGTCACATGCTGGGACACACAGACAAATCCTGCTGCTTTAGGAGACCCGGCGTTTTGAGGGCAGGATGACAAGCACTGAAAGGGGCCCCAACTTCCACATCTGTCAACGAGAACCTCCGTGCTCCCAGAGTCATTTTGGGATTGAGGGAAAGAAGGTACAGAGCACTGGACGGTGCTCACCGACATGAGCTCGCCCCTCGGGAGAAAGGACCCGTGCCAGCCACGCCACAGGAGCCAGAGGAAGAGAAGCCAGCACTCATCTTCCAGAGAATGAAGCGGAGTGAAAGCTGCCAGCTGAAGGCGACCAACTTCTCAAAGAAAAGGAAGGGAAGATGTGAAAATAGAAACTCAGTGATATTTTCCCTCAGCTATCCTAGGTCTTCTTATGTAGATACAGGGATCAGAGCATTCCTTAGAAGTGAGAAAAGGGTTCATGCGACCAACAGATTAAGGGGCATAAACGCAGATTGTCCCTGACAGACCGCAGGCCCCTCCTCCACCCAGTTTGAGGGTCGAAAGAGGCCTGGGGAAAAGTATGTGCTAACTGACCAATGGACAGGCAGAGCACGGGGGGGCTGCGCCAGCCTAGCACAGAAGACAGACGCCGGACATGGAGCTGGCATAGGCAGGCAATGAAGAGAAGTCAGCTAATCTGAGCTAAAAAAAGAGAAACTCAGTGAAATGCAGAAATCTGTGACAGCCCATCAAGCTGACCCTAGAGAGGTTCAGAGACAGCCAGGCGGAGGTGTCCTCAAACACGTCAGCCCACAGAAGGCTGCGCCTGACGTGCTCCCTCACATCCCACGGTCAGCCCGGCAGCCCGGCCCCCGATCCACTCTCACCACAACCGTGGATCTCCTCTCCACACCACCTCCCAGGTGCCTGCCTCCACCCCGACGGCCTCCTCCCTCCCTGGAACCGGAGTCTGTGCTGGAGACTCTCCAGAGGGGGACACCAAACTCCGGCCCTCAGATCTCTCCTCCTGCCCGCGCCGGAGCCCTTGGCAGACCCAGGAGAGGAGCAGGGCTGAGAGTTCTGGTCAGCCGATGCAGGGGAAGGAAGATCTGGCTGCTGGGGCCAGGCAGCCCCGACTCCTCTTGACCACTCCTCCACCTTCCTCATTGCGCCTCCACTTCCCCAGGCGCAGACGCAGAGCCCTGCCCTCTTCGACGCCAAGGCTCTGTCCTCCCCAGGCCTCTCCAGGGCTTCTCTGCGGGACCTGTGGCATTTGTCTTCTGCACTTGCACAGCCACCCCCAGATCCAGCACCCTCGCTCCCAGCAGGGGCCCAGCTCACCTCCACAGCTCACCCATTCCTCCAAGTGCGCAGTGGGCTCCACTGCCTGAACAAGAATATTCAACCTCTTTTTTACAGTGCATCCCTTTTTTATTTTCAAGTCTTACACAGAGCCCCAGTGTTCGAAGAGGTAAAAGCCTCTTGGTCTCTGGAAATTCTTTCCCTCCTACCCCAGCAGCCCGAAGGCCCCTGCCTGGGCAGACGGAAGTCAGAACAAATCGGTTACAACTGACATGCTCCCAAATCCCTGAGAGACGGCCTTGAGAGACACACCTCTGCCAAGTGTACAACGTGGCAGAATGTGTATTCTATGACCAGGAAGGGACAGACAAACCACAGGTGTGACAGACCTCCCTCCATAGCCCTGGCCTCCTGAAGCAGGCACTGAAGGAGGCCCCACATCTCAGGCCAAGGGCACTGAGCATGAAGGTCTAACGCCAAGTGCGAGCAGAGCAGGGACACCACGGGAGGGGCTCAGGGACAAGGCATCGGGTCAGACGAGCCTTAGCGCCCAAGGCAGGCCCCTGGGCTGCGGACCAAGCTGAGGTGGGGGCTTGCTCCTGCAGCTCAGAGGATAATGGAAAGGAAAGCCTGCCCGTGACGCTGTGACAGCCATGGACTCACTACACTGCTGCTGCCCTGCTTTCTGGTTGGCGTAGGAAACCCTCCAGCTCAGGCCAGGCGGCAACTGCCCCGCTGGAGCAGCACACGGTGAATTTTGTCACAGCCCTCCTGGACTGCCACCCTGGCCACAGTGCTGAGACAGGAAGCCCGTCCCCACTAAGCCCCACAGCAGCACCCCACTCTGAGCGAGGCTCGGTCACACACAGCCGGGGGGCCCTGAGTGCTAGCGCAGGGTCAGGGAGGGGTCCCACAGGAAGCATGTTAAAGCTTTCTTCTTATGACAATTCCTATTTCTTTTAGTCTGTGGGTTTTTACGGCTCCTCAATCGGTATCTTATTAGCATCTAAGACAGTAACACCCCATCGTGATGTGGTTTAAATATGAAAGATCACTTTGTCTCGGCAAAGGAGCATATCCATTTTCCAAGTCTACTTATGCTGGATCTCACTCTTACAAAGATGGGGAAACCGTGATCAGTTCATTTGGCCAGTGAGACTTGCGTTCTTTCTGGGTCAGCATGCCATCAACTCTCCTTTACGCTGCTTAAATGATTATGGGAAATAGCTCCTCTTAAGGCTTAAGAGTGCTCTACTTCAAGATGAAAGAAGCTTACAAGAAACACAGAGCCTTTTTAAAAACCCTCTCACAAAGTGCAGCTTTTACCGAGTAAATAAATACTACGGATGGAGCCCCAGCATTCTTGTGACACCCCCATTTTAAAGATGAACAATCTGAGGCTCAGAGGGAGAAGCAATTTCCTCATGATCAGAGCTGCCAAGGTGAGGAGGCAGCCTTCCGACACACGTCCCTCCTACTTTATTCCCTGCGCCGTGTGACTTCTCAAACACTGTAGGGTCAGCCCTCGCAGTGACTAACCAAGAAGGCAGGCCCCTTCTGCCCTCTCTTCCCCTGGCCCGCGTGGAGCCAGGCAGAGCTGCAGCATCTGATGCTCGCCCCACGACCTCCCACCACTTCTCTCGGCACGAGAGGAGGGAGCTGCTCAGTTTCCACCACTTTAAATACGACCATACCAACCAGATTTTGTTAACACACTTATGTGAAAATTTACTTGCCAGTGTGAGCATTTGCAAAAATTTCTAAGGAATCTAAATCACTTATATCCAAGTACAAAGGCAGATTTTTAGTGACCTTTTTGTTTACTCAGAATAAGAAACAACATTTTCTAGAACTTGCCTTTATATACTATTGAAATGAAAATGTAACCTACATATATGTACAAATAACTAACTGGTTAATTGGTCCATTAAGGACATAATATATTCAAAATTCACTCTTCCCCCCAGGATGTGGAGTGGAACGGACAGGAACACATCACTACTCAGCCCAGAGACGGCAGAGGAGCCAGGCAGGAAGCTCGCCTGTCAACACAAGAGCTGCTCCTCTGCCCTCGAAAGTCAGCTTTATTAGTACAAGGGGCTTCCATACCAAATATTTTAAGAATACATTAAAATTTACACTTATTTCCTAAGCATAATTCTTGACCTATCCAGCTGACCTCTTTCTATTTTCTATTGAAAAGGAAGGACACAGTTCATTTTCCTGTACCCAACATCCAAACCAGCTGCTTCTGAACAAGTGGTTTCTCCTGCAGTTCTCTACAGAGGTTCTAATCAGACATTAGGAAAAAATATTAAGATGAAATGACCTTCAGAAAAAAATGAATTTAAAATTGGTACCCAGTAAGTAGTGACCATCTTCTGTAAATAATTTAAATTTATTTTTACCTTTACACCAACATAGCACAGCCACGAGAGGAAATAAAAATTATTCTTTTTATTTAATCTGAAACCTTTTTAAAAAGTTTTAAAGTTCAACTTTATAAGCTCAGATAATCATTAAATATGACTGCCAATAGTTCTCTAAGTATGTATATGAAAGAGTCTACTCATTACATCTAAAAATGTAAGATAAAAATAGCAATTTAAAGAGTATTAGATTTTAATACATTTATCTAGTTGAAATTTAGTATTTCAGCAAAATTAATTCACTCATCTTTAAAATCTAACAGAATTACTATGGGAAGAATGAGAAAAACATTGATGCTTTCTGTAAGGCTGCCTTGGAACCAGGGCAGCTTGGACCTCCGCAAGGTTGGGCTGGACCCGGCATGACCAGCCCACGGCCCAGCCGAGCTCTGGGTGATGGTCTGTGGCCCCAGAGACAGGCATTTACCTCCACGGGACTCACTTCAGGCTCCATGATGCAGACATAAGAAAACCGTTTTCAGAGTTAACACTTAAAAGCTACCATTCACTAAACAGGCTGAAAATAAAGCAGTAGACCAAGATGCCAAGTTTTCTTACAATTGTTTAAATGACAAGAAACAGCTGGAATAACTTACCTGCTGATCATTTAAAATGTGCGTTTCCTTTGACAACCCTCTTCCCAAATTCATCTTAAGACAAGAAAACTTCCGACCCACACCAGGCACGCAGGTCTAAAATATACCATTTAACACCGCAGCATGCCCGTGCCTGTCAGGAAAGTTTAAAGACATTTCAGATGAAGTTCCATTTCACTCCCTTCGTAACCCATGGCAACAGGACACTGCAGGAAGCTGTGGTTTGCCAGGGATTCAGACTCTCTCTCAATTGTCTCATACAAAGAAAAAAAGCCGTTTACATAAATCGCGCTGTGAGATCATTTTTAAAGTATTTCCTCTACCAAATCAGAAGAATAAAACTTCAGCTGATAGGGGTAATTTCTCAGTCAGTACAACAGCTGCAGAGAATTTGTTTCTTCAGCAGGGTGGTACAGCTCGCAACCTTAATTACTGTGGCTGACAATTCTATTATAAGCCTCCATATGCATGAGTTCAGGCGGTGCCAGCCCGCGAATCTGCTGTATTCCTAAAACCCATCTCGTCTTGGTGTGTCAATCTCTATTCCATGATCTGCTTTGTTTGCCTTCC
The DNA here is from genome assembly GCA_031878705.1 of Tapirus indicus. Classification (NCBI taxonomy): domain Eukaryota; kingdom Metazoa; phylum Chordata; class Mammalia; order Perissodactyla; family Tapiridae; genus Tapirus; species Tapirus indicus. The sequence continues at coordinate 2,608,678 of CM062919.1, read as the reverse complement.
AACATCTGACACAACCCAAAAGTGAGGGAACCATGACAGATCCGGATTTAATAAGAAAACTGGTTCCAGAACCTAGGTATCACGGCAAGACTACTTGTTAACTTTCTGGAGATTCAGGGGTAAACTGCTCACCTTACTGTCAAGATGTTACAGCAGTGGATATCCGGGGTCCCATCTGAACGGGCTCCAGAATTCACCGCACTCCTGCAAGGTTAGTCGGGAGCAGACCTCAGGGAGCATCTTGTCCAAGGTTGCACACCCAGTGCCCACAGGGCCAAAGGCTGGGGTGATGGCCCTGGGGCTGGGGGTCAGGCCACCAGCCAGGACACGCTGAGCCCGCCTCTTATCTTACATGAACATTCCCAACATGAGTATTCAGTGAACAGAATCTGCAACATGGGCACACAGCTCTGTGTTCACTGCAGAAATATACACCCCTGCCTGAAAGGTGAAAATCGCACAGACAAAAACGGGCATGAGCTGAAGCGCCTCAGAGGCTCTTCTGAAGAGATCTGTGCACAATAAATGTATGAAATGACATCAAAGCAAGAGCAGGGGGGGAACAGAGCCCGCCATCGCCATCCTCACCAGCACCACCAAGCGCAGGAACTGCCTGCCCAGCCTGGCACACAGGAGACGCTGGGGGCTGTGTGAGGGCTGGGCGAGCGAGAAAGAGGAGGAGACCACAGCCCAGGGCTGGGGAACAGCAAGGGAAGGCCACGTGGAAGAACTGGACTTGAGAGTGAGAGGCAGGGGCAGGAGCAGCAGCCAACAGCCCAGGCCCCAACAGGGGCAGGAATGGCCCCAGGCAGCCCCACCTCTCCCTCTGCATAGCTGCTCCTCCCTGGAAGGGGTGGCACCGATGAAACTAGCCACAGAGAAGAGAAGCCTCACTCCTTCCAGCTCCTTCCAGCTCTGCTTCCTTCGTCATTGTCGTCAGCCCTGGGCTTCACGGGATCCTGTGGGTGTCCTGCCTGGCCTAGAGGGGCCTTACAGCTCCTGTCCTTAGCAGGGCCTCACCTTTAAGTACCATGGCCCGCCCACTTCACCTGTTCTCCAGGTCAGAAGACTAGGATTCACTTGTCTAAATCAAACAGGACAGTCAGGCCGTGCGAAGGAAAGTGGGGGCTGCCACTTACAACCAGGTCCTCTGGGCACATGAAAAATGTCACCTTTTCTGGAACTAAACCGCATCTGCCAGACGAAGCCAGCAAGCCCACCTCCCTTCCCACGGCAACTGGGAGGTGAGAGAAGCTGCGCCCAGAGAGCTGTGTGGTATAAACTATAGGCGTGCAAGGCTGAGGCATGGGCCTGGCGGGAGGACAAACCGGACACAGCACACTCCCTTCCACTGCACTGACCCTCACGCTCTGCCTGCCCAACTTCACCCTCCAACACTCACACACACCCCCATATATGTGGATGCATGCACACACACACGCACACTTTCAGAGAAAACACACTGGAGGGTTCTGGGATTTTCATGGGTGGCCAGTTGAGCGTGTGACTCTGTGACCCTGGTTATTTTTCTCACTGATTTCCAATGGGCCTGTACTAAATTATGAGTTTTGGAGGAGATGGTGGCCTCTAGGCCAGAGCGGAGGACAGCAGCATCCTGGCCCCAAAAGCCCACCAGACCTTGGAGACAGAGAACTAGAAGGGAAATGGACTGTGGGACAGGCCACCCCCACAGGGCCCAGCAGAACCTCCCCCTGGGACCTTGGGAAAACGCAGCACCCTCGTGCTGGGCTGCCAGATTACCACTTAGGTGCCAAACTTGTTTTTATCTTAATCATTTTAGACAGAAATATCTGCATCCCTGCAGAAGCAGCACAATTTCATCTTATCTATATGGTTTATCAGGTTTAGCCCAAAAAGCATCCTGGGCCTATCAGGGTCCACATGCTGCTGTCCCCTCTTGTTCTTCTGTCTCTTTGGGACTTTCTCAGTCTCCTCTTTCGCTGTCAACCTGCCTCCTCCCTCCCTCCCTCCCCTCTCTCTTCCTCGGCTCCCCTCCTCCTCCTGCCCTCCACTCCTGGGGAAGTCTGGACAAGTTCTGAGGAGGGAAAAGAGTGGCCTTGGCGCCCTCTGCTGTCCAGGCCTAGCACTGCCAGTTCCTGCCAACAACACCTGCGCGCTGCCCACCCCCTCCCCCACCCAGACGGTGATGCAGAAGAGGGACCAAGACGGAGTAGGAGCTGAGGGTGCTGTGAGACAGAAGGAGCGCCTCAGGTGTTGTGAAAAGGACTGGGGAGCTTCAAATGCATTGGGTCTAGGATGCTGTCTACAGCCAGGGAGGGAGTCCAGGGGCAAAAGGCCTCAAGAGAAGACTTGTCTGGAAAAGGGTGGTGTCTCAGGTCACAGGAAGGGGCTGAAGGACCCCACCCACAGTCTAGGGAACAGTCCAGAGCAACTGGGGAGGTGAGGCTGGGTCCTCTCTGCCTCCCACCAGGCCCTGGTGCTGGAGCAGACTGGAGAGCGTGGCTTTAACCAGGGTGCAGCAGGCTGGCTCTGAGAAGGGCCGCGAGTAAATATCTCCAGCTTTGCAGGTGATACACTGTCTCCATCACTCAACTCTGCCCCTGTTGTGAGAAAACAGCACAGACGTGCCAATGGCCTGACTGTGTGCCAGTACAACTTTATTCACCGGACGAGCTGTGGGCGGATCTGGCCCTAACCATGCCCCTCTGCCCAGTTCCTGATCTCCACGGCTCTCCTGGGCTCGGGCTCCCAGGGCTCCTGCCAGCTCTCCAGCATTTCCCCCACCCCTTCCCTGTGTTCTCTGGTGGTCCCTCCTGGTCATGTGGAAACTTGAGGGCTTCCTCTGAGCCTTCCCATGCCCTAGGAGCTCCTGGAGGCAGGGACCACATTTTGAAGGCTCGGACAGTGGCTGCCCGGCCTCCAGCTGCCTTGGGCAAGGTTTGGGCCTTCTCTCTCCTGCACTGCCCTCCTGGTGAGTTTCGCTACCCCTGCCCAGCCTCCATGTGCTGCCAGAGGAGCCTTCCAAACACAGCTGCACAACCCTCCTGCAGGAGGAGCCGCGCCCAGCTCCCCAGGCAGGGCCAACAGAGCCAGGGGATGATAAGCAAACAGCCCTCGAGTCCCCTCATGAATGCAGGGAAAGTTGCTCTCTCCCTCAGCTCCCAGCTGTGAACTTACCACAGGCTTCCATCACACTTAGAAGAAAACCCAAGGTCTCCGCCTGGCCCCCTCTACTTTCTGTCCCTGGACACTCCAGCTGTCCCCTGTCAAGACCTTCGCATGGCTGGCCCCCTCCTAGTATCAAGGGCTCGATGTGAACGTTCCCTCCTCAGAGGGGCCGTCCGACCACAGCACACACGGGAGCCCCATCTCTCCCCTGTACACCTGGCCTTGCTTCCCCATCGCCACCACCCTGCCTGATGTCTTCCTATTGATGCATCGGTTTATGCGTCTCTCACCTGCAGGGCGAGCTCCCTGAGAGCAGGACCACTGCTGTACCCACAGCTCCAGGAACAGTCGGGACAGACTGAAGGCTGGAAGGACCGATGCACAGACTGCAGGCTTGCCCCAGGGGCTCAGGTGTCCTGGGAGAGGCCGCATGTGTGAGTCTAGTGTGCACCCAGGAGCATGGCCCTGAAGCCAGCCTGCCTGGAGATGCCCAGCTACAGCCCTTTCGTGCTTCATGGACTTGGACAAGTTGCTTAACCCCCTGGCACCCTGCCTCAATTTCCCACTTTGTAAAGCAGAAATAATGACAGTTCCTATGGTGTAAAGTTCATTGTTGTACCTGCAACAACGGGGGTTGTAGACTCAGGCACCATTAGCCACCTTGGGTGGTATCTGTCGGTGCAGGTTGTGGTGATCTCCCCACTGCACGGGGCCCAGACGGGTCGAGGAACTGCCCTCAGGGAGCACCGGACATCAGCATCATCACCACATGACACGGAAATCATGAGCCAAGGAGACCCCAAGGGGGCAGCTGATACTGCAGGTGCCAGTGTCAGATGGGTGAGGTCTGAACCAGGCCTCAAAGGATGACCAGGACTTTCCCAGTGCTCAGCACACTCGGTGCTTCCCACAAGCAGTTACGGCATTTAAACTGAGTACAATGAATACTGCTTATTCCCCAAGTAAATAACAAAACTATCATTATCAATAGAATAAGATTCCTGGCCAGCTCAAGGCTACTTCACAGATGTGTAAGCAAGTGCAGTCTGGGACCCCAGGGCATGCCCCGTCTCTCCAGCAGCTGTGGGCTCTGCAAGCCCGCATGCCTGGGCCCCTCATTCCCGCTGTCTCCTGGCTGGCCGCACAGCCCTTCTTTAAACTTTCAGGCAGCCTGCCCTGCCCCTCACCACTCCTTGGTCCACGTCCCCAAGGACACTCCCACAGATTTGCCCACAGCCCACTAGGTCGCCCTCAGACTTCAGAAGCCAGGCCTTCTTCAAAGATGTCTCTAGAACCAGATGCCTCCCTCCCAGTACCCCGGGCCTACCGCCCTTCACCCGAGTGACCCTCGACTCCCTCTCTGGGCCCTGGCCGAGCACCCAGCACCCACCAGCTCAGTAAAGGAAGCTTCCTGCCATTCCTGTACCAAACCAGAGGGAACAGAAGGTCCCAGAGCCACCCATCTCATTTCGCGTGTGCGCTGGGGGCGGCAGGCAATTTCAAGTTCCCCTCCATGATGGCGGTCACTGCTGTACTAAACGTGCACCCTCCCAACCCTCTCCACTGACCTCACATGCTCACACACATGCTCAGTCTTTCACACATTCATGCCCACACACGGAGTCTCACACTCTTATTCTCACACACACAACCTAGCACATTCTTCATAATGTGAAGCTTCCTAACACACTGGTCAGGACAGCTAAGGAGAGATGCCCCACAGACCTGACACCACCAGGACATTCTGCAGACCCACTCCTGCTCGTTTTGGTGGGGGGACTGCACGCCCACCCCAACCCATTTCCTCTCCTCAGGCACAGCACCCCTCCTCCCACTCACTGCAGCTGCCCTTTGAATGAGGGAGCACACGCAGAGAAACTTCTTCCTTTTAAGCCTCAGTCCCCAGCAGGAGCACACAAGGTGCAGTCCCACCGAGAACCTGGCTTGCAAGCAGCCTCTGTGCATGTTCAGCTCAGGACCCCTGCACCTGGGCGCCCCCTCTTCTAGGCCCTCTGAACCTTGAAGATTTCTCACAAATGCTAAGACCATTGGCTCACACCCTCTTTCTGTACCTGACTTGAAACACCTGGAGGGCAGAGATGTGTCTGACATCCCATGTTGGGCCTATAGTGCTGATCCTTGACAAACCTCTCAGGCCACTGTCTCCTTGGTGACCACCTGCCATGGGCATAACCAAAACTGGCACCCTCTTAAAACAAACAAAAACTCACCTCTGACATTTTGATAGCAACTGTCTCATTCTCTGACCTCCACCTCCTGTCTCAAGAGCCCCTCCAACAAGGACCCCACCCCACAAGGACCTTCCCTCTTTCTCACAATCTGTCACCAGCTCATCTCCTCAATTTCCCTCTTACGTGACTCAGAGACCAGCCTCTCCCTTCATCACTCCCCTCCACTCACCCTGGGTTCCTCAGTCCCATGCCCCTCTCTAGGTTCATTTGCACAACCCTAACCCTAGTTGTCAACTGCCTGCTCCACAGGGCTCCACAGCTCAATAGAGCTGGAGGAGACACACATGATCATGTTGATCATTTTTACTGCAAGCTACAACACAAATCTGGAAAATAGCATAAAACAGAAATATACGGTTCAATGATTTATCACAACGTGAAGCCCACGAAGCCCCCACCCAGCTCATAACAAAAAGCATAACAATGTTCTAGCTTTTCTTTATGGTTCTACACTGTGAAAATTAATACAGGGAAACCTCATTTAAAATGGCGTCAGAAGGCCAGAAGGAGGAGTTCCCATGCAGTGCCACTAGAGGTCAATTACAGAAAAGACAGTTACAGACCACAGCAGAAAGCAGTCCTCAACAGGAAAGAACTGTCAATTACAGGAAGAAATGCACACTGCATCCCAAACCGAAATCGCCGACCCCAGCAACTCAGCCAATGAGAAGCCATCACCACCCTGAACTCTTGCTTTTCTCCAATGGACTTTCCTTCAAAACAACCCCTCCCAATTTCCTCCTTTTTCTCTATAAAATAATGTTCCTCTCCCTTGTTTGCTGGATTTGACTATGGTCTGCCATAGCATGCATATCCTGAATTGCAATTCTTTGTCTATTCCCGATAAACTCGTTTTGCTGGTGAAGTAACCGGCTGTTTTATTTTTAAGGTTGACAACACTGAACACACATCCAAAAGCCATGGCTTAATCTGCCCTGTTTGCAGAGTCACATAAATGAAATCATACAGATGCATTCTTTTGTGTCTGCCTCCTTTCTGTGATATTTATCCATGTTAGTGAGGCAGCCACAGAGCATTCCACTGCATGAATAAATCACAATTTATTTATCCTTGCCACCGTGGGTGGACAATTAAGTTGCTTTGGTTTAGGAATCTTATGACTACTGCTGTTTTGAATTCTTGTGCATGTCTTCTGGAACACACGATGTGTATTTAGATGGAGCGGAACTGCCGAATCATAGGGCATATGTATCTTCAAATGTAGTTGGTAATTTCAACCCCCCCCACCCCCAGTGGTTTATAAGAGATACGGTCTCTTTCCACTTAAGCCATTCTGGTGTTCGGACTTCACTGCAGCTGTAATTTGCGCCTCCCTGATGACTCATGGGCTTGGAAACCTCTTCTGGTGTGGATTTGCCGTTGGGCTAGCCTCTTCCCTAAAACGCCCATTTGAATCGCGTGCCCACTTTGCGTCCGTAGGCATTCCCAGGATTCACGGCCCTTGCAGGATACCCATATTGCCGATGTCTTCTCCCCTTGCACTCTAGCAATGGGGTGTTTGGGTGAGGGTAGGTTCCTAATGTTCACTGAGTCAGTCATCAGTCTTTGTCTTTATGCTTAGTGTTTCTGTGTCCGGTTTAAAAAGTCTTTCCCTCCCCTACATCAAGAAGATGTGTGTACATTACTCCCCAGTCACTCTCGTTTGCCCTCCCGATTAGAGCTGCGCCACGGCTGAGACTGTGTGTGTACGGCGTGGGGAAGAGCCGAGCTTCTTCATTTTTCCACACAGATCTCTACTTCTTCCAGCACCACTGAAGAGACCACACTCATCCTGCTCCACCCACAGAGCCAAGTGCCCGCAGACGCCGTTTCTGTGCTCTCTTCTACGCCACTGTCTGTCTGTCCGTGTGCCAACATTTACAGTCTTAAATCGCTCTAACTTTATATAGTAAGTTTTCATAGATGGCAGAGGAAGTCCTCCTACCTTATCCTTCTTCAAGAATATCTTGGCTACTCTTGGCCCTTTGCATTTCCATGAAAATTTTAGAATCATGTTCTTAAATTCCACAAAACACCTGTTGGGATTTTGATTAAAATTGCATTGAATCTATAGGTCATTTTCTAACTGTATCCACGACTGATTTTTATATATTCAACCTTACTAACTCATTCATTGATTTTAATAATTAATCTATAGATTCTTTTGGATTTTCTATTACAATAATATCATGTGAGAATAACATTTTTATTTCTTCTTTGCAAGCTTTTAAACTTCTATTGTTTTTACTTTTGTAGTACACTGATTAGGACTTGCAATAAAAATTTAAGTAGGAATCGTAACAGCAGAATGGTAAATCTTTCTCTTGCTCCTTGATCTCAAAGGGAGAGCTTAGGTTTGATGCATGCTATAGAGTTTTTTTATACTCTTATCAGATTAAGGAAGTTCCCTTTAATTCCTATTTTGTTAAATTTGGGGTTCTTTAAATCATGAATGGATACTGAATTTTACCAAATGCCTTTCCTGCTTCTGTTGAGATGATATAGGATTATTCTACTTCACTCTGTTAACATGGTAAATTACACTGATTGATTTTCAAATGTTGAAAACATGCTGTGTCCTTGGAATACATGTGAACTGCTGGATTCAATTTATATAATAATGTTTAGGACCTTCACGCCTGTGCTCACCAGTGAGCCGCCCTATAACTCTCCTTTCCTCTAGTGTCTCTGTCAGATTCTGGAGCCAAGGTTCTGGAGGCCTCATAGACGAGTTTGGAAGTAATCTCTCTTTATTTATTCTTTTGCTAGTTTAGTTTGTTAGCTCTCTGTTTCTGCTTTTCCCTTCATTATTACCCAGCTTCTACTTCCTTTGCATCTGTTTTACAGCTCTTTTCCTAACCTCTTGAGACAACTTTCCACCATCCTTCATTTCTAATATATGCATTGTAAAGCTATAAACGTTCCTCTAAGCACAGTTTTAACTATATCCCACAGGTTTAGATGTGTGTATTTTCATTATCATTCAAAATATGTTCTTATTTCCACAGTGATTCTTCTTGGAACTGCAAGTCACTCAGCAGTGTATCGCTTACTCACAGACGTGCGCATGCCATCTGTGTCGCTGGTTTCTACCATACCTGCCTGTGGCAGAGAACAGACTGCATGAAGAGTCTTCCAAATTTGTTGAGATTTGCTTTATGGTACAGCACAGTCAACTTTTGTAAATGTTCCAAGACGGAGCAGAAAGAACGCTTTTACTGAGCGCAGTGCTGTGTCTAAGTCCAGTTGGCCAAGTTGGGAGTCAGGCCATTCAGATCCTCTCTTTCTCTTACTGACGTTTTGCCTCTCAATCTGCCAGTTACGGAGCACGGAGTGTTAAAAATCTCCTGCTGTGAGTATAGAGAGTCCATTTCTCTTTCTACTTTTGTCAATTTTTGCTTTAGATATGTTGAGGCCATGTTATTGAATGCACACAAAATTTGGAATTATAACTTCCTGCTGCCTTTTATCATCATGAAGCCTCCTTTTTATCTTTAGGAATGCCTTTGCCTTAAAATCTACTTTGATATTAATATGGCTATGTTACCATCTCTGATGAGTATGGCATGGTGTATCCTTTTCTGTTCTTTTAATTGTATTGTTGTGTCCTTAAGTCTTAGATGTGTCACTAGTAAACAGCAAAATAGATTTTTAATGAAGTCTGACCATCTTTTCTTTTTAATTGGAATATTTAATTCATTTACAATTAATGTAATTCCTGACATATTTGGACTTAACTCTACCATTTTACTAAATGCTACTGTTCTTTGCTCTTTGTTTCTCCCTTCCTCCTTTCTCATCTTCTTTCAAATCAAGTATTTTTTATTATTCCATTTTTTCCTTCTATTAATTTGAAATTTATTCACTATTTTATTGTCTTAGGTTACCCTGGAGGTTACAACATGCGTCCTCACCTTATAAAAATCAAATGTTAATTGGCACCTTTACTCTCTTCCTAGCCAACATAAGCACCCTGAAACCCTCGAACTCCATTTACCTCCTCCCAGCGCTCATACCATTGGTGTGGTTTAATTTAGTTTTATATACTTTTAAACCAAACATGATATAGTTACTGTTTTATACAGTCACCGCTCATTGAACTGACCCACACGTTTTCCACTTTATGACCCCACCTCTGTCTTTAGCTTTTCTTTATGTGGGTCCTCATTTAGGTCCTCCTCCTTGTCCTGGTGTTTAAATGGCCCTCCATCTGAGTCTGCCTCCAGGGGACCCAGTCTAAGACACTGGTGCCCAGAGGGGCTCCAGGAAGTGGACTCAAAACCGGACCTGTGCAGAGGAGCCAATGTCAGTGGTGGTCAAGGGAATGCAGAGGCCCCTGGCAGGCTGCAGTGCAGAGAGAGCCGCTAATAGACCCAGGATAATTAAGCACCAACTAAAGGCAAGATATGAAAGCTGGTGCCCCTGGGGAGGGGACTCTACAAGGATGTAAAGTCCAGGAGCATGGGGACAGTCTCAGAGGCTGCCCAGCACACCTGCTGAAGAGTAACAAAAGGGAGTACAGACAGCAAAGTGTTCAACAGACTTCATTTAGAAACAGCCTTACCAATGGCGAGTTTAAAGAACATTATTTGGAGCTTATATTTTGAAATCTTCCAGCAAAAAATTAAGGATTCAATCCCATGTCTCTAACGTACTATTCTGACAAAAGTCAGAGGCTGAGTATGTGGGGGAAAGATCACATGCTATGTAGCCTAGCGTGGCCTATGCATCTCGGTTTTCTCAGCTGTAAAACGGAGATAATGACAATTTCCTTGCTGGGCTGTTTGACGATCAAAGATAAAGGACATGAGATATCCAGCTGCCATGGATTAAAAACGCAGATAACGGCAAAGGCTGGTTGTTTGTAGAGAAAGTCCTCGCACTTCCTCCAGGGTGAAGAGAAGTAAGCAATAACCTCAGCCGACTGCAGTACTTGTCCCAGGTCCACATGTCACAGAAGTGAAATCAGACCACAGCCATCACCACAAAGCCTGCAAACACCGGTTCTTTGCCTCTTGGAGGCTCAGGGCTCTTCAGAGACCCTTCTCCCAGGAAAATGCAGAGACACAACACTTGGCGAAAATCCTAAACCAAGAATGCAGGCTTAGTTGAGACCCACCTTCCGGTCAGGACCACCACAGCCCCAAGGGCCCCCAGCAGGCAGGCCCACTGAACACACCGGGCACAGGCGCAAGCACAGCGTGCACACCTTCGTTCCGTCCACAACAGTGTGGGTGCCACACTGGAGCCTGTGCTGACCACGGCCTGACCAAACACAAGTGTGCTGGCCTGAAGTGCCCTCGAGTTACCTCAAGACCACGCAGGTAGCATGACTAACAGCCAGTTCCTATCTCCAGCTACCGAGTACCACGCCCTCCCCTCCCCTGCCCTCTGACCCTGAAAACCTCACAAATCCAGCCTTTGTCTCACTTCTCTCACTTGGAAAAGGAGGTGATTTCAAAGGTCCCTTCCAGCTCTAATGTTCAATGATTCCAGTTTCACATTAGAACACAAATTAACTTAATTTTAAGCAGAAAACAACCAAACTCAATTTATTCTCTTTTATTATTATTGAGTCTCTAAGGAATTATCTAAAGTTAATTTTTAAGATATAACTAAATTCAAACAGATATTTGTACACCTATGTTCATAGAAGCATTACTCACATTGGTCAAAAGGTGGGACCAATCCAAGTGTCCATCGATGGATGGATGGTTGGATAAACAAAATGTGGAGTATCCATACAATGGAACATGATTCAGCCTTGGAAAGGAAGGGAATTCTGACACATGCTACAACATAGATGAACCTTGAAGCTATTATGCTAAGTGAAAAAAGCCAGACACAAAAGGATACATATTGTAGGATTCCACTTATATGAGGTTCTCAGAGTAGTCAAATCCATAGAGACAGAAAGTAGAATGGGGGTTACCAGGGGCTGTGGGTGGGGGGATGGGGAGTAGTAGTTTAATGGGGATAGTTTCAGTTGAAAAAGATGCAAAAGTTCTGGAGATGGACAGTGGTAATGGTTGCACAACAATGTAAATGTGCTTATGACTGCTCAACTGTACATTAAAAATGGTAAATTTTATATTTTACCACAACTTAAAAATATTTATATATTTAACTAAAGACACCCTAAACAAAGGTAAAAATAAGTTACAAAAAAGATATTTTCAAAATGTTTATCTGACAAATGGCCCACATCCAGAATATATAAAGAACTAGTACAAAAATCTGTAAAAAAAAAAAACCCAACCCAATAGAAAAAAGACACGAATAAGCTATCCATTCAAAAAAGAGAAAACAAATACCCACAACACCCATGGTGGAATGCTCAACTTCACTCATAACTAGTGAAATGCAAATTCAAACAAGACGCCATTTCACTGAAACGGGAAAACTTCAAGTCTGACAGTACCAAGTGCTGGTGAGGAGGGACTGAGAGGGACCCCGCCCTGCTGGTAACCAGAGCCTGAGTGGGAACATCTACTGTGGGTGGCGTTTGGCCACGCCTGTCAGCCAGCAATCTTCCTAATAGGAATATTCTTTCCTTCTCCATGTGTGCCCAAGAGCACTTGACAAGAATGTCCAATGAAGCTCTGTTCCAACTTTCTACCAAGTGCCCACGATAGCACAGTGGATAAAAGGCTATGGCATATTCAGAACGGAATGCCACATAACAAGTAAAATAACTGAACTACAACTATGAGGGTCAATCCTGAAAACAACGCGATGTTTTAAAAGTGGCAGAATAACACATATAGTACAACTGCAACTGTGTAAAATTTTAAAACACACAAATGAACTGGTGAAAAGGTCAGTGGTTGCCAAGCGTTCAGGGGGAGGGAGGGAGGATGACCAGGCAGAGCACAGGGACTTTTAAGGCAGGGAAACCACTCAGTGATACTGTCACAGCGGCTGCATGACAGTCTGCATTTGTCCAGACCTTTAGAACGAACAGCACAGAGTGACGTCTCATAATCATAATGTACCACGTCGGCTCATCAACTGTGGCAGAGGGACTGCTCCAACGGAAGGAGTTCACAGCTGGGGAAACTGTGTGGGAACTCTCTGTACTTTCTGCTTCACTTTTCTGCAAACCTAAAATGCTCTCAAAGTAAAGTCTATGAATATTTTTCAAGGAATATAGATAAAAGAAGCACACAAAAGACACTCTATCTGTATCTGTGGATCCATATCATATCTTTAAAAAGGGGGTAAGACGGGCCTCACCTCACAGAGCTTTCGTGAGGGTTAAACAAGTTCACATCAATCAAGTGTCTACAGCAGCGTCGGGCACAGAGGAGACAACACCAAACACACTACGATGGTCCGGGGACACGTGCAGGGGTAGAAGAGGACCCGGAGACGCATTAGAAGCCTCCCACGTGAAGACAGTGGTTACCACAGGAGAGGGGGTGGGGAGTAGGATCACGGTGAATTCAGGAGAGTCAGATGTATCTGTAAGATTGATTTTCATTCTTAAAAACTTGAAGAATAAAAGAAGAAAAATTAAAATTATTACCTCAAGATCATCAAGGGAGCGAGTGATACTAAATCTCTTAGATCTTCCGAATGATCTCCGAGCAGAGGTGCGTTGGGAAGTTTGAGCGAGTCCAATTCCCCGCCCAAATTTTGAGCCCTAAACACAAAGAAAACGTATATCAAGTTACATTCTTGGGAAGAGATGCTTAGTTTTGCCTGATGCACCACCTCAGAGAGAACAGAGGGGTACCGCGGAACAGAGAAAATACTAGACTTAAGTCATCTCAGGGTAAATTTCATCTTATGTATATATTACCACAAGTTAAAAAATTGCAAATTAAAATTAAAAGTCATCCCAGGATCTCCAAGTATTTGCTCTGCCACTTACAACTGTCCAGACCCCTCCTGTTCCACCCTCTCTAAAGCAGCAGACTCTCTCTGCTCACCGTGCTGGTTCTTTGCTAGCAAGTTACTAACTTTGACATATTCTGGAGAAAAATCTAAGAAACTTCTTTTTCAAAAAATCTTCCCTGGGCTGGCCCCGGTGGCATGGTGGTTAAGTTCACACGCTCCGCTTCAGCAGCCCGGGATTCGCGGGTTCAGATCCCGGCGCGGACAGACGCACCACTCATCAAGCCATGCTGTGGCGGCGTCCCATATAAAGTAGAGGAAGATGGGCACGGATGTCAGCCCAGGGCCAGTCCTCCTCAGCTAAAAGAGGAGGATTAGCAACAGACGTTAGCACAGGGCTGGTCTTCCTCACTAAAAAAAAAATCTCCCCAAAGCTGGCTCTATCTATAGAATGTATGTGGAACCCAGCAATCCCTTTCCAGGCCACTCCACCACCCTGCCCCCCCACCCCCAGGACCCAACACCTGGTGGCCAGCCTCCTCACTGGTCTTCCTGCTCCCCCTGTGCAGTCTGCTCCCCACATACCTACTGGCAGGCCCCTGCTCCACACCCTTTGGAGGCTTCCGCCACCACCTCTGTGCCATGGGTGAGGCCCCACGGGGTCTGGTCTCTGTCACCCAGACTCTTGTGGGGCCCCCACATCACAGCCTTGGGGCCTGTTCTGCCCTCAACCCAATGTCACCTTTTTAAAGAGACCTCCTTGAACTCCCTTGTCTAAACAGACTCCCCCTGGGTCCTCTCTCCTAGGCCGTGTGCTTTCCCTTCACACCTCTTAGCACAAACTGAAATTATACATTGTCAGCTTCCATAGCATCTCCCCCAGGAGACTGTAAATCACAGGGGGCAGCAGGGGTCTGGTTTCTGTTTGTTCCCTTTGAACACCTGCTGCCTGGCGTGGGGCTCAGCCCAGCAGACTCAGCACTTGCAGAGAGAACAAATGAGAGTGAAATCATATGGGAACCAAGTGCCCCTCAATAGGGAGCCCGTCACTAATGGACAGGGATCCATGCAGCCACTCAGATGGTTCTGCTGCAGCGTAACAATATGGAAAATTTTCTTTTCTTTTTTTGCTGAGGAAGACTGGCCCTGGGCTAACATCTGTGCCCATCTTCCTCTACTTTATATGGGACGCCGCCACAGCATGGCTTGATGAGAGGTGAGTAGGTCCAAGCCTGGGATCCGAACCTGCAAACCCTGGGCCGCCGAAGCAGAGTGCACAAACTCAACCACTATGCCACCGGGCCAGCCCCTGGAAAATGTTATTACTAAACCAAAGAAGGCTCCAAATATGTACAAAATGAACCCTTTGTACAAATCATATATTTGCTATTCTTTATTTTTACTTTTTAGGGGGTTGGGGGAGGTAATGAACACACAGCTTTGTGATAAGAACAGTTAAATTTTTTTTTTTTTTTTTTGGTGAGGAAGATTAGCCCTGAGCTAACATCTATTGCCAATCCGCCTCTTTTCGCTGAGGAACATTGGCCCTGGGCTGACATCCGTGCCCATCTTCCTCTGCTTTATATGTGGGACGCCTGCCACAGCATGGCTTGATAAGCAGTGTGTAGGTCCATGCCCAGGATCCAAACCCACAAACCCCAGGCCACCAAAGCAGAGCGCACGAACTTAACCACTACGCCACTGGGCTGGCCCCAAGAGCAGTTTAATTTTTACAACCCAGGTGGCTATGGAAGAGATTCTGGCTGAGATGGACCTGCTCCTGCACAGAGGCTAACCTTCCTCACCAAAAAAAAAAAAAAAAGAAAGGAAGAAAATTTTCCATATTGTTACTCACGCTGCAGCAGAACCATCTGAGTGGCTGCATGGATCCCTGTCCGTTAGTGACGGGCTCCCTATTGTGGGGCACTTGGTTCCCATATGATTTCACTCTCATTTGTTCTCTCAGCAAGTGCTGAGTCTGCTGGGCTGAGCCCCACGCCAGGCAGCAGGTAGTCAGAGGGAATAAACAGAGACCAGGCCCCGCTGCCCCCTGTGATTTATAGTCTCCTGGGGGAGATGCTACAGAAGCTGACAATGGAACTTGTGCCCCATTACAGGCAAAAGAAATGAAGAAGTTTAACACCTAGTTACACATGGATATGTTGTGGGACTTGGAAATTTGAAGGAGAAGGAAAAATTTAACAAGGAACCAGACAGAAAAAAAATCACACAAAGAACTGAGGCAACTAAGGGGTGACACTTCACCAACACGGAGAATCTTTAGCGTTGATTTATTTGTTTCCCAAATTGAGAGTCCACTGCCCCCAGGGTATGAGGAGAAATAAGTTTTGTACTTTAATGACTTGTTAGGAAATCACCATTGATCTAGCATCCTTGTGGGCATTACATAATCCACTCTCTCCAAACAGTACTAAACAGTGATGATCACTGTAAAAATGGCCTAAAAGTCAGCTCCCTTCTTCAAAATCAACTCCACTTTTTACATTGCAAACAAACAACTCATCACGACTGCCTGAGAAGGTGAATGGGTGACACCAGCCACACCATAATGTCTGCACGGCCCAGCCCGCGGCCACTGCACCCCAACAGTCTGTGAGTGCTGGTGGAGAAACTCCACCTCACCGCCCCCAAGAGCCACACACAAGGCCCTGCCCTGGGCAGCGAGAACACAGCCCGACTGCCGGCATTGCCTGAGCCAGAGTGTGGCCAGCGTGCTTCCAGAAGAACCAAAGGGCCCTTCCCTACTCCTGGCCCCTGCCTAGGACTTGGAGAAATAACCCACCTGGTTACTGTTGCCTCCAAATGTGAGGGGCGGAAGGGCCCCTAAGGGATGCCTTCATCCATCACAGATAAGGCCCAGCAAGGTATTGGGCTCTCTCTAGAGCAAGACAGCTGGTAAATAGGGTGAGGGTAGAACCTGGGCTGGCTGACCCTCATCCACTGCCCAGGGTGCCAGACTGCCTCCACCACTCTCAGTGCCAACACTGAACCATCCCACAGAGCCACTGCTTTAGGGAGAGGACTCCTGTTAGCACGGACAGCCCCCACCTCAGTCTACAGATGAGAACCCGGAAGCTGCTGAAGAACTTGCTCAGGGCCATACAGCCAGAGGCGGCCTGGGCAAAACCAAGATCTTGTTCTACTACACTGTGATTTTTCAATTACAATTAGAACTAGCAATTCCTAACCTAAAGTGCATAAACACTAGACCAGAAACCCCAGTGGAGCAAGGACTGTGCCTATCTTGGTCACCACTCTGCCCCACCCCTCCCATAGTGCCTGGTACATAGAAGGTGCTCAGTAAGCACTTACTGAACAAATAACTCTAACCAAGGAGACTATTTAGCTTAAAACAAAGACCAGATCTTCTGAAGGTTTCTCCAAAAAGAGATAACATAGAGAATTTGAGGAGTAAGATTTCCAGCAGACATACTTACCTCTCCCGGTGTATCAGTCAGGATCTAGTCAGAAAGCAAAACCACACCAGTTACGTCAAGAGAGAATTTCATATAAAGAACTGTTAACCAAAGATCACAGAGCTGAAAAGGCAAAAAGAGACTAACATGTCACTGCGGGAACTGGCTGCATCCCCAGGGCTGGGACAACAAGGAGAGGAGGGAGTTACTTAACTCAGCAGCCAGACGAGGGATCAGTGGCGCTGGGACCCAGACCTCAGAGGGGGCATGGGCCACGGCTGGTGTCTGAGGGGTGACGAGGCTGGCCTCGGGAGAGGTGGGGAAACCGAAAACTAGACTCAGGGGCGGAGGCAGGAAAGAACCATCAGGCAGGGGTGGGGAGCATGGCCATGGTGATGTGCAGGGAGCAGACAAGGAGAAGGACCCCCCTCCTCCCACCTGGCTGCTCACCCTGGACGCTCAGGAGCAGAGCCTGATGGGGACCCAGCTGTTGAGGGGAAGGGGGCACAGACCCCAGCATCCCAGAGCCGATCGCAGAAGCGGGGCTCGGGGCTGAGGGACAACAGCTGAATAACTGGCTCAACTTGTTAAATCCTGTTGCTACAAAACTCTACACAGCAGGAAGAATTTTAGGCCCAAAATCAAAACAATTTTCGAATCCAAAAAATTCCATTTCAAACATAAAACTGGACAAATGTATAGTAGTAACTATGGGAGTAACACATAAGGAGCTGAAGAAGGGTTTCCTGGTCATAGTGAATCACCTTCTTGAGAAAGGTAGGAGGAAAATGTATACAGAGACTGGGTATCCTATTCAAGAAAGAAAAGGATGAATATATAGGAAAGGACATTTAAATGGAGATGGAAAACTTTTGTTTATTCAACAACTATCTCAGAGCCTACTATGTGCCAGGAAATCAGCTAAGATGAAAACCTTTAAAAGACAGAAACTAAGGATATAATTCCAAACCAATAAAGGAGAGGTAATGAAGTAAGCAAACTAACCAAAAACAGCCGTGAAAACAAAACAAGCAAACAAAGGCTTTGAGAAAGCCTAGAAAAAAATTGATTTACAGAAAGTAATATCATGGAACCAAGACTAATATACCAGCAATTCCAATAAATATAAGTGGACTAAATTTGCCAATTTATTTTGATCTTACTCTTGAAATGTCAGAATGTCAAATTGGATTAGGAAAAAATTCCAATTATCTGCCACTTATAACAACAATCCTAGAACATGGATAAATGGAAAAGCTTAAATAAAAGGATAGAAAATGCTGACTCAGAGAAAGCTTGTATAGCTATATTAATAACAGACAAAACAGACTTCATCCCTAATAGGACTTTTTAAATAAAAGATTCAATACACCAAAAGGAGAAGAAGAGGAGGAAGAGGGGAAGAAAAATGCCACCATTGATTTTATAACTTTATGAGGCTAGAATAACCTTCATTCCAAAACCAGACAAAGATAGTGAGAGAAGGGAAAATTAAATGATAGTCTCACTCATAAATACAGATTCAAAAATTCTACAAAAATACTAGCAAACCAAACCCATCAGTGTATAAAAAGATAATCATAAGTTAGGTTTATCTCAGGAATGCAAGTGTGGTTTAACATTCAAAAATCTATCAGTGTAATTTGCCACATTAGCATAGTAAAGGAGGAAGCCCATTTGATCATCTCAATGAATGCAAAATAACCAAAAAAGAAAAGCTAAAATTCAACACCCACTCAGGATGGCCAGTATGAACAAATATGAACAGAAGTAACCCAGGCAAGGCAGCTGGATACAAACAGCAGCAAATGGAGCCAGCCCTGAGGCCTGGTGGTTCAAATGCGGCACTCTCACCATTTCAGCGGTCCGGGTTCGTTTCCCAGTAGCAGAACCACATCACCCATCTGACAGCTGCCATGCTGTAGCAGCAGCTCACATACAAGATCTAGAAGGACTTACCACTAGGATATACAACTATGCACTGGAGGCTTTGGGGAGAAAAGGAAAAAAGCAGCAAATCTATTGTATTTTTTTATATATCACAAAGTTAGCACTATAATTTTTCATTAGGTACTATTTATAAGAGTAACAAAATATATAAGGTACCTAGGAATAAATCTAACTAAAGAATCTAAGAATAAATCTAATTAAAGATGTCTATGAAGGTAGTTATAAAATTTTACTGAAATAAAACCGAAATGAATGGTGAGAGATACCATTTTCATGAATAGGAGGGCTCAATATCCTAAAGATGCCAATTCTCCCAAATTGGTCTACAGATTAAAATATAATTGCAATAAAGCTGTCAACAGCATTTTTGGAGAACTTATAAACTGACTGTAAAATTTATATAAAAGAGCAAGGCTCAAGCATAGTCAAGATAAGGTAAAAAGTTTTGGCCTTATTAGATAGAAAGACTTATAAAGCTACAATTTTAAAAAGTAAAGTATTGTTGGGTGTCTTGACAGTGGAGAAGAACAGAGAACTGAGAAACAGACCCACACATACATGAACACATGATGCATGGAGAGGGGACACAGCTGAGCCACAGGAGAGGGTGAATTCAGCGCTCCAACAACTGGTCACCCATACAGAAAAAAAAAAAAACTTATCTTGCCACCCACCTTATTCCATTCATAAAAATCAACTCCAAAAAATTTGGGGGGAAAAAAAAGAATCATTCTGACCTCAGGGTAGTAATGAATGTGTTACATCAAAACTGCAAACCATGAGAGAAAAGATTGACAAGTTGGACGACATTAAAGCCAAGAACTTCTGTTCATCAAGACACCATAAAGCGAGTCAAAAAAAAACAAGCCACAAACTGGGAAGATATATGTGCAATACATATAATCAGCAAAGGAGTAAGAGCCGGTATCTATAATTCCTACAAATCAAAGGGAAAAAGACAACCCAATAGAAAAATGGGTAAAAGGTTTGAGTTGGCCCTCAACAAAGAGGAAATCTGAATATTTATGATCAAGGGAATGCAAATTAAAGCCACAGCGAGACACAATTTTACAATTACTAGACTGCCAAAAAATTAAGAGGAAAACTTGACGACGGCAAGGTTTGATGAGGGTATGAAGCAATCTGAGCTCTCACGCTACTAGCTGGTGTGGGACTGTCGGGAAAATAGCATATTTTTCTGCACAGTTAGGGCATTCTGAGCAAGTTTTACTGACACTTGGGACCTGAACTAAAAGTCTCCAAGTCCTGGGACTTGGCAGTTAAATTATGAGGGAATAGGTATGCAAACTCCAGGAGAGACTGACCTCCCCAGGGCATGTTCTCACATTTCAGACAGATGAGACCTGGAACCTCTCTGAGGAGCTAGTCTTATATTCTTCCTGGAGACATTTACCTACATTGCAAAGGGTAAGAGGAAAAATCCAGGATTCTCCCCACTGTCTCGAAGGAGAATTTGTTTAAAGAGCAAAGATTTTTTGCCCCCCTCTCAGGAGAGGAAGGGGACAGCATGTGTACAAGCTCCCAGATTCCTGTCTTCAGGGTTCTTTGCCTACAGAACAACCCCAGTACGTAGGGTGACACCTGATATGGCTCTCATTGCACCAAGGGGCAGGGATGGGGCATGGCGGAACCAGTGTGGTTATTATAAGTCAGTAATTAAGTCTGGCCTTGCTCCAGACACCTGGTGTCCACTGTCAACGTGAACGAATGTAGATACTAAAAACCTAACACCTAGCCATTACCTGCAAAGATGAATAGTGCTACAGACTAGCCATTCCCACATTTTGGATAGACCCCAAGAAATTCCTTCATATACACACCTGGAGACGAGTGCAAGAATGTTCACAACAGCATTATCACTCATTTCTTCAATGGCTCTGTGTGTGTGTAGTGGAATACTCACACAGTGGAATATTATACAGTTAAAATGAATGAACTACAACTACAGATAATACCAAGGATAAATCTTTGAAATGATGATGAATGATTAAAAAACAAGCTGCAGAAGACTGTTATAAAGCTATTTCTATAAAGCTGAAGAAGCAGCAGCAAAACTAATCAATATATTGCTATGGGATTCAAACACCTGATTCTAGCAGGAACATGGTGGCCTCTCAGCTCTGAATATTCTCACTTTTCCTGGAAATCACACGAAACCAAAGGAGAACAGTAAGTGGTAGCATGCTCTGTGACTCTGCCCTTTTGCTCTCGTTCCCTCCACCTCAGTGCCCCCCTCCCCCCCACGTTACTGACCCCGTCCAGCTTCTCCGGGAAGCCCTGCCCTGCCTAGTCAGGGTAGGCCAAGTGCTTCTCCCCTCTGCTCCCCAGCACCTCGACTAGCCCTGACTGCAGCATCCCCAGGCAGCAAGGAGCCCCCAGAGAGCCCCAGTGCACGCTGTCGGAAGGTACTCCCTGCGCGGAGCAAGTGCCGCAGGGACCAAGGAGACGTGAGCAGCTGCAGAAAGCACCAGGCCCCCAGCGCCAGCACAGACCTGTGGAGTGTTTGTCTCCACAGACCAGCTGACCTTCCACGCCCACTGCTGCTACCATTTGCCCCCCTTCCTTTGGATTTGGGGCAGACGGTGATGCAGTGCTGCCCATGGGCGCTGCTCATTTCAGAACGATTTCAATCAGGAGGCCTTAGCTGTGGCCTTTTTAGTATTCCCCAGATTTTTTTTACAATCTATTTTAAAACTTCCTCTCATTGTGCTAGGAAAACTGCACAAGCCCTGTTTGCTGAGTCCAACACTGTCCTGGCCTGACAGCTGATGAGCTATCACTAGCTATGCCATAGAAACACCACTTACGGCTCCCAACGCCATGCCTCACTTTGTTCTTATTAAAAGAATTAAGAAAAATAATTTGTATTTTTTCTTCAAAGGAATTATTTTTAGTAAGTAAAATATGTTCATATCCTCATAATAAAAAAAAAATCAAAACAACACAAGATGAATCTAAAATGTCCTGGATCCTTCCACGTTTTTACTCACTGTCCCTGAGGTAACTACTTCTATCAGGCTGGAGCGTTTCTTTTGGATTTTTTCTATAAATAAACATACGTTTATTTGAAATGTAAAAGTTTATTCGAGGGGTGTTGAAATTTTTTACACAAAAATGGATAATATTAAATATATGTATTTTTGTGACCTGCATGTGCCTAGGGGAGCTTTCCATATCAGTAAGACACCGACCCAGCGCCCACCTGTGGCAGAGATAGCACAACCACTCTCACCTTCTGACACAGGGACGGAAATCTGAGCTGGACATAGGCTGTGCCACTGAAGGCGACATGCCCCAGCCTCCCCTGCAGCGGGCTGCAGCCACGTGACTAGGTCCGACCAACGAGGCACGGCAGAAACCACGTGCACAACTTCTGCTGCGACTCCACCGCCTCCTTTCTGCCTTCTGGCTGGTTGGATGCAGACGTGAAGCTATCTCGTATCTGGAGAGTGGCCATCTTCAAGTGCAGGCGGAGGCCACACGTGGAGGATAGCAACAACACAGCAGAAGGAACCTGGCTCCTGAGGAAGGCGGGCCTCCACGCTAGCCCTGGACAGCCTATCCAAGCCTTCATGTGAGGGACAGCGTTCCTATGTAGGCCCCTATCCAAGTCTGCCTGTACAGCACTGAAATTCATATTACTCTTATTTACTTGTTTTTTTAATTTTTATTTTTTATTACTATTATTTTTTGTGTGTGCTGAGGAAGATTCACCCTAAGCTAACATCTGTTGCCAATCTTCCTCTATTTTGTATGTGAGCCACCACCACAGCATGGCCACCGAGGAGCAGTGTGGGTCCACACCCAGCAACCAAACCCAGGCTGCCAAAGCGGAGCACACCAAACTTAACCATTAGGCTACCGGGACCAGCCCTCATATTACCTTTTTTTTTTCTCAGTGAGGAAGATTGGCCCTGAGCCTACATCTATTGCCAACCTTCTTCTTTTCACTTAAGGAAGACTGTCCCTGAGCTAACATCTGTGCCGATCTTCCTCTATTTTATGTGTGGGACACCTCCACACCACAACCCTACGAGTGGTGAGCAGGTCCACGCCCGGGAACCAAACCCACAAACCTGGGCCGCCAAAGTGGTGCATGCGAGCCCAACCACTATGCCACCGGGCTGGCCCCTCGTATTACTTTTAAAAGAGTGCATGTAGTCTACAGTATGGAAACACCACATTTTTTTTACTCCATTGTCAATAAGTATTTTTATTCAATCAAGGAGATATTTATTAAGTGCCTATTAATACTGCCAGTTTGGAAATGACTCCTCCCAAAAGTCTATCCCTCTGCACACAGGTGAGAGTCTCCTTGCAGCAGCAGTCCTCAAACACTGTGGATGCCTGTGTACTCTTAACAATTACTGAGGACCCAAAGAGCTTCTGTTTTTCTGGGTTTCATCTATCAATATTTTCCATATTAAAAATTAAACTGAAAAAATTTTTAATATTTATTAGTTCATTTCAAAATAACAATAATAAATCCTTCACACGTTATTATAAATAACATATTTTCATTTTAAAAATTTCCAAAATCCATTATATGCAAAGTTTAATGTGGATTTTACTACTTAACCAGATATTTTAATTAATATTATTCTTAAATTATTATCAATTTTCAAAGAAGCAGAATTAAACATCCTTAATTCAAATTAAACATAACTGACTCATTTTTTATGATACAGATGGCATTTCAAGATCTTGAATTTTCTCTCTTTCACATCAACCCCTTTTGTTAGTCATAGACTTTAAATTTTATCTCCATTAGTACAACTTCTACTTCGACTGCTATAGGCATTAAGCAGAAAGAAAAGCAAAGTAAACAAAAGGGGAGATGATCCATTTATAAACATTATTTAACTCTCTTCAACAACTTCATACACTTAGTTAAGTCTACAAGTGCTCGGCTCCCCACTCCCAGCCCCATTCCTCCTTCCTCCCCAAAGGAGAAGCATATTGCTGAGGGTCAGCTTCCCGAGCATTATCTGGGTCAGTGTATCGGGGGTGGAGCTTTGCATGTTACCAGGAAGAGGTCCAAATGCCCAACACTCATTTCTGTTTACCTCACACTTGACCAGCATAATAAAGGAGCCTGGGCAGAGAGGTGCCCCGCTGGGTAGGCAGAGTGAGAAAAGTGGACCTTCTCTTGGCTTATTTCCCTTGGGGCTTCCACAGCAGTAAGAGGTGACAGAAAGCCAAGACCTGAATTGAGCTTAGGTATAAAGAACCGAGAAGGCAGTGACAAAAGCACTGGTAAAGGAGAGTAACGAAAAGATGAATCCAGTGACTGTCTGGACACAGAACTGATAGGACGTAGAGACTAACTGGTGACTCAGTGCAGTAACATACTTCTACTAATAGTTGGCTTTCTTTTGTGCATACAGAATTAAGAAAGGCTGTGTGCCAGTAATTTATAAGGGAACATTTACTACAGAGTTATTGACTATAACAGGGAAGCAATCAGAAACATGTAAAAAGACCACTAGAGATCATCCTAGGGCCGAGAGAGGGTGCCGAAGGAAAGAACAGCCCAGCTGGGGCCCCTCCCCAGGCCTGGGATCAGCTGCACTTGCAGCCCACTGGGAGGAGTTCACAAGGTCGTCCAGGCCAGAGCTGCCCCAGGGTCACAGGAAACACCCCTCAGACGGCCAAGGCTGGCTTAAGGAAAAGCTGGGGAATGAGATGTCCATAGAGGGTTTGAAAAGCCCCACCACATTCCCAGGAATCAGAAGGCCATTGTAGGGCTGTGCCCATGCCCAGGGCTGTGCATGCTCAAGAAAGCCCTAAGGCCAGAGGATATGAACAGACATTTTTCCAAGGAAGAGATACAGATGGCCAATAGACACATGAAAAGATGTTCAACATCACTAATCATCAGGGAAATGCAAATCAAAACTACACTGAGATATCACCTTATACCCGTTAGAATGGCTATAATCACCAAGACAAAAAACAACAAATGCTGGAGAGGTTGTGGAGAAACGGGAGCCCTAATTAACTGCTGGTGGGAATGCAAACTGGTGCAGCCTCTATGGAAAACAGTATGGAGAGTCCTCAAAAAATTAAAAATAGAAATACCTTATGATCCAGCAATTCCACTCTTGGGAATCTACCCAATGGACATGAAATCAACCATCACAAGAGGCTTATGCACCCCTATGTTCATGGCAGCATTATTCACTATAGCCAAGAAGTGGATGCAACCCAAGTGTCCCTCGACTGATGATTGGATAAAGAAGATGTGGTATATACATACAATGGAATACTACTCAGCCATAAGAAAAGACACAATTGTCCCATTTACAACAACATGGATGGAGCTAGAGGGTATTATGTTAGGTGAAATAAGCCAGAGAGAGAAAGACAAACACCGTATGATTTCACTCATATGTGGAATATAAATGAACACACAGACAGAGAGAACTGGTTGGTTGTTACCAAGGGGAAGGGGGGTGGGGGGTGGGCACAAGGGGTGAAGGGGTGCATCCACATGGTGACGGACAAATAATAATGTACAACTAAAACCCCACAACGTTATAAACTATTAAGACATCAATAGAAAAAAACAACAAAAAAGAAAGCCCTAAGGAGGCCCTACCTCTCGCCTCTGGCTGACCCTGAGGCCCTGCACAAGCAGGATGTGAAGGCCAAGGCAGAGCTGTCAGCTGCCTGGCTGAGCACTGAAGGTGCGCCCCCACACTCACACAGAGCCCCTCGGCAAAGACTGGGAGACCAACTGGCTCCAGGCATCTAAGAAAATCTCTGTCCAGTCATTAGCTGACCACTAAGCTAACCAAGCAGAGACCGCGTGGCCACCCACAGCAAAGAACGAACTTGAGAGAACTAGTTCAGAAAAGCCGCCGCCACCACCACCAATAGCAACGACGACGACTGGGACTGTGTTGGAGAGGAGAGTGTTCACTTGTATGATGAGCAGCTGCGTCCTGTTCGAGTTTCCACCTGCGTCGCTGTTGCGTGGAAGACAGAACGTGTGTAGAATGTGCATACGGATGCTGGGCAGCCAAATGGCTGTGCTGTGCCAGTCATCAGTGTATCACTTCATCATCAAAGCCACCCTTCTCTGCCCAGCTTCGGATACTGGTACTAGGTCTTGCAGACTGCATTTCTCCCCTGGCCGCTGGCTGCACAGCAGGCTCTGCCAGCAGAAGGCGCTGGAGGGAAGTGTCAGGTCTGAATAGGAGTTCACTTCTTGTTTCGGCCGTCTTCCAGGTGGTGTGGAGTGGATTGGTGTCACACCCCTCCTCCGAGGTCTCACTCTCAGCCTCAGAGGGCCTCTTCCTCTGAGTTATAAGTCTCTTTCTTATTACTTTTCCCTCCGCCCCTTTCTGCAGTTACTAACTTAGGTTCCATTAGCATTCTTAGCATTTAACCACCTTTTGCCAAGTTAACAATTCTTCACACTAAATTTTCCCTGTTCAAATCACTGCTGTGTTTTCTGTCTCCCGGCTGGATCCTGACTGATGTGCTAAGTAAGACACTGAAGGCACTGTGACCACGGAGAAGAACTTAGAGTAACTTCGGACACCCAACTACTCGACATTCCACAACCTCTAGCATCTCTCCCTTCTCTTTCCTATCACTTCTTCCTCTTCTTCTCAATTCTGGGCACTTCCTTCATCCCTTCTTGGCCTGTCCTCTGCTCATCCTGACAAGCCTCTAGCCAGCTCAGGCCAGGCCAGGCGGGACACCAGGAGCCCCACCTCACAACCTCTGGAAGCTTCTGCCATTCCAGCAGGGGAGGCTGTGGGATCAGACTGAGTTCATAACACAGGGGAACCCGTACAGCAAAGTAAAAGGCAACTGATAAATTTCAAGAGATTATAGCAGGAACCCAATGAAACACAATTCATTACTACTTATTTTCAGATAAATTGTATGTCCCATCACATTACAAAAGCAACCACAGGTTATATAAACTAGTTTTTAATGTAGGAGGTGACATGGAACCCTAGGTTTGTCTTAGTCTCCGCACTTGTTTGCTGCTTGACTGTGGGCAAGTTATTTAATATGTATAAATAAACCTTACTTTCCTTGTGAGTAAAAGTAAAATGAAAATAAAGATACCCGGCCTGATGAGCTCACAGAATCCCCACCCAGGTAGAATACGGAAATAAAGCTCACGGTGAACTAGTGGGTGCCCTGCTGCAGCATCCCAACACCAGAGACGCGCCAACTCCATCACGAGGATCTCATCCTGTCGTTGCAGGGTAAGGAATAGCAGCCAAGACCTACATTTACACTACATTTTGTTCAAGGTGAAAGAACACTAAAAAGAAGCCCAAGACCCTCATAAATATAGTCAACTGATCTTTGACAAAGGAGCAACGACAATACAGTGGAGCAAAGATAGTCTTTTCTATAAATGGTGCTGGAACATTTACACGCAAAAAAATGAATCTAGACCCTCCACAAAAATTAACTCAAAATGGATCAAGGACCTAAATGTAAAATAAAAGACTATAAAACTCCTAGAGGACAACACAGGAAAAACCTAGATGACCCTGGATTTGATGATGCCTTTCTAGCTACAACCCCAAAGACACAATCCATGAAAGAAAGAATTGATAAGCTGGACTTCATTAAAATCAAAAGCTTCTGCTCTGCAAAAGATAATATCAAGAGAATAAGAAGACAAACCACAGACTGGAAGAAAAGGTCTGCAAAAGATACATCTGATAAAGTACTGTCACCTAAAAGGTATAAAGAACTCTTAAAACTCAACAATAAGAAAACATCTGATTAAAAAATAGGCCAAAGATCGTTAACAGACATCTCACCAAAAAACATATACAGATGACAGGTAAGTATATGAAAAGATGTCCAACATCATTTGTCATCAGGGAAATGCAAATTAAAACAAGAGTGAGATACCACTGCACACCTGTTAGAATGGCAAACATCCAGAACACTGACATCATTGCTGGTGGCAATGCAAAATGGCACGGCTACTTTGGAAGACAGTTTGACAGTTTCTTATAAAACTAAACATACTCTTCCCATGATCCAGCAATCCTGCTCTTTGGTATTTATCCAAAGGAGTTGAAAACTTATGTCCACACAAAAACCTGCACACCGATGTTTATAGCAGCTTTATTCATAAATGCCAAAATTTGGAAGCAACCAAGATGTCCTTCAGTAGATGAATGGATAAATAAATTGCAATACACGCAGACAATGGACTGCGCTATTATTCAGCGCTAAAAAGAAATGAGCTATCAGGCCATGAAAAGAAATGGAGGAAACTTAAAGGCATATTACTACGGGAAAGAAGCCAATGTGAAAAGGCTACATACTATATGATTCCAACTATATGACGTTATGGAAAAGGGAAAACTATGGAGGCAGTAAAAAGATCAGTGGTCCAGGTTGGGGCAGGTGAGAAGGGAGATGAATAGGTGGAGAACAGAGGATGGATTTTTAGGGCAGTGCAACTACTCTGTATGAAAGCATAATGATGTATACACGTCATTATAAATTTGTCCAAACCCATAGAATGTATAGCACCAAGAGTAAACCCTACTGGAAACTATGAACTTTGGGTGATTATGATGTGTCAATGGAGGTTCACTGATTGTAACAAATGTACCATTCTGATGAGGGATGTTGACAGTTGGGGAAGCTGTGTAAGTCTGAGGGCACGTATGTGGAAAATATCTGTTGCTTCCTCTCTATTTTATTGTAAACCTAAAACTGCTCTAAAAAAATTAAGTCTTTAAAAAAAAAAGAAGCCCAAGGTTTGAATCATGATCCTGCTTAATCCCGACCGTTGAACCTTAGACAAATCACTTAACCTCTCCAGGACTGGTCACTTCACGCTTGTAGACAAGGGGGACCACAGCATCCCTGTCTCTCAGGTTTCCTGAGGTCAGAACCCCACTGTGAGTAATCTAAGACAGTGCTCTACAGTGTATAGATAGGGCACTTGCAACTCAGTGAGAATGGGTGTGAAGTTGCACTGTAGCCCACAAAGAACCATACAAATACCATTTATTTCTATCAATGTCATTATTCACTTACACAATAGCAATGGAGAAAACCCATTTGTAGGATATGCATTCAAAGAGATGGTGAATTTCCCAATTTCAAATAACATTTTAGCCACCTTCTAGGGCCTTCCCCCACCCCACCCCACCCTACCCCCATCCTGAACCCCAGCCCCACCCAACAGGGAAGCCCAGGCTGGAGATCCTGGCCCAACACCACAGTGGGCCTGGGGGGAGGGGCAGGAGCAGCCCTACCCTGAGAATCCAGCCTGGTGCGGTTGAGACCGCAGGACAACAAAAAGGAGGGGAAGGCCACACAACTACAGAACTCCTGCTAGCAAGGCCAGCCGAGGAACTTAGTCAAAAATCCGGAACGATTACAACTATGTTTATAAAAATAAAAATCTGTACTTACAGACATCAAAATGTTACCCATGGTCACTTTGAGGAGGTAAAACTACAGGAAATCCGTCCTTTCCTCCAAGCTTAAATTTTCTTTAATGTGTTTTATAACGAAAAATAATAAGACTTGCGAAGGGGATGGGTCTTGAACACAGTCAGCAAACACTACTGCCCCACAGCTTTCTGGCCCTAACCAGTGAATGGCCTTTGGAGGGTTTTCTCGTGAGATTTTCAGCTATCAAGAACAAAAATGTGAACAAACACAGAAAAGGTATTTTAACATCATAAAAGTCCTCTGAGGAAAGTTCCTTTGAAACCAGCTGAGCTAAGCGCCATCCTCCTCTCACCCAGCCGCAGTTCCATCCTGGTTCCAAACTGAGCATCAGACCCCTTCGCAGCTGTACCACCAGCTCTGCTGGCCCAGCCCCTCCACTAAGCAAAGTCCTTCACAGCGATTCCTTCCCTCGTGCTCCAGACTGAGCTCCTGTGTGGGCAGACAAAGGCCCCAAAGGGCACTGATGGATCTGGGATCCTAAAGATCCAAGCGTGGTCCCCCGTTTAATATTCGTCTGCAACACGCAAGGAGCTCGAGCCACTGGCCACTGCTGAGCTCGGCTGGCGTTTTTCTCGTAGCAGGATTTTCTTGATGAAGGAAACAGTACAAGGGTCAACACCACGGTTGATCCCTGTCCTCAAGTGAATGGTCTCTGTGCTTCAAGAATTTCGTCCTCAGACCCTGGGGTGAGGACTCTGAGGCCAGAGATGAAATGGGCTTTGAAGAAGCTGTAGGGACAGGACCCTCCCAGGCACCAGCAGCTAGAAAGGGCAGGAAGGAGGGAGGAGGGCCTCACCCCAGGCTGTGAGAAGTCAACAGCCCTTCCACCACCACCTGTTCCACCCAGACGTCCTGCCCAGGACCCACCGAGCGAGCCAGCCGAGCCAGGGCCAGCGCTGGGGATGAGAGCCCAGAGGGCTCCCAGGCAAGACACAGCCTGCAGTACAGGAGCAAAGCAGACATCCTGTGACAGCGGACAGAGGCCACAGGGGCAGCCAGAGGAGGCTGGGACAGGGAACTTGGCATTAATGTGCCGCCATTTCACCAGTAATTGACTAAGTTATAAAACCAAGCCCAGTTTTACTAAACACTCCTAACAGTCTTACCTTTTTGTCTTCCTTAGTCTTTCTAACATTTCGATGGGGACCAAAAATGTTTTGCATCCCAAAGGCCTTCCTGGACCAGTCCCTTTTCTGGGCACTCAGTGGGGTCTGTGCCAAGCTGCCCTCTACTCTGTAGCGGTCCGCAGGAATCTTGCTCATGGGAGGGGGCAGTGTGCCGCAGTTGACACTGGACCACCCGTCGGTGGAGTCTGTGTAAGACTCTTGGTCACTGGCATGTCCGCACTGCCACTCCTGTAGGACGTGGACTGGAAGCCACCGCTGGCCAAAACCACTGCCAGGGCCCACGGCACCCCTCTTGGAAGGAGGAACCGAACTCCGCAAGGAGGCCTGGGTGACCTCCATGTGAGAAGTGGGCCCTAAATGCTTACTGAAGTCCCGACACCTGTCAGCCTGCAGAGTGGCCTCAAACAGGGGTCCCCCCTCAGGGTCATGGGAAAAGACCCCATTCCAGGGGGCGCCCCAGGGCTGGGAGCCCCTGCCACCCGCACCCTCCCAGGTGCTGCTGCTGGGGCCGTGCCTGCCCGAGCTGGCTCCCAGGTCGACCACGAGCACCCGGCTGCTCCTTTCTTCCTGGTTGAAATTCCCAATGCCGCTGTCACTGTTGCTGCTGGTGCTGGTGTTCTGGTGGGCATCCGCATCCCCATCCACAAAGGCCCGGGCCCGCACCCCCTCAATCAGCTCACCCATGTCTCTGTACAGCACAGAGATGAACTGGAGGACAGGGAGTGAGGACGCCGGGAATTCAAGGCAGCCGTTGGTGTCAGGGTCGGCTGTGCACTCGAACCCAAACCGCCGAGCGATGCCTTGATGGATCTTGTGATTGAACAAATCTGGATCCACCATAAACACGTGGCAGGAGGTCCGCAAGACGCTTTCATCCTCCCGTGCCAGGCTCCCATCATCACTCGTCTGCATGGTCACAAGCCCGAAAAACCTCCTGTCATCCGGGCACACAGCGCTGAACGCCAGCTTCTCGGCTGGGTACTCAGCCAGGACAGCAGCCTTGTCGGTGCAGAGCTGCACGCAGTCGTGCATGATCTTCATGGTCACCAGAGAATGGATTTTCTGCTCCGCCCGCAGGCGCCGCAGGCAGCCACGGATGGCCTGTAAACTGTCAGACTCCAGATTGCAGCTTGTGGAAGGAAGTTCGATCGAACCTAAGTAGCCTACCACCATGGCAACATTTAAAATACTTGCATCTGATCCAAAATCTTCATGATTCTCTAGTCCAATACTGAAAACTGAATCATCGTTAATAACTTTTGATACTTCCTCTTTAGAAAGCAGGTTGGCATTCCGATTATTTATACTTTCATGCCCCAGGTCAAATCGTGCGGCAGCAGACTCTGAAAGGGATCTTTGTTTCAATTTCAAGGGCTCTGAACTGCTTGCACGGAGACTAGGATTTTCAAAGATCATATTGAAAATTCCACCAGACTGCATTTCTTCAACGACTCTTTCTGCTCTATTTATACCTAATGCTTTAGAATCAAGTTTGGGCCTCAGCCAGCCTTTTCCTTCATAAAATCCCACTTCTTCATCACTGGAACAGGACTCTAAGTGGCCGATGCCTTCACCAATCACCATGTGTAGGACACCAGAACATTTCCCAATCAATTTCACTACGTCTTCATGGGATGCTTTCTTCACGTTGATTTCGTTGACAGCAAATATCTGATCTCCAGCGCGGAGGCCCACAAAATCCGCAGGGCTCCCTCTCATGACGCAGCTGAGCACACAAGGCGCCTGACCAGAGAGGGTGAATCCGTACCCTGCTCTTCCCCGGGCCACCTCCACACTCCTCATGCGAGGGGGCGCTGTCCCATGCAGCGAGCGCTCTGCTATGTCCCCTGATCTATACATCTCGATGTGCTTCTAAGTCCAGGAGCGTAGTTCATTATTCCAGGGGATCCATAGTTCAGGAAATGCTTGATGCTACCATATTTTTTCTTGAAATAATGCCCTAAGGAAGAAAAATGAATAGCTCATTATTAAAAAGCCCATATTTCTTTCGCTTACTGGTATTACCTAAACATAAAAAGATAATGCATAACAAAAACCATCACAGAAAGAATCTCTAGTTACTACATAAATGTTAAAGTGAAAGAAAAGCAGTAAATCTTAAAGTCAGGCTAAGAATTTCCTTCCAAAGTAGACAATGTTTCCCAGGACAGGTTTTCTTCACGACACCAATCTGTCTGAGGCTAATCCGGCCTTGAGCTTGAGGAATACAGGACTCCAGCAGAATCTGCCTCCTGGCACTCTTCTCCTCCCTGTCTGGATGGAAAGAGAAGAGACCTCGAGACCCTTACTACTCAAAGTGTGGTCCGAGGACCAGCAGCTCGGCATCCGGGGCTCTCGGCTCCTCCACAGATCCAAGTCTGCATTTAACAGGAGGGGCAGAGTCAGAGTGAAAAGCAGTGCTGGCTCAAGACGTGGGGGAGAAAGGCACTGAACGGCCCCTGGTCCAGCCCCGTCTCAGACCACAAACCCCCTCCACGAGAAGTTTTCTCTCAGGAAAGGGAGTCACTTATATTCTCTCATATTCCATGTCACTAATTTATTTTGAACGAGGAACCATGTGGAGAAAACAATAGTCTGAAACAGCCTCAGTCAATGCTACAGAAGTCACCTGATAGAACAGATAAAACAACCAAAAAGAGCAAAAGAATTTAACACTAACTTAATTATTACAGGGGGAATGACTTGATAATTAAAAGTATTGGTTGTCATCAAAAACAAACCTGCGTAAGGTCCCGAGGACCACCGCCAGGTTCAATGACTCACTAGGAGGACACACAGGACCCAGCACACAGTTGTGCTCACGGCTAAGATCTATCACAGTGAAAAGATACAAATCAAAATCAGTGAAGGGAGAAGACGTGGCTCTAGAGGAAACAAGCACCAGCTTCCAGAATCCTCTCGTGGAGTCACATGGGATGCGCTCAATTCCCCCTGCAGCGCATTGTGACCCCACGTGTGGAGTGCTGTCCACCAGGGAAGCCCATCAGAGACTCAGGGCTCTCACTGCGGGCTGGTCCCTGGCACGTCCCCAACTCCAGACCCCCAGGAGGAAAGGGGCGTCAGCACAAACAGGTGAGCACAGGAGCTCTTGTCAGGGAGGGTGCTGGGCGCCCTCCCGACATCCAGGCTCCCAGCCGCCAGCCAAGGGCCAGCCCCACAGGCCTCTCGGGGCCGGGCAGTCAGGCCTGCAGTGAGAACTCTTTTCTACACAAAACCCTTTAAAGATCACTTTAAAAAGAAAACAGTAAGTGTTTATGCTGTAAAGATCCAAAATATAGCAGAGAATATGTTTCTTAAAAAGTGTATGTTTTTAAATAATTGTTTTAAAGTTGTTAGAAGAAATTCTTGTGTCTTGGGATAAAGTTTCCAGTAACAGAAGCATAATTCAAAGTAATTTACGCACACACAAAAAGTGAAAGAACTAGACGAAATGGAAAGTGTATTAATAGATGACTCCAAAAGTAGCTTCAAAGATGAAGATATGTAGGATGCATGTTTGAATAAAATTATTTTATGATACAGAAGAGTGAAAAAAGAATAATTTAATTCTAAACTACCACATTATTTAACATCTATATGGTGCTAAATTAATCATTTAAATATTATGACTAGACATTCAACTACTTAATATTCATCACTAAAAATGTATACATTAAAGTTGGCCAGGAATCGTGTTTCAGGGTCTTCTCACTGGATCTTCTTAAAGGGTGTAGTGGGCTGAATAAGGCCCCCACCAAATACACCTAATCTCAGAACGCCATGAATGTTACCTCACATGGCCAAAGGGACTTCGCAGCTGTGATCAAGTGGAGGTTCCTGACGGGGGGGGGTGATCCTGGGTTCTCCAGGTGGGCCCCATGTAACCACAGGGTCCTTGACAGAGGGAGGCAGGGGGGTCAGAGTGAGAGAGCAGGCCGTGCGATGACGGAAGCAGAGATCACAGCCACGGGCTCTGAAGGTGGAGGAAGGGGCCACGAGCCAAGGGATGCAGGCGGCCCCTAGAAGCCACAAGAGGCGCGGAAACAGCTTCCTCCCTGGGGCCTCCAGAAGGAACCAGCCCTGCCCACACCTGGACTTTAGCCCAGTGAGACTGACTTTGGACTTCTGACCCCCCGAACTATAGAATAAAGTTGTGTTGTTTTAAGCCTCTAAGTTTGTGGTAACTTGTTTCAGCAGCCACAGGAAACTCGTACAAGGGGAATCACCCTGTTGGTGGGGGAGGGGGTAGAGTATATGCATGAAATGACCTATGTAAAAAATGCTCAGACAGGATCTGGTTTCTGGCATCAAAGCTGTGCTGTTCCTGATGTTACTGCAAGTGTCTGTGGTCACTGTGGACTTGCCAGGACAGAGCTCACTGAGACCCTGCTGGTTTCCTCCAGTCACAGGAGACCTCCCGGCTTTCTCTTACGAACAATAATAGATGCTGCCCCTATAAACGAAATGATTTCCCAGTTTTGTATGCAGAATTATTTTGTGATTCATCTGACCACCATGGAGTCATAATACCACATGACATAATATCGAATAATAGTCTTGTATGTGGCTTACCCAAATATTTCTCTTAGATTCTTACTGTCATGTCCCTCTAGTGACTAAAAATAAATTGTTTCTAATTAGTATAAGTGATATCTTAATATCTATAATCACATTTTATACGTCCAGCCTATAGTTTAATTTTTCCTTAAACTGTGTTAACTAACAGTAAAACTAGTGGAACAGACAGTGAAATTCAAAAGAAACCATAGGGCACTAGTTTCCAACTTCAGCTGGCATTTCTGCCATCTGGGCTACTGACATGCCCGTTCCTGGGTCCCTCTCCTCCACCCAGAGGCTCTGGGTTGGTAGGTCTGGAGGGGCCAGGGAGCCGCCTGCTTTCACAAAGCCCCACCCCCACCCCACACAGCTTCCGGGTGACTCTGATGCAGGTGGCAACACTTGGAACACCCTGACATGAGATCATCTGCTATGGGCTGAATGCTTGTGTCCCCCCAGATTCATTCGTTAAAATACTAGCCCCCAACGTGATGGTATTTGGGAGTGGTTGGGTTTAGATGAGGTCATGAGGGTGGAGCCCCCATACTGGGATTAATGTCCTTGTAAAAGAAGAGGAGATACAGGGTCTCCCCCTGCTCTCTGCTCTCCGCCTTGTGAGGATACAACGAGAAGACGGCCATCCATGAACCAGGAAGCGGGTCCTCACCAGACACAGGATCTGCCAGCACCTTGATCATGGACTTCCAGCCCCAGAACTGTGAGGAGTAAATGTCTGTCGTTTAAGCCCCTCAGTCTATGGTATTCCGTAATAGCAGCCCAAGCCAACGAAGACATCATCTAATCCACCCTCCTCATTTTGCAGAAAAGTTAACTGAGGTCGGAAGGAAGTGCTTCACCCAAGTGACAGCTTCCTAATGGCACAGACAGCTACGACCGAGGGTCTCCACTCTTCCTCCTCCCACAACAGGGATGAGACTCCTGCCAAACGATACTGTCATTCCTTCTCTCACTCGCCATTCAGACTATCAGGAGCTAGGAATACACGCCAGGTACCATAACATTCCCGACGCCTTTCCAAGGTCTAAGGCTGGTAGACAGAGTCCTGTTCTGATGAATTTCTCCACTCACAGCCACTGAGTGATTGCCTACCCCATTCCAGGCAGCGTCCTAGCCCTGAGCAGCCACCAGCCCGAGAGAGGGAGGAGCCGGATGAGGCAAACAGCGCGGGCCGGCCCCAGCTGTCTGCTCGGCGCCCTGGAGTGGGAGCAGAAGTCTGCCGGCAGATGAGACGGGAAAGCCATTTGAGGGAGAGGTGATGAGCACACAGGTGGACTCCCGCCCATGCAGTTCAGCCCCCTCTCTGCCCATGCAGAGGGACATTTTGTGAGGATGACACTGCAGCTCTCCATGGTTGTGCCACTGAAGGTTACAGAGATTCACGGTGCAAGAGGCCCCGAGCTGAGCATGGGGGCCAAAAGACCAAAGCCATAAAGAACAGTGACCGTGCATGGAGATGTGACAGGAGGGAGAGAAACTGAGTACTTCCTATGAGGCAGAAAGCATCCAACACACTGAGGAGAAGGGGAAAGTTCCGGAATAAGAACAACACAAGAGTGATACTAGCAATAGGGAATCTTTCACGGTACCTGGCACAGGCTTGGGCTGTTCTCAGGACTTTGCATATATTAATTAGTGAGTCCATAAGCAATGTCACTATAAGGTAAGTATGATTATTATTCCCATTTTTGCAAGATGAGGAAACGGAGGCACAGAGAAGTTAAATAACTTATCTACACCTGCACACCTAACTGGTGTCAGAGGTGGATTTGGACCCTGGCCATTCTCAGCTTTCTCTATCCCCATGCAGAGGGTCTCTTGGGAGAAGCAGAGGTAGCCTTGGGCCTGAGAGAGCAGGCACTGTCTGGTTCCACAAGTCCCTCCAACACTGGGGTCGCCCTGGCAGCCTGGCCAGTCAGAGTAGGAAGCCTGGTAGCACCATGCCGCTTTCTCTGACTAGGACCACCCTCAGGCCCGCCCCACTGGCCCTGATGCTTCTCCGGCCCCACAGCCCCTCCCTGCAGCCTGCCCTCCTCCCCCAGCCTGCAGTCTACCAGGAATGTTCCCGTCCAGCACCACGTCCCCCGCACCCACCTGGGGCACCCCACCCTGTAGGAACTGACCATGGGCTTTCTCCACAGCACATGCACAGAGCTGGCATGCCACAGGGCACCCGGGTCCCTCTCCAAAGTCATGCTCCTCAGCCCCTGAGGGGCTCTCAGCACTCCCGCCGACCCGACAACACTCCTCTGGCCAACTCAGAACCCCCAAACCCACCCGCCTTCTAGACCCTGTGCAGGATCCCCGTCCCACTCTCCTTCATAGAGAAGACACATGTCATCCCACAGGCCTCCCTCGCCTTCCTCCGGCCAGACATCCAGTGCCCATTTCTCACTTCCTCTCAAGGGGACCATCCACTGGCTTTTTAAATACCCAAGCCTCTCCAATTTTAAAAGGAGAAAAGACCCCCGCTTGGCTCCTCATCTGCAGGAGCTACTCGGCTTCTCCCCTTAGCAGCTCCTCAAAGGCTCATCCACACTGGAGTCTCTGCGCCTCTCTTCCCACCCGCTCCCTCCCTCTCCAAACTGGCCTCTAGCCTCCATGCCTCCAAACACTCTCACCCTGGCCACCAAGGACCCATGGAGCTGTGCCCGATAAGACACTTTTCAGTCTTCACCCCGACTTCTCAGCAAACTCAACATGCTGTGCCTCCCCCTCCCACCGCCTCCATGGGGCAGCAGCCTCCTCCACTCCCCCTTTAAGTGTGGGGTCCCTCCCCTCTCCCAAGGCAATCAGATCCCCCCCAAGGCCAGGGTCTCCCATGCGCTCATCTCCTGCCCACATCTCTCCTGCAAGCTCAGGGGGACCTCAAACTCAACAGTTAAAACAAACCGTCTTCCCCAAAGCTGCCCCTCTCTCACT
The DNA here is from genome assembly GCA_031878705.1 of Tapirus indicus. Taxonomy (NCBI): domain Eukaryota; kingdom Metazoa; phylum Chordata; class Mammalia; order Perissodactyla; family Tapiridae; genus Tapirus; species Tapirus indicus. The sequence continues at coordinate 2,570,941 of CM062919.1, read as the reverse complement.
GACTGGCTCCCATCTCCCCAGAAGCACAGGCAGGAGCAGACACAAGAGGGGGCTCCAAGAGAGACTCTCAAAATCCTAATCAAGACACATGGAGCTTCAAAAAGATGAGGCCCCAGGAAAAGCCTATCACAAACAAGGAACAATCGTGCAAATAGAAAGTCTACAAAAACCCACAAACAACACAGGGCTGGAGGATAAATCCAGGGCAGCTTCCCCAGCAGAGAGAGGGACCAGGAGACAGGCACTCCACAGAAAAGGTAGGAGACCACAAGGGTCAACCAGGAGCTCCCGAGGGGAGAAGTGTGGAACGGGGGGAAGAAAACACAGGATAAATTCAGTGAAAAGTCTGTTCATCTGCACTGCATCACCACAAAGGGCAGGCAGGAAGGGTTTCTCCAAATTTGTAGGGTGTATTTGGGGTTGTATGACTTAAATTGAGGTTACGCGGAAAACACAAAATTTTCTTTGGAGAACCTTGGAGGCAACTGAAATTGAAGCCAGATTTTAGCATTTGGTGGGATCTTTGGCCTCACTAACTTTAAAAAAAAAACTGGGAAAGGAGGACTGAGAGTAAGAAACTGGATGAAACAGCAGAGGGATCCTATAGCCACCGAAACAAAGGGAAGACTCCCCAACCCCACCCCCGCAACTCAGAGGACACAGGTCACTGTGCTCAGGCCCCAGGACAGAGAAAAGCACAGCGGCTCATCACAAGTGCCAAGCCACCAGTTATGCCAAATCTCAGGGACTGGTTTGCAACCAGGCTGCTTCTGCACAAGCAACTGGTTATCACAACCCCAGGGGACGATGCGGGGATGGGTGAGTGGATGGGGGGATGGATGGATGGGGGATGGATGGATGAATGGACAGAAGCGGGGATGGATGGATGAGTGGGTGGGCAGACGGATGGATGGATTGACTGAATTCATTAGTGGTGGTCAATGTTTGCCCAATAATACCTGGTTAGCCAGTTGGTCCAAAAATTAACGGATCATTTCCCCGAGCTACAGAAAGACAAGAACGTTTAAATTCAATGGGCCCACCAAGTGCTGAACAGAGTAAATGAAAAAGTTTCACCAAACTTTAAGAGAGAAAAGACAATCTCAGACAAAGAACCAGAATCTGCCAGCAGACATCTGAGGACAGCAGAGCCGGCCCTCGAGGTTCTGCGGCTTCTCACACGCCTGCTGAAGAACAAACACGTGAGCAGTGAGAAGGCAGCAGGCAGGTGAAGGCCTGGGCTGGGTGTTCCCACTGGGTTGCACAGGCCGTCCCCACAGTGTGCCTGCAGACTGGCCACGCTCCCAGGAGCAGCCCCGAGTACTTGTGTGAGTAAGCCATATTGTTAAGTCCTGGGGATGGGTCCCCAGGACTTCAAACCTGTGGCAGCTCTAGGTGAGTGTGGCCAGAAAAAGTAGCACGTTCAGTATCCCCATTTTAGCGTGATGGTCAACCTAGAGCAAGGGAGGCGCTGCAATGGGGTGCTCTATGTCTGAAACTGCCTACTGCGACTCCTGTTGGGATGAACTGGATACCCCTCCTCTGGGAGCGCAGTCTCCTATAGGTAGGATTTGTTTGACTCCTCGGGCTGTGTTTCTTTTTATTCACCAAGACGCAAGCTCTAGCCCAGTGCAGGGCTGCCTTGGGAGGAGCTTAGCCCCTGCCCCTGTGTGAAGTCAGCAGAGGCACAGACTAAATCGTCAACCAGCTAGACAGACAGGTGCGCCGCGGACAGTGTTCCCAGAACAACCCTCCAAAATCTGAGCACACGCCCTGAACTTGAAGAATCCAATAAACACCAACAATGCGTAAACAAGCCCTGTGTATTTCCTCTGGCCAGGCCCCCAGACATCCTAGCAGGGTGGGCTGGAGCCCAAATACACCAAACAAGGAAAATGTCCCATGCTCTCCCTAAAAGACTTCTTGGACTTTGGGAACTAAGAAGGAAGTGCCCTTGTAAAAGGACTGCTTGACAAGCAATACCTTCTGAGTGTAGAATTTAACACCCCTCCCCTACACACCAGAGGCACTAAAACACCTCTGCTAATACAAAGGAACAAGCTGCTGTTTGTCCACATTCATTCTACAAATACTTAGGAGCACCTTCTCCATGCAGGCACTGGTCCAGGAAGAAGGAACAACACAGACAACGGGGTCTACCAAGGGGAGCCCATCCTGGGGGAGCTCATCCTCAGAGAGCCCATCCTGGGGAGCCCACCTGGGGGAGCCTGTCCTGTGGGAGACTGTCCTAGGGAGCCCATCCTGGGGGAGACAGCCTGGGGGAGCCTGTCTTGGGGAGCCCACCTGGGGGGCCTGTCTTGAAGAGTCCACCTGAGGGGGCCTGTCCTGGGGGAGCCTGCCTAATGGGGGCTGTCCTGGAGAGCCCACTTTTCGGGGGGCCCATCCTGGGCGCCCGTCCTGGGAGCCCGCCTGGGAGCCCGTCTTCTGGCTGTGCAACAACGGCTGAGACAGCGCCCCGCAGACTGTTCCAGCCAGGGTCCTTGGACTGAGGAGCTGGATGCCAGAGGCCCAGCCCTGCACTCATGTGACCTTGGTCAAGTGACGACCTTGGTCCTGTGTACAGCAGAGAGCACAGAGCACCTTTCCTGAGGTTGTGAGGGTGAGATAAGATCACACGTGAGCCTGGCGGAGGCTCACCTTCCACTTCAGCTGTCGCTGTCATCCTTGCTGGCACTCCTCCACCCATCCAAGATGGGCGTCCCGCAGTGTGCACCCACTGTTGCTGTGGGGTCTGTCCCCACCACGCCCAGCTCCAGGCCAGGAGACCCTGCCTGAGCTATGACGGGGATCGGCAAGGGCATGACGCATCAGGAAACTCCAGCCCGAAGAGCAGAAAAGCAAGTCACACCTCGGGGCTGCGGTGAAAGGCGTGGTATGTCATTGCAGAGCACAACCATCATCACACACACCTGAGCTTGATGGGTGGGAGTGAGCAGAGGGGCTCGCCCCACCACCCACCTCAATCAACAACAATCTGGATCAGCACTCACGCAGAACAGAGAGTGAAGGGACAAAAGGAACATCAGAAACTGAGGAAATCCCCTCTGGCACATTTCTGAGTTCCCTAAACTGAAGCTAGAATCCCACTCTCATTCCTGTTTCCAAACCCCATCACCCCTTAACTTCTTAACCCCCCTTAACCCAACCCAACTCCTCCAAGGCAGGCTGTCAGCCTAATTGCCCAGATAATCAGGCAAGAGATGCAGAATTCCCATCCACCAAAGTCCCCGGAAACATCCCAATCCAAACAGAAGCAGAGTGCCATGGTGGGCTGGGGGCAGGCGGACAGAACCATGTGCTGCTCCCGGCTCAGGTCATGTTCCAGGTATGTGATGTGTACCCTGAGGGGTGGTCCTGAGGTTCCACTGCCAGAACAAAGTGACACCTATTTATATTTAAGGAAGGAAACAATCACCAAGAGTTTTCAGACAACAAGGCTAGTAACTGATTGATGAGCATACGGAAAGCCCAAAATTAAAATCCAATTATACTAAATGAATCTAAATGACATAGGAGAAGGGAGGCACTGACAATCCACGATTACAGCCTCAGAAGTTACCCCTCCACACCCCACCTGCAGTCCTCCTGCACAGTTGAACTGTTCTCCCTGGGAAAGCTCGCCTGCGTCTGTCTCTTCCTCTCCACACCTCCTCTAAACTCTCATCATCATTGTCTCACCTCCTGCCACCTGACTCTCCTCTGAGGAATCCACCACCACATGGACCCCAAATTTTCCCAAAAGCCAACTCCTCACCTTACCTTCCATTTCTGTGCAAGGCAAAGTCCTAGCGCATGTGAACTCAACTGAAAACTGCTGTGTGTGAGTAAAGGTATAAAAGATAGACAGAACCACTTAAAGAGATCAAGGGTGTGCCTCACAGACACTCTCCTTGAACAACTGGGCCTCTAGAAGCTTACAGGCACTGGCCCTCACCCTTCAGGAGCCCAAGGTAGAGAAAGGCTTATTTCAAAGAGATTTAAGGGACGGTTCTTGTCGGATGGAGTAAACACCAATGCGATTCACCAGAGACCCACAAAGTTTTCAAGAAAACTGTATCAGCAGAAACACTGACAGCTTGGACTGAAGGGGCCAGAAGCAGTACAAACTGAAAACTGGGCACTGGATCCTAAAAATTCTACCGGAAGCAGGCTGAGAAAATGACTCAATTGCAAACATGCGCTATCTTTCATGAAAAGGAAGAAATGACGCAGAGAGAGGAATCAGGAGCCCAGTAGGCAGAGTGAGAGCCACTACCCCAAATCTCGAGACCTAATCAAGGAACTTCCAACAATTGACAGGCTAGACTTCAGAATTGCTATGCACCTGTGACTGCTTTATGCCTCTCATTTTCCCTCATTTTGGGCAGGAGTGTCTGCAGTAGGTATCCTATGTCTGTCCCAACATTGCATTTTTGGTGTGGGTGGAGGGCTGCTAGTCTCTTCAGTTCAGGTCTACAGATGAAGTGCACTCCAGGAGCTGTACTCAAGGAACTTCAACAGGGGAGCCTCATCCACACCTGGAGCTGATTTAGATGATGGGATTCTAGATTTTGAGCTGATGCTGTCATGGCAGGAACTTGGGGGGAGTGTGTTTTGTATGTGAGAGGAACATGAATCACTGGGGCCAGGGGCTGGACGGTGACAGACAGCCTCTGAGACGGCCCCAATGATCTTGCCTGCTAGTCAGCTGCCTGTGGCAGTCCCCTCTCCTTGGGTGTGGGCTGGACCTAGTGCCTTACTTCTAACGAACAGAATATGGCTAAAGTGATGAGATGTCACTTCCAAGACAGACGGGATTCATCTTGCTCACCCTCTGCCTCACTCGCTCTGAGGGAAGTCAGCTGCCAGGCTGTGAGCTACCCTAAGAAGCAGCCCACACGGCAAGGGACCATGTCTCTGGCCAACAGCCAGCAAGGTCGGGAGGCTGGCCAACAGCCACATTAGTGACCTTGGAAGGGGATCTTCACAGGCCACCAACTACCAGGTGAGGAAGCAGATCCTCACCCACTGCAGCCCCAGCTGATACCTTGACCACAACCTTGTGTGAGACCCAGGACAGAGGACCAGCTAAGCCTCACCCCGATTCCTGACCACAGAAACTGGGAGATAACACCTTGTGGTAGCAAGCTGCTGCATTTGGGGAGAGACCTCTTACACAGCAGTAAATAACAAATGCACCATATAATGCAAATATCAATGTTATCATTTGACTTGTTACCACTCCTGCTATAAATACATACAAAATAGCACTACATTTACTTCTAGGCAGTAATGCATGATTATTTTTAAGCGTTCCCTCAATTTAATCTTTGATGAGGTGATTAAGGAAATCATGCTGCATACACCAGAGATAAAGTGACTACAGAATGGAAAAAACTGCCCAATAAAAATGACTTACCAACTGAAGGCTATCCCTCTGAGAACAGGAATAAGACAGGGGAAAAAAAAACGACCACCATTGGATGACGACCTAATCACTCATGACCTCACGAGCTAAATACAATAATCCCACTTACAAATGGGGAAATCAAGGCTCAGCACCTTGCCCACAGTATGACTGAAGACACGGTTAGGATTCAAACCCAGGGCTGACACACTTCAGTCTGGGCTCTTCACCACACCCCAGCTGCTCCCTTTTTACCATTAGCATGCAAGCAAATGCCTATGTCGAAACTGATCTCCCTTGAAGTACTTCTGCTAACAAAAATTATTTGCCACATTTTCAAAGAGTCTCTCAATTCCTGGTAGCTTCATCTCCTAAATTTGAACATTAATCTTAAGTTTAGGAAGCAGAACAGCAGCTACTACAACTATTAGTATGCACGGTTGTTGAATAATTTATAATAGGCTGAACAGAAGAGTACAATATATAAAATGTTCCAAGTCAGCATTTTGTTATTATGCAGAGTTTTTGCGTGAATTTTTTTAAATGTCAAGTCTTGAGGTTTTAACGCCTCAAGCCCAAAGAAACCAAGAAGCCAAGCTGCAGGGACATGTATCCGATGCCCGGGTTCTGGTCCCTAGGACCATGCTCCCTTCTGCCTTCCCAGTCAGTCTCCATCAGGACGAGTCAGTTCATTGCTAAGCAGCCACACAGCAATTAGGGATGGAGACAAGAATTTACTCAAACAGTAAAGCAGCTCTTGGAACTAGGAAATACGGCAAATACAAATAATCAGGAAAGAGGAGAAAGAAATAAGAAAGCGAGAGAAGAAACTAAAGACTGGCAACTTTAAGAACATTTCATTTCTGTGAACACATCAGAAGGGTGTACACACAATTATTACTCACAGTCTAATAATGTTAAAAGGAAATGGCATTCCAAAAATAATATAAAGTTGAAGAAATACATTTACGCTAGCATCCTACTTACCACATAAAGGAAATTGAAAAGCCTAGCTTCAACTCATCTGGCCCCTCTTCCTTCAAGGGAACACGTCACAAGTGCGTTTTTATGGCTCTGAGCTATCACACACGGGGCGGGGAGGAGCCCAGGCCCCCAGGAGGACAAACGCAGCTTCGCTCCCCTCGCCTCCCCCGCCCCCCAGGACAGCTGAGGCTGCAGAGGAAAGAGAGGGACTGCCCCCAAAGGAAGGGAGACCCCACGGACCCCAAAGCCCTCAGAAGAGAAGGGCCTGTGGGAACAGGATACCTGCACCGCTGCCTGAATATTTCATCGCTGGTTCCCGGAGTCCCCGCTACAGGAGAAGACCTGACACGAAGCAGCATCTCTAACCTAGCACTTTCCCTTTTTCTAATGCAGAAGAAAGTCTAGATTTAGCAGAAAATATATTATTTTAAATTACAAAGGTCCATTTTACTGGTTCAAAAATATTAATATATTGCATCTTCCTGAGTGATTCTCATCCTTTGTAATGTAAAGTTTACATCAAGCAAAATCCAGAGGATAACCAATGAAGAGAAAAATGTGCACAAGCTCTCTCATCTAAAAGAAAGAAATAAAAATGTAAGACCTCCAACGACTAGAAAACTGCATTATTTCATCCCGCCTGGGTTCACACAATGCCCCGAGGACGACACAGACCACGTGCAGCCTCAGGGGACTCAGAAGACACCTACGGTGTGAGTCAGGCACCCATGTCCAGAGGAACCATCTCCCAACTGCTCACAGGGCCCCAGTCACTGGCCCCACCCAGGGACTCTTTCCTGTCATTTTGCATTAGTCACCCCACCGTATCCAGTTTAGCTTTCTGCGGTTTCAGTCAACTCTGGTCCAAAAATGCTAAATGAAAAATTCCAGAAATAAACAATTAATAAGTTTTAAACTGCACACGATCCAAGTAGCATGATGAAATCTTGCGCCATGCCCTCTAGGACATGAACCACCCCTTTGCCCAGCAGATCCACGCTGCACACGCCACCCGCCCATTAGTCACTTAGTAGCCGTCTCGGTTATCAGATCGACTGTCGGGTATCGCAGTGCTTGGGTTCAAGTCACCCTTATTTTACTTAATAATGACCCTAAAGCGCAAGAATAGTGATGCTGGCAATTTGGATATGCCGAAGAGACGCATAAAGTGCTTCCTGTAAGTGAAAAGGTGAAAGTTCTCTATTTAATAAGGAAAGAAAAAAGAAATCGAACGCTGAGGTTCTTAAGATCTATGGTAACTTCTGCTACTGTTGACTGTTATAACTGCTCTGTTTTATTACTAGTTATTGTCGTTAGTCTCTTTCTGTGCCTAACTTATAAATTAAACTTTATCATAGTATGTATGTATAGAAAAAACATAGCCTATATAGGGTTCGGTACCATCTGTGGTTTCAGGCATCACTGGGGGTCTTGGAACATATCCCCCGTGGATAAAGGGGGACTACTGTACTCTCCAGTGTGTTGGGCTTAACAAAGATACTGAGGTAGGTGCATTTTGAAGTAATTTTTTATTCACATTAAGAACACTTTCTACACACGAAGGAATTTAAGAAAGGTTTCAATTAAGGAAAGCAGCAGCTCGGCAGAAGGAAGGCGGCCAGGCATCCAGGTGGGAGATGGCAGTGATCGCAGCGAAGATAGGGGGCAGGAAACGGCGAGGAGGAGAGGCTGGCTGGGGGGCCTGCCAGCACCCTGAGTCACTGTCCCCCGGCAGGCCAGAGGCCCAGCACTCAGCTGGCTCCTTCTCCTGCTCACACCACGCCACCTGCTGCACTCCCTAATGCCAACTTCCTTTCCCAGCACGTCAATGATGCTCCCCTGCTTCTCACAGGATCCAGCCGTAACCCCCCAGCCTGCCTTCCAAGGCCTCCCTCACCAGGTCCCAGCCCAAACCTCAACGTCCACCTCAGGCAGATCCCTTCTCATTACACCACAATTTTCCTGCTCACTCATTCATTTGTTCATTCATTCATTCACTCAATAACTGGAATAATGTGGAAGTCGAGTGGCTTCCACATAGCACTGGCTAGACAATTACGAACGGGAGACCAGTGATGACCCTGACCTCCCAGGGCTAGCTGCCCCTGGGAGACAAGACAACTCAACAGGCCAACACCACCACACATAGAAGGTCAGGGGAACACACAGGAGGGCACCCACAGCCCTGACTCCATTTGAGAAATTACTCTCCCATGAATGTACCCTGTCCCCCTCCCTCCACTGCTCCTTGGCTCAGCTCAGACACCACCTCCTCCCTGAGAATCCCCCCAACTCCTCCAATCCTCACCAACCTCCCAACCACCCCAAAGACTCAGGGTACACACACTCTGAGTACACTCTGGCTGTGTCTGCTGTTCACTCATAAGCTCCTCACTTCTCACACCTAGGGACATCACCACACAGCCTTCCTTGTCTGAGGCAGTGCTGTGGGCACACACACAGGCACTGGTACACACACAGGCTCTGGGTACACATGCGGGCTGTGGGCACACACATGGGCTGTGAGGACACATACTCTGAGTACACACGTGGGCTGTGAGTCACACACAGGATCGAATACACATGCAGGCTGTGGGTACACACGCTCTGAGTGTACAGGTGGGCTGTGGGTACACACACTAAGTACACACGCAGGCTGTGGGTACACACACTCTGAGTACATATGCGGGCTGTGGGTACACAAATGGATGTCAGTGCACATGCAGGTGTCAGGACAGGAGACAGGTTTGAGAGGAAGTACTGTGAGGGGCAGGAGGAACCCCATCTGTGAGCAGGGAAGTGGAGCCTGGCGAAGCAACTATCAGCTCAGGGTCCACCTGCCACAGAGGAAAGATACACAGAGGCTGTGAACTCCAGAAATCCTAACTGTGCGGAAGCACCACCCCAACCAGAAGCTCAAACAAAGGCCAGGAGCCAAGCCCCACCTCGCTCCCACCCAGCCCCCACCACCAGAACTGAGCCCAGGGGACTCAGAGTCCATCAGTGGGCAGCCCCCGCCTGCGAGCTCACAGCTTGCTCCGGGCACCAGCCTGGCGATTACTGCGCTTTGGGAAAAGGAAGCAGGAGAGGCTGCAGCTACCACCTTTCAGGATCTACAGCTGATGGAACCGCAGGGCTATTTCTGATTCCAGAAACAAATTCTAGCTCAATAATCTTGAAATACTGAAGGTTAAACGATCTCAATTTTCCCTTCCCATTATTATCTGACTTTCCCTTTTTATCTCAACTTGGTATTTATCTCTGTTTGTGGTTTTTAAACCTGGGCAAAGTGGGACTATAAATAGAGTTGCCAGATTCAGCAAGTAAAAATACAGTTAAATTTGAATTTCAGATAAAAGATGCATAACTGTTTAGTATAAGTATGCCCCAAATATTGCACAGCATATTTTATCTGGCAAATCTGCGAAGGGACAGATGAGGCTGCATTTCCTGCAGGGCAATGCTGCAGCACTCACGGCCCCTGATTCAGTATCCCTGAGCTCCTTGATGGAGCCTGGCTGTTTCCCATTATCCCCACCTGGAAAGTCACCTCCGCCCCCACCACCCCTCCCGACCCCTCACACCCCGCTTCCCTGGGTAAAGCCGACAGGAGTAGGCCAAGGACAGGAAGGGGCAGGCCAAGCCCCGTGTCCCTCTGCCCTGCCTGACCCCGGCCTCACTCCATCCTCTGCCCTCGCCTGCCTCCTTGACGCACCCACAAACGCCCAGGAAAGACTGAGGACAATTTTTCTCATCAACAAATGGGTCTTATTTCAGGCCTGCTCCATGAGATTCCCCTACCCACATACGAATTTGGTCACTCCTATGGGATTCAAGGGGAAACAGCAGCAGAGTGCTGTATTGTCCTTTGCCTGGTCTTTTCACTGGGGCTGAAGGCACTCTTTCTGCTCTCTGTGTCTTTCCAGTGACTCTCGGGAAGACAGCAGAATCTGCAAATGCACGAAGTCCTGGGTGTCCTCTTCAGCGTGGAGAGTGTGAGGGAGAAACTGCGAGCCTCAGTCCTGTGCACAGCATGGCCGGGGACAGACCCCATTTGGAAGCAACAGAGGCAGGGTGGCCAGAGGAAGTCATGTGAGCAGGAGGCCCCATCCCCCCTCACGACCCCACATGGCTCCTCACCCCAGGCCCAGGCAGGGTGTAGTAGGCTGAATAGTGGCCCCAAACCCACCACCTGGAAATGTGACCTTATTTTAAAAAGAGTCTTTGCAGATAGGATTCATTTAAGGATTCTGAAATGGGGAGATGATCCTGGATTATTCAGGTGGGCCCTAAATGCAATCACAAGTGTCCTTATAAGAGGGAGTGCAGAGGGAAGGTCAGACACCAGAAGAGAAGGCCACCTGAAGACAGAGGCAGAGATTGGAGTGATGCGGCCACAAGCCCATCACTGCCGGCGGCCCCCAGAAGCTGGGAGAGGCAGGAAGGAGCCTCCCCAGAGCCTCCAGAGGGGGCCCGGCCCTGCCCACGCCTGGATTTGGACTTCCGGCCTCCAGACGAGAGAGAACACGTTTCTGCTGTTTTCAGCCACCCAGTTTGCAGTGCTTTGTTACAACAGCCACAGCAAACTAACACAGAGGTCGGCCCAGGGAATCCTCCTCTTCCTGGGGCCCAACTGCCCCACCCTCCCCGTGAGGAAGCTGACTGGCTGCTAAATGCTTAAGTCCACAGAACCGTCCATCTGCCTGGACTCCAGGCAATTGAGGATGCAGGGCTCTGGCAAGCAGGGCAGTCTGGGCCCCTCACTCTGCCCAAGTGCCTCCCTGGGAAAATGTGTCCTGGGCTCCGTTCTGCCGGGCTGCGCTCAGGAGGAGTCATGGATCCCACAGCCTGGCCCACAGTAGGGTCGACAGATGTGCTAAATGAAGGCACCTCTGAAGGCACAGACCCCCTCACAGTAACGACACTGCAGGCCTGGAGACGACATCCTGAGCACCATCGCAAATGGCCACCAAGAGCGTCCGGTGTCGATGCAGTTCGCACCACTTTACACATCCCATCCTAGTTAATCCTCACAACAGCCTTATTATCCCTATTTTACAGACAGAAACTGCAGCACAGAAAAGTAGTTTTCCCAAGGTCAAACTAGATAATGGAGGCGGGTGAAGAATATAGTACCAAAAGGCAGTGATCTGCGTCTTTGCCTCTCGGCCCACAGGTGGAGCCCTACGCCGAGTGAACTCGCACCAGGCCCAGGGATCGCCCCCCTCCAGGGGGGGTCAAAGAAGAACCACCCCCAGGCCTGATCCCTAAGTGGCTCCCATCAGAAGAAGACGACGAAGAATGCACAGCCTCTACGACCACCATGCTCTTCAAACTCCTTTACATATCTAAAAAAGGCATCTGACCAGGCTAACACTTAGAAGAGCCAGCCCTGAGCTTTATTTTATCCAGGATTTGTCAAGGAAAAGCTTTCTTCTAGGCTACAGTGGCTTACTCCCTGATTACTTGATTCTCTAGATGAAAAACAAGTAAACCCCAAGATCAATGCCTGGCTACTAATCAAAGTGAAGTGAAAAAGCTCATGCATTCTCCCATGCTTCTAAATCAAGTTCCAATCAAATACAAAAATACAAAACCAACTATTTGAAGGTACTGGAGAGCTATAAAAAGCAAGCAGGAAACAGAGGGGAGTTATCCCTGAAGAGAAGACGGCTGCATTGGGTAAGATTGTTTACAAACGAGTGACGCTCAGGTGGAAAGTTGCAGTCCTCCCAGCTTCGAGTCAGAGAAGGGAGTTCGGGCATGGCAGCATGGCTGGAAAGCGAGCGCAACATCTCAACATCTGAGAAGGAGGCAGCTGGGGAGAGAGGAGGCCCTGAAACCTGTTCATAAACTCCACCCAGGCCCTTGGGCAGCCCCTGAACTGTCCACACACAAGCAGACTCCAAAGAACAGGAGGCCGCTGGCGGGCCGAACACACCAAGCAGAGATTGCAGTTTGAGCCCAGACAAATTAACATGCAGAACAAAAATCAACATTCTTCAGAAAAAAGAATCACTACAATGGACCATCCACAATGTCCAGTACACAGTCAAATATTACTGGATGTTCAAAGAAACAGGAAGATAGAACCCACAGTCAAGAGAAAAAGAAGTCAACAGAAACTGATCCTGAGATAACCCAGGCATTGAAATTAGCAGAGAAGAACTTTAAGGCAGCTAATATAGTGCGTTCAAGGATTTAACGGAAAATATGGTCACAATAAACAGATGGCATATCTCAGTAAGGAGAGGGAAACGATAAAAAAGAAGCTACTGGAAATTCTAGAAATAAAAACTACAGTAACTGAAATTTGAAAACTCACCAAATAAACTTAATAGTACACTGGAGACAGAAGAAAGGATGAGGTATCTTGAAGATAGATCAATAGAAATTATCCAATATGAAAAACAGATAAAAACTATTTTTAAAATGGACAGGGCCTGTGAATGCCCCTCTAGGAGAATATCAAACATCAACCATAAATGTAATAGGAGTACCAAATAAGAAGAGAACAAACAGGGCAGAAAAAATATTTGAAGAAACAATGACCAAATTTTTCCCAAATTTGGTGAAAAATTATAAACATATATCCAAGAAGCTCAGCAAACCCTGAGCAAGATACATACAAAGAAAACCCTCCTAAGCACATCAGAGTCCAACTGCTGAAAGCCACAGGCAAAGAGAAGAGCTGGAAAGCAGTGTCGCCACACGACACACAGGGACAATGCAGCTACAACAAGGACTAACTTCTCATTACTAACAACAGCAGCCAGAAGACATTGGAAGGACAGAGTCAGAGGGCTGGGGAAAAACTGGCAAACCAGAATCGATATCCAGCAAAAAGATACTTTAAAATTGAAAGAAAATAAAGACATATCAGATAAATGAAAACTGGGAGAATTCATCATTAACAGGCAAGAAATGCTAAAGGAAGTGTTTCAAGCTGAAGAGAGATGATACCAGATGGAAACTCAGATCTATAAGAAGGAAATGAAGCACACCAGAAATAGTGAATATGTGGGTAAATATTTTTAAATACTGTTTTTCTTCTCTTAATTTCTTTAGAATACATATGACTTTTTAAAGCAAAATTTACAACACCATGTTGTGTGGTTTATGACAAATGTAGATGTAATATGAATGACAATAGCTCAAAGTGGGGGGGGGGGGTAAATGGAACTTTTATTACTATTACAAAATTCTTACGCTTTATGTAAAGTGTTACAAAATTAACTCTGAACAGACTGCAGTAAGTTAAGATACATATTTTAGACTACAAAAAATAGTGCAAAGAGGTATAGCTGAAAAGTCAACAGAGGAATTAAAATGGAATACTAAACACTATATGTGTGTATATATATTTATGTCGGTATGTATTATATGTATATGTATACACACATATATAATACATACATGTACACACACACATATGTACATATTCAATTGACCCAAACAAGACAGAAGAGGTAAAAATGAAGAGCTGCAACAACAACAAAACCAGGACAAGTAGAAAACAAAGTGGCAGACACAAATCAGCCACATTAACATCCACACGAACTAGAAAGAATTCTGCAGTAAGAGGAGTGAGGAAGGAGTGGAGCAGAGACGAAACAAGAGCGACAGCACACGGACAGTCGTCACAGCCGGGTGACAGGCAAATGGGAGTTCGTCATGCTCGTCTGCTCACTCTGTATCTATTCCAACATTTTCCATAATGAACACTTTTCAAAAATTAGATTTAAGACTATTCCAAATATTATTTATGCCCCACCCCCAAGCTGCTTTGGAAAAATTTATGTTTATTGTTCATTTATTAGCTAATAAAAGAGTCTTCAACTTGGGGGATATTTAAACACTAAAAAATGTAAATGGACAAAACTAGATAATGGTTTCACATTCAAAACCAGAAACTATCTGACTGGCTTTATAAGAGCTGACTTTAAGGACACAAATAAGCTAAGAGTAAAAGAACGGAAAAGCTATACCATGAAACAATAAACACAAGAAAGCTGGAGGGGCTGTCTTCATATCAGACAAAACACTTCTAGACAAAAAGCTCCGTTCACAAGGAAGACAGAATCATCCTAAACGTGTATGAGCCTAATAAGAGAGCTTCAAATACATGAACCAAACCTGAAAGAACTAAAGGCAGAAACAGACAAAGCCACAGTCAATGTTGGAGATTTTAACATCTTTTTTAGCAACTGTTAGAACAACCAGAACACCCCCCCCCAACAAAACCAGGAATAATATAGGAAATACGAACACTATATAGTGTTCCTCCTATGTGCCAGGCACTTTAGGTGTTTGAATTCAGCCATGAATAATACTGAGAAAAAAATCTCTGATCTCATGGAGGATATACTCTAGTGAAAAATCAAAAAAAAAAAAGAAAAAGAAGAAATCAGAATAAAAACTCAATTATCTTCTAAATGATAAGATCTTGCATCTCTAAATGAAGAACAAGATGTTATTTTTAAAAACAGAAAAGGGAAATCAGAATAAGAAAGAACTCTTGAAAAATAAAAAGGATAACAGAAATAAAACAACTAATGGAAGGGTTGGAACAATGCGAAGGAATCTCCCAAGAGCAGAACAAACGTCAAAAAGATCAACAAGAGGAGAGAAAAGATCAGGGGATCAGAGGGTCAGTCCAGGAGGTCCAACCTCCAAATTAAAAGAGTTCCAGAAAGAGAGGAAACAAAAGTGAAAGACAAAATTATCCGAGGAGCAATACAAAACGTCAGTCCTCAGACTGCAGGGGCCCAGCACGGTGACAAGAACACAGGGGAACAAGAGCAGCTTCTGTGAGCCTCCCGGGGCCAGGCCACGTATGGAGAACCGCAGTGGGGACAGCAGCAGACTTCCCACCAGCACTGGAAACTAAACACAGAGCAGCAACATCTTCCAAATCCTGAGAAAACACTTGTCAGTAGAATTCTATACCCAGCTAAACTGAAAGTTAACTGAGGAGTAAAGATATTTTCAAAATCAACAACAAAAGAAAAATCTATGTCATCAATAGTACGGACTTCAACAAAATGAGGAGTGAGCCCAGACAGAGACAAGAGGGGTCAAAGAGCAGGGCCCACACAGGGGAGAAGAGCCCAGGGAAGTCCTGGGTCTCACAGGGACCAGAACAGACTGGGGTGGGAAGCAGGAAAGAGGTCTCCCAATAACCACCACCACTGCAACAGGGGTTCAGGGGACACGGGCTGGATGTAAGGACAAAGAGGTTTTTGCGAGGTGAGTGACAGGGCTAGATGAGAAAGGAGCTGCGCTCGAGGGCACCACGTGGTTCATTAACGAACAACACTGAGCATCATAAAAAAGTAAGCAATGACCACTGGCTTAAGGAAAAGAAGGTGACATGATTAAGTTGGGAAACAGAGGGAAAGGAAGCAGTGATGGGGTGGAGAGGAGGGCTGAAGCATCCTCCGCACCTTTGAGAGAAGTCAGAAGATGATGTCTAAAATACAAACATTTGAAAACAGCAGCTTAAACAGCAATAAATACCTGAGAAAACAGAACACTTAGGATGATTGCCTCTAGGAGATGGGGAGAAGCAGGACAGGAGATTGCCCACTGTCTGATTTTTTAATCAGTAGGCTTAGCTCTTCATCTTGTGTCCTGGAAGGATAACCAAGACCACTGTTACAGGACAAAAATAAGATGTAGAAAAAGATACGTAAGTAGTATGGTGTGTAAGTGTATCTGTGTGTGTATATGTGTGTGTGTCTGTGTGTGTCTATGTGTCTGTGTGTGTCTGTGTCTCAACAAATGACTGTGTGAACAAGGAAAAAGATGAGGAAGGACACACATCAGAATATCACCTGATTACAGGGTGGGGGACAGCAAGGCCATGGGAAGGGAGACAGGGAAGAAAAACAGGACAAACTACATTTTCTTTGGGAAAGCTCTAATGTGAGAGTTCTTTGCCTAGAGCACACCCTCCTAGATGAATCTGGTGAACTTCTGAAATGATGAACCCCCTGAAAATCACAGGTGACCTTGCATCTATATTAAAATCCCATGTGCACACAGGTAGAATACACTTCGGAAGAGAGACCATACTTTTTATCAGATTACCAAAGGAGCTGGTGACCCACCTCTCCAAAGGTAAAGAACGAGTGATCTACCAGACTAGAACCCCACGCAAGTCTTATCTTCTTTCCCAGGACGCCTTTTTCCAGGATGGCTCCAGCCTCGCCTCCAGGGCAGAGCAGGGAATCCACGAGGCCCTTACAGACACAGGAGCAGCAGCAGCCACTGGATAGGCCTGCCAGCCGGGGGAAGGTGAGTGAGACAGCTGCCCCTCAGCACGGAAGAGGAAAACCCAGTCCTTCCAAAAATAAAATCAGGAGCACTGTGGGAGGCAGAAGGGTGGGCCCCCAAAACATGAGGTCCTAGTCCCTGGAACTGTAAACGTCACCTTATAGGCAACAGGGACTTTGCAGGTGTGATTACATTAAGGGTTCTGAGATGGGAGATGATCCTGGTGGGCCCTGAATGCAACCATGTGTCCTCAGAGGAAGAAAGCAGGGGGAGACTGGAAGACAGGAGAGGAAGAGAGGAAGCATGGATGGAAGCAGAGGGAGCCGGGCAATGTGATGCAGGGCCCTGGGCCAAGGACCCAGGACAGCCTCCAGAAGCTGCAAAGGGACCCAAACGGATTCTCCCTGGAGCTGCCCAAGGCTTCATCTTGGTCCAGCCCAGTGAGACCTATTTTGGATTTCTGGCCTCCAGAACCGGGAGGGAATAAATTTCTGTTTAAACCACTAAGTTGGTGGTAATTCCTTACAGCAGCCACAGAAAACTCATACAAATGCTAATTAGAAAGTAAAATGTTCACAAGAATTCCACCAAATTCAAAGACAATGTAAAACACTCTGTCTACACCCCACAACTCTGGGGCCGCTCTGTCTGCATCCAACTCTGGGGCTGCTCTGTCTACACCCGAAAACTCTGGGGCCGCTCTGCCTGTAACTCACAACTCTGGGCCGCTCTGTCTACACCCCGCAACTCTGGGGCTGCTCTGTCTACACCCGAAAACTCTGGGGCCGCTCTGCCTGTAACTCACAACTCTGGGCCGCTCTGTCCACACCTCACAACTCTGGGCCGCTCTGTCCGCACCCCACAACTCTGGGGCCGCTCTGTCTACACCCAACACCCCTGAACGGAGGAGCCTGCAACGGGAAACCGGCGCGGCGACTGGACGGACATTGCTGCAGTTAATGTCCAGAGCTGGGGTCGCTGGGGACAGCCTCTGCCCCACTCTGCGGCCGCCGGTGGGACGGAGGACAGGAAACTCAGGACCCCGTCCCGACGCGGCCCAGGGCCCCGGGCCCGGCCGAGGTCCGAGCGAACGCGGGGCCATCGCAGGCAGGCTTCTCGGCCCGTCGGTCGGCCGGCCCCGGCCCCTCCTGCCCGCCAACGACCGCGCCAGCCCCACAGCGACCCACACCCGGCCGGGCGGGGTCCGGAGCCGGGCCCGGGAACAAAAGGCAAGGAGCGTGGCCGGCGGCGCGGGGCTCGGGGGCTCGACGAGCTGACCCGGCCGGCCGCCCCACACCCTCCGCCGCGCTGGCGGGGCCGGGCCGCGGGGCCGAGCGCGCGCCCAGGGAAGAAAGAAAGCGGAGGCGGGGCGCCCCTGCGCCTGCCCGAACCTACCGGCCGCTCGCTCGCCGGCCGCGATCCACTCCGCCCGTGCGCCCAACGGTCGCCTCCGCGCCGCCGCCCGGCGACGGGCGGGCGGGGGCGGGGCCGGGGGCGGGGTCCTATGAGGGGAGGGGCCTGGGGGCGGGGGCCATAGGGCGGGCGGGGCCATGTGAGGGCGGGGCCAGTGGTGGGGGCGGGACCTCCAGGGGGTGTGCGGATGGGGGGGTGTGTCTCAGGACTGGACCGGAGTGTGTCTATGGGGCGGGGCCTCCGGGATGAGTGGGAGGCTCCAGGGGGCGGGGCGGCCCTACGGTGCGGGACCTCCACGGGGCGGGAAACTGGGCGCGCCGCTGAGCCTCTAGAGGGAGGAGCGTCGGCGGACGGGACGGGGGCGGGGCTTCCAGGCGACGAGGGCAAGGAGAAGCGAGGGGCGGGGCAGTGCTAGGAGGGGCGGTGCCTGAGGGGGCGGAGCCGGAGGGCGGGGCATTCCAGGCCGAGGGCGGGACTTCCGCTGCCAGCGCTGAGGCGGCGGGTCCCGCTCCGGCTGCGGACACGCTGCGCCCGTGCCTGGCTGCCCTCTCTGCCCGCGTCCCCTCCCGGCCCAGATTCCCTCATGCGCCTCCCGCCGGATCCTCTCCCGTACCCCCACCCCAGGTCCCCGAAGGTGGGCCGGACGCATCCTTGGCGCCCCCGCCTGGGAGACCCCGCCTCCTCCTGCCGACTGCCTTCCGCTGACCTTGATGTTCATCCATACCGCATTCCACCGGGAAATCTTTTATTTTTAAGGGAGAGGAGCGGATGGGAAGTGTGGGGTCCCCCGCAGGGCGCAGTCACCCCCTAGTTCTCCAACAGGTGGAAGAGGCCAGGCAGGCGGCACCCAGCACGACCCCGGCGGCGGTGGAGGTCCTGAGAGGGTGTGCCCCTCCCACCTGTCCAGACACCTGCCTCTATCCTCCCAGGAGACCTTCCGAGGTTAACCCTCCACCTGCCTCCAGTTGTCTTCTTCCTCAGCAATCACTATTTCTATAGAAATTCCGTTTCCATTAGTCATAGTGACCGGCCAGAACCTTTTCAGGAAACAGTCTAGGGGGCATTTGCTTAGATTACTTACAATCTAAGTGTGGGGAAAAAATCAAGCCCCGGACTCCTGACTAGTTGGGCTGGGAGCATCCTGGGTTGTATGTTAAATCATTGTGACAAATCCACCAGCCATCACACTTCCAGCCCCTCCACTGTCTGGACAATCAGAGAATCTAACTTATGCTCCATATTCCCTCCAATGCTCCCAAAATGACAGCGAGGGCAATTTTCTCACTACCTGGCATGCTGTCAGTATACATCTTCCCCTTATATTTGCAAATAAAATACCTCCATAGCATTGTGGAATGTGGAACCGTCAGTGGTAGAAGTGTGCTGACATTCGGGTGAGCTGCTCCGCTGAGCAGACGGCAGGAAGCAGTGAGCTCTGAGGCTCTGGGGCCAATTGTTTCTACAACAGCACTGCTATGGACAGAATGTGTCCCCCCCAAATTCACGTGTTGAAACCTGTTCCCCAGTGTGATGGTGTTTGGAGGTGGGGCCTCCGGGAGGTGCTTAGGTCATGAGGGTGGGGCCGCATGATAGGGTGAGTGCCCATTGTCTTCACTCCCCAGCCCAGGCTGGCGGGCAGCCTCTGGAGCAGTAAGAGCCATGCACTTGCTCTGTAGCACCTGCCCAGCAGCGACATAGCATTCCCACCCACATTTCATCGGCTGCAGTGGGTCACAGTGTCACTGCTGAGTTGGCAGGATGGGACGTCCCACCTTTCCATGGGACTCCTAGACTTGCTCAGCCTCCCCTGTGCTCTAAGCCCTCAGCTGCTTGCCTAGTGGAGAGTGCTAGATGCTGTTTATCTGCGTCAGCTTGGCTGCTATAACAGTACCACAGACTGGGGGCTTATTCCTCACAGTCCTGAGGGCTGGAAGCCGGAGATCAAGGTGCCAGCAGATGCAGTATACAGTGAGGGCCTTCTTCCTGGTTTGCAGATGGCCGTCTTCTCTCGGTCTCCTCACATGGCGGAGAGCACAGAGAGAGGACACAAGCTCACTTGTGCCTCTTCTTATAGGAACACTAGTCCCATCATGGGGTCCCTACCCTCATGACCTCATCTAAATGTAATCATCTCCCGCAGCCCCACCTCCCAACCCCATAACCGTGGGAGTTAGAGCTTCACCACATGAACTGCGTGGGGGACAGACTCAGTCCACACAGCGCCGCTGCCGCGCCGACTACCTCCGATGGTCCTGCTGGCCTCTCAGAGGGAGGTCTGGCACCTGTGAGCCACAGCTGCTCTGCTGCCCAAGCCCAGCCTAACTGGACCCACGGTCAGACCCAGAGGAAGCATTCGCCATGGAGTGTGGGTCCTGACTCCCCTCCAGCCCCCCAGGGCCAATGAGAGACACAAGACGGAAGGGTCCTGCAGTTCCACTGCTTGCCCTTTCTCTCCGGTGTCAGGTTGCCCCAAGTAAGGCCGTTCCTCACAGTAATCCAGAGACGTCCTACATTGCTGAACCAAAGGCCAGGGAGCTGTGGCCAGCGCTAGGGACAGCCTTCCACTGCATTCCTCTTCCCTGACTAGGGCAGCTCTGCCCTCCTTTTGCACCTCTCCCTCACGAAGTAAGCCTGCAAGCTCAGCCTCAGGCTCTGTTTTCTAGGGAGCCTTAGCCAAGGCTGTTGGAACAAAGCACAACCCTTCTGGAAAGTACATGTCAGGAAGGGATTTCGGAACTGGATTCCTAACCCATGTGAAGACAGTGTGGACCCCGCTGCTGGTGGTGGGTGGTGTGACTGGAAGCAACTCCACAGTCACTGCTGATGCTTTCATTTGTGGTCACTGGGACAAGGTGCAGGGTTGGGAGGTAAGTGGCTGCTGCAGCTGAGCAGCATGGGGCTCTTGGAAGCTGGGCATGCTGGAAATGCCCTGACACAGTGCTGCAGAAGGATCTGGAAATGTCAAAATGGGTTTGCTACATAGGACCTGCAAACCCACAGCTGATGTTCCTGGGGAGTCTCAAAAGACCCTCCTTCCCCGAGACACTCGCTAGGGTACCATATGAGTCAGGGTTCTTTAGAGAAACGGAACCAATAGGACATATATGTAGGAAGAGATTTATTGCCAGGAATTGGCTCACACAAATATGCAGGCTGAGAAGTTCCACCATCTTCTAGCTGGAAACACAGGAAAGCTGGCTGTGTCATTCCAGTCAGAGTCCCAAGGCCTGAAAACCAGGAGCGCGAGAGCAGAAGAAGATCTGTGTCCCAGCTGGAGTGATGAGGCGGGAAGGGCGAGTTCTTCCTTCCTCCACTGTCTGTTCTGTTCAGACCCTAATAGATGGGATGGTGCCCACCCATGCTGGGGAGGGCAAACCACTTTACTCGGTCCACAGGTTCAAAGGCTAATTCATCCGGAAACACCCTCACAGACACACCCAGAAATGATGTTTGGCCAAACATCTGGGCATCTCGTGATTTTATGTGTCACCATCGTAGGTACAGACTCTACTTTGCCTGGTACAGGCCCCGTCAATGCCTGTTGTCCTCATTCTTTGTCTCTGTTATTAATAGCCCCCCTTTCTCTCCAGAAGGAGTCCCATCTGGGGAGATAAAGCATATGGTCACCTAGTCTAAGAAATATTCTCTGAGGAGAGCACCAGCATATCTGGGGATGTGGTGGTGGCTGTCCTCCGCAGGCTAAGGCTGACAGTGGAGGTGCTGCCACGGTGTCCCTCTGTCAGCAGGGAGAGATGGTGGAGCTGCCTGAGTGAGCAGCCAGGCGGCCTGACCCCCAGGGCTCTGTGGTGGTGGTGTTTGGGGGCTGAGAAAGATGGGCGGCGCACTAGAGGCTGGTCGTTTTCCATACTTAAAGCAAAGGAGAGCTGGTGAGCAGCAGGCTGCTGTCAGCTGCCCCAGAGGAAAGTCACAACCCCTCCTCCATTTCCAGATTCAGTCCAAAGGCCCAGAGCCTGACTGAGGGAGAGGGGACCCTTTTGCAGAATGCCCTGGAGTAGCACTGTGAGCCTACGTGGTAGACATGTCTCCCAGCCTCCCCCTCAGGGACCAGAGGCAATTTGCCAGGGTAATTTGGTCCCAGGAAGGGGGAGTGCCCAGACTTTTTGAGAACTGTTCCTTTTAGGGTTTGGGCTGACACTGGTTCCAGGATAACCAAGCCCCATCCTGTCCTCTGGTTAGAGTCGGGGATCATATGGAGCTTGACAACGTCCATCTCACGGGGCACCAATGGGTCTGCAGACACCCGTGGGTGTTTTCCCTGGACCCCAAATGTAAAATTGGACAGATAACTACTCTGCAGCTGGCCGGACCCTCCCAGCAGTCCCTTGTCCTGTGGAGTCAGGGATCCTACAGGAGGAAGTCCCTGACCTGCCCCCATCCTGGCAAAACCATCTATCAGAAGCCAACCCATATCCCAGATGCGTCAGTTCAACAAGGACAGCCATGCAGTCCGTGCTCCTCCTGTGTCACAGTTGGTATACATGTCACATCCCGTGTTTGGCTCCCTGCTCTATCCAGAAATTCTCCAATTTACCTAATACCTTGTAATTTAAAAAGGCTTTTTTTTCTTCAAAAAGTAACTTCTCTGCAACTAAGAACCCATGACCTAGAAAAGGAGTTGCAGAGGCCTCTTCTGGAGCTGGGTCAACCCAGGGCTCGCTTTCCTCCCACAGTCAGACGTCGTTGGGGAGGAAACTCAAAGGCCCTGGGCTGCCCTCTGGAGCCATCGGTACTGGGGACTGGGTTACAGGTGCTCCTTGAACTCACCTGGCAGTGACTGCAGGTGACCAGTCCCTGCAAGACACCCAGGAGGTGGCTCTCCAGCACCGAATGCTGACCCCCCCGCCCCCATGTTGGTCACTCGCCCATCTTCCTGCATCTCACCAGTGGGGAGCGACCACCTTGGTCTGCGAGCCCAGGCACTGGGATCTCCCCAAAGCCGGTGCTAAGCTGCACACCCTGGAGGACCCGTGTGGTGCCTCGAGGTTCGGACTCTTGGGCCAAGGCCTGACTTGAGGTCCCGGTTTGTCTCCCGGTTCGCGGCTGAGCCCTGGGCAAGGCGCATGTCACTCTGCTCGTCTCCTCATCTCTAAAGTGGGGTAATCATAGCACCCCTAAATCGAGGGCTGTTGTGAAGACTGGCTTAGCTAGATGGCATAAAATGTGTGGAAGCGTCCCTGGCACATCCCGGACAAGGTGCTGGACAAGCCAGAGCCATTGTGAGCATTTCTCCCAGCCCAGCAAATGCCCTCACCAGGTCACACGGCCAGTGGACCCAGCCCAGGCCCTTCCAGCACCAAAAGCGGCACTGTGGCCCCTCGCTCACCTTCTGCATGGTCCCCTGGGATGCAGGCAGTGCTGCTGGTTGAAACCGAGAGGAGAGGACTCAGCCCCTGGTGCCCTCTGACTCGAGCTGGGCTGAACCCCACTTGGGCAGTGGTCTCGTCTACCACACCTGCTCCACCAGCAAGAAAGGGTTCACTTAGAACTCCTCACTGCCCCCTCACTTCCCCACCACTGCCCCCCACTTCCCCCTCACTGCCCCCTCACTTCCCCACCACTGCCCCCCCACTTCTCCCTCACTGCCCCCCTCACTTCCTCATCACTGGCCCCTCCCACTTCCCCCTCACTGCCCCCTCACTTCCCCACCACTGCCCCCCCCACTTCCCCCTCACTGCCCCCTCACTTCCCCACCACTGCCCCCCCACTTCTCCCTCACTGCCCCCCTCACTTCCTCATCACTGGCCCCTCCCACTTCCCCCTCACTGCCCCCTCACTTCCCCACCACTGCCCGCCCCCGCCCAGCTCTTGTCCTTGATGTGCCCGAAGCCTTCGTCACAGCTTCGCCACAGGGCATGTACAGCACAGTCTAACACAGGTCACATCGACAGGACGTCCTGAGAGCCCGTCCCACGCCGGCTCTGTCCAGTGTGGCCAGTGTGGCCAGTGTGGCCACTCTGCTGATTCTCCCAGCACTCCATCCAGGCCAAGCTGCCCTCCAGCCCCCAGATGGGAATGTTCTGTCCTTGACCCAGAACGGCCCCAGCCGCGTGATCTTCTCTCTCTTGATCACACGCACACACACACACACACTTCTCTGGTGTCCATTCCCTCTGCCATGTGGGTATTGCCAGGTCAGCTTCCCCAGCTCCTGCCCCGCCTGCAGGACGTCTGCAACAGGACATCCCACACTGCCTCCACCTTGGCTGATGCCTGCTCTCCCCCGTCCCCTGCACCTCCCATCTCTAGCCATCCTCCCAGCACCCCACTTCAGCCTGAGGCCCCCAGCACCTTCTTGCCCACCCCAGTCAGCCACCAGCCTGCAGTCACTACCTCCCCGGCCACCATGGAGCCAAGGCCCGGGTGCCAAGCTGCACCAAGAGCATCACTGCGCTGGAAGTGCCCGTCCCCCACGGCAGCCGTGTTAGCACCAGCCCATTTTACAGACGGAGACTGAGGCTCCAGCAGGGTCCTGCAGCAGGGTCACCACTAAGTGGCGGAGCTGGGACTTGATGCAGAGCCTGACGCAGCTCCACACAGCACTTCCCCGTGCCCTGGGCCATCGCCTGGAAGGCCAGCGGGCACAGACTGCCAGTCCCCTCTCGGGCCTGCCTTTGCCGAGCTGGCCCCGCTTGGAATCCCTTAGTGGCCCCACTGTCTGCAGGAGAAAATTCACCTGTCCGATGCCCGAGGCTGGCATTCGCAGCTCCACTCCACTGGGCCCCTTTCCGCCTTCTGAGAAGTCGAGGGGACAGGGCCTTGGGGCCTTGCAGCCAGGCACCCTGGTGCCAGCGGGAAACGAGGCTGGATGGGAGCCCTCGTGGCCCAGCATCCAGGGGGCTGAGCAGGCCTGAGGGCTGAGGTCCTCTCCCCGCTCCAGAGTTGGCGCTCTGCCTGCTCTGTTACTGGCGGGCCTGCTGGGAAGCTGCCGCCACACCTGTCGGCCACCTTCTCACCTGTCAGGCCTCAGCTTGGGTGTCACGCCCCCCAACCCCAAGTGGAAGAGAGCGCCCTCCCCTGCACCCACCAGACCCAAACACACCCCTGTCGCCGTCCGGTCACTCTGTAAGGGGTCAAGTTCATGTCTGTCCCACAGCCCTGACACTGCCCACCCCCACCCCAGAGCTCCTAGACAGGAAGGACCATGACAGACCAACAACACTTCTGCGCACCCACCATGCCAGGCACGTGCTAGGCTTGGGGTCACAATGTCCAGGGCTGGAGAGCAAGAGGCTCCCGGAGCTCCAGATGAAGCAGCCCAGCAGCACCATGGCCCACAGGTGGCCACCGGCAGAGAGCCTGTGGGGCCACTTCGGGAAGAGTTTGGGAACCATGCCCAGGAGACTGAGCATATCTGTATTTCCAGAAGAACCCTTGGCTGTGTGGAGGGGAGGGACAACAGAGGGAACAGTGTGGTGATGCTGGGGAGCGGGCACAGTGACCCCGCCTCGGAGAGGGACAGCGTCCTGGGATAGGAGCAGTAGTGGATTTGAGAGGCTGGAGTCAGTGGTGTGGGCGGTTGGAGGAGGGGCAAGGGCCAGGGGGGCAAGGCTAGGGTGGGACCAGAGGGTTTGGGCAACTGGGGGCACCGAGGTGTTAGATGGGAGGGCCCCCAGCCCGGGCTCAGCTCACATGGCGCCCCCACCTGAAATGCTTGGCTCCGTGTTCCCCTCAGGAGACCCTCCCTGACCTGCGGGGTGGGGCAAGCCACCCTGGCCCCGATTGTCTACGGAACCCACTGGCCACACCCCTGTGTTTTGGAATTCAGTAGGATCAGTGAACAGATGAAATAAATCAAATGAAGCATAACATGGTTTTTAACCAGAACACATGAAATTAATTAAATAGAGCATATTGTTACTAAATAGAACTGATATTAATTAGGGACATTGTTACCAAATAGAATATGCATTAATTAAATAGACCGTATTGTTACTGAAGAACATACACTAATTAACCAGAGTATATTTTTCCTGCCTGGAACTTACTTTATTTTTCTTGGGGCCCCAAGAAGGATCATGTGGGGCCGCTGGTGGCCTGGGGACAGGGAGGTCCCCAAGCAGGAAAGGGAGTTTCCCCCTGCAGACCCGACTTCAAAATGTCTCTTCTCCTCAAATCACCTAAATCAAATTCAGCTGGAATCCAATCACTCCTGCTGGAAAAATACCTATTTGGGGAAAACGTATGTTAGGAGAGTGTTTTCCTTGACAGAAAATAAATATGAAATAATCAGAAAGCAAAACAGGAAGATGACAAGGTAGTAAATTTCCAAACGTTGCACTTGGAGTCCCTTGAGCAATTCTGCACGGACGTCCCCGCGCTTCGCTTCCGGTGGACACAGTGCATTGCTGTCCATGGCTCACTTTTCTGGCCACTCGGTGAGCAGGCGGCAGCCAGAACTCCCTTTTTAGATGAGGATTTTGAAGGAATGAGTGTTCCTTTTCTTAAAATGGCGACTTCTTCCTGAGTCATTCCCTAATGCGCGCACCAGCTGATAAGCCGGGCCCAGCCCTCACCCAGCGCGTCTCAGGTCCAGGCCGGCCCTGGAGAGAGGCGCCCGGTTCTGTGCAGAACGCCCGTGGGCAGGATGAGCACCAATGGCCACTGCCAGTTAGGCGCTCCCGTGCCAGGCAGCGCACTGGGCTTTACCCGCCCCGGCTTTTTAATCCCCACACAACCCTGCACACGCCCATGTGCAGATGTGGAGACTGAGACTCGGGGGGACAAGCCAGTCCTGTGCCACTGACACGCCTCTGCTGAGCCTTCCTGCGGTGTGCGGTGCCCAGCCTGGCCTCCGGCCTCCCCAAGCTGGCTCCAAGCTTCGAGAATGCTCTGTACACACCACGGGCACTACAGGGACCACAGGGAGCGGCCGAGTAAAGCCACAGGCACACAGCTGCTCAGGAGGAGGAGTATCAGCGTGGCTGGCCGGAGGGCCCTCCCTCTGCGCCCTCCTCTGTCTGGGACCTGGAGACCACTCAGACCTGTCGCCCTGAGCTCCACGTCCAGCCAGGGAAGGGGGTGGAGACAGGTGTGCACAGGAACCACCGGGCGGGTCAGCAAGCAGGGGAGGGCAGGAGCCCGAGCGGCTGGATGGAGGTGGGGGGTCAGCCTCCTTTTCAGGCTGAGAAGCATTCTGTGAGCAGGCGAGCCACAGCATGGGATCAGGGCTCTGGGACTCACCCCAGCAGCAGAGATGGCAGGAGGCTCAGACCTGGAGGCCTCAGCCCACACCCACCTCCGGTGACGGACAGGGCCCAGGGGCGACCCCGCCGTGAGGACCTGGAGGGCTTCCCCACTCCGGAGCCTGCATGTGCTGGCTCCCCTCCCCACCTCACGTACACTTCCTAAATTTTCCATGGTGATAACGGGGGTACTGCGTGGGGAACTTTCTGGCAACATCCTAGTCAGTCAGCCTCATAAAGTGTGTATTATTCGTATTATCCGAATTTTCAGATGATGAAACAGGCTCAGGAGATAAAGTCACCCTACCCCCTCCAGGGGCAGCCAGAGCCGGGTCCCAGCATGCAGATGACAGCATGGCAGCACAAGGACGGTGTGGGGAGGTGTGCGAGTGGCGGGGCACACTCACTAAGCCAAGAACCGGCCCCCCGACCCGTCACTCGCTGGAGAGGGCAGAGGAGGATTTGGCGAGAGAGGCCTCGGGGTGTCCTTCCACGGGTCCCACCAGCAGCGTGGAGGTCAGGTGCTGCCTCCTCTCTGTCCAGGTGTCACTCTGTGGCCTGCGTCTACTGCAGAGGGAACACCGGGGACCCAGATGTGTCCCAGGTGGCCAAGCCCATCCCATGCTCCAAGTGTGTGGGCACAAGGGATGCCCAGGTTCCCATGGACCACGCACAGTGCCAGTGCCATCGTCCTGTTCACCTGGCACCCCAAGGAGCAGAGGGCCCGCAGTAAGGACAGGAGTGGACCCTGATTCCTTGTGGCCAAGGAGGGAGGCGGGTTTCCCCACCCGTGGGCTCACCCAAGAACCCGTGAAGCTCCCGCAGAGAGATAAATGTTGAACCTGCCAGGCCCAGACCACAGAAAGCCAGCTTTCCAGGGCCTTGGTCACGGAAGGTTGTCCCTAGCCCCTCAGCCCTCTCCCTCTCCCCACCCCTCCACTCCACCTGCGGGGATCAGAAAGGGGGTGCCAGGCTGGGGCGCATGGGGTGGGGAGGGGAGGGCGAGGCTGAGACAGGAAGAGAGTGGAAACCCCCCCTCCATCCCCTCACAGGCTTCCAGCCGGAGGCCCAGGGCAGGGGCAACAGGGCAAGACGGTGTGACCTGAAACCAAGGGTGGAGCCTTGATTAATATCTCGGACTTGCGGTCATTGATTTGGACTAATTCTGAATTGAGACTTTGCTACTTAAGTGATGGAAAGCTGCCTTCACAGGGTGAGCAGGAACCCAAGGGTGGTCAGACAGTTCCAGACAGTTCCAGACAGTTCCAGGGCCGGAGGAAGTTTGCCCACCACACAGCCTGTAACGGGAAAGAGGGAGAAAACAAAGTCACATTTTGGTTATATCATGAGAAACGCTTTTTCTACACACCAATCGCATAGGAGTAAATGTTCCAGACAGTGGGCTGAAGTGTGACCTTTCCCTTTTAGGGGGACCAGCGGTCCTGGTCAGCCTAGGCATTCCCAGGCTTTAGCCTCGAAAGTCCTGAGTCCCTGGAAACTCTTCAGTCCCTGGCAACCCCAGGCGGACCTCAGACACCTCCCTCTGATGGAGTTACCACAACTACGAGAACACCCGCGTTCCTGCCGGAGGGAACCACCTCTCCACGTCTCCCAGCTCCACTTTTTTTTTTAATAAAAATATTTCAAGTCTTTATTTTGTGTTCACGGTAACACCTAAGTGGGAGCATGAATTCTAACACTGAATGTTCGTTCCTTCCTATTGCTGATCCTCTCAGTATTTCCCTACAGGTGGAGCTCTCCTGGACACAATTTTTCTCACTTTCTTTTTTTATTTTCTTTTTATTTATTTTAATTAAAAAAATTTTTATGTGGTAACACTGGTTTATGACATTATATAAATTTTGGGTGTACATTATTATATTTCAATTTCTGTGTAGATTACATCAGTTTCACCACCCAAAGACTAATTACAATCCATCACCACACACGTGCGTAATCATCCCTTTCGCCCTACTCCCTCCCGCCTTCTCCTCCAGTAACCACCACTCCAATCTCTGTCTCTATGTGATTATTTGTTGTTGTTTTTATCTTCTATTTAGGAGTGAGATCATATGGTTTGACTTTCTCTGTCTGACTTATTTCGCTGAGCATAATACCCTCAAGGTCCATCCATGTTGTCACAAATGGCCAGATTTCATTGTTTTTTTATGGCTGAGTAGTATTCCATTGTGTGTATATACCACATCTTCTTTATCCATTTGTCCCTTGATGGGCACTTATGTTGCTTCCAAGTCTTGGCTATTGTGAACAATGCTGCAGTGAACACAGGGGAACATGTATTTTTACATATTGTTGTTTTCATGTTCTTTGGGTAAATACCCAGCAGTGGAATAGCTGGATCGTATGGTAGTTCTATTCTTGATTTTTTGAGGAATCTCCATACTGTTTTCCACAGTGGCTGCACCAGCCCGCACTCCCACGAGCAGTGTATGAGAGTTCCCTTCTCTCCACACCCTCTCCAACACTTGTTATTTCTTGTCTTGTTAATTATAGCCATTCTGACGGGGGTGTGAGGTGATATCTCATTGTAGTTTTGATTTGCATTTCCCTAATAGTTAATGATGTTGAACATCTTTTCATGTGCCTGTTGGCTGTCTTTCATGTGCCTGTTGGCTGTCTTTGAAGAAATGTCTGTTCAGATCTTTTGCCCATACAAAAATCAGTTGTGTTTCTATACACTAACAATGAAGTAGCATAAAGAGAAATTAAGAATACAATCCCATTTACAATTGCAACAAAAAGAATAAAATACCTAGGAATAAACTTAACCAAAGAGGTGAAAGACCTTTACCCTGGAAACTATGAAACATTGTTGAAAGAAATAGAAGAAGACACAAAGAAATGGGAAGATATTCTGTGCTCTTGGATTGGAAGAATTAGCATAGCTAAAATGTCCATACTTCCTAAAGCAATCTACAGATTCAATGCAATCCCCATCAAAATTCCAACAACATTTTTCACAGAAATGGAAGAAAGAATCCTAAAATTTATATGGAACAACAAAAGAACCGGAATAGCTAAAGAAATCCTGAGAAAAAAGAACAACACTGGAGCTATCACACTCCCTGATTTCAAAATATATTACAAAGCTATAGTAACCAAAACAACATGGACTGACACAAAAACAGACACACAGATCAACAGAACAGAATTGAGATCCCATCTATGGACAGCTAATTTTCAACAAGGGAGCCAAGAACATCCAACAAAGAAAGGAAAGTCTCTTCAATAAATGGTGTTGGGAAAACTGGACAGCCACATGCAAAAGAATGAAAGTAGACCATTATCTAACACCACACACAAAAATTAACTCAAAATGGATCAAAGATTTGAAGGTAAGACTTGAAACCATGAAACTTCTAGAAGAGAACATAGGCAGTACGCTCTTTGACATCAGTCTTAGCAGCATCTTTTCTTCAAATACCACGTCTGACTGGGCTAGGGAAACAATAGAAAAAATAAACAAATGAGACTACATCAGACTAAAAAGCTTCTTCACAGCAAAGGAAACCAGCAACAAAATGAAAAGAGAACCTAACAACTGGCAGAAGATATTTGCAAATCATGTATCTGATAATGGATTAATCTCCAAAATATATAAAGAACTCATACGTCTCAACAACAAAAACACTAACAACCCAATTAGAAAATAGGCCAGCTCCACCTTTGATGATGCTCCCTGGCTCGCCGGTGAGAGCAGCTCCGAGCGCAGCCCCACGTGCCCCACAGGCCCGGAGCATCGAGGCTCCCGCCCTCCTGGGAAGGTCGGCCGTGGCCCGGGTGCTCCCAGAGCAGGACCCCGGGGCTCTCACCCTTCAGATCCGAGGCTGTGAGGGTGGACCGCGGGCACTTTGTCCTGAGGAGCAGGCGCTGGGCCCGGCCGGGCGGTGTGTGGCCAGGAGAGACAGGCCTCTTGGGAGGCTGCCGTCTGTTCCTTCACGTTAGAGTCCACCTCCAGCCACCCGCCCCATATCTGCTCACAGGCCACCCACCCCACTCCTCCCAGGTCCTGATCCTGGGCCTCCCGCCAGTCTCAGGAGGCCTGTGTGAGAGCGAGGTCACCGCCTCCCCTGGGGCCTCCTCCTCCTCCCCCAGGCTCCTCCAGGCCCCTCTTGGAGCCCCGCTGCTCGGGGCTGCCTTGGGCATTAATATCAGTGTCTTGAGACGGTTGGGTGGCTCCTGCTTCCTCTCCCTTTCCAGGTAGGTCCCGTGACTCTCTCAGCTGTGGTGCACACACAGGTAGGAATCCTAAGTGCTCGGTGCTGTGGTCTGAATGTCTGTGTCCCCCCAAAACTCATATGTTGAAGCCTCTTCCCCAGTGTGATGGTATTTGGAGGTGACTAATCATGAGGATGGGGCCCTCGTGAAGGGGATTAGAGCCCTTATAAAGAGACCCCGGAGAGGTCCTTGTGCCCCATGAGGACACAGTGAGAAGACAGACGTCTATGAACCAAGAGGCAGTCCATCACCAGACACCAGATCTGCCAGCACCTTGATCATGGACTTCCTGCCTCCAGAACAGTGAGGAATAAAAGTCTGTTGTTTAAGCCGCCCAGTCTGTGATACTCTGTTATAGCCGCCCGGATGGACTGAGACCCCCAGGGGCAGGGTTCCTTCCAGCCTACAGCCCTTCCATGGCACCCCCAAGACTCATGACCCCAGAGGAAGAGCACAAATGAGAGCCACACACACACGCTTAATAAATATACACAAAGCCAATAAAATGTCTTCTATCCTCCCATCTTGACAAAAATTCCTATAAAACAACAAAATTGAAAAATAGAGCTAACGCTATGGGGCTTTTCTCCAATTATTTTATTGTGGTAAAGTAGACGAGAATAAAATTTACCATCTTAACCATTTTTCAGTGTATAGTCCAGTGGTAAATACACTTATAATGTGCAACTTCACCACCATCCGTCTCCAGAACTTTTTCATCTTCCCAAACTGATACTCAGTCCCCATTAAACACTAACTCCCTATCCCCCTCCCCCAGGCCCTGGCAACCCCATTCCACTTTCTGTCTCTATGGATGTGACTCCTAGGGACCTCCTATAAGTGGACTCACACAGTATCTGTCCTGTTGTGACTGGCTGATTTCACTGAGCCTAGTGTCCTCAAGGTCCATCCACGTTGCAGCATGTGCCAGAATTTCCTCCCTTTTTAAGGCTGAGTAATATTCCATTGCAGAGGTACGTCACATTTTGTTTATCCGTTCATCCGTCAATGGACACTTGGGTCGCTCCCACCTTTGGCCGTTGTGGATAGCGCTGCTGTGCACGTGGGTCTACGGTATCTGCTCCAGGCTCTGCTTTCACTTCTTTTGGGCATACGCCCAGAGTGGAATTGTTGGAGCACATGGTAATTTTGTTTTTAACTTTTTGAAGAACTGCCATACTTTTTTCCGTTGCAGCATTTTACATTCCACAAACAGTGCACAAGGATTCCAATTTCTCCACATCCTCACCAACACTTGTTATTTTCTGGTTTGGTTTTTTTTCGTAGTAGCCATCATAATGGGTGTGAGGTGGTGTCTCATAGTGGGTTTGATTTGCATTTCCCTGATGGTTAACAATGTTGAGCATCTTTTCATGTGTTTATTGGCCATTTGTATATCTCCTAAAGCTATGGCTTTTATACAACCACACATTAGCAAAATATCAAAACCGTATATCACTGCTTATGTCTGGGGGCTGTTGATGGGCCAACTGTGGCCGGATGAGTAACAACAGAAAGACATGCACTATTCATAAAAGATTATCATAGATGATATTTATGATAAATATTATAAACAATGCTTATTCCAAAAAATAACTTTTCCTGCATTCATTTCAGGAAAATCTGTAATTATGTTGTTATAATCCAGATTTCCACATAATTTGTGTTGTATTTTCAATTTGGAGAAACTTTAGTGAGGCAGAAGCAACATTAACTGTCAATAAAATTCTTAAAGCAAATATTTATAGTTGGGAAAGAACCACAGATTTTATGTACCATGTTCAAACATTGTTATGCGATTGCATATGAAACATTATTGTTATCACAGACAATATTACAAACTACTGTAATTTCATCATAGAAACCACTATAACATAGGAAGATTTTCAACAACTTTTAAAACTATATCTAGATTCATGCAGTATTTGCAAAGTTCTTTAAAATTTGTCAGTGCTGAGATATTTCAGAATACCAAAATATTACTCAGTTTATTCAAATCTGTCTTCAGTTGTGATTACATCTTAACCTAAAACGACAGAAGGGCCAGCCCGGTGGCGCAGCGGTTTAGTTCGTGCTTGGCAGCCTGGGGTTCGCGGGTTCAGATCCCAGGCGCCTGCCGATGCACTGCTTGTCAGCCATGCCGTGGTGGCGTCCCATATAAAGTGGAGGAAGATGGGCACGGATGTTAGCCCAGGGCCAGTCTTCCTCAGCAAAAAGGGGAGGATTAGCAACAGATGTTAGTTCAGGCTGGTCTTCCTCACCAAAAAAATAAATAAATAAAAATAAAATGACAGAAAATAATCTCCATAGAATTAAGGTTATTTTAGGTGAATCCTCTCCTTCACCACCATGCAAATGTTTTCATTTCCTTCCTCTGGTTTCCTTACCTTTTACTAGAATGCTATTTTTGTTGCTTATTTCACATGCAGTTTTCTTTGATGGAGAAAAGCTATTTTCTCTCCAATTAAAAAAATGTTTTTAACTTTTAAATGTGAAATAGTCAACCTGTTTATTTCTTTTTCTTTTTTGTAAGCTTTTCCTAATGTTATCAGTAGTGATCAACATACCAGATGGCTTGAACGGAGCAAGTTTGAAGTCAGTTTCCTTTTCCTCTGAAGATCACGATTCATCTTTATCTGAGGATACTCTGCTGTTTCACTTAACTCTTCTAATGCAGCTTGAATCTTGTATAAATTAAATCTAATTGCTTGAACAGCATTTAATTGACATTCTTTTTGTGTTTCTGAGGGTGATTATAAGGTCAAATGTGACGCATGTTTCATCAAGGTGTTCCACCTTTGGGCAGATGCAGAAACTATCAAATGTAATCTTTGAATTATTCCAAAGCACGTCATCACTGCTGGCATCCTCCAAGCCACATCTCCCAATAACAAATTCCGACTCTGTGCCATAGTTGGCACAAGGAAAGCTTCTGGGTTTCTGGCCAAAATTTTGGCTTGTTTACTTTTTCCTTTATGGATCTTCATAGCACGATTGCCACTGTCATGCCTTGACAATCTTAAAGTATTTAAATGAAGGCAAAATTGCTTTATTTGATTTTTGAAAATTTAATTGAATCTTTTAAAATAAAACAGTTCCCAACTTCAGTGTTCAATATCCATGTTGTTGCCAATGTGCAACAGAGGTACCCGCGTCTCCGTTCCGTCTAGCCCAACATGCAAGTAAACGTAAGAGTAATAGGCATGCTCAGTATGGCAGAATGCTGCGCAGCTGCCACATGAAACTGGAGTGAATGCTCTGCTAATTTCTGACCACCTCTGGAAACAATCACAAATAAAAATACGAGGAAAAGCAAGACATCAGCACTATTGGGAAACAGTATTTTATTATGTGAAAACTGTGGCATTCACTCCACCTGAGAGGAAGGATCTAACAACCTCGTTAATTTGTCTTTTACCTTGGCCTGAGCACTTTCAATGTGGAGCATCACGAAGGAGAGAAAATAGGACTTCTCCCTCCACCTGGCTGTAGCAGGATGCAAGACTTTCACTCCCATGGTAACAATGAGGAAAACCCAGGAAACAAAAATTGTACTTTTCTATGGGGTTAGTAGACCAATAGATGCAAAGAAACTTTTATGAATGGAATTCCTGAGCAAGATGAGCTCTTTGTAGAGAACAGAGTGTGGCAGCAACATCCATGTCTGGAACAGGAGTCTGGTCTGCGTATTAGCAGATGGAGGAGCAGGGACAATGAAAAACCAGCCCCGTCCTAGATGACCAGTCACTCAGCCCCAACCAGTCTACCCTTTCCCATTCATACTCAAATTTTGCAAAGAAAGTTCAAGGAGAGGCTGGAAAGCAGAGCAAAATCACCTAGGCCTCCACATTCTCACCGTGCTGGGATTCCGGGGCTCTGCCAGAGTTAACTCTGAGGTGAACCCAATATATCTGAAACTGTAGTTGGCTCCCAGCTCAAACACTGACAGGCTCAAAAAGGCTGCTGTGGAATGGGAGGTGGAGGGTTGTGCTGAACATACATTACATACTCAATATAATCAAAGCTGTGGCCCAGACCCACAGTCAACTTGACTCTTAGAGGAATCTGAATGGTAAGCCCCTCACCCAAACTGAGGAAACAGATTACATTCTGTGGGAAATCAGCAGAACAAAATCAAACAAAACATTACATATCAGTCTCCACTGTTCATTTACACACAATGCCTGGAATGAAATAAAAAGTTACAAGACATGTGAAGAAGCAGGCAAATTTGACCTATAATCAAGAGAAAACACAATCAAAAGACATAGACCCCAGATAATCCAGAAATTGAAATTAGCAGACATAAAATGTAACAAAATATTATGAATATGTAGAAGAATTTGCAGATAAAGAGAGATATAATAGATAAAGAAATGGGGTACTTTGGAAGAGAAATGAAAACTCTAAAATCTCAAAGGAAATTCAAGAACTGAAAATTACAATATCATAATATCTGAAACAAAAACGTATTGGCTAGGCTTCTGGATGCTGCAAAAGAAAATTTCAGTGAACTTGAAGAGAGATCAATATGAATAATCCAAGCTAAATCACAGAGAGGGAAAAAAAGATTGACTAAAATGAAATGAGTCCTTGTGGCCTGTGGGGTAATACCAAGTGATGTGACATATGTGCAACTGGAGTCCCAGAAAGATAAAATGGGGGAAATATATTTGAAGAAATAATGGTCAAAATTTTCTCAAATTTGATTTTTAAGAAAATCAATCCATAGATCCCAAACTCAACAAACCCCAAGCAGGATAAACACAAAGAAAACACACCTAGACACAAATTGTTGAAAACAGAAATAAAATCTTAGAAGCATCCAGAGAAAAAAAAGATACATTACATACATTAGTACAATAACAAAAATGGCAGAGTTCTCATCAGAAACAATGGAAGCCCCCTAAACAAAAAAGCAACATCTTTAAAGGACTGGGAGGAAAAACTGTCAACTGAGAATTCTATATTCAGTGAAAACATCCTTGAAAAATGAAGGCAGAATAAAGTCATTTTCAGGTAAACGAAAGCTGAGTGAATCCATTGCTAGCATACTCATGCTGCAAGAAATGCTAAAAGAAGTTCTTTAGGCTGAAAGGAAATGATGCTGGATGGAAACTTGGACCTATACAAAGGAATGAAGAGCACTAGAAATGGTAAATATGTGGGTAAATACAAAAGACTACATTTCCCTTTTCTTAATTACTTTAAAGAACAATTGAACATTTAAAGTAAATATAATAATGTATTATGAGGTTTATAACAGAAGTACATATAAATTATATGCAACAATAGCACAAAAGATGGAAAGGAAATGGAATTATATGTTGAAAGGTCTTTACTTTATACATGAAGTAGTACAATATGATTTCAAAGGAGATTGGGGCAAGTTAAGGATACATATTGGACTCCCTAAAGCAACCTCTAAAAAATCATACAAAGAATACTGTAGCTAAAAACCCAAAGGAGGAGATAAAATTTAAAAATTTTAGATCAGTTAACCCAAAAGAAGGCAGGAAAGGAGGAACAAAAGAGCAAATAGGACAAATAGAAAACAATTAGCAAGATAATAGATAAACTTGAACCTAACTACATCAATAATTATGTTAAATATAAATGGGCTAAACACTGCAATTAAAAGGCAGAGCATGTCAGACTGGGCTTAAAATAAAACAAAACCTGCTATAGTCTGTTTAACAGAGACACACTTTAAATATAAAAAACACATTTACATTGAAAGTGAAAGGATAGAAAAAGAAATAACATGGAAAAATAAGAAAGCTGGAGTGGCTATATCTTCAAATATTTGAAGCAAAAATTGTGAGAACTAGGAGACAAATAGTAATAGACAAAACCACACTTACAGTTGCATATTTTAACATTTTTCTATCATAAATTGATGGGAAAACCAGACAAATAATCAGTAAGGATATAAAAGATTAAAAGATTTGACCACCATCAAACAAACTAACCTGATTAACATGTATAGAATACTAACCCATCAGCTACAGAATACAGATTCTTTTTAAGTGCACATGGAACATTTACCAAGAGACAACATATGCTGGGACATGAAATAAATCTTATTTATTTTAAAGGATTGAAGTCACACAGTGTAAGTTCTCTGACAACAACAGAAATCAATAACAATATCTAGAAAAGCACTCAACTTTTGACAATTAACCAGCACTTCTAAATAATTCACAGGTCAAGTCACAAAGGAAATTAGAAAAATAGTTTTAACTGAATAGTAATGAAAATACAATATATAAAAAAGTGTGGTATATAACTTAAGTTCTTATAGAGATAAATTTATAATTTAAAATGCTTATACTAGAGAAGATGGTTTGAAATGAATGATGTAAGCCTCCATATTAAGAAGATAGAAAATAAAGAGTAAGTTAAATCTAAAGCAAATAGGAGGAAGGAAATAATAAAAATAAGAGTGGAAATTAATGAACTAGCAGCCAAACCACAGGAAAAAAAAAAAAAACAAGAGAGCCAAAAGTTGGTTTTTCAAAAAGATTAGTAAAATTTATCAACACTTAGTAAGACTAATGAAAAGTAGAGGGAAAGCACAAACTACCGATATCAGGAATATTATTACAGAGCCCACAGATATTTAGAGGATATTAAGAAAAGAGTATGAACAACTTTATGACAACAAATTTGACAACTTACTTAAAATGGAAAAAGTCCTTTAAAAACACAATAGGGGCTGGTTCAGTGGTGTAGTGGTTAAGTTGGCACACTCTGCTTCAGCGGCCTAGGGTTCTCAGGTTCGAATCCTGGGCATGGACCTATGCACCGCTTATCAAGCCATGCTGTGGCAGGCGTCCCACATATAAAGTAGAGGAAGATGGGCATGGAT
This sequence comes from Tapirus indicus, assembly GCA_031878705.1. Lineage (NCBI taxonomy): Eukaryota > Metazoa > Chordata > Mammalia > Perissodactyla > Tapiridae > Tapirus > Tapirus indicus. The sequence continues at coordinate 2,532,546 of CM062919.1, read as the reverse complement.
GTTAGCCCAGGGCCAGTCTTCCTCAGCAAAAAGAGGAGGATTGGTAACAGATGTTAGCTCAGGGCTAATCTTCCTCACCAAAAAAACCCCCAAAACAACAATAACAAAGCACAACAAAAATTACACAAGAGGAAATAGAAAGTCTCAATAGCCCTATCTTGATTAAAGAAATAATAATTAAGAACCTTTAAGGGGGAGTGTGCTGATGTCTACAATTTACATAGGAATGCATCAAAAACAAAGATGAAGTAATGGATAGATAGATGGATATCTGATAAGGAAAGTATAATAAAATGTTAATCTAAGAAATGGACATGATTGTCATACAATTCTGCCCATTTTTCTGAGTAGTTGAAATTTCACAATAAAATTTTAGGTAAAAATCTGGCATTTTCCATAAATATATCAGCAAATAAAAACCCAGGACCATATGGTGTTGGAATGAATCAAAAATACAAGGAAGAAATAATACCATTCTTACACAAACTTTTTCAGAAAATAGAGAAAGATGGAATACTCTTGAACTTGTTTTATGAGGCCTGCATAACTCTGATACCAAAACCTAACAAGGACATCATGAGAAAAGAAAATTACAGACCCATGTCTTCACGAACAAAAGGCGAATATAAATACAGTCCAATGTCCGAAAACAGTCATCTCACAGGTTTGGTCTAGTTTTCAGTTGTTTGAAGGTGGGCAGTGACGAGGGCATCCAGTGGCTTAGCAAAAATCCTTAGCAAAATATTACTAAATTGAATAAGATGCCACAAACAAGTATGGCTTATCCCAGGAATGCAAGGTTGGTTTAACATTTGAAAAGCAATCTTTGTAATTCACCACATTAACAAAATAAAGGAGAAAGATCTTGCAAATATGTCAATAAATGTAGAGAAAGCATTTGTCAAAATTCAATCCCATTTATAAATAAAAACTCTAAACAAACTAAAAATAGAAGGAAACTTCCTCAATTTGATAAAAGGCATCTATGAAAAATCTATAGCTAACATCATACTCATTGGTGAAAGACTGAATATCTTCCCCTAGTATCAGGAATAAGGAAATAATGCTGCTCTCATAGCCTCTTTTCAACACTGTACTAGAGGTTCTAGCCAGAGGAATAAACAAGAAAAAGAAATAAAAGGCATACAAACTAGAGAGCAAGAAGTAACCTGCTTTATACACAGAAAAGATGATTGTGAACATAGAAATTTCTAAGGAATTTGTTTACAAAGCTATTAGACTAATAAGTGAATTTAGCAGGGTTGCAGGCTACAGATACAAACGTCAATTATATTTCTATATACTACCAACAAACAATTGGAAAATTAATATACTGAGGATTAAATTTAATAAAAGATGCTTTGGGCTTCTGCAAAGGGAGAGAAATACCATGTTCATAAATTGCAAGATTCAATATTGACTGATAACATGTTAATTCACTTCAAGTTGATCTATAGATCAATGCCATCTCAAACAAAATTTCAGGAGGCTTTTTTGGGTACAAATTGACAAGCTGATTTAAAATTTATATGGCAATGCAAAAGATCTGGAATAACCAAAACAATTCTAGAAAAGAACAAAGTTGGAAGATTTACACTGTCTGACCTCTAGACTTTCTATGAAGCTGCAGTAATCTAGGGAGTGTAAACATTTCGGCCAATGGAACTGAATGGAGTCTAGAAATAGATCCAGTCTTGTCCAATGAGTTGATTTTTGACAAAGGCAACAGAAAAATTGAGTGGTGGGAGAGAAAGACTTTTAACAAGTGGTGCTGGAATAACTGGATGACCATAACCTTGATGTCTAACTCCCGTCACACGCGACAATGAATCTGAGATGGATTGGAGACCCAACGTAATCACAGCCGCTAGAATGGCATATGGGAGAATGTCTTCACGACCTTGGGGATATTTCTTAGGACACAATAAGCTCTAGGCCTAAAAGAAAAGTAAGCTAGACCATGTTGGTTTTATCAAAGGCAAGATTCCTGCCTACCACAGACACCACCAGCTTCCTCTTCCCGCCGTTGTGTCGCTTCCCGCCGCTGGACGCTGTCATCACTGCCCCCTTCAAACAACTGAAAACCAGACCAAACCTGTGAGATGACTGTTTTCGGACACTGGACCGTATTCTGAGACGAGAGCCTCCGGGGGCCCTGGTTCCCTGCCCGGGGCCGGCCTGGGCTCAGTCATGCTGGGAACCCCTCGGGCTGCAGACCCACCCGGAGGAAGCCTCCTGTGGGCCCAGAACGTGGGAGGCCGGGGTGGGCGGGCTCCGTGACCGGGCTGGGCTGCATTTTTCAGGGGGGCGGTACACTGAACTTGGGGTCCAAAGTCTGGGATGTAGGTCTCCCTCCACCTGACCGGGTGAGTCCCATCGCTTCCGTATCTCCCTTTCCCACCCTTCGGGGTAGCCACAGAGTGTTGGGCTCGGGCCTGCTCCCGCGGCCACCCCCAGGAGCCCCTGCTCCCTCGGGCCGGCTCCGACACAGAGGCCGGTGCGGCTCAGGGCTCCGGACTCCATGCCTTAGTGGCGAGTTACTATTCTTGGCTGTAACCTAAGCAGCTGCCCATTAAAATTCCATTAGTTTCGAAGGCTGAGCTGCAGTTGATATTTCTAACTATTGTGAAATTAAAATTGTCCCTGTAATTTAAGGATAATTGCAGGAGGTGCCAGCTGGCACCCCGGGGAGCTGCACTGTTCCAGAGCAGAACTTGGAAAGTCTCCTGCAAGTTCTCTGAACAGGAAAAGACAAAGGCATTTCAGAAAACGAGGGAAGTGGGGGGTCAGGCACATAGCTGGAATCTAAATTTCCACATTAAGGGGCTCTGGTGAACTCGGGGAGCAGCTGGGCCTCCCAGGGGAGGGGCCGGTCTCCCAGACCTCAGCCAGCCTGAGCTGTGGGACCAGAGAGAAGAAGGAGGATTAACAATGGATTAATAAGGAATCTAACCCCATGAAGGATTAAGAACACAAATAAGTATAACAAGGTGGGAAAGTTCTAGAGCTGGTAGAAACCTTTGTGGAGCAAGGTGTGTGTTGAGGGAATTTTGTGGAAGTGAAATGAGGTGGCAGCTGGAGCAGGAGGAAGGGACGGGATCTGTGTGTGCCCAGGTCCTTCCCGTCACACCTGTATGCACCCCCCTAACCCGCATACAGGTGAGGACCAGCTCTACACTCTGCCTTCCCCGTGGGAGCGAGGCCTCGGGAGGTGCTCACAGCTGACTGTGGACCCCGAGCCCAGCTCCCAGCTCCAGATGGACGGAGCCCAGGAGGAGCAGGGCTGGCTGTGGACCCCACTGCAGGAGGGACAGAACTGGCATGGAGCCCCAGGTCCCCCCACTCCCCCAGGGCTGCCCCCATACCCAGCGGCCCTCCTGGCCTCCCTTCTCCTGACTTGGGGATTGTGTGCACACATGGGAGATTCCTTAGGAGATCTTAGGGGCATTGGCCGGGGGACCCTGCACACCCCTGGGCTCCCCTTCCACTGTTGGGTCCCGACCTCTCCCCACCACCCTGCTGCCTGGGGTCAGAGCCAGGATAGAGGTAAAGGGAAGAGGTGCACCCCGCCTAGCCACCAGCCTGCCCCCTCACAACACGGGGCCATGATGCTGCTCCTGCCGCCCTCATGCCCCCACGTCACTGCCGCCCCACAGGCTGATGCTGGGTGTGGTCGGTCCAGCCCACCTGTGCTGGTTGCTCCCTGAGGGCAGAACTGCGTCCAATTTGACTGTGTCTCTAAGGTCAGCATACGATCCCAGGAGGGTCCCCACAGCCGATGCCCAGTGGAACTCTGGGAAATAACAGGTGGTCTGTGCCCGAGGACTGGACATCTCTGAAATCGCTGCAGTCTGGGGACAGCCTTGCAGAGCTCCCCTGAGGAGGCCTGAGTCAGCCCGCGTGGCAGGCCACAGGCGGGAGCCCGTCCCCTAGAAAGCAGCGTCTCCGACTGTCTTTGCTGCAGGCTGTAGCTCCATCCCAAGCTTATCTTCCTCTTGTAGACTTTGCTCCAAGTGGCAAGAGAGGTCAACACTCACCAGAGTCCGGAATGTTCCCCTCGCCCTCTCCCCTAATGCTCCATCTTGGTCTGTGTAGGGTCTGCCTGCTAAGGTGGATCAGGTGGCAGTTTGACCACACGATTCCCACCACATGACATGGGTCACCAGGTTTCTGGCCTGCGATGGGTGGTCCTCATGACCCCCCCCACCCCCACTCAACTGCTCCACCTAGCCAACGCACTGTTCCAGGAGCTGCCACGCCAGCACCCCTCCCTTTTCAGGTACTAGATTCTCTATTAAAAATTGAGTTTGGGGGCACCCGGTGGCGCAGCGGTTTAGTCCGCGCTTGGCAGCCCAGGGTTCGCCGGTTCGGATCCCGGGCGCCCGCCAACGCACTGCCTGTCAGGCATGCTGTGGTGGCGTCCCATATAAAAAGTGGAGGAAGATGGGCACGGATGTTAGCCCAGGGCCAGTCTTCCTCAGCAAAAAAGAGGAGGATTAGCAACGGATGTTAGCTCAGGGCTGGTCTTCCTAACAACAACAACAACAAAAATTGAGTTTGGGGGCCGGTCAGGTGGCGCAGTGGTTAAGTTCATGCGCTCCACTTCGGCGGCCCAGGGTTCACAGGTTTGGATCCCAGTGCAGACATACACACCACACATCAAGCCGTGCTGTGGCCGCATCCCACATACAAAATAGAGGAAGATTGGCACAGATGTTAGCTCAGGGACAATCTTCCTCACCAAAAAAAAAAAAAAATTGAGTTTGGCTGCAGATAACAGAGGCTGGGAATAAGACTGGCATGAGATCGAATTTTATTTCTCTCTCACATCAGAGAAGCCAGGCCCATGCAGCAGCTTCACAGTGCAGTCAGACCCCCAGGGGTTGCTGTCCTTCTGCTCTGGCAGGCTTGTGGCTTTTATCCTCAAGAGCGTCTCATAGTCCTGGAATGCTGCTGGAGAGCCAGACACTGCCTCAATCTCCTCTGTCGCTGGGCAGGAAGCAGGAGAAAGTGGGAAAATGACAAGAAAAACCCACATACCTGCCTGTCTCTTTCTTAAAGAAGTTTCCCAGAATTTGCACCCAAATTCCTTATGTCTCACAGTGTCTAGTTGTATTAATGAAGTGACTTTTGGAAAGCACCTGAAGATGGGGCCTGGTGGCCAGTGGAGCCAACCATGTGATTAGAGGGTTGGAACTTTCAGTCCCATCCGCCTCCCCCACCACCAGGGAGGGGAGAGGGGCTGGAGGTTGTGTTCAATCACCAATGGCCAATGATTTAAGCAATCATGCCTGTGTAACGAAGCCTTCGTGAAACCCAGAAGGATGAGGTTCCGGAGCCGGGTGGGCGAACACGTGGAGGTGCGGGGGGAGTGGCGCCTGGAGAGGGCACGGACGCTCCCCACCCTTCCCTGCAGCAGCCCTACGCGGCTCTTCCGTCTGCCTGTTCCTGAGTTACACCCTTTTACAATAAACGCATAACCTGGTGAATACAATGTTTGAGTTTTGTGAGCTGCTCTAGCAAATTAATTGAACCCAGTGAGGGGGTCGTGGGAACCTTCGATCTACAGTCAGTTGGTCAGAAGCACAGGTGGCGACCCGCACCTGCGATTGGTGTCTGAGGCGGGGGCAGCAGTCTTGTAGGACTGAGCCCTTCACCTGTGGGACCTGACACCATCTCCAGGCAGATAGTGTCAGAATTGAGCTAAATCTGTGAGACACCCAGCTGTGTCGGAGAATTGCTTGGCGGTGTGTCTGGGGAAACCCACGCATCAGAATTCGGCACAGAATAGTACCATGGACATCCCTAACCATCCATGATCGAGAACCACCCACGGCCCCTCACTTTCCACGACCGTCAGAGCATCATGACCTCTCCCTCACTTCTGCCTCCCCGGTCTCACACAACCTCGCCTTCGACCCCATCTACCCTGGAACCATATAGGGTGAAGGATCCTGGTAAACGTGGTTCCCAGCATGTCGAGTATCAGTACAACACTCCAGAACACACAGTGGCAGAAACCCACCTTGAGCCCTTCAAGGCAGCCCTGGGAAGGAGACGCTGGGCAGAGAAGGATGAGGAAGGGCATGCCCTGGAAGACAGGGTGCTACCTGGCTCTTTGGGTGGGGCGTGGGCAAGGAGGTGGCCCTGGAGGACACGGAGGGCCCTGGGGCATCCCTGCCTGGGGTGGGCGTGGCCACAGGGGGTGTTAGAAAACAGCAGGGTCTCAGTGGGCAGGGAGGAGCCCAAAACCCGCGACAGCCTTCTCCTCCTGCGCCCTCCCCTCTGCCTTACCTGGCTGAGGCCACAACCCCAGCCCCTTTACAACTCTGGCTGGCGAATAGGGTACCCTTGTCCATCCTACTTGTTGCCCATACGTTTTGCCATCTATAGCTGGTCTCCATTTTTTAAAGCTCCTTTGCCAAACAATTTTGAAATTTTATTAATCAAATGAGACCATTTTTGCCTTTATGAGTTGTCTCACTCAGACATGTCTCGGACCTTTGTATATGTTTACATACAGTCTTTCAAAATTTCTTCTAGAAGGTTTCCATCTTTAACATTTAGATCTTTAATCCTCCGTCTGACATCAGCCTTGTAAAAGGTTGTCAGAGGTTCCTCTCTGTTTTCTCATCAGTTACATCACTATAACTAGGGTCACCGCTGTCGTGTCTGTCAGATACTAGTCCCCTGCATCTTTACCCCACCAACTGGTTTGTCCCGTGGCAACTGCACGTGTCCCTCAGCGCGTGGTGCTATCCAAAGTAGCACCGCCCAGCGAGCAAGCCCGCGGTCTGGGGACATTCTCCTCCACGCTTTAAACGCGCTGGGCTCTGCGTGGAATTGCATTGCATTTCTACACTGGTTCAGGGGGCTGGGCGTTTCCTTCACGCTCCCTCGCCCCAAACGTGGCACTCCACTTTTCATCCACGCTTCCTTTTCTGTTCTTTAATGTGATTGTGTTAGTGTCTCCTTTCCAGTTGCTTTTATTTATAAGCACCATGAATATTACACAATTATAGATTTGTTGTTACTATGAATGGGATTTTTTCCCATTTCTAACTGGTTATTAATAATACGTATAGACAAAAGGAATTTTACGTATTTATTCCATATTTGTCTCATTAATCTAGTAGGGTTTTTTTTCAATTATTTTATTGAGGTCATAATGGTTTATAACATTGTGTAATTTCAGGTGTACATTATTATTTATCAGTTTCTGCATAGACTGCATCATGCTCACCACCAATAGCCTAATTTTTATCCGTCACCATATATATGTGCCCCTTTACCCCTTCCACCACCCCCCAACCCACTTCCTCTCCAGTAACCACTAATCTGTTCTCCTTATCCATGTGCTTATCTGCCACATATGAGTGAAATCATGTGGTGTGTGTCTTTCTCTCTCTGGCTTATTTCACTTAACGTAATACCTTCAAGGTCCATCCATGTTGTTGCCAATGGGATGATTTTGTCTTTTTTTATGGGTGAGTAGTGTTCTATTGTATATATATATATATATGCCACATCTTCTTTCTCTAGTCATCAGTTGAGGGACACTTGGGTTGCTTCCACTTCTTGGCTGTAGTGAATAATGCTGCAATGAACATAGGGGTGCATAAACCTCTTTGAATTGTTGATTTCAAGTTCTTTGGATAAATACCCAATAGTGGGATTGCTCGATCATAAGGTATTTCTATTTTTAATTTTTTGAGGAATCTCCATACTGTTTTCCATAGAGGCTGCACCAGTTTGCATTCCCACCAGCAGTTAATTAGGGCTCCCATTTCTCCACAATCTCTCCAACATTTGTTGTTTTTTGTCGTGGTGATTATAGCCATTCTAACGGGTGTAAGGTGATATCTTAGCGTAGTTTTGATTTGCATTTCCCTGATGATTAGTGATGTTGAACATCTTTTCATGTGCCTGTTGGCCATCTGTTTATCTTTCTTAGAAAAATGCCTGTTCATATCCTCTGCCCATGTTTTGATCAAGTTGTTTGTTTTCAGTTGTTGAGTTATTTGAGTTCCTTGTATATTTTGGAAATAAACCCCTTGTTGGATAAATGATTTGCAAATATTTTCTCCTAGTTGGTGGGTTGTCTTTTGGTTTTGTTCCTGATTTCCTTTGCCTTGCAGCAGATTTTCAGTCTGATGTAGTCCCATTTCTTTATTTTTTCTTTTGTTTCCCTTGCCTGAGTAGACATAGTATTCGAAAAGATGCTACTAAGACCAATGTCAAAGAGTGTACAGCCTATATTTTCTTCTAGGATTTTTATGGTTTCAGGCCTTACCTTCAGGTCTTTCATCCATTTTGAGTTAATTTTTGTGTATGGTGTAAGATAATGGTCTAGTTTCATTCTTTTGCATGTGGCTGTCCAGTTTTCCCAACACCATTTATTGAAGAGATTTCCTTTCTCCACTGTATGTTCTTAGCTCCTTTGTCGAAGATTAGCTGTTCGTAGGTGTGTGGGTTTATTTCTGGGCTTTCAATTCTTTTTTTTTTTTTTTTCTGGTGAGGAAGATTGCCCCTGAGCTAACCTCTGTGCTAATCTTTCTCTATTTTGTATGTGGGACACCACCACAGCCTGGCTTGATGAGCAGTTCATAGGTCTGCACCCAGGATCCAAACCCGCGAAACCTGGGCCGCTGAAGCAGAGCATGCGAACTTAACCACTACACCACTGGGCCAGCCCCCTGGGCTTTCAATTCTGTTCCATTGATCTGTGTGTCTATTTTTGTGCCAGTACCATACTATTTTGATTACCATAGCTTTGTAGCATATTTCGAAGTCAGGGATTATGATGCCTCCAGCTTTGTTCTTTTTTCTCAGGATTGCTTTGGCTATTTGGGTTTTTTTGTTGTTCCATTTAAATTTTAGTATTCTTTGTTCTATTTCCATGAAGAAAGTCATTGGGATTCTGATTGGGATTGCGCTGAATCTGTAGATTACTTTAGGTAATATGGACATTTTAACTATCTTTATTCTTCCAATCCATGAGCATGTAATATCATTCCAGTTATTTATGTCATCTTCGATTTCTTTCAACAGTGTTCTATAGTTTTCAGTGTACAGGTCTTTCACCTTCTTGGTTAAATTTATTCCTAGATATTTTATTCTTTTTGTTGTGATTGTAAATGGGATTATATTCTTGAGTTCTTTCTGTTAGTTCATTTTAGTGTATAGAAATGCAACTGATTTTTGTAGGTTGATTTTGTACCCTGCAGCTTTGCTGTAGTAGTTGATTATTTCTAATAGCTTTCTGGTGGATTCTTTAGGGTTTTCTATATATAGGGTCATGTCATCTATAAACAGCAAGAGTTTTACTTCTTCCTTTCTAATTTGGATTCCTTTTATTTCTTTTTCTTACTTAATTGCTCTGGTCAAAACCTCCAGTACTATGTTGAATAAGAGTGATGAGAGTGGGCACCCTTGTCTTGTTCCTGTTCTCAGAGGGACGGCTTTCAGTTTTTCCCTGTTGAGTATGATGTTGGCTGTGGGTTTGTCATATATGGCCTTTGTTATGTTGAGGTACTTTCCTTCCACACTCATTTTATTGAGAGTTTTTATCATAAATGGATGTTGGATCTTGTCAGATGCTTTCTCTGCATCTGTTGGGATGATCGTGTGATTTTTATTCCTCATTATGTTAATGTGGTGTATCACATTGAATGATTTCTGGATATTGAACCATCCCTGCATCCCTGGTATAAATCCCACCTGATCGTGGTTTATGATACTTTTAATGTATTGCTGTATTCAGTTGGCCAAATTTTGTTAAGGATATTTGCATCCATGTTCATTTGCTATATTGGCCTGTAGTTTTCCTTCTTTGTATTGTCTTTGTCTGGTTTGGGGATCAGGGTGATGTTGGCCTCATAGAATGTGTTAGGAAGTGTTCCATCTTCTTCAATTTTTTGGAATAGTTTGAGAAGGTTAGGTATTAAATCTTCTTTGACTGTTTGGTAAAATTCTCCAGGGAAGCCATCTGGTGCTGGGCTTTTGGTTTTGGGAGGTTTTTGTTATTGTTGTTCTTTGCTGAGGAAGATTCTCCCTGAGCTAATATCTGTTGTCAATCTTCCTTTTTGTGTGTGTGAGCTGCTGCCACAGCATGACCACAGACGAGCGGTGTAGGTCTGTGCCCGGGAACCAAACCTGGGCTGCCAAAGCAGAGAGTGCCAAATTTAACCACTAGGCCATTGGGACTGGCCCTGGGAGGTTTTTGATTACTGTTTCAATCTCTTTACTTGTGATTGGTCTATTCAGATTCTCTATTTATTCTTGATTCAGTTTCGGGAGGTTGTAAGAGTCTAAGAATTTGTCCATTTCTTCTAGGTTATCCAATTTGTTGGCATATACTTTTTCATAGTATTCTCTTATAATCCTTTGTATTTCTGTGATATCAATTGTAATTTCTCCTGTTTCATTTCTAATTTTATTTATTTGAGTCTTCTCTTTTTTTTTCTTAGTGAGTCTGGCTAAGGGTTTGTCAATTTTGTTTATCTTCTCAAAGAAACAGCTCTTAGTTTCATTAATCCTTTGTACTTTTTTTGTCTCTATTTCATTTATTTCTGCTATAATATTTATTATTTCCCTCCTTCTGCCTACTTTGGGCTCTGTTTGTTCTTCTTTTTCTAGTTTTGTTAGGTGGAGTTTAAGATTACTTATTTGAGATTTTTCTTGTTTGTTGAGGTAGAGCTGTATTGCTATGAATTTCCCTCTTAGAACTGCTTTTGCTGCATCCCATAAAAGTTGGTATGATGTATTTTCATTTTCATTTGTCTCCAGGTACTTTTTGATTTCTTCACTGATCCAGTGGTTGTTCAATAGCATATTGATAGTCTCCACATATTTGTGACTTTTCCAGCTTTTTTCTTGTAGTTGATTTCTAGTTTTACAGCATTGTGGTCGGAAAAGATGCTTGATGTGATTTTGATCTTAAATTTATAGAGGTTTGCCTTGTTTCCCAACATATGGTATATCTTTGAGAAAGTTCTATGTGCACTTGAGAAGAATGTGTATTCTTCTGTTTGGGGATGGAGTGTTCTCTATATATCTATTAAGTCCATATGGTCTAGTTTTTCATTTAAGTCCACTATTTCCTTGTTGACTTTCTGTCTGGATGATCTATGGATTGATGTAAGTGGGGTGTTGTGGTCCCCTACTATTATTGTGTTGCTGTTAATTTCTCCCTTTAGGTCTGTTAATAGTTGCTTTATATACTTGGGTGCTCCTTTGTTGGGTGCATATATATTCATAAGTGTTATGTCCTCTTGGTGGAATGTCTCTTTTATCATTATATACTGCCCCTCTTTGTCTCTCACTGCCTTTTTTATCTTTAAGTCTACTTTGTCTGATATAGGTATGACAACACCTGCTTTCTTTTGCCTGCCATTTGCTTGGAGTATCATCTTCCATCCCTTCACTCTGAGCCTATGTTTGTCTGCAGAGCTGAGATGTGTTTCCTGGAGGCAGCATAATGTTGGGTGTTGTTTTTTAACCCATCCAACCACTCTGCCTCTTTTGATTGGAGAATTCAAACCATTTACATTTAGACTGATTATTGATATAGGAGGGCCACTTAATCTCTTGTTTTCTGGTGGTTTTATATTACCCTGTTTCTCTTCCCTTGTATTTCTGACTGCCACTTCAGTTTGGTGGTTTTCTGTGATGGTCTTCTAAATTTTCTCTTTATTTATGATTTGTTTCTCATCTGATTTATTGTTTAGTGGTTACCATGAGGTATGTATAAAAGATCTCATAGATGAGATAGTCCATTTTCTAACAACCTCTTATCTCCATTAGCCTAAGCAGGTTCCATCTCTTCCTCTTCCCCATTGAAGTTATTGTTGTCACAAATTATTCCATTTTGTGTTGTGAGTTGGTGATAAAAATGAAGTGTTTATAGTTATTTTTGATGGTTTCCTCCCCTTTATCTTTTATGTTATACTTAAGTGTTTGCTAACCAGTTCTGACAGAGCTGCAATTTTCTGATTTTGTCTAATTATCTCCTTGCTCATGGCTTTGTAAACCTTTGCCTTTTTGTTTCAGGTATGAGGGCATCCTTGATCATTTCTTGTACGGGAGGTCTAGTGGCAATGAACTCCCTCAACTTTTGTTTATCTGGGAAAGCTTTTATTTCTCCGTTGTATCTGAAGGATAGTTTCACTGGATAGAGTATACTTGGCTGAAAGTTTTTGCCTTTCAGAATTTTGAATATATCATTCCACTCTCTCCTAGCCTGTAAGGTTTCTGCTGAGAAATCCCCTGAAAGCCTGATAGGGGTTCCTTTATAGGTTACTTTCTTCTGCCTTGCTGCCCTTAAATTTTTTTCCTTGTCACTGAGTTTTGCTAGTTTTACTAACATATCCCTTGGAGAAAGTCTTTTTACATTGATGCAATTAGGAGTTCTATTAGCTTCTTTTACTTGTAATTCCAGCTCCTTCCCCAGGTTTGGGAAGTTCTCAGCTATTAGTTCTTTGAACAAGCTCTCTGCTCCTTTCTCCTTCTCTTCTTCCTCTGGAATACCTATAATCCTTATGTTGCATTTCCTAATTGGGTCAGATATTTCTCAAAAAATTTCTTCATTTTTTAAAAATATTAGTTCCCTCTCCTCCTCCATCTGAAGCATTTATATATTTCTGTCCTCTAAATTACTAATTCTGTACTCCATAACATCAGTTCTGTTTTCTAAGGTTTCTAGATCCTTTTTTGTCTCATTCATTGTGTTTTTCATCTCCAGAATTTGGTTTTTTTTTTTTTTTTTTTAGAGTTTCAATCTCTTTTGTGAAGTATTCCTTCTGCTCATTAATTTTATTCCTGAGTTCATTGAACTGTCTCTCTGAGTTTTCTTGTAACTTGTTGAGTTTCTTTATGACAACTACTTTGAATTCTCTGTCATTTAGATTGTAATTTCTGTGAATTCAGGACTGGTTTCTGGAGACTTGTCATTGTCTGCTCTGGAGTGTTAATATAGTTCTTCATGGTGTTTGATGAAGTGATCCTTTGCATGTGTGTAGTGGTAGTATCAGGTCGCTGAGTCCACCTGCCACCTCTGGGTGGGGGCAGGAGACATGTTTTCTGAACCCGTTGTGTCTGCTGGAAGGTGTGCCGATCGGGGTCATCTGCTGGCCTGCTGGCCACAGCTGCTTGGCAGGTCACACATGCAGGTATATGTGCTCTGGTGTGCAGCTGCTGCCTTGGCCAGGAACTCACCTCGCTGGTGCACTAGATGGGAGGGGAGGGGTGCTTTCTTTCATGCACACAGGCCCTCTCTGTGCTCATGGGCAGTTTGCCTGGGCTGCTGGGCTTGGCCGGGGTGCCCACATAGTCACTGAGCCATGCCACTTGGTGTGGAGCGTTCCGACAGGCCAGGCTGCAACTCCAAAGGTGAAAGCATTCGTGTGCAGGCTTGCTTGCTCCCCCGCTTCCTCTCACAGTCACATGCCAGCTGCTGCGTGAGGACCCGTGACCTAGATCACTGCCACTGGGGAGGAGGAGGGGATCCCCTCACCTCCTTTCACTGCTTCCCAGGGATCTGGTCCCCCCACATTCAGATGTATGACTGCGTGGTTCTCTCCGATGTCCTACTGTGCTTTGTAGGGAATCCTCTGTTGGTTAATGAATGCCCATTTGGTTGTAACTTAGCGGGGAGAGACTATGGGAACAGCTCACTCCACCATGATGCTGATGTCACTCTAGCAGGTTTTTTTTTTAACTTTTAGATTTTTCTGGTTTTATAATAATGTCACTGGCAAATAGAGATAATTGTTGCATCTCCTTCTCCAATATTTACATGCATTATTTTGTCCTCAGCTGAGATGAGCACAACAATGCTGGCCAACAGTGACAGCAGGAGCCTTGTCATATCTCAGTTTTACTGGACTTGGCTGCCACATTTCACTGTTGAGCATGACGTTTGCTGGTTGGAGTGAGTAAATAATCTTTGTCCCTTTCTCTGCAATTCCTATTATACCAGGAGCTTCTAAGGGGAATAGTTGTGTAACTCAATCAGATGACCCTTCTGCGGACATAACCTGATGGTCCCCCCCTGACTTGGTGAATTACGCTGGTGGTTCTCTGACAGTGAGTGCCCTCACTTTCTGAAAGAAGCCCTACTTGGTCATGGTGTCTTATGTTTGCTAATATTTTATTTAGAATTTTCACTTTATTTTTGTTTGTACTTTAAAAAATCAGATTGGTATTAAGGCTTTGATCGGTTCATACATGAACTGGGGCATTTTCATCTTTTTTAGGATCTGAGATAGTTTAAATAGCATCTCAGGAAGGCATTTTGACAATACATATCCTTTTGATCCTGCAGTTCTGCATGTAGGTATTTATCATGCAAAAATACTTGCTAGTGATTCCTCAAAAAATTACACATAGAATTACCATATGATCCAGCAATTCTACTTCTGGGTGTACACCCAAAAGAACTAAAGGCAGGGACTTGAACAGATATTTGTTCACCAATGTCATAGCAGCATTAGTTACAATAACCAAAAGGTAGGAGCAACCCAAGTGTCTATCAATGGATGGATAAGCAAAATGTGATACATACACGCAATGGAATATTACCAGCCCTAAAAAGGCAGGAAATTCTGACATGCTAATAACGTGGATGAACCTTGAGGACATTATGCTCAGTGAAATAAGCCAATCACAAAAAGACAAATACTGTATGATTCCACTTATATGAGGTCCCTAGAATAGTCAAATCTGTAGAGATGGAAAGTAGAATGGAGGTTACCAGGGGCTGGGGGTGGGGGAATGGACACTAGTTGTTTCATGCGCACCAAGTTTCAGTTTGGGAAGATGACAAAGTTCTGGAGGTGGATGGTGGTGATGGTTGCACAACATGAATGTACTTAATGCCACTGAACTGTACACTTAAAAATGGTAAATTTATGCTACATGTACTTTATGACAATAAAAAATTATGTAGAAACACCAAAGATTTAGAATACTGAAAACCATTTATAACAAGAATAACACAGTTGAAAGGTTTATTATACCAGATTTCAAGACTCACAGTAATCAAGATGGTATAGTGTTGACGTAAGGATGGACGTCATCAGTGGACAATACAGACTCTAGATATAGATGAACACATTTTGGAGCAATTGATTTTCAAGAAAGATTCAAAACCATTCAACAGTGAAAGGAGAGCCTTTTCCACAAAAGGTGCTGTGACAACAGATCTGTATGGAAAAACACACATCAGGATGCCTCCCTCACACGTGAACTGTGGAGCATAAGATGATGACCTTTCCTCTCCTGTACAACTTTTTCTTTCTGCTAGAGTTAATAACTATTTTGTCTGTTTTTTAAAAAGCACTGGCTAGTGTGCACAAGTGCACACAGGGCTTTCCCTGCACCATTGTTTGGAGAAAGCCTGGAACAATCTATCCACTGGTAGGGGACCTGTGACACTGTGCTGCTGCCGCCATCTGTATTAACATCCCATCTGTATTAACAAGGAGCAAACTCAGAGGTATACTGTGAAAACTAAACAGCAGGTTCAGAGCCACACGTACGCAGGTCAGAAAGGTTGGGTGGGGAGAGGCACACCCATGCCAGCCGTTCTTCCCTGCAGACCACGTAACACACACACACTGGGTTAAGCAGAAAGGAGCCATTGGAGAACAGCAGTAGCTCCCAGGGTCTCCCTAAGGGTCAGAGACTCCGGCTTAGAGGTACACTCACCAGAAACTCTTTTGCAGAAAATAATAACCTGCCAAAGATGACACGCCCAGTTCCCAAACTGCAGAGCTTCCCCTGTGATCTCCCAGTATGGTGGGTCAAAGACCAGAGACACCACGCTCTGCCAGCCTGGCCAGCACCGTGAGCGCCCCCACTTGCCAGGGCCAAGCAGCTGGGCAGCGCAGTCTCCTCTTGCCCTGGCCCACCCTCAGCTATGGTCGGGAAAACATCTCAATGAGGTCTAACGAGGTGTATGTCGCTGCCCAAGTCCTCAGAGTCTCACATGCCCTGCGGCCTGGTCCTAGGGAGTGGTCCTGACGTGGCCCAGACCACGAAAGCCCCACAGGTGCCCCGGGACAGCAGGACCCTGCATTCTCATGGGTTCTCCCCTCCCTCTTCTCCGACGTGCATGGGGGTTTCACCGTAAGGCCCAGTTGACCTGCTCCGTGCTGTTCCCCTGGTCTGACCGCGTGATGGCGTCACCATGTGGATAACCATGGATGAGATTATGGAGGTTCGTGAGGACAAACGGTGGTGCAGAGTGGGGAACTGAAGAGCCTTGAGGAGAGCAGTGAAGCGGAAGTAGTGCCCTGCAGGGCAAAACCGAGTGCCAGCCGGTATTCTCTGCTCGCGGGACAGAGGAAAACCCCAGGTTGATGGCTGTGTATGGTCGCAGGGCTGTTGATTTCTTCCAGTGACTAAACCTCATGTGGGGCAGCGGCTGCAAATGGCGCCCCCACTTGGCTGAGCTGATGGGGATCACCGTTGTTTCCAAAGACCCATGTGTCTTGCACGAACCAGACCGAGCTGTGCTGGAATCCACACCCCTGTAGTTTTGAAGGCTTTTATTTTGGAAGGTAGGGCAGTTCCAGGGGCCAATCAGGAGATTGGGCCAGTTCTTTGGCCCAATGATAGCTTCAGGAACTGGGTAGGTAACCTTAGGACAGGTGCAGGATCCCACTGGGCCCATGTAAGACGGACTTGGCCTGGGACTGCACATGGCCCCTTCTCCCATCAGCCCCACTCCGCATGGGACTCTCCGTGGTGTTGAGTCCTGGAGATGGTTGCTAACTCAGAGCCAGCATCCGGAGGTCTGTATGTTTCTCCATCCCCGCCCATGCCAGGGCCTGTGCCCATCAGCATGGGGGTCCCAAGCTGTCACCTGGGACTCCGCCATCCCAGCAGAAACCAGAGAGGTCATGTCAATCCTGCTTCCCTGGTGGGGGAAGACGCTAGCTCCCACCTCAACAAATTCCTGCCCCATATTTCAAACGACATTTCGCGAGGCCTCTGCTCTCGGCAGAAGCCCATTCTAAAACAGAAGCCCAGGCTCCCGATCCCCATCCCGCTTTCTTTCTCCCTAAAGCGCTCATCTTCTAACTACCACATCATTGACTGACTTTGGCCATTGTCTGTCTGCCCCCACCCACCACGTTGTAAACTCTGTGAGGACAGCGATTTTTACCTGATTTACACCCGACTATATCCCTGTGCCTAGAACATAGTAGGTGGTCAATAAAATAGTTGTCAGATGAAGGGGAAAAGGGGCCACCTTCCGGGCCCTCCTGGGGGACACAGCTCACGGGAGATGTCCGTGAGAAAATGCTCCACCACACGGCAGTGATCCCCCACACGACGCGGCCCAACTACTTACCTGATCCCCGGGGCTGGCGGGCTGGGGGTTTCCAGGAAGCGGCAGTTACCGTGAGGCCGCAGTGCGTGTCCTTGTTCACGTCGCCTCGTGCACGTGCCGAGTCTCTCTAGGGCAGCCGTTCTCAGGTTGGGATCTGCGGGCCCCTGAGGGTCCCCAAGGCCAACACTATTTGGCAGATTACGAAAGGACGCCATCTGTCTCCCTCAGCGTGTTGACATTTGCACTGACGATGGGGGGCAGCGGCGGGTTGAGCCGCTGGGTCCTTAGTGCAGATCCAGGCAGGTACCAAGCGCGGGTGGTGTCCTGCATTCTCCCCACCACAGACTTGCAGCAAAACTGCCAGCTTCACTTGAGAGGACCCCTGACAAAGCAGGACCAATGATTAATTTTACTAAACCTTGGCCTGAGTACACGTCTTTTTAATCTTCTGTGAGAAAATGGAGAGTCACATACAGCACTTCTGTTCCTTCCCTAAGCCTGACGGTTGTCGGAGGAAAAGCGTGCGTGCGAGTGAGTTGCCAGCTGAAATACACATAAAACTTTCTTTTAATAGAACACAATTTTTACTTGAAAGAAGGACAGAAACGCCAGTTATTCAGACTTCGGTACCTGGCAGACATTTTCTTGAATATGAACAAGGCGTTTTCCTTTCAAGGAAAACAACCGCCAGTATTTGTGACCAATGATAAAATTCAAGCTGTGATACAAACAGCCGCGGATTTTTGATACTATCTCATGAACTCTGCCAACATTTGGAAGACCTGCCTAACTCGGTGAACAAGGTTTTCCAAATGCCCAGTGTGTGCTGTTACAGAAGCACACACGGATAAGGATGCGCTAAGCGCAAGAGGGACCAGCGGATGCTAACGAGACACAGAAGTGAAGGTTCACTAAGGTGGTTTCGGATTCCACGTTGCAACCAATCTTGAAGGAACCACTACTTGTCGAGGTTCAGTGTAGTATCGAGGAAGAATGTCCACAACGATCCACAGATGTTGTTAAAATATTCCCTTCTTTTCCAAATACATACCTGTGGGAGGCCGGGTTTCCAAAGATGCTCATGTTACAACCAAACCACATCCCAGAGCAGACTGCGGACAGGAGCCGGTGACGAGAGCCCAGCTGACTTGTGTGAGTCAGAGATCGGAGGAAACGCAACACAATGCCACTCTTCTCACTAAAACTTTTTGTTTTGGAAAATATATTTTTCATGCAATTGTTATTTACGTTAACATGTAATGAGATTATTATTTTGAAATGAATAAATTTTTTAAATCTTAGATTTAAGTTCTAATAAGGTAATCTAATAGGTATCAATATTGGTAGTTAGAACCCACACAGACAAAAGCTCTTTGGCATCTTCAACAATTTCCCGAGCGTACCAGGGTCCTGAGACCACAGTTTGAGATCTGTTGCCCTGGGGCGGCATGCATAGAAATGGACGGCTGAGCTGGAGCGTGCGCTCTTCAGCTTTACAAGATAATGCGAAATTACCCCTCGAAATGGATGTACCAGCTTATGCTCCCACCAGCAGTGTCTGAGTTTCTGTTTCCCGATGTTCTTTCCAACTTCAATATGGACAGACGGCACGTCAATCTCACGAGGATGAAAGGGCAGGTCCGTGTTTTATTCTGCAGCCTCTACGCTTCAGGAGGCTGAGGTGTCTTCCTGCGTTTATTGGCCTCGGAACTTTGGCTCCATTCCTTTTCATATGAATTTAAAAATAATTTCATCCATTTCAAAACAAAAAACACAGTGCTACTGGAATTACATTAATAAAATGGTGACATTTTATTTTGTTTTGGTGTTTTCAGGAATATGCTAAGTTTCTCCACATGTTCAGGTATCATTTTAGATTTTTCAATAAAACTGAATAGCTTTCTTCATATAGATCTTACTGACACCTTTCCGGTTAAAGTCACTCCTAGATATTCTAGTTTTTAATCATAACTGTGAATGGAATATTTTAAAGAACTCTTGCTCTTTTGTATATTTGGTTTTCTGGGTATACAAAAATATTATCTGAAAATAAAGGTAATTTTAATTTTTCATCTCGTTTCTTATTCTGTGTGTTCTGTTTGTCAACGCATTAGCTACAAATGTCAAAACAACATTAAATAGTAATGGTGACATCAAGCACATTTGTCTGGCTCCTGACTTTAGTTTTCAGTGTCAGCACGTTGTTTTGCTGAATCTTACCAAATATTTTAACACTTACTGACGTAGCCACTTTTTTCTCCTTAATCGACGGATAACTACAGACAAACTAGACAGTTATTGAAGACACACTGGTTATGAAGGGTGCGATCCAGGTGGTTCTACGCTGACTTCCGCCTGATGGTGAAAGAGTCTGTCCAGCCCAAGGAAGGGCGTGGGCGGCTCAAAGTCAACTGAGGAAGCGGACACAGCGCTGATCCCAAATTCTGATAGAGAGAGCAGGGAGAAGAAGATCGACCGAATGACCTCTAAACACAAATGCAGACATGCTAAAAAACATTGTAACTGACACCGCGTAGCTCCTGAAACACTAATACGTCACCACCACGATTCTAGGAACACACAGATGTCTGAGGGGAAGAACCTGCTTCATAACTTACAACCTCATGCTGTCGCCTCCTGGAGGAGCTGCGGGGCGTGGCCACCTGCAGGTCCCACGCACGGCATCTCGTCTAAGAGGCAGATGGCCGCCTGAGCTAGAAATGAGCCAAGGCAAGTCCCCCAAGCCCAGGTCTTCAACACAAGGCGTCTCCAAGTCCTCCCGCTTCGAGTGGGTGCTGGAGCCGGTTGTGCACATCTTCCCAACGACAGGTTTGGTGACATCATGTTGGTGGCTGAAACCGGCTTTGGTGAGAATATTTACCCCACGGAAATGGGCAAGTTTACACATCAGGGCTCCATCCCACCACTGCAGAGCCCGTTAAACATTCACCAGACTGTTTAACACCACTGCCCTCAGTCCCAAAGCAAAATGATTCAAGTCCACAGCAGGTGCACTCTGGGGAGGTCAAGGCGACTGAGGAGGGTCCTTCCTGCCCTCTGGCTCCACAGAATGCCCAGCCTCTCCCTCGCTGCAGCTGGGGCTGGGGCTGGCCTCCTCACCACCGGGGTGGCCACCTGGGCAACGACGGGTGGTTAGACTCCGGGTGGAGACCCGCTTACTGCCTGGCTGGGCTCAAGGGCCACTGGAGGGTCAGACGAGCTGGCAGCTGTCACATCAGGATGACCGAACCATGGCAGCCTCCTGGAGGGACCCCTGCTTCCACTCGCCCCCATCAGCCTGCCCAGCCAGAGCCAGAGGGAGCTTCTTTAGAGCACGAGTCAAACCACGTCACCTGCCGCTAACCCACCCGTCGAGTCACCTCAGAACCCTGCTGTGTGGGCAGCAACATCCCAGGGGAGAATCGGACACTCCTGTGCCCAGCCTCCTTTGCATCCAGTGACCAAGAGCCCAAGGAGCCAAGAGACCTAAGAGGAATTCACCGGGGCTTCTGGAAAGGTTTTCCTGCTGGCGCAGGGGCAGAGACAGTGAGGCGAGCTTTCTCTTGCAGCTCTGGCCGCCCCCACCCCCAGCTCCTCCCGCCCCGTGAATCCAGATCCCCATCTCGATCCCGTGCTGCAGCCGAGAGCTTCCTGGCCGAAGCACTCCCACGGGCTTGGGGGGCTGGCCTCCCACGGCCCGGCCACGTGCTGCGCTGCTCCCGGGGCTTCTGCTGGCGGCGCCCGCGCGGCCCAGCCTCCCCGGCGGTGTCTGGCCTCCCTTCGTCCTTCAGGCCGGCCCTTCCCGTCCAGCACCTATCACAACCTGCTGTGATTTTCTTTCTCTTTTCACTCGTTTGTCTCCCTCGCTGGGGTGTAAGCCCCACAAGGCCAGGCCTTTGTCCCATCAGCACAGTATCCCGGCCCGGGAAGTCGACTGCTTTACTAGGGTCAGCACTGAGGGGGCAGTCGGAACGCCCGACGCTCCAGGGACGCGAACAGAAGGCCGCTGGAAGGCAGCGGCTCTCTGGGGTTTGCCTGGTGCCGGAGGTTACCTTACGGCGGGTGCAGCAGACCCTGGCGCGGGAGAAAACAACCGTCTCCCCTTCAGGAGAGACATCGTTACCGGCACAAACCTGCTACTAAGCTATTTCCATCTGCTTTTGTTTCTAGAATAGCCCAACCTGGTGCATCCCCTCCTAGCCAGTGAAAGTGAACTCTGCTTCCAGGAAGTAATAAAAAATTACACATTTAATATCAAAAGCCGTTTCAAGTATCATCGATAGCGACTATGATGGAGAGCAGATTCTGTGACGTCCCTACTGGGGAATCACCCTGCAGTGACCCTGGAATCCCCGGCCCTGCATCCGAGGAAGGCTTTAATGCTGGAGACTGGGGCCTCGTGGTCTCCCAGGGCCTGGGGTCCTCAGAAAGCCCCTTGGAACGGAGTCCTGATCCAGAAGCAGCCCCCCAGGGGCCAGGAAGGAGGCTGCCCTTCCTCCGGGACCTGGCCAGGCCAGGGCTGGGCCAGCATGCTGAGCTGGGCCTGGGCAGGCCTGAGTCCCGTTGCCAGTCAGCCCGGGCCGCGGCTGCCCGCCCAGTGGCCTAGACGCTGGACTTGGCGATGATCTTCTCGAGCAGGCTCATCATGCGCTCCTGCAGCTGGAGGCTCTGCACCTGCAGGATGTTCTGCTGGTCCAGCACACGGCGCACCTCGCGGCACGTCTCCTCCATGGCGCGGCTCAGCTTGCGCTGCTCCTCCAGCATGGCCTCCAGCAGCCGCAGCTTCTTCTTCTGGAAGTGGCAGCTCTGCACCTTGCGCTTCTTTGTGGGCCGCTCATCCGACCTGGAAGCACAGTGCCGGTGTGTGGGTGGCTGGCCACAGAGCTCAGCCAGAGGCCCCACCTGACCCTCCCAACCACCCCGTTGGACAAATGGGAAACTGAGGCACCAGGGAGTGAGGCCACTCGCTCAGGGCCTCGCCGTCTGTGCACATGCGTCCCCTGACAGTGAGAGGACAATGGGGCCGCAGGCACTGTTGTCCTTTAGGACTCGCAGGTGATCCAATTACCTGGGTCACAGGACAATCCAAACCCCTGTGGTCTGGAGGGGCGGGGTTCACTCTGCTGCGAGAGCACCCCCAAACCCACTGAGCTGGGTGGGCAGTGGGGCACAGGCCCAGGGGAGCCTCAGGAGTGGGGAGGCCCCCTCCGGGAGAGATGAGGAAGGCTGGGTAGGAGGGGTGCTGAGCAGTGCGGCTCTTCCCGGGAAGCCAGAGACCACCAGTCCCAGCCAGCCTTGGGCAGATGGGGGAACTGAGGCCCAGGAGGGAGGGCCTGGGTCCTGGGTCCCCTTCAGCTTGGCAGCCTGGAATGGGGCCAGCACGCTGCGGGGTGGGGAGGCAGGAACACAGGCACCTAGAGTGGGGAGGGGCCAGAGAGTCCTGGGCCACCTCCCCAGTCCGGATGGGGAGGTGAAGGCAGCACAGGCCCGGGCTGGCCCCTGGCTCTCTGCTGTGGGCTGTGGGCATCCCTGGTCTAACTGGCCCCCTCTGGTGTGCAGGGAGCCACCAAATCCCACCAGACCCCAAGGCCCTGTCCATCCCCCAGCCGGGCCCTGTGCCTCTGAGCAGAGCAGGGACCCAGCCAACCTCAGAGAGGGAGAGCAGTCCCCATGTCCCAGCCCCAGTGCAATGCCCGGGGCACCTGCGAGTCTGGGAACCGGGCTCAACTCCTAGAAACAATTGGCCATAAATCTCAGGCTTCCCTGCTAATTCTGTCTGGCCAGCAGCAAAGGCATTTTCATCTGGGGTCTTCTAAGAAATCCCTGCAGGGAACGGCACTGGACAAACCGAGCAGCAGCTCCTGACATCGGGGTGTCAAAATTGGAGGCACCCCTGCCTCACTCCACCCCTGTATGACAGACTTGAAGACTGGGGTTCAGGGGAAAGGCAGGCTATGATTCAAATCCATTCTTCCTGTTCTCTTCCCCAGCTGGCCAACTCCTAGTCACCCTTGAAAGCCCAACCCAAATGTCCTCTCCTCTGGCTCTCCTGACCCCCACACCACAAGGGTGTGTCTCCTGCACATCTGTCTGTGGGTATCTTGAGGGCAGGGTCATGTGGCCAGAGCAGGCCTGGCAGGAAGCGTGTGATGGATAGCAGTGGGGATGGGCACGCCCACTGCAACCAGACTACAAAGACAGTCTGGAGGCCCACCCTAACTCCTGCTCCCTGTGCTGAGATGACCAGTGGGCCCGGCAAGGGCGGGGGGAAGGGGGACCCAGGGCAGAGTCTGCTTAGGGGTGAAGGGGAGCCCGGACGCCAGAAGCCGAGGGGCAGGCCGGGAGGGCACACGGGGGGGCGCTTGGTCTCCCTTCACATATGGGCCCTGCGCCTCCCAGCCATCCTCAGAGAAGGCGCCAATTGATCCCCACATTACAGAGGGACACTGAGGCCCAGAGAGGTCAAGGACTTTCCACACAGCTAAAAAGTGATGGAGCCAGGAGACAGACCCAGTCTGTGCACATGACAGCCCACACTTCAGTAATCACCTGCCTTCAGTCTGAGGCCTCCCTGTCTGAGGCCCCCCTGTCTGAGGCCCCCCTGTCTGAGGCCCCCCGGTCTGAGGCTTCCCCGTCTGAGGTCTCCCTGTCTGAGGCCCCCCTGGTCTGAGGCCCCCCTGGTCCGAGGCTTCCCTATCTGAGGCCCCCCTGGTCTGAGGCCCCCCTGTCTGAGGGCCCCCTGGTCTGAGGCCCCCCTGTCTGAGGCCCCCCTGTCTGAGGCCCCCCTGTCTGAGGCCTCCCTATCTGAGGCCCCCCCGGTCCGAGGCCCCATGGACCTGAAGATGCTCATACACCACTTCACCCTTTGCAGCCATCCAGGGATGGCAGAGAATGCCACCCCCACAACAGCACTGCCCCTCGCCACTCGCAGCCCCTTCTCTGGACACCGGGCTCCTGGCCCCACTGGTGGTGGGCAGGAGAAGGAAGAGCACACACTACCTGAACTTAAGGGACAGTAAGCTGGAGGAGCTGTCGGAGCGATCGTCCTGGAAGCGGCCTTCGTAGGAGCACTGGTTATACGGTAAGTACAGAGGGGTGGACTTAGCAGATGGTGACAGGGACGCCTCGGTCTGGGACGTGGAGGGCCCCGGCTGCTGGCCATCCGGCAGTTTGCCATCACAGGACTCAGGGACCTTGGCCAGAATCCTATCAATGGCTAGGTAATAGGGCCAGTCGGGCGGGACAGACTCGCTATCTGTCATGCATTTTAATTTCCTGAAACGAGAGACACAAGAGCCAAGGGTGAGAAACAGAGCTGCCTGGGCCCTATCCTGCCTGGCCCTCGGCGAGGGGCACTTGGGGCTCCGGGACCCAGGGGAGCCACGTGGCATGGGCGGGAGCCACTCTCAGCCAGACGGGTCTCCCCAGAAAAGCCGGCCAGGCTCCAGGGCCAAGGTGATACTGGACTTAGAAAGAAGTCAGGCTCGGGACCTACTCCCTTAGATGCTGAAGAGGAAGCACATGCCCCAGACATGAATGAGGTTATCTGTAAGTGCTGGGACCTTGGGCTGATTCGTATTGTTTCTTTCCTTGTTTTTCTGGAGTATCTAAACTCCCTGCAGTGAACAAATACTGCTTTTAAATAAGCTAGAAAGCAATAATAAAATATTGCAATATAGTAAAATATATAATACAATGCAAACATAGGAATACAATACTGCAACATAAAATATATAATACAAATACAGAATATCAATATAATAAACTTGTTTTTCTAAAGTGGAAGCCTCGGGAGTGAGAATTGCATGGGCTTCAGTGTTTGACAGATCTGAGTCTGTGACTCGTCTCCACCACTTTGCTGTGTGACCTTGGACAGGTTCATCATTAACCTCTCTGAGCCTCCATTTTCACATCAGTAAAATGGGGATGATTAAAGCAAGCTCCTCACACGGCCGGAGGGAGGATTTCATAAGACAATGCTGGGTGCCTGCAAACAGCAAGCTGTCCAGATATCATTGTCGGCTGAACATACCAGGAAGCAGCCAGGGTGGGCCTGACAGGGCCCCTCCCACGCTGCCTGACATCCCCCATCAGATCCGGGGCCAAGGGTCTGCACAGTGCAGCTCTGCCCAGGGTGGGCCCAAGCTGCTCCCAGGCCCTACGTTCTGCCTCCCCCACAGACAGGCCCGGCAGGTCCCTGGGCCTAGGCCATCTTCTGGAGGTAAAGGACGGGGAGACAGGACCGCAGGAGAGCTGGGCAGCCAGGAAAGAGGTCACAAGGGAGGATGAGTCGGGGCTCTCTGCCCCATCAGACCCAGTGCCTCCTGAGGCCCAGGGCTCCCCCAGGCCCCCAGCCTCATCCTGTGTGCCCCACCTTCCTGTCCTATGCTCCTCCTGATGTGGGGGGGGCCTTCGAGCTGCAGAGTGCCCTGCGGCCAGATGGCTCCGGTCTCCTGACATAGGGTTCTCTGCTAGGGCACAGCTGCTGGTCACTCTGGTCCCTGGAAATAACAAGTTGGCCATCTGAACGAGTTGCCCCTAGCAAACAGGCATAGCTGGTCAGTGAGGGGGTCTATGGCTCAGGGCAGCAAGCAGAGGCCAGCCATGGCAGGAGGTGGCCTTGGGAGCAGCATCCACCAAGCGGAGGGTCCTCAGCAGAAAGCCAGGGGCAAGTCACACCTGGAAGAGCACAACTGCTCATTTTCCCGGCCATGGGACCACCGTCCACCACCCTGGAGGGCCGTGCAGATGCTGGGCACAAGGGGAGAAAGACTGTGCCCGGGGCCCCATACCCAGCCCCCGCCCGGGCTCCCCTCCAGCCCCTCCAGAGGCCCCCAGCTCTCGTTCTGCCCCATTCAAGCCAGCCCACTCCTCAGAGAAATGAGGAAAGGCCTGTCCCCAGTGCAGGAGGCCCTTGAATGCTATTTTAACAAACCACGCTCCACAGAACCCAGCCACCCCCTCAGGCTTCCTTAGCCAGACAATCTTAATATATAAAGAGCTATCATGAAAAAATAAGAAAAGCCTCTGCTGTGGGGAGGCTCCCCGGGGGGTATAGATAAAGAATTAGTCAGCCAGTCAACTGTCATGTGGCCTTGTGCAAGTCCCTCTCCTGCTCCAGGCCTCCGTTTCCCCCTCGGGACAGGGGGCTGTGAGGTCCACGGTGGGTGAGTGCTCCTCGATCTGCGAGGCGCTGCACACGCATGCAGACTGCAGCGGCTGGAGCGGAGGCCTCCCTGGAGGGCCCAGGCCCTCGTCCACTGCCCCTCAGCTCCTGTGGCCTCCTTGCTCACATCCCCCGCCTCCAGGAACGGAACAGAATCCCTCCCCTGGGACTCCAAAGAAGGCTTTCAGGATAAATAATGAATAACCCAGCCAAACACCAATCAGAGCCCAGGAATTACTGAGTCAGACGGGAGGCTGGTAAAACAGCCAGCATCACCCCAGCAGCCCCCGCCTCACCAGGAGCTGAGGGACGTGCTGCGTGAACGGGGGCCGCGGGGTCGCGTGTGCATCGCAGACAACCGGGCCCTGGCATCGTGCACTGGCGGCTGGAGTCTAACATCATTTACACTAAGTGACTCTGATGCCTTCGGACCTGGAGCAGCTGCCTCGTTTCCGGCCCCTGGACGTGGCCGGGGGCTGGGGCTGTGGGTCACAAATGGGCCTTTGGACAGGGCCAGGCTCTGGACCTGCTCATTCAGGGCCAAAAAAAGTTAAGCCGATGCAACTGAAGACAGTCTTTTGGTTGTCAAGGGCCCTGCAGAGCCTCTGCCACCTCCAGGACCCAGGTGGGCCGGGAGCCACAGGCCAGGAGAGGTGGGGGTCGTCTCCTGGCCCACTGGTGTGGGGCAGGGGTCCTCTTGTCCACGGAGTGTGGCTCAAAGTGCCCGAGGCAAACCTGCAGGGCCCAGTCTGTACCCAGCCCTGGCTTAACCTCCACCTCCTGCCCACAGCGGCCACCAGGAGGCGGCCAGGGCTGGGACCAGTAGGGCACCTATGCATCCTCCGGGACAGCCCCCCACTTCCTGGAAGACTGAAGCTCTTAGGGGAAGCCCCAGGCCCCACCCTGCCCAGCCGCCCACAGGGATCCCTGTTCTCGGTTCCACTTTCCCCTGCAGCCCCTAGCTCCTCTTGACCTTCACCCCAGCAAGACCCTGGCCGGCCTGTGACCTTTACCCTGCCCGTGACCCTCTGCAGATAAGCTTGAGCCCCATGAATCATGAGGTGCCAGGCATGTGGGGCCATACCTGCCTCCTTCCCTGGATGCTAGAGCTGCCCCCACCCGGGGGCCCCGTGTTTGGCCCTGACCCAGCAGCTCCCCTCAGCAGCTGGGGCAGGGGAGCCACCACGGGATGGGGCGGAGGCAGAGGTGGACCAGGCCTGGGTCCCCACCACTTCCTTCCACAGACAAGTCCCCTCCCATGAGCAGGACGCTCCAGGCACCCAGGGCTCCACATCAGCCCTGCACGCCCCTCTCCCCAACCCTCAGGCCAGCGCTGTGCTGCGCTCACAGCCGAGCTTAGTGGACATGAGAATGACCGCACGTTAGGACCAGGCAGGACTCGCAGGCTTAGGAGCTGGCGTCATTCTCACCTCCGGCCTCAGTTTCCCTGCCTGTAGAGCAGCACCCCGCCACCCTGCTGAGCAGAGCTGAGCCCAGGCTGGCGGCCTGTGGTCTTCCGGCTGGGGTGGGGGGTGGGTGTAGGCCAAGTGAGAACCACCTGCGGGGGTCTGGGGGGGCGGTGCCGAAGGTGTCCTTGGGGCGGCCCTGGCCGAGGCCCAGGAAAGCTGGGTCAGTCCCAGCCAAGTCCTTGCTGGGACTCAGTTTCCCCACCTCCCCAGTGGGAGGCTGCGCCAATGACTTCTGTAGGCTCCGTCTCAGCCGGTGGGGCCCTGCCCATACAAAGCCAGAGGGGACCCCACACCCCACGCCAGCAGCAGCCCCCAGCAGCCTGGGCTCGGCCGTGCGCACGGGCCGGCCCGAGGCCCCACAGAGAGCCGCACGCCGTGGGGCCTACCTGTACTGGAAGGTCATGTTGGTGATCTTGATCTTGATCTCCTCGCCCAGCCGGCGCTCGCCGGTCATCTCCAGCAGCTTGCTGGCCATCTTCTCGTACACCTTGGCGTTGCGTTTGGTCTGCTTCAGCTCATCGAAGAACTCCTCCCAGACGAGCATGAGGCCACGCATCTCGGCGTCGGTCCAGTTGCGGGCCCGCCGGTGCTTCTCCGTCTGCGGAGACACAAGGTAGCCGGGCGCTTCGGCCGCTGCCATGCTGGAGGCACCTGCGGGGTTAAAGGGGCGCGCTCAGGCGAGGCCACAGTGGCCTGTGCACCATGGGCGGGAGGGAGCCCTGCTCCTGCAAAGCAGCTCCGCGCTCAAAATGGGGCCTACATCTGACAGGCAGGAATTTAGTTAAAAGCTTTTAAACGGGAAACGTCATTTTGATGTCACGTTTCCATAGCAACAGAGCAACTGCATAAGCTACCACAACAGAAACCTTTTAACTGAAAGCGCAGGAATCAGGGCCGTCCTGACGGCCCATCAATATTGCAGCGAGCGAGCCAGGCCCAAACCGGCGGCCCAAGCTCCCAGTCCTGCCTCCCACCTCAGCCCAGCGGCCGGGCCACGCCGGCCCAGGCCACGCAGAGTGAGGTGCCCACGCTGGGCTGACCACCTCTAGAGGGGTGGGATCTGGGCCACAGGCCCCTCGTCAGCCCCGCCCTGGTTCACACAGGCCGGGGCCCGGGGGGAGTCCAAGACAGGGGGGGACAGAGAGACCAAGAGAGGAGGACAGACACCCAGCCAGGCATGGGAGGGGCAGAGATGACAGACAGGGGAGGCAGACACAGGAACAGATAACTTCAGGGACCCACAGTGACACACACAGGCCAACACACCACTGTTGATGCCCCCTGTACAGCGTCCCCTGGCCCACACTCTCGTTTTACGATGGGAAACATAAGTGTATAAACACCTGTGGGTGACAGCGGAGCTCCAGCCCCTGAGCAGACCCTTGGCTCTGCCACTGTCCACATGTTTCCCTCCTTGCTATGGGACTGGGTGACATGGGGTGGGCTGAGGAGCAAGGACGGTTCTTGAGGCCAGAGAGCAGCTGGGAGCAGTGTGTCCCTCCCACCCTGGGCAGCCCCACCACAGCCCTGACCACCCTGCATCTGCACCATCTGTCCTCAGACCTGCTTCCTCTACCTGGCAGAGTAGGGATCTCCTTGTATCCCCAGTACCCCACAGAAAAGGGTTTGGAAAAGGCCTGCTGAGAAAGAAAAGAACAAGGGAAGAGACCAATCTTAAGGAACCCCCCTGCCTTCCCAGTAGATCACTAGACTTTGCCTTTGGATTTACTGGCAAACTCCTGTTCACTCTTCAAAACCCTGTTCTGGCATCACCTCTTCTCTGAAGTCTTCCTACTCCACTTTGGTCCTTCCTTCCTTTTTCCTTTCTGCCAACTGCACCTACCTTGAGCCAGCTTGTTTTACTTTCTATCTTCTGGCCGTGTGACCCTGGGTTAGGAACACTTGCAAAACGGATAGTAGTAAGAATTTGAACACTCTCTGGATGCTGGGTGCTGTCTGAAGCACTGTAGACACGTGTTTTCTACTTTGATCCTCATAGCACTCTTGTGAGGGAGGCTGGCACTGGTATTATTCCCATTTCACAGATGAAAAGCCCGAAGGCCAGAGAGGTGAGGTCACCCTGTGGGCAGGCAAGGGCCCGGGCCAGGCTTTGAACCCAGACAAGCCGGCTCGGAGCTGGGTCTGACCCCACACTGCGCTGCCTTGAAAACGAGCACCTGACTGGCAGGCTCCCCGTGAAGGACACCTGTCACCCCTCTCTGCCCACAGTCCTGGGCAGGGCACTCACGGGCCAATGCAAACTGCCACGTGCCTGAGCGAAGGCTCCCACCGCCAACTCCCAGCACCAAGACGGCCGCTGGCACTGGCCGGGGTCCTGGGCTGTGGGACCATCACTCTCCCTCAGTGGGCCTCTGCCAGGGCTCGATGGAGGCTCGTCCCGATTTCGAGGGCCAGGGCCAGCAGACATGAACACCGACCTCCAGCAGCGGCTGGGTGGGGAGGCACGGTAGGACAAAGGCAAGCTCTGCGCCGAGACAGACGGGGGAACCGGCCCAGCTCACCAGAGGAGGCAGGAAGGCACTGCCGGAAGGACCAGGCCAGCAGAGGCAGAGAGGCAGGACGGCCCAGCGCATGCGGGGAGGTGGTGTGACTGTGACAGCGGTTGGGCGAGTGTGTGGCAGCAAAGCTGGGCTGACAGCCAGGCCGAGGATGGGCCCTGCCTCACCAGGGTTTAGGGACTGAGGTGTCCACCAGGGCTGGCCAGTGGACTTCAGCATGAGTGTCAGCGGGGGCGGGAGACCAGAGCAGTGGAGCCTGTGGGGACTGCAGAGAGAAGGCGCCCCCTAAAGGCATCAACACTCAAAGCGTAAAAGATAAAACTCCGACAGGCGGTTTACCAGCATGAGCTCAGGGCACCTGCTGTCGAGCCCCGCCCTCCCCGGGCACACGGGCCCAGCATGACCCGTCAGTGACCCCGCCTGGCACCCATGGGATTCTCGGGGTGGCTGAACTCCCACTGAGGAGAAGGACTCAGGAAGTCCAGGCTGAAAATCACCGTGGTCAGTAGAGGGACCGGACCATGGACAGAAGTCTTGGTCTGAGCCTTTCCAGGACAGGGGAGCTGAGCCTGTGCCCTGAGCAAGTCCTCTGAGACGCTGTGGGTGGGGCCGAGGCCCTCAGGAGGAAGGAGGGGAGGCGCCCAGGATGGGGCAGGCCGGCTGGGGCCCCTCCTCCCTGCAGTCAGAACTGGAAGCGCAGTGGGAGAGGGCAGCCAGGGGCACTTGTGGGCACTCAGAGGGACCTCTGCACCCCCCGCAGCAGGTTCCTGGGTCAAGGCCTGGCCCTGCTGTTAGCTTTCTGTAGGAGCCCCTTCCTCCCTGGGCCTCAGAGATCACCTAGGGAACAGGGGGACACCACCGCCTGGCCGTGCAGCAGCCCCAGGAAGGCTCACGATGGCTGCACTCCCCCGGGCCTGGGTGCCTGGCACAGAGCACTCGAGTGTTTGCAGAGTGAATGAGTGACTAGAAGGATCACCTCCTCCAGGAAGCCCCCGCTCCTCAGGCAAAGGATTTGACCCTCCCGAGTGGTCCTAGTGCTGGATCTCTGCCTGACCTGAGGACCTTCCACCAACCACGGCTCCAAGGGCCGAGCAGAGCTGTCTTACTGCACCTCCCAGCACATGGGGCAGGGGTCCAAGGGACAGGCAGCAGAGCACGGCCCTGGAGCTTTTGGAGAGGGCAGAGGCTGGCATGCTGGCCTGGCTGGGGCTGGTAAATAATTGTCAGGAAAAGCTGCTGCCCAGGGTCCCCAGCCTGGGTAACACCAGGACAGCTGGTCCCAATGCCTTGCAGAGGCAGCTGCTGGCCAGCGTCTTCACTGCCCACGCTCAGGGCCCTGGCAACCAGGCGGTTCCCGAGGAGGCATCTACATCTCCTGCTTGCCCTCTAGTCAGCAGTCCAGGGGAGTCAAGGTAGAAGGCTGGCGTCCAACCGTCTCTTTTTAAGGCTTCAGTGGGCACTGGAAGTCCCCGGAGATGGGGAGCCCCGGGGGTGCTTCCTGAAGCAGAGCCCTCATGTTAGGCCCCCAAGGATAAGAATGAGCTAGGCAGGAGGGGGGACAGGGCCCTGCACCTGCTGCCCCCGCCTGAGGGGGAGGGGGCTCCGTACCTTGGCACAGCTGCATGGCCTCAGTCTCTGCAGGAGGGGGAGGCAGAGGGCCGGGTGCTGGGCATCAGGCAGCACCTGCAGGGAGAAGGGGTAGTCAGGCCTCAGCAAGAAAGGGCCCGGGAGGACTCCTGTGCTCAGGCAAGACCCCGCCCTCTAGGCCTCTGACTCCCTCTGAACCAGCACTCAGTCCGTGCCATACTTCTGAACACCTACCCTGCCCAGCCTGGCAGGCTGACACGGGAACCCGGGGCCGGAGGTGGGCATCCCCTCCTGGGGACCTCCAGCACCTTCCAGGAGCATGCAGCGGTGAGCTGAGCCTATCACAGTGGGAGGTAAGCGGCAGTGGAAAAACTCAGCCTGGGCAAAGGCAGGGAAGCACACAGGTGGGAGAGGCATGAGTCCAGGCTGGGAGGTGGCAGGGCAGGGCAGAGCTGTTGGGGGCAGGGTTGGGAGGTGGACGCCTTGGCCAGCGTGGGCGATGATCCTTCTCAGGATGGCGTGGCCCACAGCAGAAGCCCACACAAGTCCCGGGCCAGCTGCCTAGCCCAGTGTTGAAGGCAGGGGGCCCGTGGGCCCAGCCTGCGGGCCCAGCTTGCTCTGCTGGCACCCCTTGCACGCATAGGGAGCCCAGACCCTTAACTTTTGGCTCTCTGCCTTGGTGGGCAGGCCCCAACCCTGACCCAATGGCTCCACTGGGCCCACCCACACCTCTAGTGCCCCCGGGGCCTGGGAACCCTAGGGCCCCTGAAGGACATGGCTGGGACAGGGACGAGGCCACCTGGGTGGCCCCAGGTTTCCTGTTTGGGAGGCCGGTGGCGAAGAGCCATCCAACCAGATGGGGTAGCCAGGCTGCTGAGGCCTGAAAGCCCGTGGAAACTGCAGGCAAAGACGCTCATGGTTTCCCAAAAGAAGTCTTGGTGACTCCACAGAGCAGGCCCACCTCTGTGCCCACAAGCCCCTGGGCCCTGGCAGAACACCTCGTCCAGTGGCACTCGGCCCACCACCAGGCTGCCCTGAGGGGCGAGGTGGGGCTGGGCCTGAGAGGTGCACGCCCCACAGCCCCAGGAGGGCTCTCAGGTCTCAGGTCAGGAGCTTCCCCTGAAGAAAAGGGGGGACGTGCTGTGGACAAGTCCACTCACACCATGGGGCTTGGCTGCTTCTTTCCGGGGGATCTGGGCCCTTTTCTTTCTGGAAATAACAGGTAGGACAGATGTGCTCAGGTGTGCCAGCCAGGGTCTGGCTGTCCTCGCTTGGACAGGGGAGGGGTGTAGAGCTCAGGCAGCTCTGAAGGGTGAGGCCGTCGAGTTGTGTCACAGAGGAGGTGGCAGATTTGGGGAGAAGTGACCCCCATCAAGTGTTTGCAGCAACTGAGGTGAGAAGAAAACCTGGTGTGGCCTGTCCGCCAGGCCCAGCAGCCAAATGCCCTCCGAGCAGTTTCCCGCCAACATCTACACCTTCAGCACCCAAACTGCAGGCCAAGACCACTGTCACTGTCCCTGTGCAGAGAAAAGAGGACCTGTGGCCTCAGGAGGGTAGGGGGCCCACAGCTGCCACAGAAACCAGGGAAGCCCGTGTGCTTAGTCACATCGCTGCGCCACATGCTCGCCCGTCTCTCTGGGCACCCACCACGGTGCTGGCTCTGGGCTGCCCTGCTGAGGGATGAAAGAATCACTCTAGCCCAATGACCAGAAATGATGGGACTTCGGCAAATATTTACAAAGTACCCGCCCCGAGCAGCCCACAGCCCAGGGTTTTTGTCTGCAGATTGGTGGGTAAAATCTCTGCACCCCAAGACTGCTACAACACTGACCACCACGGCTCCCGAGAAGGGGCTCCCCAGAGCTAAGGAGGAGGGTGCCCTGATTAGCTGAGTAGGGAAAACTTCCGGGAAGAGCTGGTATTTTGAGGCGGAAGGACTTACCAGCTGCAATGGACAGGGCAGCACCGCCATACGCTGTAACCCAGGAGCACAGTGCCAACAGCCAATGAGAACGGGCCAGCAGGTCCACGAGGGGCACTCAAAAGCCAGGTCATGGCCCCATGTGAGCACTCCAATCCCTGCACTGGCCCTTACCACCCCTCCAGGGCCCCGGGCCAAAGGCAGCAGCAGAAACTCAGTGCAGAAATACACGTGGCCCCCGTGTGACTAGACCATAAAGTCACTTAGCCAATGTAGCTTTGGCAGCCCGTGCCTGCCGGGTAGAAAGACCACCGCACCGTGATCCGTGGGGTCCTCATAGGAAGCACCCAGCCAGGCCCGGCCCGCTTCCTCACCCTCGCCACACACAGCCGCCCAGGAGCCCTCCACAGGGTTGGGCGTTTGCTGGTGTTGCAGCCAGCTTCTGCCTCCCCCTCAGCAGGGTCTAGGTTCTCCAAAAGCAAAGCAGGCCTCAAACAGCAATTTATGGTTTAATTTTTTCCTTTAATTCAGAGGTACAATGTTTGCAGCAATTAAAAAAATTTAAATATACATCTCAACGTCAGTCCTTCTCTCTCCTCTTGGAAGTGGAAAGTCAGGTCTGGGCCAGGCTCCGGGACGCACCCATCACAGCCCTGCTGGCTCCCAGCATGGTGGGGACAGCGGCGGTGGCGAAGTGTGAGCTCAAACCCCTGCTGACAGTCACTCTGCCACAGCAGGAAGCAGCGAGTATGGACAGGAGACCCCACTTAGATCAAAGCCAAACCACCTGTGGCAGGTCCATGCAACCATGATCCTCCAGCGCTGGTGGTCACCCCCAGTTTGCAATGAGAAACTCTGCAGTGACTGTCCAGGGCCAGATGCTCCCAGAAGCACTCAGGGGGAGGCGGTTCCTTCAAGTGCATTAAAAAGTGACAGGTGCTTTGGGAGAGTGGCCGCTGAACCTTCCAGGCTACCTTCAGTTGTCACCACTATCTGAGTGGGGCCCTCCCTACTAAGGACGTGCCCAGGCCAGCAGCACAGGGCACAGTGAGGGGCAGGCCTCTTCTTATAAGAGCCATCCCAAGCTCTCCAGCAGCGTCGGCGGCTCCTGGTAGCTTTCCCATTCCCGCCCAGCGCCCCACCAGACGGAACAGCTCTGAGTCCCACCCTGCCTGGTAGCTGCGGTGTTGGGCCCTCACTGCAGAGGAAGGAACAAGAGCCAAAGTGAGGACGTATGCTAGGAAGAACGCTCACAGTATCAGGAGGAAACTAATTCCACTACCCTCACATCACACAGAATCAAGCCCACCGTGGCCCCTGCAACAGAGCAAAGTGTCGCCTGTGAGCCGGCCGAGCTCTGTGATTGCTGTTTAGAGTCTGTCCCAGCTGAGCCGACAGCAGAGCTCACTTGCCTCGGAGATGACCCTGGGGATAAGGGAGGGGGGTCTGTGTGTGGTCAGGGCCTTATCTGATGCTACATTCTGGGTGTCTGGAGGTGTTTCAGTGTCATTCTTTCCTCCTGAAAGGACACATTTGCTAGCAAAGAGAGAGAACACAGTGAAGGGCACTTGGCAGCTGGAAAAGTCATCTGCACACCCAGCAGGCCAGCGGGAGGGAGGCACATTTCTGGAGAAGACATGCTGAAGTGCATCACCAAACAATTCTACCCTGGTTCATTCAAGTCTTTCCTGATATCAACAGCAGGAAAACAACCCCCCCCTCAAACCCCCAAACCCGACAATCAAATTAATATTTTCAACAAAATTTGGATTGACAATATGATTGGTGCTTGCTGTCAACTTTTAGGAACTTGATAAAGTCTTAATCCCTTCTGCAGAGTTGATAGGGTGGACTATTTTCTCAGTGGGATTTTAATGAGCAAATGACCCCCACTCTTAGATGTCTCAGTCATGCAGCCGACTCCACGTGGCAGGTCTAAGACAAGTCAACTTCCCCCAAGAACTGACACGGCCATTCTAAGAGGCCTTGCATATTTGTGTTCTAATATATACACGTGTATATATAATTATAGA
This sequence comes from Tapirus indicus, assembly GCA_031878705.1. Lineage (NCBI taxonomy): Eukaryota > Metazoa > Chordata > Mammalia > Perissodactyla > Tapiridae > Tapirus > Tapirus indicus. Next base: position 2,496,513 of record CM062919.1, on the reverse strand, counting down.
TATGTACATATGCACATACGCATACCCTCGTCCATGGGTAAAGTAACGTCACTGGTAACCTCATATCCATCTCTGGGGCGCACAGGCAACTCTTTGGGGTGGCACCGTGGCCTGAGCGGGGCTCCAAGCACTCTTAAAAACTGTTTTAGGTCATGTCATAAACATGGGAAGGCCAATTAAACTCTCAGTTGAGCCCAGTGACAGGAGTCCTAAGGGGAATGGTTCCAAATTTTACATTCACAGTGTTATTTCTCACAAGTGTAAACATCTAACCAGGAACAACATCCGGCCTGTGATGGATCTATCTCAGAGCCGCTGAAATAACCGAGGGGGTGGGGACAGAAAGTTCTGAGAACTTTCCCATGTTCACGAACATTCTAGGCGGCTATGAGAAAAGCCAGGATGAGATATGGAAGCCCAAAGCGAATGAGGGAGAATGGTGACTTCCTTACTTCTTATTAAAATTCAGTAGAGTCCCTCTCTTAAGGTCTTGCTCAGACATCTGACCCATTTCGACCGTTCGTGCCCTGGCTCGGCAAGACCTCTGCTGGGGGCTGGTGGGGAAAGCCAAAGGCTGCTCTGAGAAGGGGCCCCCACAGCCTCCCTCATGTGCATGGGCAGCAGGCAGATCCTGCTTCAGCTGGCCTCAAACTGCTACAGCAAGAAGGGGCTGGAAGGAAGCAGCAGCTCCAGGGGAACGGGGGGCAGCTTGGGGGTCTCCAGGCAGCTGGCTGTGTGCGTTACAGGGAGATATCAGGCAGGCACAGGCAGATGTGAGGGTAACTAACCATGTGCCAAAAGGCCGCTCCTCCTTTGCAGACTCTGGAAAATAGCTTCAAAATGATCTCCACTTACCATACGAAATACCTAAAACCCTACTGCGCTCGAGTTCATGACAAACTGATGAGCATGCTGGTGACCAAGTGACTGGCTGCCTCTGGGGACCAAGAAGGCAGAGTGCTGGCCAGGTCCCATGGTCGGACAGCAAGCAGAGCCCCACCTGTAAGTACCCCACGAGCTCCTAAGCAAGGTCACCTGACGGTCTAGGCCTTGTTTGCATTTGATGGTTTGGATACTGTGGGCCTGGAAACAGAAAGCTGGTCCAGGGCCTGGGCCTGGGGAAGCAGCAACGGCTCTGAGGGGGCTGTGGGCTGGCCAGTCACTGCCCTGGCCCATCTCATTTCTGTCTCTTCAGGTCGAGCCCCATCACTGGTCCAGTGGGCACAGATCTGCACTCTCCTGGGCTGTAAGGAGGCCAAAGAGGTCTTTCTCTAACAGTTGCCAGGATGCCAAGCTTTGCTCTTGACCAAGAGGGGCACAAACAGAGCTCTACTACACCCTTAGGGCTGCCGGGCCAGGCATGCATGTGGGCCCCAACATGCAGGAGGGCCACATGAGAAGTAGACCCCAACACCAGCCAGCTTGGGACGGGGGCAGAGGATGCCAGAGCCGGCGTCTCTGGCCTCAACAGAGGCTGCTCACAGCCAGGCAGGCCAGCCTGGCCAGCTAAGGGCCTGGGAAGCCCTCCTTCACTGGTGGTGGCAGCGCCCAAGAAGCTGCAACAGGCACGTGGAGGCACCTCCTATGCACAGGACAGCTGAGTGGGCACTTTCTCAAACCTTAGACTGGGGCCGGATAGAGAGTTCCTGATATAGACAACTGAACATTAACACTCCTCTAAATTCTGATTAAATGTGAATGCGTGAAAAGGGTGAAGTGAGCCACAGAAATGCCGTTGGCGTGTTAAGGAGGAATTAGGTGTTGGGTGAGGGGAGTCGTTGTGAGAGAGGGACCAGCTCCTGTCCACTTCCATGGAGGCTGGGCATGCAGCACAGACTTTGCAATGCACATACTTTACACGGGCATAGAAAGTTACCTTAAAATTAATCTCTTTACTGACAGAATTAAATTTTAAATCCTGAGAAGAAACAGAGAAGGGGAAGCATGGTGCTGGGTGTCGTGCCCAGCCACCCCGCCCAGCGCACACCACGCGCAGTCCAGACACCGGGTACCATGGGCACACCCTGCGAGGAGCGGGACCACCAGCCCTGGGCTTCCTGAGCCTCGCTGCTCTCAAAAGCCTGATGGCGTCACCTTCTGCCTAGGGGACAGCAGAGGGAGCTAGTGGCCAATCTGCAAGAGCGGACGACTTAACTTCTATCCCAGATGCAAGAGCAGCTGTAACCTGGTGACGTTAGGAGGAAGATGAACACCTGGTTAACTGGCATTTAATACTAGCTGTAGCACGACGGGTTAGCAACGCAGCTGCTCTCACTTCCCGTGAGGACTCAGGCTTAGCCCCGAACAGTGCTGCGTATATTCCCTGCACACGGCCCCCCTGCAGAGCACTTCTGCCACAGGCCGGGACGGACACGGCCTGGCTCCCCGCACCCCCAGTGCAGGCAGGGCCCCAGGTCCAGCGCTGCCTTGCTGCTACCCCGTGTGGGCGCTCAGCACGTGGCGACCTGGTGGACATTCCGCAAACAAGTCAGCAGTCGGTGGTACGGGTTTCCTGGCGCCGCAACCACCTCGAACACGGACTGAAAGGCCCTGCGGTCCAGTTCCTCCTCTATCTGGTGTCTGTAAAAGTCCGTGGCCACCAGGCAGAAGAGGTTAACGTCCACTTGCTCCAGCTTGCCCATCCTGCTGATGACGTGTGGAAGGCTGGTGGGGGAGTTAAGGAGCAAGGCTGCAAGTGAGGGGAGAGCATCTCCCCGTCCTCACCTGGGAAAGCCCTCCCTGACGCAGGTTGAGATATAGGTCCAGGCAGGCCTGAGACCAACCCAAGCAGCGGAAGGAGTGGACCCGGGCTGCGACAGCCACAGCAGCTGCCTCCCACCCTTGGCTCCTGCCTGGAGTCTACGATGGCTCCCAGTACAGCGTCCCTCTGCAGTAGGAAGCCTGGCTCTGCCCAACAGAGCAGGGTGGGCAGGGCAGAGCTGGCTGAGGAGGCTGGAGCCCCGCAGGGAGGGCAGTCCTCTCAGGAGCACTTACCTGGCCTGGCTCCCCGCACAGCACTGGCGGCTGGTGCTCCTGCTAGCCCTGCTTCCCCAGAGTGAGGGCAGAGCCATGGCCGCCCTGCCCAGGCCCTCCCAGGCACACTGGGCGAGGCCTGCTGTCAGCACCAGGACAGCCGCCTGCTCAGAGGCTCTGTGGTCTGTCTTGGGGGAAGGCTGCTAAAAGGGGAACTTGTTACATAAAAGGAACTTCCCCTTTTGGCAGCCAGCATTTTTGGGGTGGGAGTTGGATCTTTACTTAAGCCTTTTACCCGAGAGGATGATAACAAGGCACAATGACAAAGGACAATAAGAAGCAGCATCAGTGACATACTCAGCTGCACAGAACCCTCAAGTGGATGGGGAGGAGGTCCACAAGGACCTCTGTGCTCCCCTGCCCTCCACTCCTTAGAGCCACACTCCAGGCCCGGCCCCCCAGGCAGTCCTGGTCAGTGTGGTGAACACAGCATTTTCTGTTTTCTTGTCAATGTTTTACTTTCTCGGGGCTTAAGGTAAATGTCATCTTGACATCAGGGTTTTTGCAGAGGTTAGGTTTCAAAATCTTTAACATAAAACATCAATGTAGACGTTGACAAAAGAGTTTGCAAGGACACTGGCAAACAGGAGCTGCTTCGTTCCCCAGCCTGTTCCCAGCACCCAGGGAAGGATACATTGCCGAAACCCACGGGCTGGTGGAGGCGCTGACGAAGAAGCAGGAAAGACTCCACACGGCCATTGCAACTGGGGTCCTCTGCGTGAAGTTGGAGAGGGACAGCATGACCCAGTCCCGGACCATGGACGACTGCCCCGTGCTGTGTAAAGTCTGGAACACCTGGGAAGGGGAAGAGGTCAGAGCGTCAGGGCCGGGGGGAGCCCTGAAGGAGTGGGAAACACAACAATCCCAACACCCGATGCTGGGTAAAGAGCTGTTGCTGGTTTTCAAAGGGGAGGAATTGGGCTCCCTGGCAAATCGACTAGGTTAACACATTCAGAAGGTAAAAGGCAGCCAGTCTGAAAAGTCTGGCGTCAGCCCACCTTAGGGCCTTCCCCTGCCCCGTCCCCTCACCTTGTACACTACAGTGGCCATGAACTGCGGGTACGGCTGCTGGTTGGACAGAAACTCTCCAATGACTTTGTTCATGACATCCTGGGGCGGGAAGAAGTCATCTAAAAACTGAGGAAGGATCCGCGCCACCACTCTGGCTTCACAGGGAAATCCTTTCCTGATCCTAAAAGAGGGGGACACAGATCAGAGCCTCCCCCCCAGCCTCCGCTCCTGCCCCTGCTCCCGGAAAGCCTGTTGTCTGAAACCAGGCTGACAACTCAGGGCAACCTGAGGGGGATCCAGGGCTGGGAGGTGCCCCGGACCTTCAGGGGCTTTCCAAGCGGGTCCTGGGCTGGGCTCCCAGAACGTTCACTGTGACAGCAAAAGGCGACCCCCCTCCTTTCCTGATGGCACCAGAGACCTACGGATGAAGTGTGTAGGGGCTAATGATCCAAAAATGGGTGTTAAAGTCATTATAAAGTAATAAGCAGAAATGGTTTATAGTTGTGATGTTACAGAAGAGATTAAAAAACTCATAACAAAGGCACCGTCCTTGTCACGTCTCCTTTTCGTCCATATCCAAATGTTCATGAACTTCTAGCATCCCACGCTGACACTGTAGCACTATTGTCAGCTAAGTCATGTTTCTTCTCTAACCCAGACTCCATAAACTCTCTGTTGATTCCTCCCTCAGCAGATCCTATAATGTGCACCTGAGCAGTGTCTTTCTAGGTGCTGGAAGACAGCCATCATGCACGCTACTTCCTATTAGCACACACAGCAAAGCCATACATAAACGAAAAGCACCGGAAGTGACCCAGAAACTGGATCCATGCTTCCTTCCAGGTGTGCCCGAACCCACCGCCTACAGATGCCAGCTGTTGCCCAGCGTGGGCAAGGCTGCTACTCTAGACGACACCCACATCTGAGGTATTTCTGTCAGCCCAGCATCCCCCAGCTCATATCTGGAGAGTGGTCAAGCTGAATGCTTGCACTGCACTCACTGAAATGTTTCTTTTGTCAGCACTGGCATGTGAGCTCCAAGAGAGCAGGGACCTGAGTGTGGGCCCCTGCCCACCACCTGGCTGTGGTGCTGCTGGATGAATGTGCAAGGAATGGAAGCAGCACGGGAAGCAGAGCACATATGCTCGGCCTTCCAGAACACCTCATCTGGCCAGAGCGGACACAGGGAAAGTCCCGCCCAGCGTGCTCTTGTGAAAATTCCAATGGCTTCCCACTGACCAGAGATGACAGGCCAGGCAGTGCAGATCTGACCTCCCCAGGCCACAGACACATCATGTCACTTGGACTGAGAGGCCTGGGGCAAAACCTGGCACCCTGTCCTGGAGAAAAAGCCCAAGATGGTGCCTAACCCATTCTGCAGAACTGGCAAGCAGAGCCAATCCTGGACACAAGTGCACAGAGTGCAGGGAGGCAGGGGTTAATTATGGGCTCTCAGAGATGCTTCTGTTTGCTGTTTAAACCTTCACCACGGTCTCCCGAAGACTCTTCCTGAAGCCGTTTCTAATGCTGCTCAAAGGCTGTGCTGCTCCCACGGCCCTGGAGGATACGCATGTGAACCTCGGGGGGGAGGGGGAATCCCCCTCTCTCAAAAAGGCAGCAATGTCTGACAAACGTTTTTGTCACTGGTCAGGGCTCCATGCCCAGCCCTCCACATGTCTCATTAAGGAACCCCTCCTGATACCACCACACTGCTGGGTTCTGCCCCTCCCTTCAGGAGAGATGGGCATGCCCTGTGATGGCCTCGAAGCTGGTCAACTCCAAACTCCTGGGTGCTGGAGTCCAAGGCCTGCCCGCTCCCACAGAGCCCTGAGGAAGCATGTGCATGGTCAGGGTGCAAGCAGGAAGCAATGGCGGGACCACAGTGGCGGCACCAAGAGGAGAACAGATATATACTCTCATGAAGGCAGCTGCTCCCGGCAAAAGTTCCAGGGCAGTTCAGGGCACAGGCAGGCTTCATTTCTTACCTATCGAAAAGAACAGACACACGCTCCATAGCCACGATCACTGACTCGCTGTCTGGGGTGGCAGGGCTGGGGTCTGAGGTTCTGCCTGGACTGATTTTCTCCTTTCCTGAAACAAAATTGTTCAGTACTGTTACTTAATTTGGAAAACTGGACAGGCTTTGTAGACAGTGCTTTGAACCCACACAGGAGTTCAATGACTTCCTAGAGATGATGTGAAACCAGGTGACACAAGCCCCTAGCAGCCCCGGGCCCAGCCCAGCTCAGCTGCATGGGATGCAGTGGTCAGTGTGCAGACCTGCTCCCCAGGCTTGATTCTGACAGCTGCACAGTGATGTGACCTTGAGCCGGTCACCCTCTGCTCTAGGCTCTAGAATTTCCCTTGAGAACTGAAGGGGGGCCTGTGGTCTGTGTCCCGCAAATGAGCGTACTTCCTTCTCACTTGGACAGGAGACCCGTACAGTCTGGAGCTCAGTGGCAATGACCTGCTGGGCACAGGTGGGCCCAGGTCAGTCCCTGGGCCCCACTCTCACCTGTGTACATGCAGGTGAGCATCAGACCCAGGGCCGCCATGGCCCGGTGCGGGCTGTGCACATTCACTCTGTCCACGCTCAGCTTGACCAGGGATTCCGCATCCAGCCGGGAGAGCTGCTCAGAGAGCAGGAGGCGCTCCAGGCCCCTCAGGACGCAGTGGTAAATGATGGATGGAGTGGACTCCTCACTTCCAGACAGCATCACTCCACACATCTGAACAAGAAGGAAGACTTCCAAGTCAAAGAACCATTTCAGGCTTCCCATCACTTGGGCTTCTTTGCCCAAATCAAAACGGACCCAATGATACCATCTCATGGGTGACAAGGCATGGACGCCCAGCCCCATTTCTAGAAGAGGATGCCCAGGGCCACTCACCTGTATTATTGATGCAGAGAATTCTGGCCCTACATCCAGAGGATAGTTCTCAATCAGGTAGAAGGCAGTAGCACACATCACCAGCACATGCTGTTGGCTGTGAATGTTCACGCAGCTGAAAACATGAGACGACAGCTAAGTTTAGCCACACAGAGTAGGCCACTCCCATCGGACAGCATGTGGTGTCCTGTGTCTCAGTGACCTTAGCCACCATCCCTGGGAGAAGGGTGCCTGCCTGGGTTCCTGCTGACCCCTGCCCACAGTCTGGCCAGGGTCTCACACACACTTTGAAACGTAACATCACTCTTCTCACAGCCCATTCTAAGACCACCCCCACCCCTGGCCAGACGAAAGCCCTGGAGGGAGACAAAGTGGGAGGCCCTGGCCAGCTCCACTCACTGGGCTACTCCTTTGAGGTTGGAGAGGAGATAGTCGCTGATGACTGGGATGAGCTGCTTTGCAGTGTCGTCCAGAAGATCACACTCCAGCACGTAGAGAACACCGTGCAGGGCCCCAATCTTGCTGGGCAGATGGTTGCTCCTGAGCGTGCTCTCCAGCAGCCGGCTGACTGGTTCTGCCACGGCCTTGTCCTACAGCACAGATACAGAAGCAGAGGCTAGGCCCATGATGGAAGTGGAGAGACCAAGAAGGGGATGACCTCACACTGTGGTGGAGGCAGCTTGTGGAAGAGCTCTCACTGCAGGCCTGACTGCCGGGCCCTCGGATGCCCGCATACAGGGCTGGCCCTCAGCTGGCACCCGGGAGCCTGGATGTCGGGAGGGTTCTACCCTAACAATGTGATCTGTGCTGATGCCCCTTTCCTCCTGAGGGCCTGGAGTTGGGGACGTGCCAGGCAGAGGGGCCTGTGAGACCAGCCCCCAGTGAGAGCCCTGGCTCTGAGTCTCTGACAGGCTTCCCTGATGGACAGCACTCCACAGCTGTTGTCACAATGCGCTGCAGGGGGAATTTAGCACATCCAGTGTGATGCCAAGGGAGAAGATTCTGGAAGCTGGCATTTGTTTCCACTGGATTTTGCCCCACTTGCCTTATCCCTTTGCTGACTTCATTTTGTATCTTTTCACTGTGATAAATCATAGCCGTGAGTATATGTGAGCCCCTCAAGTCCTCCTAGCAAAAACCCAGGGGTGGTCTTGGGGACCCCCAACACTAGTCTATACTAACTTGGGAAAAGTTTTATCAATTTCATTTAGCATCCTAAACATGACGGAGTTAAGTAGAAATCTAACACTCAGCACCACACTCTTCACCTAAGATTTACTCTGTCGGGGAAGAGATCTTCGCAGGGTGGAGGTGGTGGCAACTGCTGCGTGCTACAGACCACCCCACGTAGGGAGAGGCAACCTTGCCAGCGGAGGGCTCATCCTGTTCCCTGCTGTCTGGCCATGCGACCCCCCACAGGGACTCTGTCCTTGCGGTCCGGCTGAGGGACCACATGCTGCTGAGGACTTCCTCCTCCTCCTGCCCCATACCACAGGGCTGTGTGGCACCTTCCTAAGGATTGCTCCCACCCATGCTCCATTCCCCACTCTGAAAACACACCACAGGATCTGCTGTGAGAGAGGCAGATTTCACAACACTGGGTAAATATCTCAAAAGGGAAAGGCAAGCTTTGGAATGCTACTGCCTGCACGAGTGTCTGCGTGCATGCCACGACCTTCACAAAAGACGATGTCCTGAAGGAAAAGCGGCCGTGCGCACATCAGGACTGGGGAGTCCATGTCCATGCGTCATCTTGTCTTAGGATCTTCTTAAAAAATGATTATTACTTATTTGATTTACGGACAACACACCATTTGCCTAGGGGAAACTGGGCCTGAGCACAAAAACACAATTACAATGAAAATGAACACAGCAGCTGAAACTCCCCACAAAGACAAAGGGACCCCTCCAAGTCTAGCTGCCTTTACACGTCTCTCAACACCCAGAGGGCGTACGCTTTGAAGAGATGTGCTCACAGAAGGAAAGCCAGTGGATTCATTGTTTCTGCTCCCCGGATGGTGGCACCAGGGCTGAAGGCCACCCACGATGGATGATACCTGCTCTGGAGCCTTGGCTTGGAGGGACAAATTCTACAGAGGAGCGCATAGGGAAATGGGTGAGTCATGGCTCTGGGTCCCAGACGTGGACTCAGATCCCACCTCTGCCATGTCCTGTGTGACTTGGAGCAAGTCGGCCAATCCCCTGGCCTCAGCCCCCTCGGGTGTAAAATGGATAAGAGTGGGCCTAGGCTTCATCAGACTGTGGAGAGGGCCGTGTGCAGGTGCAGGAGGAAGGGCTCCGCAAATGCTAGTGGCCGCTGCAGCGGCGCACAGTATTACTCTCACTGTTAGGACAGCCACGGCCAAGTATGGAACGTAGTGGAGGTGGGCCAGGGCAGGCCCCACCACGCCACTCACCAATGGTCCCAAATGCCCAACACATGGCAGCCAGTCAATGTTTGCTGCATGAGTGAGTCTCTACTGTCATCATAAAGATGGATTCCAGGAGATGTTCGAGTAAAAGACACCACGATTATTGGCTGATGCTACACAGCAAAGAGCAAACAGATGCCAGTTCTGGACAGCATGGAGTCAAGTTATTTTTCTCTAACGGCAGAGCTGACAACCTTTAGCATGCTCCACAGATGGCCAGGCCCACATGTAAGTACTTTCACGTGTCAATGTGGTGTCTGCTGAGCAAGTGCTGTGTGGTGATATCCGCACAGACAACAGGTGACGCGCTGCACTGCTGGGTCCTGATCAACTAGAGGCAGAAGGAAGAACTCAGAAGAAGGAGCTGTCTGCCCTCATGCTAAGAACAGACTACAACATCCAGACTTTGGGGGCAGAAAGGCAGGGTTACTGTGATAAACTGTCCCTAGGAGGGAGGCCCTGTCGACTAGGAAGCACGGGGGTCTGCAGCACATCAGAGAAGAGAGTGGGGGGCTGCTGTGGGGGAAGAGTCAGTCACACTTTCACCACCCACAAACCCAACCTCCTGTGGAGACAGCCCACCGTGACTACCTGAAGAACAAAGGGGTACAGGAGCCCCAAACCAAGGCTTGCCCACTGCAACACACTTCACAGTGACCTGTGGAAAAGCACTGACGTTAACCGAATCCTCCTAACTTTTAACAGTGGCTGTAGAAGTTCAGGATGGACCTTCCAAGGCTGAGGCTACACCCACAACATGTGGTCAACACAAGGCTGTCTTCGCACCACCTCTCACTTACCATTCCGAGGACGGCGGCCGCCTTACAGGTGGCAGGCACCAGGTACTGAACGAGAATCTCGTCTTCTGAAGGGTGCACCCTCCGCAGCTCTGTCAGCGTCAGATACATCATCTCAAACTGGTTGCGTTCAGTGAACAAGTCTGAGACCACTAGAAGCTGGAGACACACAACATTTGGACAGGAGGCAGGGAATTACACCACCAGGAAAGTAAGCAACCCAGTCCAAAACACACGTTCTAACATCCAAGAGACAATAAAATGTGGGAATTCACAGCTCTGACTGAGAAAAGAAATCAACAAACACCTGGAAACCTAAAATACAGTGTAAACATGTAACGTGAAGACAAACTGGTCACTGGACATCTTCTTAAAAATGCCTCTGCATATCCACACTGCAAGAGGTGAGCACCTGATCTTAGTCACGACCTGAGTGGGAACAAGCCTCCACAGCAGGCACCACTGAGAAGCTCTACATCAGCTCTTTTTCAAATACCAGGCCCTCCCCACAGAGCAGGGGGGCAGGCTCTCAAAAGCCCTGGGATAGAGGAACTGGCGATTGTTTCAGAAATAAATGCTTTGGCAATGATTCTTTTTGTCTCCCAAAGATGTTCAGTTCTTCACATTACATCTAAAAATGAATGCCAGTTAGGCGTGAAGGCCCCTGTTCGTTAGGAGCGTGTGGGCAGGTGGGGGTTGGCCTTCCTCAGAGGCCACAACCAACTCAGCCAGCAGGAGTCAGCAAATCATCGACATCAGCAGCTCTTAAGGCGGACATGTGGGGTACCTGGGAGCCTTTCAGGGGTTCACGAGGTCAAAACTATTTCCACAAGAACACTAAGACCTTATTTGCCTTTTCACCCCTACTCTCTTTCAACTGTGTAGTGGTGTTTTCTAGAAGTTACCTGATATTAACAGACTGAATGCAGAGCCGATATGAGAATCCAACTGTCTTCCAATAAGCCAGACATTAAAGAGACTTGCAAAAATGCGAAATAAGGGTCTTCTCACTAATTTTAAAAACTTGCTCTTTTATATAATGCAATGTGATATACTGTAATAATATATGCATTTCCCAGATTTGCCTGGTCTATGAACCTCGAAGCAATGATTTCCCAGTAGCAATGAGCACACCTAATGCCCAGATCTTGGCTTCTAAATACCATTTCCCACTAAAAGGAATCAGGGCTCCTTGCAGAAATAGCTGATTTCAGGGCTGGGGCTGGGCAAGTACAAGGTGAGCCCAGAACTTCTTGCTGTGCCAGAAAGTAAAGATATGCTCTGAGAACAATAGGAATATATCAGAAGGACACAGGAGTCAGCTTCAAGAGGCTCCCACTGGCCAAATCTGGGACAATTTGAGCATCAAAATAAAAAATGGTCATAACAGATTATAACTCTTTGAATAAAATAAGAATTCATGGAAAAAAAACTTGCTATTTTAAATAAAAATTATCATTACTGTTATTTTAAATAGATTAATAAGTAACTTCTTAAAATTTAAGACCTTTATTAATGGTGCATATAACTTGTTCATTTTTTGAAAAAAATCAAGTTGTAAATTTTATTACAAATTAAAAATGAAGTTCTTAAAAATTTCAACTTGACCAGATATGAAACAATTTAAAAACGTTTAAGGGTGTATTGAGAAAAACCAGGCTTTTTAGGGGAAAAAAAAAGTTTGTCAATATCAAAAAAAAAGAGATGGCTTTAGGTAAAAATTATAAAAGTTCCATGCTGCATAGATAATGCAAAAGGTTCTATTTATTTGGTCAAGGGGCAGAAAGCAAGCACTTAAGGTCTTCAGCTCCAACTTTTTGTTCATTTCTTCTTCTTTTTTTTTTGGTGAGGAAGATTGTCCCTGAGCTAACATCTGTGCCAATCTTCCTCTATTTTGTATGTGGGACGCCTCCACAGCATGGCCTGATAAGTGGTGCAGGTCCACGCCTGGGATCTAAACATTCGAACCTTGGGCTGCTGGAGTAGAGCACGCTGAACTTAACCACTACGCCACCGGGCTGGCCCCGTTATTTCTTCTTGCTGGAATTTCATCCTCAGTTCTTCTTGATGGATGACTAACCAGGACAATGGTAGAGATGATAAGCCAGCAATTAATAAGTAACTATCTTTAAAACCTCTCAGATTTAATTGCCAATAGTGTAAATACCAATAGATACAACCCACAAAAACAAATGCTCTTTGGGGTCCCCACTAATTTGAAGAATGTAAACAAATCCTGAAATCAATAGTTTGAGAAGGAGCTCTAAATTGGTGCTTCTCAAAGCGGGGTCCGTGGTCCTGGGACCGTCTGTCACAGGCCCTGGAGGAGATATGTATGGACAAAGAAGGTGAGCCTTTAGAACTCTGATAGCAATGTGACATTTCCACAACACTTTTACTGTACTTAAGAGATCAACCTGCCATGGATTGGAAATGTAAAAAACTGTTCCTTTACTGACTCGAGAAATATTGGTTTATCATCCTGGATCTGTGAATCTCTACAAGGTCCTTCAGAGGTTCCTATGGGGGCGGGAGTGTGTGCTCGTGTGTGTACACCTGTATGAGCACGGTGCAGACACAAGGAGAACGAGGAAGACAAACTTACAGATCGCACCACTTCACTGATCAGGATAATGGGGGTCCTTCTGGCTGAACTGGATGGCAGAATCCAGCGGCTGTACAATTCAAGCAAAAACTGCGAACAGGAGTGGATATCAACCCCAGCCCGGTGTTTCCTGTAGAGTATGCAAGATGGATAATTGCCCCCATACACAAGATGAGAAGTTCATTTTAAGAGGCATCCCAAAGAAATCAAATGACTAGAAAGAAACTGTAAATTGCTTTAAAACAAAAGGCAGATGGGAGACCTGGAGTTGACTGGAGATGTGGGTGCTGACGAAGGTGCAGGGACATCAGCCTCCTCCTCCTCCTCCTCATCCCACTCCTCCTCTCTCAGGGGTGTGATGCTGTTCCCCAGCCACACGGAGTGGATGGACACCTTCAACAGACACAAGACACTTGGTTCAACACTCGGGCCAGAAGGCAGGCTCCTGGAGGTGAGGGCACTGAACTGCAGGTGTGGCCTGGGTCCTCTGAAGTGAGCAGACCCCTGTCACTTAGCAGGTCTCATTCAGACCCAGCAGTTTGGAGGCAGAGGGGCCCCACAGAATGGGGGGCCAGGGGCTAGAGAGTGGCTGCAAAGCTCTGCCTTCAGGATTAATGACCGGAAATGAGGCATGGTCAACCCCAGGGATTCGGCTGAGGCGGGGTGAAGGAAAAAAACCTCTAAGAAAGGACACCTTAGCTCCTAAGGGACATCCGAATGAAGTCCTGGCAAAAAATGGAACAAGAACATGGGATTTCTTTTCAAAATTGGTCCTCCCTCGCTGGTAGTCACTTGTGGTAAACCCCATTTTTCTGAATTACTTGCTTAAAAAAGCCCCCTACAAATGCAAAAGGTATGATGTGCTTATTCAGGAGATGGCACGGTGGGGAGGAATTTGGGAGCCTGTGGGGAGAATCCACCAGGGGGGTGGCAATGGTGCTGGGAACAGGAGTTAATCCCTCCGCCACACTCCTGCCCACGCCCAGCTCAAATGATCACGCTCCCTCATAACGACCACCTATGTTCCCATGTGCCTGTTCCCGTGGGAATCCTCGAACACTCAGCATGGTGCCTTGCACTGCCAAGTGAGGGACTATGTGGCCATGGGCTGCATTCCCACAAAAAGCTGTTTTCCATCATCAGTGACACTAGCCCCAACTCCTGCTCTGCACAAACAGCCATTTCTCCTTCACATCCCACCACCCCCAGTGGAAGGGGCAGCAGGCGGGCAGGCTGGAGGTGGCTGCCAGGAGGCCTGCCACAGATGAAAGATAAACTGTGAATCCCTAAAAGCAATCTTCAGGCTGGAAAAGGTGACCCCTCCGCTCCCCTCACTCCCTGCCCCGACCCTCTCTCCCCAACACCAGTGGTGGCTCAGCACAGAGGGATCTGGGAGCTGGCAGACATCCCAGACAGGGCAGGGGTGCAGTCACGTGTAACCCCACTACATTCAGTTCTCTGAAGGAAGGATGCGGCTGGGCAAATGTCAGTGACCCCAGAACAAAGCCAAGTGCCGCCCAACAAGCCCCAGGCTTCTCACTCACAGCCTGCCCTCAGAAACACACTTCCACAAAAATGACATCGAATTCTAACGACCACTTGACTTATCTCAGGGGTGGAAACTCCTCTGCAAAGCACAAAGAACAAGAGAGCCTGTCTGTGGCTTCTTGCTCACAGAGGAATGCTGTGCGGGAGAGAACAGGACAGAGCCAGGGACGCCAGTGCAGTCCTGGGGGCTCCGCCGCAAAGGCTGCAGCCTGGAGCTTACGAGGAAGCCTCAGAACTAACGATTACTCCAAACACTGCTCTGACCAATTTCTTCTGAAACGAAAGCTAACAAGAAAATTGTCTTGCGTAACTGCTTTCTAAGTAAAGCAGCATCATGTTGAGAGGAGAACACAGCACTGAAGAGAGCAGTCTCCGGGGCTCCAACACTGAGTCCCTCCTCCCAGCACTCACCTGTCGTTTCCCCCCACCCCGCGCCACTATCCTCACAACCAGCCCTCACGGCTCCGAGACCTGCACCAGCGTCCCCACACCCGCCTCACAGCCCCCAACCTGTGCTCTCATATGTGTGACTGTCCCCATTTTTCTGATGAGAAAGCACAGTTCAAAGTGACTCACCCAGTAAATTGTCGACCTGGCACCCACAGCGGGTCCGTCTGCCACACTGGGCTGTGTGACCGTGCTTCCCGCTGAGTTGGACTCTCATGGCCAAATCTGTGGCCCATCAGAGCAAGAGCCATTCTCTGTGTTCATTTACCCAAGCCACTCTCCTGTAACACTGTTTGATGTGCTGGACCCTTGTCCTTCTCTGCCTCACCTTTCTCACCGAGTCTAACACATACTATCTGGCTGTATTTATACACACTGATATCACTACATACGTAAAATATCTTAAATCGTTCTCAGAATAAAGAATATAACTAAAAACAATGAAAAGCAAACCCTTCTTTCATTTTAAAAATGCTTTTACCTTTTCTTCCAGACGTTGAATGGCCAAAATCTGAACACAGACAACAGAGACCAAGGAAAACGGAAGGAAGTGCCCTGGATGTGAGGGGCAGGTGTGACTGACCTGGCCGAGCTTATAGCTCATGTTCCCCAGCTCCCGCTCGGGGTTGATCTGCAACAGAAGCTTGTCGTGGCTGATGAGGGCACCTGTGAAGTGACACCACCGTGAGCACCACCCTGCACAGAGCCTGCCTGGCAGCCGCCTACCCCGAGCCACTCCACCCGAGCCACTGGTGGGCTGGCACATTTCTGCAGAGATCCAAGGGTCTCTGGGGTTTTCTCTGTCACTTTATAACCTGTTAAGCTGGCAGGGCCTGTGGGGCAAAGCTGGACTATCACTTTTTCTCCGTAATAAACCAGTACTTCCTGGGACCCTGCCTTGGTGCCTGAGACATCCAGCTGAGTCCACCAGGAGCAGGGTGTACACTGATGCCCCCACTCAAGCCCTCTTCCTCACAAACCCCTCACCGTCTTTCATACCCTCCATGCCCCAGACCAATGACCCCCGTCCTTCCCTTCTGCTGGGCATCACCCCTACTCCCAGCTCCCCAGCTGAAAGGCCCCTAGTTAACTCTTTGCCAGATCTAGCATCAACATGCCCCCTTCCAAGAGGCTTCCCTGACTGCCCCCCGTGGAAGCGTCTGCTCTCCTCAGAGTTCCTGGAGCTGTCTGTCTGCACCTCTCCCAGCACCTACTCTCTTCTGCCTTCCACGCTAGTTAGTGATGCCACTTCCTTCTCATCTCTCCTGTTGGCCATAAGCTCCTCCAGGGATCCATGGTCATCCAAGTTCACAATCCTCAGTTTAATTCAATGCCCTAGTAAATGTCTGGGGGGGTGTAACACACTGCACTTCCATATAGAATCTTTTCCAGGTAAAGCTTTCAAGATGATTAAACTTGCAGGATCTAACAACTCCTAAAAAATTCTAGAGAATCACAAAAACTCTAGGCTAAAATACTGTTTGTTCAACAAAAAACATGTGCATTTAAAAAGAACTGAAACAAACCACAAAATTCCCTTCTTTTAACCAGGGTGACAAACTCCAGCGCCCACCAAAGGGCAGGCACATAACTTGCCGGCCCAGGTGGAACAGGCGCACCTGACTGCCCAGCGTGCAGGGCTGGGGAGAGGGTGGGCTTGGGATGCCTAGCCTCCAGGGGCTGTCAGAGAATGCTGGCGTGGTCTTGCCACATTGGCTTTCTCACAAGAAGTCACAGATTCACACTGTTTAGATCAACTGTGTTGATTTTTAATGTGAGTGACTAATTCAGCTTTTAAAATCCTGCACAGGCTGCCAGTCTATCACCCTCTGAGAACTCTTCCGCTTCCCCCAACTTGACTGGCGAGAGACGGTGCTCTAGTTCATTGCCAGACTTTATTTCCTCAAGACCGTTAAAATCTCCCCTGTCCTGAGTGAGACTTGTACTTACAGGTTAGGGCAGCACATTTACTATAAAGGCCTCCAAATTAAACCATAATCTGGGTCTTTCTGCCCAACCAGTGTTGTGAGTTCTCATTTGGGCGCAAGTACAAGTGGCCCCTCTCCCCCAGGTACCTGTAGAAGCCGGAGACAGAGAAGGGATGGGGTCCCATGCTTGGTATAAATGATGGGTGGCAATATTCTCTCTCTTTGAAACCATAGCTTGAATTTCCTGCTCTACAATTCCTCTGATAATGCTCAACTTCCTCCCAAACCTAAAATTCAGAACAAAGGTTAAAGAATATTTGGTTCCTTCAAAATCTTAAAGCGAAAAACACCAGGACCTCCCCCAGCTTTGCCTAAAGGAAACACAGGCACCCACGAAACCAAACGACAGCCCTTAGTAGGCAATTCCTGTCTACACCCTCATGCAGGCGTGCTCCTGGCATGCTAATTCTTGCTCTAAGAGTCTGCCATTACACTCAGAGGACCCCGTGTCACTTTATGTCTCATTTTCATTGCCACTGCTCACCACGTCACTTTTGGATGTGCACCTCTCGCAAGGCAACGTGCACAGTTTTTGTTTTTAATTTTGGCAACAAAGGAAAGGGCCGAGGTGAAGCTGCTGGTCCCCCTGAGTGGCGAGGAGGGGCACCTCACTGTTCCCACCACAGCTGTGCCCTGGAGACAATGGGCAACTCGGGCAAACCTGGTGTCAAGAGCCTTCAGGGGCTTGTTCCGGGGCTGCTGCTCCAAGCTGCTCACGGCTGGGTTGCCGGCCACAGGCACAGTCATCGCACTCAGCACCAGGGAGGTGATGGCCTGCACAGCCAGAACATTGATCTGGGTCCTCTCCGTGTCTTCCTGGAAGGAGAGTACACACATTATCACGTCATGGGCAGCCAGACACACCTGTCCCCACTTGCACGCAGAACCCAAAGGCCGTGATTCTCAGGCCACACGGCTTTGTGAGAAGGAGCCCCGAGTGCCACAGAGGGACCGGCCAGGGTCCTGTCTGCCTAAGTTCACCACAGCCTATACACATCTGTGACTTAAATTTCATGGGCAGATGTCTACTTTCCAAATCAAGGTCTCTTATAGGCACAAACCTCCAAGTATGAATTACTTTTTAAGAAACTGCCTTTAAATTTCCTAATTATAGGAACTTTGCACAGACAACCTATTAGCTTCTACACATGAATTTAAAGACAATCTTGATGATTTTTGACATGTCTACTCTTTTTTTTTTTTTTTTTTTTTTTGGTGAGGAAGACCAGCCCTGAGCTAACATCCGTCACCAATTTTCCTCTTTTTGCTGAGGAAGACTGGCCCTGGGCTAACATTCATGCCCATCTTCCTCTACTTTACATGGGACCCTGCCACAGCATGGCTGACAAGCAGTGCGTAGGGAGGCACCCGGGATCCGAACTCGTGAACCCCGGACTGCCAAGCACGAACTAAACCACTGCGCCACTGGGCCAGCCCTATGCCTACTCTTTGAACTGTCATTTCTGCAAGTTCATACCACATCTTTTAGAAATAAGGACTTGTATCCCATGACTTTTAATATCTCAGGCTTTGCCTTATCAGAAAATGGTTTTTACTAATATTTATTAATATAATATGCATTAACACTCCAAGAAGCCTGATAAATCTTTGCAAAACAGTCAAGAGAAATGAACACAGATAGAACGCATGGCCTTTATAAAGGGTCCTTTCATTTTGATTCAAGCTACATGCTGCACCAGAACACGGATACACAGAACACAGAAACAGTTTAAGAAAGGGTATCATCTTACTGACCCTTACCTGTAACACACCATGATAGAATGCACTCCAGCTATTGCCAATCTAGCACACCCAAACCTTGGGGAAATTTGTTCCTGCTCTGGAACATCAGTCTAGACATGATCTGGCTACTCTTTTAAAAATGCAGTAAAACAGAAAAAAATGAGCTTACTACCCTCCTTTTTGCCCACCACTAACTCAAAAGCTGCCACAACTGCCCGTGTGTCAGCCAGTGAACGTCCGGCTGCACATGGCCTTACTTCCAGTGGGCTCTCCTCCTGCTCCATCACGAGTGGCTGAGTCACCAGGACACCAAGGAGGGTGGCCCACGTTTCCTCAAACTGGGTACGGCTGGTCCACCCTAGGAATGCAAATATTACATGAGACAGAGGGTCACTCACTCCAACTTTTCGACGTGATGTGGCAGTTGGGCGATACAGCTCTAACTGGAACAGGCACTGCCACGGGGTGTCACATACAGCAGCTCCCTTAACTCTCACAACAGTTCTGTGATACAGCAACACTGCCAGTGCCAGTCCATCAGCGAAGACACTGAAGCACACACGTCCGAGGCCATATGACAAATAAGTGGCATGGGCTGAGTTCGGCCCAGGCACCTTGGGGGAGAGGCGCCCCCTCGACTCCTGCTGTGTAGATACAGAGAAGTAAAGGGATGTCCAAACAGGCTACACTTGAATGGGGTTAGAGCCACTTCTGCCCTGCTCACCAGAGGGTTCAAAAGTCTTCTAGGAAGTCAAACCGTTGGACTGAGTTGCTGGATGCACAAGTCTGTACAGACACCACAGACCACACTGAACTGCACACTTGGAGTGGGTGAAATGTGTGCTATGTCAATTCTATCTCAATAAAGCTGTTAAAAATAAAAAAGCTAAAGCAATGGTTTCTCTGACCCTGTCTAGAAGAATAGATCAAAAAAGAATGTCACATAGCTAGGGACATTCAAGTATTTCAGGGAAGGCATATCTTATGGGCCACCCTCAAGCAGCATCATCTCAAGCTGCCCTTGAGGCGGTGTGTGATAAACTGTTGTTTCTGAGGGCTGCACTTAATGTTCCCACTCATGACCTGTGAGGTGAAGGTGGCCATGCCACTTGCATTAGGGCTACAAGTGACAGGAAGGGGTGGTGTTGAGGAGAAAACCAATAGCAAACTTCAGGATCTCCTTGGGAAACTGGACATAGAAAGAGAGTGACTGACTGACTTAGATATGGATTAGATATAAACAGACAGACAGATAGAGATACAGATGTATATGACAGTCTACACAGGGAAGAAGAAACGAACAAAGAAAAAGTGGGCAAGAGCAAAGGCAAAGACCAGGAGAGACTGGAGACCTGCCTTGGGTCCCGCAGGTCCAACTGACTCAGACAAGTAAGAACGAGGAGCTGGTGTGAAGCAGGGGGAAGCCAGGAGACTGCCTACCGCCATCTTTAAGGAGAGCAAAGAAGAGAAGCTCCCTAAGGAGCTGGCTTAGACTGCTGCTCAGATTTCACTTTGGATGGGGTAATGAATCATCTGTTTGACTGAAGTGAAAAGTAGAGCAATAAAGTGTCTGCTGCCTGAACCTTCCGGGACCCAAGTAAGCACAAAATCTGCAGAAGCCGGAGACAGGAGGGCACCACGGGGACAGAGCGGGGGCTAGCACAGAGTCAGGGTGCTCACGCCAGACTCACAAAACAGATGATCCGGGAAACACGCTGGTAGGGCACAGTCACTTGGGACCTACCGATTCCAGTCCCCCACCAGATCAACCCTCTAGTCATAAAACGGGAACAAAACGAGGCAACTTACACTGTGATGCAGAAAGCAGAGAAGACTCCTGACAGGAAAACTACTAACACTTACTATTTACTGAGATACGGTGTGCTAGGTGCATCTTTTTTAATTTCTAAATTTGTGGCAATTCCATGAAATAGGCACGATCCCCATTTCATGGATGACAAAACTGGGTGTCCTAGAGGTTAAAATGACCTGCCCCACACAGCACAGGGCCCAGCTCTGTGTAATCTAAAGTCTACTTTCTCCCACACTCCCACGCAGGCTATATCTCCCTGGATCTGCTCGTTGTACATACAAGGAAAGAGGCATCGGTGATCACCCAGAAAACATCAGAGAAACTCACTACTGCCACCATCACAGGAGCATAAGATGGGAGACTGAATCTGCTTCACATTATCGATAAGTCACAAAATACCTACCCTGACTCGAAACAAGCCTGATACGTGAAGACTTGGGATTAAACTCTCAGAAATGCACATGAACTTGGATGGAATTTTCAGTTTTGTAAATACACTGCAAAGTGTATTCACACGATTCCATCATGCTCTAAATCTTTATGGAGTAGAACGAGGAGACCACATCAAGACAGACACGTGACGACGCCTAATGATTCCGAAGGAGAGCCCCAGACTACCTAGCACATTGATGCGGTAGATGAACTCTTTGAAGACTTCCTTTTCCTGGAGGAACTCCACGGGGATCTCGGGGAACGCTGTGCCAAAATCCCCTCCTGGTTTGGGTGCCCATCCGATTTTCCATACCTGAGAGGATGAAAAAGAAATCAAGTCGCCCAGTCAAGTCGGGACAGCTATATTGCGAGGAAACCAAGAAACACCGTTTCTCTAAGCGCGGCCTCCCTTCTGACCCACTCCCACAGACACTCTCAAAAGCAAGCACGCCATCTTCCCGGGAAAACAGCCCCAACTCCTTCGCCCAAGGGACCTTTCCCCGTCGGCGTGCCTCCCACTCCCCCCTCGGCGACTCCCGATACTGCCGACCCCCCCGTCATGCCGGCTGCTCCTGAGGGAGGTTCTTTGGGGTTGACGTCAGCAGCCTCCAACCATGAGAGGCACGCAGGAATCAGGGATAGCACCCGGGCCCACAGACAGCCACTGGCATGTTAGATAGAGGCAGGCGGCAAACGGCGAAGTTCAGCCCCACACAGAAGTATTTATTGGCGAGCAAGCACAAAAAGAGCCACGCTGTCGGTGTTGGTGAACTCCATCAAGTACAGCTTTGTCCGTCACACGCTCCCTTAAGCACCATGAACGGAAGGCTGACCTGAGGTGGACTCAACACTGTTCCAGCAGCAGGAGAAGCCAACCTTCCAGCCAGACTAGCTGACACGCTCGGATCAAGAGGCAGAGGACGCGGGGTGCCCAGGCCAAGAACTTGGCTCCAGATTCCCGAAGCCTGCCTGTGTGGGCGTCTGAGATGTAGCCGGCCAACTTCAACAGCTTCAGCACTTTTTATTTCACCCCAGGAAGACACTTTCTAAGACTCATGTTACTCACCAAACCCTATACGCATGTCCAGAGGGCAAGTTTGTGGCACCTGTCAAAGCCACCTCGAGAATGTGCCTTCTTCATCAGGGCAGTTCAGTAGGCTGCCCGGTGTGGGTTAAGACCCTTGCTTGAGGAGTTTAATCTATAGTACATGGTCTGGGCTGGTGTATTGCCGAATCTGTTCCAGACACCGTGACCTCTAGACTGTGCCTTCTTGCATCATCTCCCCGCACTCCTCCAAAGGTGCAGCTGTCTAAAGACCTGCAGTGACTCCTTGTGAGCGGAGCACAGGGCTGAGCTGCCTCTGCAGCTGAGACCCAGCCCTGCACAGTGATGACGGCCTGCTTCTCCAGCGTGGCTCCTCCTGCTCTCTTCCCAGTGGGCACCAGGCTTCAGAAACACCCCAACTCCCTGTTCTACGAGGACTTCCAGTACATCACCCACCAGGCTTTTTCTCAGACTGAGCCCTCCATGTGGAATACCTTCACCCACCATGGCAAAACCCTCTTCATCCCTCAGGTCTAATGACTACCTCTTCCCTGGTACAACCCTCTCCAGAATCTCTCACACGCACTCATGCACAGCACAGGCTGTCTCACTGGCAGGTACATGCCCTTTCCAGGCAGAAATCAGAGCCTTTCCTCTAGGTCCTGGCTAACCTTTCCTACTGATTCCAGCCTGCTCTGTGTCTACCCATCATCCCATTGTCTTGGCAGGCCATGGAGGGGGTGATGCAATTTCCCTGGGGAGCGGTCAGTCCAGCCTCTATCAACCCTCACCCTGCTCACCTGAGCTCTTCGTGTTATATGAAACAACAGTCCTGAATAATGATGCCTACTTGAAACTGATTCTGAGACAATCTGAAAAGAGGAGCTGCAAAAGTGGTTGTACCAAAATGTATGAATAATCTCTGAAGGTGACTTCTTTCAAAGGAAAATACTCACATGAAGGGATATAATTTATGGTCTAGCATAAAACAAATTAGTCTACTTACTGTAGTATCACATCCAACATTAAGTATCTATTAGTTGGAGGCAAAATCTTATATCCTTATGTAATGGCTCATCCCATTTTAGAAAATCCAGTATTTCTACTAACAGCAACTGTACATCACGCCTGAGGAACCAGACAAGGTGTCATGACTATGTGCGAGGAAGCATCCGAGCAGTCAAGATCTGGTCTCCTCCTCGGGGAGTTCCCAGCCCAGGGTCCCGCCTGGGCATCCCGGTTATTTTGGTCTTCTGCAAAGGAATGAGCAGACTCACCAGGGGAGGGACGCGCGTGTAGCTGTTGACGAGGGGTAAGCGGGCCAGGCTGATGATGATGTTCTTGAGCACTGATGTGAGAAACGCTGGAGTGCTGCTGTTCCTTTTATGACCCAAGGCCAACACTGACGGCAAAGACTCCACCATTTCTGCCACCATCCCACAGGCTGCAGTAATATACTTGGGGTCTAAACATACATCGTGGTTAAGAGAGGACTGTTTCGTCAGACACACCCCAAAGCCACCACCTCTCCTCCTATCTTCCCACCCCTCCCTGTGCAGCAGGCACGGCCTGACAACAGTCACTCAAGCCAGAAATGTGGGGCTCCCCTAGACTTCCAGTTGGTCACTGAAGGCCTACAGATTGACCTCCTTCATCTCTATCCAAACATACAGTCCTCTCCATGTCTGCCAGGATTCTTGCAATCGTCTTGAACCTGGTCTCCTGCCTCCAGTCCCAGCCCTCCCATCCACCCTGCACAGTGCAGCTGGCACTGCCTAGCTCACATCTAGAGCAACCGTGCAGCCCGTCAGCTTCAAGCATCCCTCAGGATGCCACCCTGCACTCTGGCTTTCTCTGGTTCTCCCAGGACCTTGTGCTCGTCCCTGAGCTGGCGTGCAAAGAACAATACTGGAATCCCCAGTTCACTGTCTCCCCAAGATCAGGGGTTCTCATGGGTGGTGGTGGGCTTCTGACGGGATGCCGCATCCCGCCCTAGAACTTCTGAGAAAGAAAGCTGAGGAAAACCTCACGCCCTTAAGGTGAGACCCACAACACCTCGAGTTCAGGTACTGCTTCTTACTCACTTTGAGTCTGGCAGAGAGTACATATCAAAGAATTATTTGTTGAGTTGATAAACATTGAGAATTATGGATGGATATTACCCCCTGGTCCATGAGACTCAGTCCAGGCAACTTCCTCATCTAGAGAAGCAATTCTTACTGGACATAAGGAATCAAGCCCCAAGCTAAGAGAAACGAGGCTGACTTTAATCCTATTTATTGGACAGTCTTTAAGAGGTATTATCTTATTGAGGTGATTAAAAAAAAAGCAAGCTTCTTCCTCTGGCCAGGATGAAATTAACCGGCCTTAAAAGGGCCAATGGAGAATGAGCACAATTAACCCCAACTAAATACACTCTAGCCAGTGGGCCTTCCTGCTCTGACTCCACTCCTTGAAACGCCTGAACTATCTTCAAAGGAATGGAAATTCAAATTATAACTAAAATTATGGTAACATTTGCTGAGCATTTATAACAAGCCTGGCACCTGTTCTGGATGCTTTACGTAGATTAATTTACTTAATCCTTATACCAACCTTATAAGGTTAGTACTGTTCTTAAGCCTCATTGCAGAAGCACAGGATAAAAAACTTGCTAAGGCCACTCAGCTAGAAAGTGGCCAAGCAGGGAAGTGAGTGAGTGCATATCCCTCGGGCAACAGCAAAAAAAATCACGAAATCACAAACTAAGGGCTGACAGAACCATAAAGTTTCGAGATAAACACTCAGAGAAGAGCTTGGCTGTATAATGAAACACCATCACTTGTGAATGGTTATGCAACTATAGGCAGGTAACTAGAAGAAAAATTACTATGCTATTTAACACTAACCACAGGAAAACTCTCTATCATTATCTGGGATGCCACAAAAAGCCGGCAAAAAAAGATACAAAGCATTTATGTACCTGCTATGAAAAAGGCACGTTTCTTAAGCCAACAGGGCATGGATAAGACTTTGGTATTCCAAGTAAGAGCGTTCCATAAAACAGACAGCCAAGAACCGCCAGGTGGGTCATCTGCTTCCCATCTTTGTGGGATAGGCTGCAGGTTGGTATTCCAGCCAGACCCTCTGGATAAAGGTCTAGGATGGCCCCAGGAGCCTGGAGGTCCCTGGTGACAACAAGGAGTCACTTGGCCAAGAAGCTTTCCTCCCAATCTGCCTCACCATCATTTTCAGAGTAAAATACCAGAATTAGGACAAAGTACATGAAAAAACCACGGTGCATGCTGAAGCCTAGAATAGGTTTAAATGGATGGGATGTGGATTTTTTTTTTTTTTAGGAAGAGCAGGAATTTTCATTTAAAAATCCACCAAAACAGAAGGCTGAAATAGACACTCAGGTTACCTAATATTCATGTGGGCATTTCTACTAACTTCAAGTTCCTCAGTATTTCTACTTATTCATTCATTACTCAACAAACACTGTTGATCACTTATAATAGTGAGAACACGGAGAAGGAAAACATGCTCCTTGCCCTCGAGGGGCTCAGAGTCTGAGGTGGAAAGACATAGAAAGCAGTAAACATCGTGGAGGACCTAAGTGCTAGGATGGAAGGAGAGGAGGGCCTTCCCAGAGGAGCGGGGCAAACTCAGTGTTCCAGAAGGATGGAGATCCAGAGGGCTTCCCCAGGAGTGTGACAGCCCAGCTGAGTTTGGAGGGTCAAACAGAGTCAGATGAACAGGGGCAGAATGTGCAAGCAAGGGAGAGAGCATGTGCAAGGCTCAAATCGCCCTGAAATTTGGGGATAAGCAACAGAACATACCTGAGTTAAAGTAAGCTTTAAAGCATCCACAGTTAGCACTTTAAAAGTCTCTTTTGTGAATGAATTTCAAGCCCCACAAAGAAACCAGGTAAGGGAAAAATGGGTCTTTAGACTTACTTCGTGTGTTTGAATCTACTTCATCCTCTTTGGCAGCCTTTGGGGTGTTCGTCCTTCTTTCTGGACTAAGAAGCTGGTCCCCAGGCTGCACCACAACTAAATCACAACAGAACAAACAGAAGAATTTCCAAACACTTTTACCACTCCTTTTCAATCAAATTTTCACATTCATGCAGTCTCACAACAGTTCGAAGTGACAGACTATGTCAAATGAGATCTAGATGTCCTAGAACCCATTTTAGACAATACTAGACTCAGGTATCAATCTCCAGGTTAACCTGAAATGCACATGGACTGGGACTTCAACATTCAGATTTCTAAGACCCTCCACTGTCTGCTGGTTGCCACCTCTAACTCTGAAGGTTTTTATCAAACAGTTCATGATTCATTACTGTTAAAAGCATCACTATAACCCCAAAGAAGTCTAGCTTTGAAAAATTACTCCCTGGATCTTCATTTTCAAGTTGACTACAGATGAAAAGAATTTAAACAATGAGACTTCAAAACACCACTCTATAATGTTTAATTTAAAAATACAAAACTTCAAAACACCCTCTACTATGTAAACTATAATGTTCAATTTTAAAAAAATTTTGCCTAATGACCCTCGTTGAGGACACTGTCCCTTGAAAATAAGTCACTTTTATGTTAATATATTAGTATTACAATACAGTATAGAAACAAGCATTTCAACTATAACAGAAAACAAGTAATCTTTTGAATGTAATCTTATTAATCTTACGATCATTTAGGACTAAAAGCATGAAACAGTCAACAAGGATCAGAGATCAAAGGGACATAAAATTAGAAGTATTTTTCACAAAAGCTGGAACTCTAAACTCTAAACAAAATGACTACAAAAGCAAATTCAAGTTAAATTCTAGTGTAGACTCCAAGATACCGGAGATTAAGGTAAGGCCTATGTTTTATCCACCTCTTCACCCCCAATTCCTAACTTGGCACCTGGCAAACAAGTAGCACAAAATAAATGTCTGTGACTAGACTTGCGGAGTTGATGACTGGTTCAAGTGACAAAAGGTAGAAACCCTCATGGTCATGGACTCACTGGCTTCCAGGAGGAACCGGACGCAGTGGATGAGGGAGCAGGCATGGGTCACCATCTCTGGGGAGGAAAGCACACTCCAGAGGTTGGGCAGCTGCAGAGCTAGGCAGCAGCAGTCCAGGCCCGCCTGGAGATCCAGACTCAGCGGGATCTGCTCGTGGATCAAATGCCATGACAGGGCCTGAAGGGGAAGGTCTGCGTTAAAGAAGACTTAGATCATGCTTTCTTCGTGTTGTGGGGGCTGTCAGGGAAACAGACAATTCTTGGCTGTCAAGGAACTGTCCAAAGCTCGAGAGGCTGGCAGGTCCCAATGACCCTGCCCTTCCAGAGGTCCCCACTCCCTTATCCTCAAGCACCCGCTCCCCAAAGCACCCAGGGCTCCCCTCTCTGCCAGAATTCCCACCCTGTTCTTGCTGCCCCTTTATCCTTCAGCTCTGTGGGCTCCTCTAGAAATCCTTCCTTGGCCACAAGTCTCTAGGCCAGGCTCTTCCTTGGAGGTCCACAGCCCAGGCCTTCCCTCTGCTGCAGTCACAGAAGCTGAATTTGACAGCACAGAGTCCGGAGACAGCCAGATTTGGGTTCAAATGCTGACTGGCTACCTCCTAGTGGGTGAATCTGGTCAAGTCACCGAACCTCTCTAAGCCCTGCTTTCCTCCTCTGTAAGATGGGAATAACAGAGCCCTCACAGGGAGGGGTGCAGCGAGGCCTGAATAAGATGATGCATGTGTAGTATTTCATCCTGCATGCAGTAGGCACACAACAGAGCTAGGAGCAATCACCCTGTACTCTAACCATATGTTTGCTTGCCAGCCTCCCCACTACACTGAAACCTGCAGGACAGGGGTCACGGTGATCTGATCTGGCCTGGCTCCGAGTAAGCACTTATTCATCCTTTCACGAACGACTACACGAATGCCCTCCTAACACCTCTCTCTCTGTGCTGTGGAGTGGAGGTGGAGTTGGTGCTGCATCAGCTGTGTCCTCACTTAGGCTGGTCAACGAGGCTCTGAGCCTCTGGCTCTTTAAGGATGCAGGCCAGACTCTATTTTCCAGAAACTGTATGGAAAGGCAATGCACCCACAATATGTACACCTTAAAAAAATTTTAGTGGGTGATCTGTCCTAAAATCAAAGGCGTCTTAGAATCAAGGAAACAGATTAACACGTAAGCGCATGATGACTCGCCACGCTGTATTCAGGAGACCCCTGAAAGGTTTGTACTCGTCTCTCCAATCATCCTTGCTTCTCTCTGCCTGACATTTCCTCTGCTTGGCCCTCCTCTGTGACAAACGTCCTCTCCCCTAAACCTGCTCCCCAGACGCAGCAGGGGGGAAGCTGGCTGCGAGGGAGTCTAGGTCCAGGCCTGGCTCTTCACAGCCTCCCTTCCTCAGCTGTGCAGTAGGGACAGGAAGTGCTGTGTTGCCAATCTCACGAGGCAACTGTGAGGAACTGGTATGGCAAGGGGTGCAAAAGCACTCAGGAGAGAAAGGGATGGACGTGACACCTGACAACAGTGGTCACTGTGGGAAGGAGGCAAAGAGCACTGGATCATGCGCAACTCTCGGTTGACAGTGCCAGTTGTACTTTCCTCTGCACAGAAACACTGAGTTCCCAAGCTGCCTCTTACCTCGAGGGTCATGACCACAAACTTCACAGTGTCCCTCTCCTCCTCAGGAGGAAGGTGCAAGTGGCTGGGCAGTTTGGAGAACACCAGCAGGTACTGGGCCAGTGCCCGGGCCAGAGTGGTCAGAGACCGATACAACACGGCATCCCCTGAAACAGAAGATCTTCGTGGGTGGACACGACTCTAGCAGAGGCTCGTGACCTTAGAAAGACAGTTAGGCAAGACATCACTCCTCAGAAGCATATCTGCACACACACCCAGCTGTAGCGGGTGACTCCAGGCCTTGCATTCCCCTAAGGTCTATCCCAGCACTCCCCGAGGGCTCGGAGCCGGGACTATGTCAACAGATGGCAAAGTAGCAAACACAGCAAGAGACATGTAGAGCCAGGGACCCCAATGTCGTTTCTCAGTTACCTCTGTAAATGCTTTCCATTTATTAGATCAACAGCATTTACTGTATCTTTACTTGGTGCAAAGCACTGTACTGGCTCTGCGGCATTTTTTAAATAATAAAAGAAGTTTTTATTTTAATTACCAAATAGATCATTCAACTTGCCCCAGTAGGCGCTGGGCTCCATGGGCAGGAATGGCTGGAAAACTTGATGGATGGTAGGGAGCTGCTGAACCATGCTGGTCACACGGTCCAGAGTTACTACTCGAGCAGCTTCAAAGAGGGGACTCTTCTGGCCTCCAGAAATTTCACGCATGCCCAGGCCCAAGCACGGGGCTAACAGGCTTAAGTTGAACTCCTGGGCATTAAAGGTTCAATAAAGACAATTACAAGCCTTCAATTAGGAAGAAAAACACAACAGAGGAAAGGATAAAGCAAACATTTCTGAGATAACAAGATTAGTATTCCATAAAAAATATTTTACAGAATATTCTACTTCTGCTATAAATAAATGAACAAGCCCATTCATCATATGCTTAGTGAAAAATATTTCTGGTCTCTTCTGGGTACTTTAATTTTTTTTTTTTGGTGAGGAAGACCAGCCCTGAGCTAACATCCGTTGCTAATCCTCCTCTTTTTGCTGAGGAAGACTGGCCCTGGGCTAACATCTGCCCATCTTCCTCTACTTTATATGGGACGCCGCCACGGCATGGCTGACAGGCAGTGCGTCGGCGGGCGCCCGGGATCCGAACTCGCGAACCCCGGGCTGCCAAGCGCGAACTAAACCGCTGCGCCACTAGGCTGGCCCCTGGGTACTTTAATTTTAAAGAAATATTTTTATTTTTTATGCCTTCAGATTGGTTTGAAATAAAAAATTTAACACGACAAAATTTTAATTGATAAAAATACAAAATCGGGCTGATGTACCATCCAAGAAATCAGTGAAACACCAAACATTCCCAAAGTTTGAAAAAGATAAGTTATGTTCAAAAGCAGCTGAAATAAATCAGAGTAGCCAAATAAATGCCACAATTTTGGCTGGAAAAAGAGCATTTCATAGATAATGTTTCAATTTGTACTGTGTTTTGCCAACTTTTTAAAACCATTTAAGGATTTTTTTGGCCAATTTTCAGGGAGAACATCAATCTTAATTTAGTTAATATTCAGAAAAGCATATGTCATCATCAGTGACCAAAACTGAACCTTTCTGTTACAGCCAGAACTTTAAAGCCATTAAAAGTCCAATTAGCAAATTTGGAAAATTCAATAAATTGGTCATTAAACAAACTGATCATTCAGCAAATCAGCTTTCACTGAATGGGTCTTAAAATGATTTTAGCAAACTGATTTTGGGCCAATTCTCTTTTTTTCAACATAGCTCTCATGTTCAAATTGATGAAGAATTAGTGCTTCTGTGTTGCCTCCACCTGGAGTTTCTTTTCATCCACACCTGGCCCATTCTTTGTTGCCCCCCAATTCACCTTGCCATCCCCCTAGGTCTCTGCTGCTTCTTCATTCCTACTTGGTACCTATCAGGGCAGTGCTAAAATGCCTCAAGGTTTAGTTGACTGCTTGTTCCGTTAGGTCTGAAAAGGAACCCACTATGCCTGTGGCTGGACTGTACTGAAAAGAGGGGCTCCACTCCTCACAGGACCTGCCCAAGAGCTGAGGACAAGGACAAGGAAGGTTTGCAAGCACTCCTAGGCCATCTCTGCATAGTTTGCCTGTACAACATCAAGAATGGGGATGGGGGCCTCATGACATCCAGTAAGCATATAGGAAGCAGGGGGAGGGGGACCTCACTACATGTGGTGGGGGGAGGGGGGCCTCACTACATTTGTGGGGAGGGGGACCTCACTACATGTGGTGGGGGGAGGGGTGCCTCACTACATGTGGTGGGGGGAGGGGGCCCTCACAACATGTGATGGGGGAAGGGGGACCTCACTATATATGATGGGAGGAGGGGGCCCTCATTACATGGGGGGGAGGGGGCCTCACTACACGTGGTGGGGGAAGGGGGCCTCACCACATGTGATGCGGGAGGGGGCCCTCACTACATGTGGTTGGGGGAGGGGGCCCACACTACATGTGGGGACGATGGGGGCCTCACTACACATCGTATGGGAAGGGGGACCTCACTACATCTAGAAAAAGGGCTTACTAAAGATCAATTTCCAGAACACCAGGAGAGTCAGTTAAATCATGTATGACGACACCATGTCAATATGTTTCCTCATGACCATGAGAACTAGCAATTAAAACTGACTGTAATCTGGGGCCGCCTGGTGGTGAAGCAGTTTAGTCCGCGCTTGGCAGCCCAGGGTTCACAGGTTCGGATCCCGGGCGCCCGCCGATGCACTGCTCGTCAGCCACGCTGTGGCAGCGTCCCATATAAAGTAGAGGAAGGTTGGCACGGATGTTAGCCCAGGGCCAGTCTTCCTCAGCAAAAAGAGGAAGATTGGCGACGGATGTTAGCTCAGGGCTGGTCTTCCTCACACACACAAAAAAAAAACCTGACTGTAATCTAAGAGAACCTATTTGCTTTAAATGCATGAAATGTTGAATTAAACACAACATGCCTCCTTTCGGATTCTAACATGGCTGAAATAATGTCCTGTCCTGTCTGGATTAGCATCTCTGCCACTAAGGCAGAAAGGTGAGTGGTACATAAGTAGGTCGCATGACAATGAAACAAATCAAACATGAAAGCAATAAAAGCAAGACAGGGTTTCCCTTATCTGGCTCTCTCCGCCATACCGAGTTCATCATGAATGCACTCATGTCCCCAGGAGGAAGCCGATTCACCAGCTCTGCCCCTTCCAGCAGTGCGGAATCTGACCTAGTCCAGCACTGGGATTTGACTAGACGTATGTACCAGTCCTGGGAAGAAAAAAAGGTAGATAACAGAATGCAACTAGGCAGAGCTTTCAAGGGGCTTTGACACTGCTGGAAATGTGTTGTTTCTTCATCCACTGCCCCTGACGTCCTGTGGCCCCAGGCCAAAGGACAAGTGGCCTCCCCTGGACTGTGAATGCAGCTTTGGCAAAACTGAACTCTGCCTGGCCATGGGGACTCCTCACCAAACCATAGGAGCTGCTGTGAAGGCTGTGTCTTTGGATTTGCTGTTACTGTCTGGACTCCTTCTCCCCTCACCTGGTGAATGTCCAGCTATCCTTCAAACTCTACTACACTACCGAGGGTAGCAGGCCCTCTTCTCTGTGCCCTTACCCTCATCTGGCATTGCACCCATCTTCTTCTATTGGGGTGTCTGCTTTGCTTCTCTCTCCCCAGAGCCAGCACAACAGAGGCACTTAGCAAATCGAGCCTGAGAATAGAGGCCTGAGCTTTGCTATTCTATGCCTGGGCTGCTGGTTTCTGAACTCCAAGTTCATATTTGAATTCTCTCCAGGAAAGTAGAGTATCAAGGCTCTACCAAGGCCCCAAATGGTCCCCAGCTCTGAGGTGTGAGCAGTGAGGGTGACAACAGCCAGGGCCGTTGGGGGCGTGGGGTCAATATGCAGGAGGTCAGCACGAGTAAGGAGAGGGAAACAGGCCAAGAGGGCATGTGCTTGAAGGCCTGTGTAATCGTGAGTGCACGCCACAGCCACCCTCCCGTAATTACCCACCACAGGTGTCCTAAGTCAGCATTTCCTTTCTCAACCCACACCTTCCTGGATCTCAGGCATCCTGTCAGTGAGGTGACCATCACTGGCAAGAAACAGGGCAGGCCAAGAGCCCCTGGGAGCTGCACAGAGTGCCAAGGTGTCCTGCCTCCTGAGCCACCCTGCTGCACACTCTGGATTTGCCACA
This sequence comes from Tapirus indicus, assembly GCA_031878705.1. NCBI lineage: Eukaryota > Metazoa > Chordata > Mammalia > Perissodactyla > Tapiridae > Tapirus > Tapirus indicus. The sequence goes on along the minus strand of CM062919.1, from coordinate 2,463,903 downwards.
GGTGGACAGAGGTACTCAGTGCCCCGAGTGGCCCTGTGCATCACACGCAGGAAGGCTGGACACTTACTTTGTCTGGATTAACTGTCTCCAGAGCCAGGGGCCCACCCCCATCCAGCGGGTGGGATGTGACGGGAGGAGAGGGGCCACACGACCCTGGTGCAGTGGAGAGACGAAGCCTGTCCAGCAGGGAGTAGAGCCTTTGGTGCCTGGAATCCAATCACACATCAGTTAGAGCACAGCTTCAGAGGGAAGAAGTACAGCAGCTTTTTTTTTCTTTTTTTTTATGAGGAATATTGGCCCTGAGCTAACATCCACTGCCAATCTTCCTCTTTTTGCTGGAGGAAGATGGTCCCTGAGCTAATATCTGTGCCAGTCTTCCTCTATTTTGTATGTGGGACACCAACACAGCACAGCTTGATGAGCAGTGTGTAGGTCTGTGCCTGTGATCTGAACCCATGAACCCTGGGCCACTGAAGTGGAGCATGCAAACTTAATCACTACGCCACTGGGACAGCCACTACAGCAGCTTCTTAAAGTGAGAGGCAACGCATCTGAAACCATCTCTTCAGAGCTACTCCTCATCAACACTCAAACAAGTCCTGATGCAAACTCAGGCCCTACTTTACTCTTAATAACCACAGTTTACGCCTCACAAATATTTTCCAGAAATTTCATTTATACTCAAACATTGCAACAGATAATACACAGTATAATAGCTAACAAAAGCATTCTCTATCAATGCAAAGTGGTCATCTATTCTAAGATCCAAGTGCAGGAAATCTCCCAAGATGTAATTTATACCAATTTATGTTCATTTCATAAAAGAATCACCTCATCTGGTACAAGATATTTATAATCTTCCCCATCTGAGCTGAATACTAAGTCCAGGGTCAAAAAATAAAAATAGTTTGACCTCCCACCATCTGCTATGAGAATGACAACTTCATAATGCAAATGACAACATAACTCAGCCCGGCATACTGAAAACTCATCCAAAACCACGTGCTGCCAACCAAATTATGCCCCTTCCCAATTAAAGACACCATCGACGAGCTACTCTTAAGACTGAAGTCACAGCTGAAGTGTGCAGCCCAGCCATTCCCTGATGGAGCCCACCAAAGAGATCACCCCACATCCTAGTGGGACAGAAGGGGCCAGAGCTCTTCTGGGCAAATGTTATCCACTTCAGTCTCTCCTATTTATACCCACTGTCCAACCTTTAGAGTTTTAAAATATGAAATAATCAGGAAAATGTGACCCACAAAGAAAAAAAAAGTGGGAATATTAATACCCCTATGTGACAAAGACTCTCCTTTGACCACACTGTAGTCAGGCTCCTCTGAGAACTCTCTTTGAGTAGGCCTCGCCCTTGGGCTCTGTCCTTGGCCCATTTAAGTCATTTTAGCAAGAACCCTTCTGGGTCAGTTTAGTGAAATTGCCCCACCCTTAACATCTGATCAAATTCCTCATCCTCTACCCTCAATATCTTATCACCCTGGCCTGCCTTCAGCAAAATCCTGTCTAGTTGGTTTAGCCAGAATCCTCCCTTACCCTGGAAGTTTCCTCTAATAAATTTCCTTCCACTGACTCTCAACCACCCTGCTCCTTAGCTATAAATCTCCGCTTGTCCATGCTGTGTTCAGAGTTGAGCTCACTCTCTCTCCTCTACTGCAAAATCCCATTGTAGCAGTCCCCTTGAATAAAGTCTGCCTTACTGTCTTTAAAAAAAAAAAAAGATTGAAGTCACAGCATAATACATTCTCTCTCACACACACATTTTCCCCCCTGTGGAGGAAAAAAGGTAAAAGCTTCTCAATTTATTTTGCAATCATGAAAATATACTCATATAATAGATGTCATGATTTCTGCTAAAGACTTCTAAAAGACTTTGCAAACAAAATTGGGTAATAAATAGCTATAAAGAGAGAAAATTTTAACAAGAAGCAGATATACTTCTTGTAAGCCAAGAACGAGGTGGCGTCTTTCAGATCTGCCACCTCTTATTTAACAATTAGATTATATGCTTTGATTTTGCTGACAAAGATAAAGCTGACAATTAGATAAAGCTGACAACTTGTATTCTCATTCATCACCAGGCAGTGAACAGAGGCACTATGAATACCTGCTACCTCTCGGCAGCCCACAGGAGGGCAGGTGTCCCTCCATTAATGTGATAGAGGTCAGACTGCCAGTTCTTTTTTTTTCTGAGGAAGAACAGTCCTGAGCTAACATCTGTGCCAATCTTCCTCTACTTTATAGGTGGGTCGCTGCCACAGTGTGGCTGACGAGTGATGTAGGTCCGTGCTTAGGAACTGAACCCAGGAACCTGGGCCACCGAAGCGGAGTATGCCAAACTTAACCACTAGGCCATGGGGCCAGCCCCTGCCAGTTGTTCTTTACGTCTTATAACCTCATCTATAAAGCACATCAATCGCTCATCCTGCGAGTTTATTCCCTTACAAGTCTAAGTCTCCATATCCAAAAGCCAGGAAACCTGGCTCCAGCATTACCTCTGAGCTAACCCACTGCTCTGAAGGTATTCCTGGATTCTGTTGAGCTCTTCCACTGGCAGCTGGGCCATGTTGCTCTAAAGTAGACAAGAAGACATCAGTGGGTTTGTAACGTATAAGGGATCAAAACAATCTTGCGTTCATTTACAAAGGATAAACTGATGTGGACGGCTAATCGCAGCAAAGGCAGACTAAAAGAAAGCACAAGCACTTGTATCAGACATACAAGGAATGACCAGTTTATACATGTTACACATGTTTCTCTCAGTGGCCACAGGAAGAATATGCCTGTAGAGGAAAAATACAGCCAATTGTTTTGCGTGCCCTGCTTAGTTTTCAATAAAAATCAATACAAGTTGTTTTTCAGTACCTGTAAATTTGCAGCCAAAAGCATTTCTACTCGGCGACAAGCAAGGGTGTCAACCATGCGAGCCAGCACACGGAGCGGGGTACACAAAAGCTTGTCCACGTACAGCATCAGCACGGCACCCGACTGGCTGAGGTGGATCCCTTCCAAGCACTGAAGGGTTTTCTTCAGAGTGGTGGGCTGACATTTGAGAAAAGGAAAGAAACAAGAGCAGAGTATTTTGCCAATTGGAAATTAGCTGTTTAAAAATTCCAATACTCCATTTTTCAGGCAGAGAAAACTGTGACTGACAACAGTTGGCACTCGGGAGACTTACAGTTGAAAGATTTTCACAACGAGACTGAATTGCCTGGATGAAAAGGCCACTGGCAGCAGAATTCCGATGAACTGCACTAATAAAATCCTGCACAGGAGGCTCATGGGACAGATTGATCAGATCTTGAATATGATTCACGATGAGCCATGTTAAGTGCTCTGAATCATGTAGGTTCTGGCACTGAGGAAAAAGACAACGAAAAGCACATTTTCAAGTAGACAAGGAGAGAACAGACATTAATGCCAAAGAAAAGGCCAGAGGGGTAGGAAGGGGAAAACAAATTCCAAATTATAATCCTCAGTGAAAATATCTAATGTTTGACCAGCAATAAAGGAGGAAGAAAACTCACTTTACAGAGCCTGTCACCTCCAACCACACACTGTGGCTGAGGCTGTTGGAAGTCACACCCCACTGGGGAAATATGACCCAGCAGTCCAGCTCCAAAGGGCACCAGCCAATGGCCAAAGGCCAGAGGAGGAGAGGAGCGCAGACCAGGGCTGTGGGGGAGTCACTGGGCACCTGCCACAGGCCTGTGTGCCTGGTGTGACACAAGGGCAGCAGGAAGGCGTAAGCAGCGTGGCGCTGCTCTCACAGGTGACCATCCCAGAGCCAGGACGCACAAGTGACACTCTCTGCAGGTGTCAGTGCGGCCTGCTGAGCGGGGGTCTCCAGTTACTCTTTCTCCAGTTTTGTGATAGGTCGATGGAAAACAGAATTCACTAAACCGTCAGTTTTAACAGAATTCCTGAGTCTAAAATATGAATGAATCCCACATATGAAATGGATCTTAGGTGAAGAAATTTCACTTAAGGTTTATAAGGAAATAAGAAATACCCATTTTTAAACACACGTTACATTTTTATCTTAATTCATAATCCTTCTAGACAGAAATGATAAAACGTGATCAATTCTTTGACATCTGGTTAAAGAGCAATATTTTCCATGTGGGATAATTTGACAGTATTAACATAACATCAATATCTTTCTTACATGTCTGTGAAACCCAGCATTATATAATTATACTATTTCTTAAAAGTGAAACAAGATAGAAAAACTATTTCAACATCAAGAATGTAACGCAAAAAAATGAGTATGAGTATTGTTGCTATCACAACAAAAAAGATAACATCTGGTTCAAAGAAGTCTGCTTCCTTCTCCAATTCAGAAGGTTTAACAAATCATTATGCTGTACACCTTAAAGTTACACCATGTTATATGTCAATTATATCTCAATAAAACTGAAGAAACAAAGTGAAAAGTAAAAAAACCACCAAAATGTTTAACGATATTTTGCTATGTGATAGTACTATGTATGTGATACCATGTTTGTACCAGAGAAGTGCGTATGTTTTGATATCGGTATAGAAAAAGTACTAAATCCCAGCTAAAATGGAATAACAGGTTCTCTTTGAGTAATACAATTATAGATTTTATTTTCTTCTTTTTACTTACTTGGCTTTTGTAAATTTTCTATGTTAAACATGTAATGCTAGTTTCATGGTCAAAAACTCAACAAAAGCTTTTTTTTTAAAGAAGAATGGCATTCAAACAGGCCTCCATCTTAAAATGCAGCAATGAACATCTAATGCCTTTCCAAAGATTAATTTAAAAAAATTTAAAATCAAAACCCCACTCCGATCAACACTCTTTACTTGCTTTTATTATTATTCCATTGTTTCTCTTGATACAACAATGCCAGCACTATGAACAGCCCAGAGCAGTCACTCAACTTGTGCTGAACAAGTGACAGCTGAAGGAAACCTTTTACAGACAAACTTAAAAATCCAGTTGGCCAAGTGTGGTTTCTAATCATATAATCATATGTCAGAGCAGGATTAAACATTAATTTTGGTTTTCCCATTTTGATGGAGTGGCGGGAAGGTGGGAAGTGAATCCGGCTTTCAGATAGCCTATAGAAGCATCCCCTACATGGGGTGTTTCCAGTCCCCCACCCCCCATCACTCGCTTTTGCAAACTTACAACATAATCGCAGAAGAGAATGAGAGCTCCTCTTCGTACTATTTCTCTATTGCACATTCCAAGTTTGGCTGCCAAATCAGAATCCTCCTCCTCTCCAGACATCTGGGGACAGAGGGACTTTGTGCTGGACAGACTGCGTCGTCTAGAAGGAGCAACAGATGCACTGACGTTTCTGGGACGGCAGCAAGCTTATTTTCAAAATACTATAGATGACTATGTTTAGTTCTAGTCCTAAAACAGTCATTTTACATATTGCCACATCAGAACAATCTATGTGTAACGTATACGCTTAGTTCTCTCTTCCTGAGCTACGAGAATACACATATGGAAAACTAAAGAAAACAGGACTTAATAGACAGAAAATTAAAGTGCTTGAAGGAAAGACAAAATCCACCATAAAGCTGGCTGCACATTCAATGAGCACTCATTTCAGAACTCTTACTGTGATGTTTGATAACGTAGCAACTGCTTTTGGAATTCCCAGTTTTAGTCTGCCATGAAAGCTGCCAACTGCCAGAAAGAAAGCCTTACACTTTCATATTTTACTATTCAATTACCAATGAAACGTTACTACTCTAAACGTGGAAACCTCGTTTAAAGGCATTTCTGCAAAATTAATTCCCCACTAGTGAAGTGACTATTTCACTTCATATTTACTTCTTCTCACTTTGACTTTTTCTTTCTCAGTAGATGGGAATTATAGACCTGAGACTCTCGATTCTAGCCACAACACTTAAAACACAATTGTTGCCAGACCCGCAAACTGTCCCTCTGACTTCAGAGTCTGACCTAGGACAATACCATCTCCTTGGCAGCAAAGAGCTCGCGCCTCTCTGCTCTGGCTTAGTGGAGACAGAGGTCACATCAAGGCAAGAATATTCCGAAATGTGTCAACTTTTCCTTAACTTCTAAATTCCCCAAGATTTAGAAGAGAACTGGTATAAAAAATTCTACAGGTTAAATTTTAAACTACCATTTCTCTGTCTCAACTGGTGAATGGATAAGCAAACTGTGGTACATCCATACAATGGAATACTGCTTAGCAATCACAGGAACAAACGACTGATACAACACCAGGAAGGAACTTTAAACATACCGTGCTAAGTGAAAGAAGCCAGGCTCAAAGGCTACATACTGTATGCTTACATTTACATGGCATCCTGCAACAGGCTAGATCCTAGGGACAGAACAGGGATCCATGGTTCCTGGGGTGTGGGAAGCGGGGAGGGGTGACTGCAAAGGGACACCACGAGGGAACTCTTTTGAAGTGATGGTACTGTTCTGTATCTTGACTGTGGTGGTGGTTATTATATTTGGTACAAAAAAGTGCATTTTACTGTATTTTAAATCATATGTCAACTAAAAAACTAACAGAAAACCTTCCCTTTCTCAGTCAGCCCTCCTGCCAGCCCCAATGTGACTGACATTCAAGCTGTAGTTTTGCATTTGCAACAGTATAGCGATAGGGGAAAGAGCCTCTGAAAGAGAAGGGGCAGAGTTTCCAATTCAAATGTTAGCAGTAGACATAAATAAAGAAGGTCCAAAGTCCACTCAAACTGAGTCCCAATTTTTGCAGCAGGACAAGCCCCCAAACCTCAGGACAGGAGCTGCCAGATACTGATGGCGAATCAATGTCCCAAATCCAGGATGACTGCACGCACAGGCCTCAGAACAGACGGATGGGAAGTGATCGCCACACCACAGCCCAGCGCGTAGCACATGCAGGACCCTAACAGTACACCAAAAGGTGGGACAGACCAAAAGCAAATGATAAGCCTATGATGACCCAGTCCCGAAAACAAGAAGCCGACGAGAGCAGAGCCACTGTGGTGGCCACGGGTACTCCCTGGAGCAGTGCTGCCTGAGCGTGGCCAGGAGCCCAGCTCGTCAGAGCCAGACCTCACCAAGCCCAGAAGGGACCTTGTGTAACAATTTGATAGAGCAATTCTCTATCAGCTGAGTCTACAAGTAAAAAGTAATGGCTTGTAGTTTATATTTCAGACTTTTAGTAATTCATTTTTATTAGCTTTTGGAAATAAAAAGATACTCATCATACACAACACAACTGGAGAAACACCATCCTAGAACAGGGGTTTAAGCAGGAACAGCTCTGCTCCCTAGGGCCATTTTGGACATTTATGGGGGTGTTTTTCCTTCTAACATCGGGGGACTTTAAGCACTTGGGCACTAAAATTACTTATTATATACTATTTTCCTTTATATTACCATTAAGACATTATATTTTTATGAAATTTAAGTATAGATAGGTTATAGAATCCATCAATTTTATTTCAGGATAATAGAGAGGGACAATACAGAACAGACAGTGTCAAGAAAAGCTGTCATAGAGTAAACCGTCTACATTTATGAAAACTGTAGTTTGCCCTAAAACAGCTCAATGGGGACACTTACCGAATTCCAGACTATATTCACTTTTGGTTCATTTCTTTTAAACTGCCTGTCAGTCAAGCATTTCTGTTACTCCAATTCCAGGGACACAATTCCCGGATCCAGAGGTTTCTGATGTAACATCAGCATAAACAAAGGCACACGCGTCAGAAAAGGAGTGAGCAGTCTGAACATGGGCGTCCGAGTTGACTGAGAAGAACTTGGTAGGTTAAACTCCTACCAACACAAATAACCAAAAGACACACAGAAAGGCACAGACGGAGCACGGTGGGCCAGAACAGGGACTCTTCCCACATACCCGGCTGACGGGAAGCCACCCTGGCCATGGGAGACGCTCCACTTACAACATCCCTGGAGCAAAAGGCGCAACTGCAGCCTCTGACACTAATCAGCTTTCAAGGCTGTTTGGATTTTTCAAGCATTTAAATCTAATCACTAAATCAGCTTTTATCTTCTCTGGTTTGAAAAGTTAAGTGAAATGTTTGCAATTCATAACACCTCTGCAGTTTCTGTGTCTTAAATGCTATCAAGTGGTAAAGTCCATCTTTCCCCCCTGCCGCGTACTAAACACCAAATAGGAAAGTTCCCTGCGGTAAAATATTCCAAGACCAATTAAGGAAGAGACATCTGTGGACCCCAAGAGAAACACACAGACAGAAGGCCAGCCCTGTACTGGAGGGCCCGGTCAGTGTCCTGAGGCAGAAACAGACACAAGGGGCATATGGATGGAAAAGAAAGAAGTAAAAGGTGTTTTTCCATAGATGACATGCTCACTTATGTAGAAAACCCTAAGGAACCCATAAAAAGGCTACTGGAACTACTAAGTGAGTTTAGCAAGATCTTATGATATGAGGTCAACATACAAAAGCCAAGTACATTTCTATATATTAGCAACACGCCATGGGAAAATGAAATATTTTTAAAGGTACCATTTAAAATAGCATTCCAATACATGAAATACTTAGGGACAAATTTATAAAATATGTGTAACACTTGTACACTAAAAACTGCAAGATATTACTGTGGCAAATTAAAGAAGACTTAAATAAATGGAGAGACAGACCATGTCCAAGACCGGAAGACTCAGGATCAGTAAAACGGCAAATCTCTCCAAATTAATCTACAGATTCACTACAATCCCAATCAAAATCCCAGCAGGCTTTTTTGTAGACATTTACAACCTGATTCTAAAATATAGATATGGAAATGCAAAGTAGACCTTTTAAAAGAGCCACAACTATTTTGAAAATAAAGAACAAAGTCAGGAAACTTACACTGCCTGAGATTTGCTATGCAGCTGAAGTAACTAAGCATTCATGGTACTGACGTGATGCTAGATAGACATATAGACCGATGGAGACGAACAGTGAGTCCAGAAATAGGCTCACACGTATATATTCAACTGATTTTCAAGAAAAGTGCCAAGGCAACTCAACAGAGAAAGGACAGCCTTTTTACAAATAATGCTGAAAGAACTATCATATGGGGGGGAAATGACTCTTTATCCTTATGTTTTGTCATACACAAAAATTAACTCAAAACGGTAAAAACTAAAGCTATGAAAGTTCCAGAAGAAATCATAGGAGAAAATCTTCATGATCTTTGGGGAGACAAAGATTTCTTAGATTGGACAGAAAAAGAATAAAATAGAAGAGAAAATAGTGACAAACTGAATTCATAAAAATTTAAAACTGCTCTTTGAAAGAAACCATTAAGAAAATAAAAAGGCAAGCCAAAGAATGAGAGAAAATATTTACATCATATCTGACAAAGGACTTACATCCAGAATATATAACGATTTTATAACCAATAACAAGACAATGAATGGCCAAATTTTGAAAAATAGTAAAAATATTTGAATACATACTTCACAACAGAAGATAGACAAATGGCCAATAAGCACATGAACACATGGTCAATATTATTAGTATCAGAGAAATGCAAATTAAAACACAACAAAGCACCACTATGCTCCCAGGAGAATGGCTACAATTAAAAGCACTCGTAATACCAAGTGTTGGTGAGGATCTGGAGGAACCAGAACTCTCTCACACTGTCTTTCCTATGACCTCTCTGGAAAACAGTTTGGCAATTTCTTTTAAACATATTCTTACCACATAATTCCACGATTCCACCCCTAAGTATTAACCAAGGGAAATCACAGACTTCATTATGTCTTAATTCTGGTATATACATTTGTGAAAAGTCATCTAACTGGACAGTTAAAAAAAAGTGCATTTTGGGGCCAGCCTGGTGGTGTCGTGGTTAAGTTCACGCGCTCTGCTTCAGAGGCCTGGGGTTCACGGGTTCAGATTCTGGGTGCGGACCTAGGCACTGCTCATCAAGTCATGCTGTGGCAGGTATCCCATGTATAAAGTAGAGGAAGATGGGCACGAATGTTAGCCTGGGGCCAATCTTCCTCAGCAAAAAGAGGAGGATTGGCAACAGATGTTAGCTCAGGGCTAATCTTCCTCACCAAAAAAAAAAAAGTGCATTTTATTGTATATAAATTTTACTGTATAAAATATTTAATTAGTATTAAAATACAAATAAAAATTTTAGAATAAACTAGAAAACAAAAATAGAAAAAACAGATATTAACAATTATATATTTCACTATAGATATCAGACTACTAAAATGACTAAAATTACTAGGTCAATAAGAGCTGGGTAATGGGGAAATTGACGAGTCACAAAATAGATCTTATCCTTGAATCTAATAATATCTCTTGTGGAAATATATTCCAAAAATATACCAGAAAAGAGGAAGAACCAAGATTTCTGTGTGTATGTATGTGTGTATACAGATGTACGTAAGAGAGAGACACATGTACTCCGTATATAGATGTAAAAAGTTCTAGAAATAGCCTGCTTGCCCAATCAAGGGAGAATGAGATTCTGGTAAAATCCTGCTAAAGCAACAAAATACTGTATCATTAGGAACGACAGTGTAAGCTATAACACGTGAAAAGAGTAGAGCCAGGGGATCGTGCCCACACCTGTTATTAACTTGTAACGTTGGGCAAGTTATTTAACTTCTCTGGAAAAGAAGTTTCCTCATCTATGGTGTGTGTGTATTACTGGAGGTTTTAATAACTTATTATGATAGAAAGCCCTCAGAACATTATCTGGCACTTAGTGCCATATAAGTGGTAGCAATCTATATGTGAAAGGTCTTTACCAGTGTATTATTATTTCTATTATTATGAGGGTAATTAAAGCACTAACTCATGTTAGTGCTTGGAATACAACAGGAGCTCTCATGGGGCTTATGGTCTAGAGGGAGAGACAGACATCAATCAAATGATCACACAAATAAATGGCAAATTATAGCCTTGACACTTGCCACAAAGGAGAGACAAAGACTGGGGTAGAGCAGATAGTGAGACTTCACAGATCAAAGAGAAGTCAAGAAGGCTTCCCTGAGGAGGCCATGACTGAGTGAAGAACGGAGAAGCAATGGATTTCCCATCACTACTAACATATGGAGGGAAATCAAGAAACTGCATGTTCTACTCTAAAAAGCTAGTAAAAACTGAATCAAAATAATAAAGCCAATATCTGTGCCCTAGATCCCATCCACTCTTGCCAACTCTAGGACAACCCTCTCTTCTATAAGGGATCACCGTGATGAGAAAACAATCATTCTGAGTTGCTGCCTCAGCATTTCAGAGTATGACAACCTGCTCACACAGAGTCTGGACGTTTAGAGAAGGACCTGAGCATAGGATGCCCACCGTAAGTGTCCATTTTGCTTTTCCTGGGGCACCTTTTAAAATGACCACTTAGAGTTGAGCCTACAAAAAGTTAGTGACCTCCACCCCAGCCACCTTGTGAGTAATGGGTGCTTGCTGCCCTGCTCTCTGTCTCCTGCTGGCTCGGCACCTGCTCATTGCCGCCACTCGCCCCCGTTCTGGGATCTGTAGGTAATAAATCTTGTGACTCTACTTCCTCTGTGTGTGTGTATTGAAACTGTACCTTCAATCAAAACGACCCCATGGGTTTCACTTCCCCAAAGTGGGAGCTCGGTCTGCCTGACGACCCCGTGTGGGTGGCTTGTGCCCCTCATCTGTCAGGTCGTGATCTGCACGTTCTTCACTCAGTCCACCAGCTCCAGCTCCTCAACACAATCACCTATACCATGATTTCTCTCATCTAGAAACTCTCACGACCCCATTTCCCAGGTCTCTATTCCCCTCTAGAGCAAACCTTCTCCTAAGAATTGTCTAGAGCTGCTGCCTAAAATGTCTTTTTCCACGACCCTTCTTCCTTGACTTTAATTTTGAAAACTTTCAAACCAATAGAAAAGCTGAAAGAATAATTCAATGACCAGTCACATACTCTTCGCCTAGATTCAACTAATATGTTGCCACCTTTGTGCTCAAGCATGCACTCTACACATGCACACATGCATTCTACACACGTACTTTACAAACACACATTCTACATACATGCATACACACTCTACACATATGCAATCACACTACACATACTATATCACACATGCACACACTCTACACACATGCATGCACACACGCTACACATATGCACACAAACACTACACATATACACTTTTTTCTGGCTGCACCTTTGAGAGCAATCTGCAGGTCAAGACACTCCATCAATAAATACCTCAGCAGGTGTCCCCTAAGAACTACTCATAACCACAATACAACAGGTTACACAGAGCTCACATTCAAATTTCCCCCTTTATCCCAATAATGTCCTTTCTAGCTCTTTTATCCCCTGGACCCGGAACACAATCAAGGATCATAAAATTGCATTTGTCTGTCATGTCTCTTTTGGTTTTTTCATCTAAGCAGACAGTTTTTTGTCTTTCACGACACTGCCTGACATTTCTGGAGAGTCCAGGTAAGTTCTTCTGGGGAAGGCCCCTCCATTTGGGTGAGTCTGACTGCTTCCTCCTCATCAGACTGGGGTCGATCCTCTCACTTCCTCTTGAACCTGTTCCAGGTCAGCTTCTGCCCTCACCATCCACCATCCATCAAAAGGAGGAGGAAGAAGAGGAAGAGGAGGGAAGAGGGGAGAGGAGGAGGAGGGAAGTGAGAAGAAGAGGAAGGGAAAAGAGGAGGAGGTGAAGGAGGAGGAGGAGGTGAAGGAGGAGGAAGAAAAGAACAAGGGGGAGGAGGAGGGAAGGGGGAGGGGAGGGAAGGAGAGTGGGGGAAGAAGAGGTCAGGGAGGAGGAGGAAAAGGAATAAGGAGGAAGAAGAGGAGGGGGAGAGGAGGAGAGGGAGGAGGAAAGAGGAGGGGGAGGAGGAGGTGAGACTCACTGGTGCAGGTGCCCGTTTGGGTGGGATGCCTTCTCACCTCCATCTGCCCACCCAACATCTTCCAGCACTCACAGCTAACTCAAGTCCCACCCCACCAAGCCTTGCCTGGTACGACTCAACACTGGGTGTCCATGGGAGTCTCCCGGGGTGCCCGCAAAAACACAAGAGCCCAGGAAACCAATTCCTAAAATGGCTAGCCATCAGGTCTGGCAGTGGGCTGGAGCACAGTCTTGGTCCTTGGAACAAGCCCCCTGGTGGCACTGAGGCACACTCCTCAAGGACTCAGGGCCTTGTTGCTCAGAGGGTGCTCCATGGACCAGGGCATTGGCACCACCTGGGAGCCTGGCAGAAATGCAGAGTCCCAGGCCCCACTAGGGATTTCCTGAATCAGAATCTGACTTTAATAAGCTCCCCAGCTGATTTACATGCACATTTAAGAAGCACTGAAGTAGAAGACATTGATTCTTCTGTTCCTGACTCTTACACTACTTAGCATGATAAGCTTAAAGTGTTCTCTAAATACTTCAAACGTTCTCACTGGTCTGTTTTCCCCAATTCAACTGTAAGCCCTCTGAGGGCAGGAAACAGCTATTATTTTTCCTTTGCATATTCCACAACATAAAGCCCAAGGCAGATGTTTAATAATGCCTGCTAACATTGGGTTTTCCAGCTGAAAGCAACAGACTGGCCCAAATGGGACCCATGGCCTCACACAGCTCAGTCTTTCTACACTGAGCAGAGAGGAGCTGACCTCAACCCTGCAGCCTTTGCAGTCTCTTATTTCCAGAGCTTTCTTTCCTTGCCATGGGTCCTTGAGCCTTCCAGAAACACTAGAGTGAGCACTCAGCTGGGGGGAGGTGGATACCAAAGCTTTTATTTCCACAAATGTACACATGTCTGAGCTAGCGAGTGCCTAGAAATTGAGGCTGAAACCTAAAAACTTGTTGCAAAAAGAGGGCCACCTGCAATCAGATACTTATTAAGTCTTTTCGAACAATAAAAAATAAGGTATTTCCAAGTGGTTTTGAAATGTTGCTGAATAATTACTTCATTATCTAAGAATAACCAGAACCACATTTTTTAACTTATAACAAAGTTAAGACATTGCAACATGTCTGGCTCTGGAACCAATTTAAGGACAAGAACCTAGCAGGAGGGACACCGCATGACAAGAATGACCCACAAGATGGAACAGTATCAAAGAACTTGTCAAAGAAATCACATTTAAAAAGCAGCGGCTATGTCGAACGCCTTTAGTCAGACCACACTTTTCCCTCCGATATAGTGTCCAGGAAGGAAAGATTAATATGCAGGATCTTCACAAAGCTCATGAAAACAGGGCCAAACCTCAAGCTGCTGAGAGTCTCAGCACACAGCCCGGGCTGGCCTCCTGGGCCGCCCAGGGAGCACGGGGACGTACTTGGGGGTCTGCTGCACCTCTGCCCACCAGCGGTAGTCGGTGTGGCTGACGAGCAGCAGGATCTGACACCAGAGCAGCACCAGGGCCGGGTGTGTGGGGACCATGGAGCGCACCCGCGCGTTCAAGCTCTCCAGGCTGTAGAAACTGCTGTCAGCGCCGTCAGCAGTGAAGAGTCTAGAGGCAGCTGCTGTGATTCTCCGGAACATTCCTAGAAACAAACAAAGAGTAAAACCGATTAAAGGGAAATCTCTTTGTTGCTCATGGTCCAACACTTTGTAGTTACAAGAAGATTTTACATAAAAAAGATACACGCATGGCTCTTTCCTACACTTACATATTCAAAATTCTGACTTTTCTAAGCAAAATAACAGATATTCTGCTTAATGAAGCAGCCAAAGAAGTTAACGTTCTTACTCTCCCATGTCTTTCCCTCTGCTGATGTTACCAGATTCTCCAGGAGCTCTGAGTCAAGGGCCTCCCTTGTGCTGTGAAAGTGGACGCAGCTGCACTGAGAAGGAAGTAGCCAACACTGAGCACCGCAGGTCACTGCACCCAGGACAGCGGGGCCTCCACAGGACCAAGCCATAGCCACATGAGTAGGAACAGCGGGCCCTTACCACACCCTACTCCTGCCATGATAAACGGCTCCTTAGCTTGCTCAGCGGCAGAAACTACAGGGGGTCATGTGGACCATGTCAAGCGCCGAGCAAAGAAGGCAGTCAGTACTTCACGCCAGTCCCCAGCTCACGCTCTGCAAGCTACTGAGAGCCAAGGGCCAGTCGGCCTTCGCGCCCACAGGAGGCAATCACGCAGTCAGCCACCCACAGTCAGCCACCCACACTCAGCGCAGGCACACCAGCGGCAGACCCAGATGGACTCTGCCCTCAAGTCTCTCCACGGCATCCTTTTCAGGGCCTAGAAAAATCCCCTCTGGGAATTAATGATATCATTCTATCCCCTCCTTTGGACAGGCACAGAGTCAGTTCAACATGCTTCTCTCTTCACCCTGCCATGGCTTCACACGGGCTGGCCCTCACCCCAAGGACAGAGAGATGCACACACTGCAAAGCACGGCAGCGGAGGCAGCAAGACATGGCATGGACGGGAGCTGGCCAAGGGCTCCCTGTCCCCCGTATCCTGGTCTCCTGGCATCACTGCTGGAGAGTCAAAATCTTATTTCTGATTTAAGTTTCAACACATCCCAAGTAAAAAGGTCCTAACGCAGGCAAAAAGACTCCAGAATTCTTCCTCGCTGCTTCATGATTGGTTACACCTATGACCTGAGACAAAGGACAAGAGCTAACAAAAACAGGGCATCAGAAAAAAATCCCAATGAGAAGATTTCAAATGCTCGTCCTGTCTCAGGTCCCGTTTCCAGGGTTCTCTCTGGCTGCTGCATGGTAAGCACCACCCACCTCCAGCCGACCCAGCCCTGGCTTGCTCCTTCACTGTGCCCTCCACTACTGTGTGGGCTCCTTGTGGGGTCAATGGACACGAGGACAGAGGCAGGTACTGCCCAGCAGGAATACTGGAGCCAAGCCAGGAGCACAGGGAATGAGAGACCACGAATGTGGGGTTTACTGAACAGGGAGCAGGAAAGCATGGTCAGAGCTGGTTCTAGGTTACTGAGTGTCAGTGCAAGCTCTGAAATCAGACTGTGGCTCTACATTTACTACTTGACGACTCTGGTCGTACACTACCTGGGGTCTCAGTTTCCTCACCTGTAAAATGGAATTAAGAGCAGTAGCGGCTCACAGGGCTGCAATAAGGACGGAATCGTAAAACCCAAGGGAAAGGCTTAGGAGGGTGCTGGGCAGAGCAAATGACCACCACCCGGGGCTGCTGTGGCTGTTGGAAGGCTGTCAGGAAAGTTCACATGGGAAGGGCAGTGTCCGAATAAACGGAGAGGAAGAAGTCGACAGGAGAGTCTAAGAAGTTAGATGGCTCATTGGGGTGGGGCAAGGAGTTGACAGTGACGCTGGGGTTTGAACATCTCTGATGATAAGTGCTGATCAAATTAGCAAGAGGAAACTGGAGAAAAACAGCTATGCCAGGTGATGAGTTCAATTCTGAGCATAAATTTGAGGTGCTGGCAAGACACCAAGTCACACGTCTAGGAGGACAGAAATGAGACTGAGGCTGGTAAGACAGTAGAGTGACAGGACTACACAGACAGCTACGAGAGCCATCTCTACAGCAAAAACTGAGGTAGGTCACAAAGGGGACGATCCTACTGAGGGAGAGAGGGGAACGAGACAGAGAGATACAGAGGAAGAGAGACAGAGATGGAGACAGAGGGAGACAGAGGGGGAGAGAGACAGAGGGAGAGAGAGGAGAACAGAGAAAAGATCAAGAATAAAAACCAGGGCCAAGGGGCTGGCCCGGTGTCAAAGTGGTTAAGTTCATGCGCTCCACTTCGTCAGCCCGGGGTTCATGGGTTCGGATTCCAGGTGCAGACATACACACTGCTCATCAAGCCGTGCTGTGGCAGCATCCCACATACAAAATGGAGGAAGACTGGCACAGATGAAAGCTCAGGGCCAACCTTCATCATCAAAAACCAAACAAAACCAAACAAACCAGGGCCAAGAAGACTCAATAGAGAAAAGACAGTCTCTTCAATAAATGGTGCTGGGAAAATTGGATATTCACATGCAGAAGAATGAAACCAGACCCCTATCTAGACCCCCTTTTTGTGAGACACCACGCACAAAAATTAACTTGAAATGGATTAAAGATTTAAACACAAGACCTGAAACCATAAATCTCCTGGAAGAAAACAGAGGGGAAAAGTTCCTTGACATGGGTCTTGACAATGATTTTTCAGATCTGACACTAAAAGCAAAGGCAACAAAATAAAAAATCAACAAGTGGGACTACATCAAGCTAAAAAGCTTCTGCACAGCAAAAGAAACCATCAACAAAGTGAAAAGGCAACCTACCAAATGGGAAAAAATATTAGCAAGACATATATCTGATAAGGTGTTAATATCTCAAATAGACAAATAATTCATACAACTCAATAGCAAAAAAAAAATCTGATTAAAAAATGGGCAGAGGATTTGAATAGACATTTTTCCAAAGAAGACATACCGATAGCCAACAGGTACATGAAAAGGTACTCAACTTCACTAATCATCACGGAAATGCAAATGAAAACCACAATGAGATATCATCTCACACCTGTGAGAATGTCTATTATCAAAAAGACAAGAAATAACAAGTGCTGGGAAGGATGTGAAGAAAAGGGAACCCTGGTGCACCATTCATGGGAATATAAATTGGTGCAGCCACTGTGGAAAACCGTATGGAGGTTCCTCAAAAAATTAAAAATAGAACTGCCATATGATCCAGCAATTACACTTCTGGGTATTTATCCGAAAAAAACAAAAACACTAACTCAAAAAGTTATCTGCACCTGTATGTTCACAGAATTATTTATAGTAGCCAAGACATGCAAATAACCTAGGTGCATCAATGGATAAAGAAAATGGAGTGTATACACGCACACACAGGAATATTATTTAGCCATAAAAAAGAAGGAAATCCTGCCATTTGAGACAACAGGGATGGACCCTGAAGGCATTAGGCTAAGTGAAATAAGTCAGACAGAGAAAAAGGGATGTACATCACTTTCAGTTCAAGGAATAAAGCCTTGTCTTCCTCCCCTCTCCTGTTCTCCAACCGTACAGGCTGAGGGTGCTGATGCTCGGGGACAGCAGAACCCCAGGAAGGAGAGGGGCCTGGGCCTGAATCTCACATGGAGAGCCACTGGGAACCAAGAACACCCTCCTGCACTGTCACAGAAACAAGAACAAACCTCTACTGTGTTAAGCCACTGAAATGCTGATTTTGTTACAGTAGTGACTGTGACTGTAACTAACACAACGGAGGAAGTGAGCACTTGACTGCGATTAGAGGCTGTTAGTGAGGCCCCCCTCCCAGTCTCCTGAGCAGCAATGATCGGCTGAGACAGAGACAAAGAAGGCAGAGCCCATGGCACAGAGAGTGTCCGGACGTGACTGGGAGGCAAAGGAGGCCAGAAGAGTCTAATGACCTAGGAGAACAGGGCCAGGGGTCCAGAGACAGTGACGAAGTACAAAAGAGCATGCTGAGGCAGGAAGACAAATGGAAGGCTGTGTGCAGAGAAGACTCCCCTAGGCCTGTCCTTTTGGATAAAAAAAGAGGAAAGGAATAACAGAAGCAGGAGCTGGGGACCGTACCATCTTCAAGAAGGCAGGATGAAGTGGGCAGAGCTCAGGCTCTGGAGACAGCAGCCAGGATTTTCACCCCAATCCCACCAACCACGGATGAGCTCACGCATTAAGGATCTCTCTGTGTCTCCATGTCTTCAGCTAGAATACGGGTATAATCATACTTCACACAGCACCCAGGCCCGTAGGAAGTGCTCTGCAAATGTGAGCTGCTACATTACTATCATCCACTTACCATCCAAAAAGCAGCATGATATAACGGGCAAGAAAAAATACTTGGGTTTTCATTCTTGGTTTTATCATACGACCTTTCAGAACCTGAAGTGTCTCATCACTAAAAAGAGGGAAATATTTCATAGAGTTGTTCTAAGGATTAATGGGGATAACACATGTAAAAGGTACCATCTACCCATGAGAATACCATTATTCCCAGCTTTATAACCATTAGCAGCCCTGATCCTTGCCCAAGCATGAATCTGAATCAATGTCAATTTTATTACCGTAGAAAGAACCATTTTCTCTTTCTTCCAGCATTCCTACTCTGGCCCATACATAAAGTGGGAACACTGACCCTTTAGAAAAGTATTGGGAAGAGAGGTCTGCCCAACCTTCCAGCTCTGCCTACAAGGAAGGAAGTGAGAGTGCAGCGCTAACATTCTGACTGTTCCTGCTTCCAGGGGGATCAGGAATGGCTCTGTCACCCACTGTTGCCCTCCATCAGGTGTCTGGATGCCAGAAGGGCACACAATGTGGACTTGGAAAACACAGTGAGCAGTTAGGAAGCCTTATCGTGGCCACAGCCATGCCTGCAACAAAGCAACAAACACTCTTGGCCCCAAACCTCAGGCTCCACTGTCTGCGTGGAGAGGAAGGGGTATTAATTATGCAGATTTTGTAGAATGGAGGAGAGGTATCTTTCTTGGCTATTCTGTTTATGCTGGATTAAAACTGAAATAGGCAAACGACTTTGGGAATCATATCCCCTACCCCAACAAGAGGGGTAACAGAAAACTAGAGGTCAAGGCTATTATTCTGACTAATTCCCATTTTGAGAAACGGACAAATTCAAAGTTCTCAAGTTTCAGTGGAGGAGTGAAATTCACTGCCCTTGTTTAAGCAAAGTATAAATAAAAATTACCAACTTTACATACTAAACGCACCTTATTTATATAAAAGTACAAGATGATTTACTTCAATTCTATCTCAAAACCAACCAAACACAGTAATTCTGCCCCCTAGTGTCTTTAAAAGAAACGCAGTCAAAATAAAGGAGAAAGAGATAGAAACAGACACTTATACACACGCACACCACATCCATCCCTTATTTACAAATATTGAACCAACTGAACAGTGTCCCAGGAGACTAGCAGCAACACCCACGTGCCCCAGTACCTAGCCCCGGGCTCTTCAGCAGAGAGTGTTGCCTCACAACACACCTGTCCTGTCTAACATGGTAGCCACACCATGTACGGCTGCTCAAATTTAAGCTAACTAAAATTAAATCAAATAAAAAGGAGCTCCTCAGTCACACCACCACATTTCAAGTGCCCAACGGCCACATGTGGCTAGAGGCAACTGAACTGGTGCAGACATAGAACATTCCCACACTGCAGGAAGTTCTATTGGACAGTGCTGCAACACACTATAAAAATATTTGCTCTGATTTTTGAGAAAAGAGGAGGAGGAAGTTAGAGCAACGGGTTAGCAAACACTTGAATAGCACAGAAACTGATGTGCATAAGACACAGAACACATCACTCTTATCCAAAGAAAGCAGTCCTTAGAGACGAATGGGTGGCCTTCTGGTATTAGATCCAAACCAATCTATGGCCAAATATTAAAATGACCAATGTACTAAAAATGACCTATTATTCATAAGGCATAATTATTTTCTCAACTTTAAACTTACTATAGTGGGTCACTGAGGCATAAACAAAAGATCTTCAAAAAGAAAATCATTTCAATGTTAGTAAATAAGGCAGCTTAAAACTAGAGTCCATGATCAAAATTAAATTCTGGCCAGGCCCGTCCCAGGGCATTAGCAATTAAATGAAGCAGCCACAAAGACACCTCTTTCTCTGTGGCTCCTGGGCCATGTGAGACCAGGCCCCCAGCTGCTTCCCACCCCTCATCCCTCACACTCTCCACTGCTCTCTTGGCCAGAACACTTCTCTTCAAAAGGCTAGCTCCTCGCCGTTCAGGTCTTAGCTCAACAGTCGCCCCCTCAGAAACCTGCCCCTAACCTACCCACCCTGTTTTGTCTGTCACTGCACTGTTTGTTTCCTTCATAAGAGATATCGAGACTTGTGATTAACTGTCTGCGTATCGTCTTCCCTACTAGACCGTGAGCTCCACAAAGGCAAGAATCACGTCAGCTTTACTGACCACTGGATACCCAGAGCCCAGCAGGGTGGCGGGCTGACTTGGTAACATCTTTGTTGAATGAATACAGGCTCAAAATGGTAATTATCTTTTGCTCTAAGAGCATGTACTTTGTGTGTGTGTGTTTTAATTTGTATTAAAGTAATATATATGTGTGATTTAAAAACCCAATAATAGAGAGAGGCATCTGAATTTAAAAGTGCCCTGCCCCATCCCTCTTGAGGCAATTACTCATCATCACTCTGTTTTTAGCTCTGGTAGTTACCTCCAAAATTCTACTTGATATGCTTTTATTACTTGCAGCAGACCATAAATTATTTTGTCTGCTCCTCTTCCCTTACTGTTGGGAAGTAACTCTCCCTCTCAAAGGAATGCTGTCCAATCTCTCACCTGGCCTAGCTTGGCCACAGCACACAGAGGCTCATGCGCCACTCACAGGATTCACGCAGGGGCTGAGACCACAGGTGGCCAAAGGCCATCCTTTCTGCCACGGGGAAGGAGCCCACCAGAGAACGAAGCCAACACAGGATCAGAGCTGAGACGTGGAAATACACAAAGCAGCAACAAAATTATACCACCAGAGGCAGTCACATGTAAAGAGAGCAACTACTCCCACGCTTCCAGGAGCTCAAATCAGTATGTTTCTTTTCTTGCTCTAGTTTAGGATGGAGTCCTATCCCTACAACTGAAACTGCTGAATACAATAACCATGTCATGATTTATAGACTCTGCCCTATTAGAGATGAGACTTATCTCACCTGTGCTACCTCCTATCAATTTAAGTTACATTTTTAGTTCTAGTTGGTTACCTTTGTAGCCTCTATTTTTTGTTCTGTCAACTTTAGATATTATTGCACAACCTCAACAAAGCACGATGAGAATATTAGTGCCCCTTCCATCCCTCCACCTCTTTCTCTACCTTCCACTTTCCAAATTAAGTTGGTTAGTTTCCCTTTTATAACTGTCAGAACTGAAAACATTTCCATTCTGTTCTGAAACCATAATTAAGTAAATAAGTCTTCAATGTTTTATTCATACGTTGATTCTAAAAATGAAAAATCAAACAGCATTTACATTACGACTATATGAATAGTTCCCAACAAAGCCAAGAAGCCTAGAAGGGCGACAGCTCTTCCTATGGGTCCTTGATCATGACACCTGAGCCACTTAAAGGAGAATGGGTTTCTATCAGATCAACTGTTGAAAATCATGCCATGTTTTGGTTTGCTTCATATTTAGACCATGACTTCCTTGCTGCTTGTTTTTCCTAGAGATTAGAATTGCCTTTCATTTTTCTTGTTGAGAGAAGAAAGATATACCCATACCCAATAACTAAAGTTTTCCAGCTTCTTACTTACTTTATCTAAAGCAAGGCATTCTTCTTGGAACACTCGTTCCTCTTAGAAAACACTGACTGTCATAATATGGACTAGTTGCTTCCTATTCTTGCTGCATGGCTTTCATCTGTGACTTCTCTCTTGGGTTCACTGTCATTTAATCCACAATCATATTTAAAGGTAACCAAAACATCTCGGCCTTCCAAATCTTTAAAACAGGAGGAAGCCCTCAGATTTACTCTTTTCACCAACAAAACATTTTCAAATGCACACTGAGCAGGGCAGACCTTGCAGTGGACAGCACAGTTTCTCCACGCTGAGTATATGGTGCAGGACAGGGAATATACAGATACTCCACAAAGACTACTCTGATGCACCTACCAGACTTGAAGATGTGGATCAGACACATCAGCAGCGTGCCTAGTTCTTGGCAGTAGAAAGTATGTTGCTGTTCACTCATTTCCACTTTTAGCTGTTTTGTAACAATATCCTCCAAGAGAATGCCAACCAGTTGTAGCAGAAACCTTCAAAGAAAGCAAAAAGGGTGATGGTGAATTAGGTCACTATTACAAAGAACTTTTGTGAGTTATATATGTAAAAATATATACAGTAGATATAGGTAGAATAAAAATGTAAGTAAAGTAAAATAAACAAAGCAAAATGTTTAATACCATCTCTTTGGATTAAGTCCTTTACCTCTCTGCATGTTACTTTCCTCACTTATGAGATAGCAATAATCACACCACTTTCAAAGGACTGTTAGGAGGATAAAGCAACACGCAGTGTTTCTTTCAAGCTTTGTAAACTGTAAAGCATGCTGATAATAAAGTATGCTGTAATTTCATTTGTCATCCATTTTAGCCACGTGCTTAAATATAACAGAGGGAGCCAATTTGTCGAACCTGCAAACAAAAGGGAGCCATGCAGGTGTGCTGGATTTATTTCCATAAACACGCAGGCATCTCCACCGACGAACAGTGAAGGGGTGGCTAAACTGACGTTCCGGTGGATCCAGCTGGAAGGAGCACATTTGCAGAAACTGCACTCACAGGGCCTCCTCTAAACAGCTCTAACATAGTGAGCACCCTGAATCCAGCAAAGGTGGATAAACACTTGTCTAGGCAGCAAGCATTTACAATGCCTGATTGGGATTGTTGCCCTCAAGAATATTCCAAACAGTTTATGAGGGCAGTCACAATTTGATACCACAAGTTTACTGAGGGGAGCAGAGTGGGAGAGGTCCACCCTGGCAGGCAGAAGGACTTCGTTACTGACTGTTCAGAATGGCCAGCACAGAGTGAGAATAAAAATAAGACTGACCTTTAGTGGGTTTTCTTAGGTTTTTAAATTCTCTGCAGGCAATACATGCCCTGCCCTTATTGCCTGCACTCAGGGCAGGCTGCCCCCAACCCTGCTGCCCTGGTGACCACTGTATAGTCTTCAATGAGGATACAAGAAAGGACATGACAGAGCCATAAGAGAGGCACGAACCAGGGGCCACAGGTGAGGCAGAACGGGCAAAGAATACACACTTCACCAAACTCGCAGAGGTGAGCAAGACGAGGAGTTACCCCAGACTCACTGATGACGACAACCACACGACTTCCAGAAGGACGGGGACTAGCTGAAGGCTCAGATACAGAGCATACCTTGAAAATGTTTCTTCTGGTAAATTCTTCATTTGTCTCCCTTCACTGTGTTCTTCCGATATTGAGTTACTGTCCCCATCTCTCAACCTATTAATTATCGGACAGGAGATTAAATATGGAGAGAAGGAGAGCTCCTGAATACGAGAAAGAACAATATCTTCAGT
The DNA here is from genome assembly GCA_031878705.1 of Tapirus indicus. Taxonomy (NCBI): domain Eukaryota; kingdom Metazoa; phylum Chordata; class Mammalia; order Perissodactyla; family Tapiridae; genus Tapirus; species Tapirus indicus. The sequence goes on along the minus strand of CM062919.1, from coordinate 2,439,864 downwards.
TGACTGGGAAATCAGAACTCTCAAAATGGCTAGGATTCCTGATATCCACAGTTGAACAGTGCTCACAGATGCCTAAAAGAAAGAAAATAAAAAGTTACAGCTAAAGAAAAAAGAGGATTAAGTTTTTCCTGATTACCAATTTCATGAATGAAAATTATCCCTATTGTACTATTCTACCAATAAATCTCTCTATCATTGGTTCTCAAAGTGTGGTCCCAGACCAGCAGCATCAATAACATCTGGGGACCTGTGTAAAATGCAAATTCTCAGGCTCCACCCTGGCCCGGCAGAGGCCCCAGGTGACTCGGATGAACCTGCTCTGCAGAGTTGTGGCTCCAAAACGCCATCGTGAGGCGAGATACTCACCATGGTATCTGGAGTGACAAACATACTCCGTAAAAGCATGTCCACGGGGCGGAGGGAGGAAGGCGCCAAGATCTCAAATAAAGTGTTCAATACTCCAAGGGCCTCATGAGAATCAATGTGCATCTGTTGCAATTAAACGTCACAAATGTCTTCCCGTGAGCCAATAAAAATGCCAACAATTATATCTCAGCTTAGGTATCGCAAGGTCAAACGACCCTGACCATCCCATCATTACCACCCCGCATTTAAATGCATTTTAACTTCAGTAGTGAACCAAGCAAATATTTTTTAGAACAACACTCTAACAGCTATGTTTTTTCCACAACGGAAATCTTTTCATCTAGATTTTTCATTATATAAACAATATGCTTTCTGTCAAAGATTCAAATATATAAAAGTATGAAAAAAATCAACCGGAATTGCACCACCCTGATAAAATCACCATCAACGTTTTGGGAATCAGCCTCTCACACATCTTTGTATACACGTATACTTTACCCAAATGGGGTATCAGACACACACTGTCTCTCTTCTTTGCTTTACCTGCACCTGATTCCTACCCCGCCAATTAGTAACAAATTGGTGTATTTATCTTTCTTAACTTTCTCCACATTCCTATAACCATTTATCCACATACAAGTAGAGAGGTTTTAAGTTGTTTTGAAAAATCATATTATAAATGTTTCTGCTTTTTTCCCTTAAAAATGGAGAACTCCCAAGCAACAGGTTTTAAAATCTAACATTATTTTTAATGGATGCAAAATATTCCAAATTAAGTCTCTACCACAATGTATTCAACTCTTCCCCTATTGATGGGCACTGTTTCCAATTTTTGTCACTACTAACAAGTATGTCTATACAGTACACAGTATACATACTGTGTCTATACATACACAGTAAACATCTCTGCAAAGAGATCTGCTTTCAAGGTGCAGATCTCAACACCACACAGCACTGAGCCACACCCTAATGGTTAAGGAACAATCTGCACCTACCAACTCTATTTCTCCCCAAGTTCTCTGGGGGACCCGCCATGCCCACAGCCTGGGCCCACTGGTTATGCAGCCAACCCCACCCTGTGTCTGGTGTCTGCTCAGGGACACCACGACTGCAATTCTTGTCCTGCACCAGCCAATTTTCCTCTGCTTTTGCCCTCGGTGCACACACAGGCCCTCCCTTCTCTCAGCTCAACCCTCTACCAGCTCCTCTTTCCTCCTCTAGCTGCCGCCCCACGTCTGCTCCCTCTTAGCATAAGTCTCCTACGAGTCCTCTCACTAACACACTCCAGCCGGGCTTCTGCTCCCTCCACTCCACCAAACTGCTCCCCAGTGACCTCCGTGCTGCAAAACACAGGTCAGTTCCCAGGGCTCATTTACTTGGCCCATCAGCAGCTCACAGCTGATCCCTCCCTCTTCCATGAAACACCTTTCTCCTTGGCTTTAAGAACACCACATCTGCCTGCTTCCTTTTCCCACACTGGCTGTTCCTTCCCCGTCTCCTCTGTGGGCTCCCCCTCACCTCTCTAGCATCTAAGCTGGGGCTACCCCCATCTCAGAGCTTGGCATTCTCCTCCTCCCCAGCTACATTGGGTCCCATTGTGACCTTGTCTAGTCTCAGATGTTTACTTCCTGCCCAGCTCTCTCTGGACAACTCCAGACTCATATATCCAAATGCCTGCCTCAGTCTCCCCACAGTGCCTACCGGGTGTCCCAACTGAACATGCCCTGCACAGGCTCTGACCTCCTCCGGAACCCCGTACCTCCCACAGTCTCCCCCACCCTGAAGACACCAACCCCATATTACCCTGAAATCACTCACACGCCTCTCCTCTCACATCCCACACCTAAGCCATCAGCAAAGCTTACTGGTTCTACTTTCAAATTCTATCCAGAAGATGACCACTTCTTGTTACTTCACTCCCACCACCCTGGTCCACACCACTCCCATGCCTCAAGTGGATCTCCCTGCTCTGCCCTCACCGCCCCCCGCCCCCCAAGTCTAGTCTCAAGTCTCAAACCACACCACGCCACTCCTTTGTACCAAACCCTCTGAAGGCTTCCCAAAGTCCTCCACACTGGCCAGAAAGATCCTACATGACCTCTCACTTCCCCAGGCCCCTTGCTTCCTTTCCCTCTCCCCATCGGTGCTTCCTCCAGCCACACTGGCTTCTTGCTGCTCCTCAACCCTAACAGTCATGTTCCCACCTCAGCGTCTGCACTGCTGGTTCTCGGTCTGGAGAGCTCTTTCCCCAGGTATCTGCTAGGCTCATCCTTTACTTCCTTCATGTTCACTCAAACATCACCAACTTAACAATGCAACCCCACTGTGACACACCCAACTCTCTGTTCTCCTTCATTTTCTACATAGTACTTATTATCATCTAACATTTTATACACTTTACTAGTTTATTTTTCTGTTGTCTGCCTCCTCTACTCTCCATTCCAACAAAACTTTCACTCCAAGAGGGCAGGGTTTTTTATTGGCTCTGTTCACTGGTGCATCTCTGCTAGTACCTGGAATAGTGGCTGGCACTATTTCTGAATGTAACATGGACCTCTGCTTAGCTACCTGGCAGGCTTTCACACGATTTCACACTGGCAGAAATTAAGTTGGGCATTTATCATGCATTCGGCCTTTAACCTCCACCTTCCTCAGATTATGTCCACGATAAGTAAGAGAATGGAATAAAGCTTATGGAGTAGTACTCTGAAACTATTTTATCTACAGGCATGGAATCCATGACTACATTAAAACACCAAATCCACCAATTTATTAAAACTGCCATGTGTCAATCTCACCAGAAGCCAAGACTCCCCTCCCTCTAAGTGGCCTCAGGGTAACAAGTCCGTTACAAAACCAGGATGGGGCTGAAGTTATGAAGACAGTAACTACAATGCAGTGTGCCTATACGTTTCCATCGAATGCCAAGAGCCACGAACACTGTGTATCATCCAGAGTACTCGCTTCCTTAGCCAGGATGATCAAGATGAACCAACAGATATATGCTGACTGCATCCAAAGCACTTAAGACCCAGAGCTTCACCGGCAGCTGGTGAGGTTTCCTGGGGGGGCCACCTTCAGCATGTCCCTGCCACCCTACGAGGCCCCCACCCTGGTTACAAAGATATTGCTGCAGCAGGTGCAGAGCATCCTGTCCTGACACCTGGTGACAGACATGGTTCAGAAACCAGGTGATCACTGGGCTCCATCCTAAATGGCATAGCCAGACCATTTCCTTTCACTGCATTTGTGGAAACAACTGGTCACATCGTTTGATAACAGAAATTCTGCTAAATTACTTTATAAATGATAAGGAAAAACAAACACAGATCAAACAAAAACGTCTGATTGACCAGAATGAGGGAGGCAGTGTTGTAAAACAGGAGAGAACGCAAGCTCTGGAGTCAAGACTGGCTTAACCCCTAGTCCCAGTACTTTCCAGCTGTGCGCCTTTGGGTAACACAGACAACATCTCTGAGCCCCGTGTTCCACACTTATAAAGCAGGAGTCAATAGCACCCTGAGAGGGTCACTGAAAGAATAAATGAAAAAAATTGCTTGGCCCATGACCAGCACTGATAACTATCATAAAATGATCTTATTACAATTGAATGAAAACCAATCATCAGTGCCCTCCTCCTACAAGGATCTTCACCCACTTACAAATGTGTCACAATGGCTCCACAACAACAAGGCAAGATGGGGTGACAAACCTGTTGTTTGGCTAACATCGGGAGGATGATGTCGGCTATCTGTCGAGACAGCCGTTTCCACTTGTCTTCATTCTCCTTGTGGCACTGCTGCAGGACTAGAATAAACATCTCCAACACCTGCAAGGAGTGTACGGGCACAGTCATAAAGGCTCCTGGCCAAGTCTCCTGTGCATCAGCACATACTCCATCTCACACTGATCCCAGCTCAGCTGGAAGACTCCAGGATCCAAACCAACAAGGTCCCCAGTGAGGGCCCGATGGACCGGATGCAACCCTGGCCCCGGGACATGCGAGATACGGGGAAAGCAGAAGACGCGAGGGCACGGGAGCCGACTCCTTGAGGGTGTGCTCAAGCTACACACTACTGAGGATGACTCACCATCGCTACTATCTCTATGCAACTACAAGACTTCACAATCAGAGAAAAGACACAAAAAGAGAATCACATTCATGTCAACCTTTGGCAAACACACAAACACAGCCTGGACTAAACTATTCTGCGGAGGCCTCACGACGTTTACATGTATCAACTCCAGGCCTGTGCTCTGTGCGAAGGTAACCCGCTGCTGAGTACTCTACTGTCAGAAGAGTCTTACGCGGCTGAGCACGAGTTCATTCGTGCTCCTTTCTAAACAGAGATTTATCTAAAGGCCTGTTTTTGTAAATAAACGTGTACTGGCACACAGTCATACCCTCTTGTGAACACACTGACTAGGACTGCTTTCATCCACAACAGCAGATATGACAAGTCACAAACACCACATCGCCTGCAAAGCTTTAGAATATTTATCTGCTCGTTGACAGAAAAAGTTGCCGAGCTGAGCTATGAAATATAACTGCTGTAGAGAAAGAGACACACCAATCTAAGCCCACTCTCTCTACAGCCTGCCTGCCTGCTCCTTCCCACGGCTGCCTTCTAGGGCAGAGCTTCTACTACACGAGGGAAATCGGCACTGAATTCCGACTCTCCTTAACAAAGACCAGCTGATGCTCTCTGTTCTCTCCTAAACCAGGCCGAGAACTCTCAGAAAGCATGCTGCTATAAGCCACTCTTTAGGCCTCCCACCAACGCAGCATGCATGCCAACAGTCAGTCACTGGTTCTCAAACCTCTTTACGGTAGCTGTACTTTTTATTGTAATTATGGGATTTAATTAAACACTAAGCACTTAGTTAAATATTATCCAGATTAACAAAAATGAGAATGCACAAAGAAAGTGTTTCTATGCGAAAAGCTTGTGACTTCATAAAGATTCAAAGACAAATAGCTAAAAAGAATCATCAAAGTAAGTGCAGGCTGGGCAACTGTACCAGCTAAAAGAGAGGAGTCATTGAAAAGCCACGTTTCTGTACTCACACTGCCTCAAACTATCTGAAATTCTCGCTCTATCTTAAGGAAAACAAAGCCAGAAATAACCTCAAAGAAAAAGATCTTGGCCCTACATCAAAATAGTGTTAAATAAATGTATAAAGTCTTTAAGTTATTTCAAATTTGAGATCTTTTAAATCATTTTTTAGAATTCTACCATTTTGATCAATGTTGTCAATTAATTGATTTTTGGTCCTCATTTTGGAAAAGAGGGCCTCCACTATATTCACTCCCTTGAAAGATCTTGTGACTGTCAGCTAGGCCTCCCCACGTGGCTGTACTGCTTCAAAAACAGACCCCTACCAAACATTACGTCTCCCTGCCATCTCCCCAGCCTGAGAGCCGAGGGCTGGCACAAAGCAACACTCATGCAGAACAGACAGCAGGGCCACGTGACATTTCCTTCTGTCCCTGCAGGGACAATGAAGTACCAGTGACCGTTCCACGTCTCCTCTTACCTGATGGTACTGGATGAGTCTCAGTAACATCGACACCACCACCTCTTTTTGGGTTTCAAGCTCTTTTCCTGCATCAGCTTTATTGGTTCCTCTTAATACGAAGAGGTCGTGGACTATGGGCTGCAGAGCTGGTATGGCTGTGGGTGCAAAAGGGCAAGCTAAGAAGGTACTATGTAACACTTATATTTGGAAGACAGCGCTTAACACCTCCCAAATATTTTCAAGAAACAAAGAAAAACCTAATCCATACTTGGTTTATGATAAGGGAAAATTCAGATTATCAACAAGTGCTGTGAAATTATCAGTATACCTTCATGGAACGCCACAGTCTTCCTCTGACACTTACTGATAATTTTGTGAAATCTTACAAAACAAAATAAAACCAGGGTTTCTGTAACATAACATCACTTCTGACAAAAAGAGACACAAATTCAAAGTCAAATTCAAAATAATAAAACCTTCCAACTAACTAAAATAGCAATATTCTATTCTCATACATAACGGACTTACAGATTTACCTGAACAGACAACAAATGCTTCTTCAACAGAAAACATTTAATCAAAGTATTAGATTTCTATGCTGTTTTAAGTAATTAGGTAAAGGGCTTTTTCCCCAAGTCTTATCTTTATCCAAAATAGCAAAGTACAGTCATGCACCAGTTAATGATGAGGATACGTTCTGACAATTGCATCGTTAGGCAATTTCATCGTTGTGTGAACATCATAGAGTGTACTTACACACACCTAGATGGTGCAGCCTACTACACACCTAGGCTTCATGGGACTACCATCGTCTGTGCGGTCCATCATTGACTGGAACACTGTTATGTGGTGCATGACTGTAAATTCTTTAGTCTAACACCACCACATGGATAAACTAAGAAATGCCTCTCATTGGGAAGGGTTCAGCCCAATCATGTCCCCAAGATTATTGACTGGCACGCTGTCTCACCCTAGTGACACACACCGCAGGCACACTCACCCTCAGTGACATGCACACAGGCACACACCCTCACTGACATGTACCATGGGCATACTCACCCTCAGTGACACGTACACATGCACACATGCTCACTGACATGCACCATGGGCAGACTTGCCCTCAGTGACACGCCCATGGGCACATTCACCCACAGTGACACACACATGGGCAGACACCCTCACTGACAAGCACCATGGGCACACTCACCCTCAGTGACATGCACCACGGGCACACTCTCACCCTAGTGACATGCACACAAAGCACACTTGCTGATTATTCCACAGATGACCTAGCTTTCTACTAGAAAGTAGGGTTTGGCTGCCCATCAATTTTCTATCCAAGGACCCTCTAGTCTAGGAAACCTTATTCATCCCTCTATTTGACCTTTTCACTTTCAACTATATCCAGTGACCCTCAAGTCCATATATGTAGAAATGTGTACTTTTGCTGAGGAATGAACTTCGGCCATGGCAAAGGTGACTCTTCAGCTAGTGTGGAAACTGAGATGGCACCAAGCCCCACACTCTCAACACAGCTTGGTTATCTGCTCTACTGCAAGTACCCTGAATGGAGAACACTACGTGTGGCAGCACTGTTCTCACATCTGGGGTTTGCAAAGGTCTTAGGAGGTGCCCCTAAAAAAAAAGCCTACAGATTCCTGACAATGGAGCCAGAGAGGAATCAATAGGAAAATGGTGGAAGAGCAATTTAAAAAGTTCAAAGATTTATAGCTCATTCTTAAAACCATACAACCTCATTCCGCAGGTTGGAAGGAGGCTGCCTGAGTAGCTGACCATTTTCTGTGGTCCTCATTTAAGCTCCTATAAAATAGCCAGGCAAAACCAAAGGTCCTGAATCAAGGCCAAACTATAACTTTTTTTAAGATTGGCCCAGAGCTAACATCTGTTGCCAATCTTCCTCCTTTTTTTTTTCTCCCCAAAGCCCCAGTAGATAGTTGTGTGTCATAGTTGTGCATCATTCTAGTTGCTCTATGTGGGACGCCACCTCAGCATGGCTTGATGAGCAGTGCGTCGGTCCGCGCCCAGGATCTGAACCCCGGGCCACCAAAGCGGAGTGCGCGAACTTAACCACTATGCCACTGGGCCACCCCTCAAACTATAACTTCTAATACCACTGGATAATAAATCAAGTATCCTTACATAAGTTGGATTTTTAAATTTTTGTGTTTCGTATGGATAGACAAGAGTCTTTATGTCAGACTCTATCTGTACCTTAGATAATTTTACTGTTCGTTATATTTTTACCTAAGTAGATTATAAATTCCTGAGAGTAAAGAATGTGCTCTCTCCTTTTTTTTTAACCTCTCTAACCAACGTACGCACCCATACATATGCACACGCACAGAGCCTACAAAGCACAGAGTAGTTGTGTACACGGTGGGAAGCTGGTGTAACTAACACTGTCAAGCACATCATGATTACTGAGGGCCACAGTGAAAGGTTGGTCCCATTACCATGTGTCACAGCCTTCCTCCCACTGGCCATGATGCCATCACAGAGCTGAATGATTTTGGGAATTCCGATGATCTGTTTTGAATGATAGCGTTCATAAGATAGTAATACCAGGAAGAAAAAGATGTTTGGAATAATTGCCTCTGATTCCCTAGAAAGAAAAACATCCATTTAGATACTTCCTTTCAAGATTAAGATACATAATCAATATAAACAACATGAAATTACTCATGATTCCAAGTTGAGAGAGATCAAGTGAGAGAAAGGGAGAGAGCAAGACGGGGAGAGAGTGCACATTAAGCTAAAGGAGCCTTAGTAATCTAATTTAGTCTCATCAACATCATCACGCTTTTCTGTTTATGAAGGGCATCCACCCTGCCCACTTGGAGAACCTTGCAGTTGGCAGGGCTAAGGGAGAGCTAGAGAAAGCACCCAACAGCACTGGATACCCAGAGATACAATCTTAGTTGTCCTTCTGCCCCTTCACTCTGCAGTTGAAGAAACTGAAACTCCAAGGAGAAAAAGTAACTTGCCTCCAGTCACAGTCAATGTGTGGCATAACTAGAAAAAGGAATGGTCTCCAGACCGGAAGGGTGCTCAGAACACTTCCCTTCTGCACAACGTTTCCCAAATTATTCATTAAGTAGTTGAGAAACTAAAGAATTTTAATTTTCAATCATTATACCCCTATAGCTGGCATAGGAGGAAGTATTAAAACCTTACTGCCTAGCAAGGAAAAGCTGCAATTAATATAAGTGCATAATAAAACCTTTACTAAAGAAAACCGTATCTAAAAAATGTTTTCTCTAAGAAGACTTAAAAAAATTAGTGTTCCATCAGATGAGATTTCATTGAGCAATCTATTATCATAATTGACTGCTTTGAAATGTGAAATGAAAACTGACAACATGTGATTACCAGATACAGAACTACTTCTAAACAAGTCTTAAGATACTTATTAACTTTTAGAAGAAACAAAAATGCACAGCATGTTAATCAGATTTCCATTTAAAAAATACCTAGAAAAAATGCCTAACAATCCTTTAAAGTAAATGTTCATCTAAATAATCTAAAACTACATGTAAGTATGCAACAAAGACAAGAAATCTAAAATAACGAAATGCTATTACCTGAACTGGCCCACTTCAATGTATTCAAACTGCTTCAGTACAAATCCAATAAACACCTACAGGCAGGAAAATAAAATCTTCACATCAATAAGTGAAATGTGCAAACTAGGTTACTTTTCTTCCTAGTTATTTGTGTAAATTTTTAACAAGTTTCCTGACAGTAGATAAATTTGTTTGTATACAAGAACTCAAACGTATTCTACTGTCAGACTAGATAATTTCAGGACACTTCCAGAAATCCCTTTAAACATACTTAATGAACAATGAAGTGAGACCTCTTTGGAAAAAGAAATAAATTCCAGGAGACATCAGGCAGTACCCAAAAGACACATCTGGGGGACTCGTTTGTTCCAGCTCATGGCAAACCAAGCAGCACAGATTTCCTGAAACTGGTTTAGTAATAAGATGCCCAAATTAGTCCATCTTCTCCCTCCTACACCCTGACATTCAAAGGAGCCCGATACTGAGGGGTGCTGAGAGGCCAGAGACAGCCTTGAGAAGCACAGGCAGTATGTTAGGACCGGATCAGAGCCAGTTCTGCATCGAACTCTGTTCTAAGTATCCATCTGCTCTCTCCAGCCTGAAGCATGGAGCCTCCATCTCCACTCCACTGTTGTCTCCTAGCTCCTGGGCGTGTACAGACGCACAGCGGGTGCTCAGTAAACCACGTCTGAATTGAGTTCAGTGTCTGCCTGCTCCAGTTTCACATCCTTGTTCATAAAAACTGTCACTACACTGAATCCTAAGAACTGGGGAGAAAGGGCACTGAGTGACAAAAGCAAATCGGAACGTGAGGCTAGAGCATTCACGGCAAGAAAAACCTAACACTGCCAAGTAAGAGGGCGTTGGGAATTGCTTTGTTGGAATGAGGTGGAAAGTTCTGGGACCCAGAAGCAGCACAAGCTACAGACAAGTTCAACTATCTGCAGAGCCAAGCACGCGGGGAGAATGCTGAGGCTATCTATCCTGTCTCGACATTTAAGTATCAAGTGGAGAGTTTAGAAAGACAGAAGGAAGCAACAAAAATGATTCCCTTTTTGAGAAAAGGCTCTACGTAGAAGGACTAAAGAAAGAATTTGATAAAAGTCAAGTCTATCTGACAAGTCTATGCTAGAGTCGGGCACTGTTTGTTTTCTTTGCCTACTAAAGACAGCCTCAGAAGAGACCTGTCTACAACCACCACGTGAGAAAACCAGTTTCTACCTACGACGAGTCCAAACTGGGAAACTGCGAGGCAAAGGTGGACTGGAGGCTTTGCTGTGTTCTCAAATCACTGGCCCTGCTTCCCTCAGAGCTGAGACTCCCTCCCGGAAAGCCCCGGAGCCCTCCTCATTCCTTATGTTCCTCTCATGCAGCCATGCGCCTGCCTCCTTCTGCCCACCGCTTCAGGCGAGGGCTTCTCCTCACCCAGCCTCCCGCCTCGTGTCAGAGGAAAGAAAATGACGTCCCAATCATTCCCCAGTGAGCATCTTCCCTAAAGAAGGAAAAGGACCCTTTGGATGATTTTCTTCTGATAATTGGAGCAAAAGAGTACGAGTGAAAATGTCGGGCCAAGGCAAAGCCCCCCTCAAGTCCTCTTTCATCAGAAGTTAACCCCCTCAATACCACTTGTGCAGAAATCAGCATCTTAAATGTGTTTCCTTGTTTCTCCTGGGGAAACAGACCCTTTAAGGTGAGTGACGCTGCTCACAGTATCTATAGATACAGTTATGTCTAGAAGGAAATGGAGAATTGCAGTATTCCTATCTCAAAAAATTTCCTACCTCGCATAGGAAAGTAGCCCAAGACCACAGTTCAAAAATGACAGTCACACTTTGATAACCTAAAGGCAACTGTATCTGTAGTGAATTTAGCTGGCTCTAAGAGAATTTTCATCACAAAGCTGTACAACTTGCCAGAGTTGCAACCTCACGAGGAAGGTGGGCAGCTGAGAGCCCCACCTGGTGAAAGTGAGCACAAATACTTGTGCCAGGTCAGACAGCTACCCACGTGGGAATCCAGGAGCAGGGGTATCAGTTACTGTCTCGTTAGAGCACATTCCTTTTTAAAGAGGTGAGCTAACTTTAGCTTGTTTGAAACTAAAAGTCATAATTGACAACCTGTTTAAAATAAGTCTCTGGATTTTGCAAAAATGTCCTCCAAAACAATAAGTCTTAATTACGTCTTACAATTTAAATTCAAACTTATCATGGAGCAGGGAGGGTAAGTGAATGGGAAAAACCTTTGGCAAATTTGTAAAGGCTATCCCTAACACAGCCTAACACAGACCAGGGAGAGCTCGGGGCGAGGATGCCAACGCTTGCTGAGGCCTATATGTGCCAGGCAGTCTGTGTCAACTCGTGCATGAAACGGATGAGAGGCAGCAGTGGTGAGGAAAAAACAAATTGTACATTTCTTTAAGGTAGATTTCAGTGTCTTTTTAAGAAAATTTTTATTAAATTAGGAACAGGTAAGGTAAATGAAAGATAAAAGTGACAAACCTGATCTGAATCCAGAAGACAGTAATTAACCCGTAACTGAACCAGCTGTGCCAGTAAATCCAAAACCTGCTTCTGCAACTGTACAGATGTTGTTGTTGTGTACTGTTTTAAAGCTTTTATAACGAGAGGTTCAAATAAACGAATGTGATTATGAATAGCATTCTAAGAGAAAAAAGAAAGAATCCATGAGTGAGTCTTCAACTAAAAGCTTCAAGCAACCAACCTGGAAAGTCTCAAGCTCGGTTTTCCTTCAAGTATTAAAGCAGCCATGCATTCACCCGCCAGCTCCCATTTACCTTATCTGCACGGTTCTTTGTGACGCTCGTGAGGTTGGTCTTCAGTTGGGTAGACACCTTCTGGAGTACATCAAACCACCTGCCGGATAGAAAAAAAGGCAAGCAAAGAATATCCTTAAATACTCTCCTGTGTACTCAGCTATACCCCAGGTCAAACTAATGCATATTCACAGAATCAGAACACTTCAAAGTCAGAAGGAACTTTCACAGCCACTCAACGTAGCACCATCATGCTCTTCTTTAAGGAAGAGAATTAGACGAAACCGAGAGTTTACAGTTGCCTGACAGCCATCAAATCTTGTCACCTGGAGCACGCTACTCAAGACACAGCTTTCCTCCGCTACAGGAAACTCACTACTCAGCCCAGTCTGTAGTTGGGCTAGAGAGGTGACGGTCATTGGACAGGTTCAGTGATTTAGAAAATATCACTTGATTTTCTTGGCAAAAAGTGTCTTTAAATCTTTACATCGATTACACCCTTTTAAGAAATACACACAAAACTAAATGACAGTAATACACACACTCACACTTGCTTGTTTTTTATTTATACCCATATTACTAAACAAAGCACTTAAAGAGCCTTGTTCCTGAGACTTGGATATATATTAAGTGCATCATCAACGTAAAGTCCAGAATACGGGCATTTTCCTTGGTTCCTGACTCCAACATTTTCACTGTACCTGTTTTATCACTATATCTATCAAAGGACAAACAAGGAATTCTATTGCTGCCATACAGAGCAGTACTTCAAACACCTGCTAATAATTATGGTAATTTAAGAAACATCTACTGTATTCCAGGCATCAAAAACACAACCATAAATTTACATGAAAAGAGACTTTTAGTCATAAAGTTACAAAATACAAAGTAATATCTCTCTTCTATGCCCTTCAAATACCTTTACACACTAGCACCACTGTGCCATGTAGAAGCTGGTCTTTCACTGTAGTTATAGACCCAAAAAGTGCCACCTACACATACCACCTCCCTATGAAGGAAAATGTCATTTATGAGCACTGGGAAATAATAACCTGTTTTAAATACATGAGGACACTACACATCACCATTCTGGCTTGTTAACACCATTTGGCAGCGAGGTGGCTGCTTCACAGGGAGCCCACTCGGTATTGCTCTTCCTCCAGCTCAGCCCCTCTGAGATGGCACAATCCCCCAAATCCCATCTCACTCACTGGACTACACACTTCTTTGAAGGCAGGGCCATGCCTTCAGCGTCTTTGCAGCAACCATATTTTCTAGAATTCTTTGAACACAGTAGACTATTAGAAGATGCTGGCTAATTTATTTTTATGTTTTATAAATTATTCACTGCTTGCTCCTTCGTGTTTCTACCAGAGACGTGTTCCTGACACTACTGCCACAGCCAGGACAGGCGCGCTGTTACCCTGAGGTGTCATGGTCCTGCTCCGCCTGCACCATGTTCCTCAGGCTGGCGTCGGCTAAGGCCTGTGTGAAGTGGGTGTATGGAGCCATGAAGCAGTAGTGGTACAAGCCTGGCCTCATGCTGGAAGAGCCAAGGCGCTGTGCTCGGCCTTGAGACTTGCTGGGGTTGGAAGATAAGCCATCAAACTGGGAGGCCAAGTTTGTCCCAAAGAGAGTCTTCAACAACTAGAGGGAAAGAAGTGAATCCATCAACATTTGACTTAATGTAGCACAAGCAACACTTCAAGAATCTCCCACACAAATGTCAAATCCATCCATAAATAACTGGATATATTAGTAAAAATTGATATTGTGAAATTCTTTTTGAGAATCACTATTAATACCTTATAAAACTACTGTTGTGAAGTGCTATTTATACCTTAAACAAGAACCCTTGTAGTTTCCAGTCTCTCTGTGATTTTAAATGAGACTGAGTATTCTATACGAAAACCTGGAGGGACACCAAGACAGAAGTTAAGGAACGAGAGTCCAGCAGACCTTCTAATATCCTCTGCCCTCCAGAGTGAAGACGCCTCCTCCCTCAGGAGAGTGAGGGAAGAGGATCCCTTTGGCCCAATGAGGAGTGAGCAAAGAATTGACAGGTGGGGCTGCCGGACACACCACCAACACCAACTTCTAAATGACAAATAGCATTATATCATTGTGCCTGGAGTGAAGGGCTTAAAAGAAATGGACAGGAAACTACTTTCTGACCTGTTGAACACAAACAGTCGCCATCATCGGTTCTCGACTGAAGCAGGATTTCAGATATCCCAGAATCTCTTCAACACACTGGGAAAGAGTAAGTAGTAAGACATTAAAGTAAGTGACTCACGGATGACTACTATTGTTGTGAATCCTAGACAGAAATCATAGACACAAGACAGCTTCCATTTAAACTGTGTACATTAGTAAACATCAGAGGAAAAGGAGAGGAAGGTTTTTGATTTATCATTGTGAACAGAGAAAGTCAATAAAAAGTATTGAAACCTAAGTAGCTATATTTCAACCATTCTCTCATGCATTTACACATTCATTCTTTCCTTTGCTCATCCTTCAGTAACCATTCATCAAGTGTCTACTGTACACTCTGCATCTAGCCCTGTTCTCAGTGCAGGCATTCCGAGCGTACAAAGGAGTCAAAAGCCCCGCATCTTGGAGCCCCTGCGGATGTTCAGCTGAATGTAATACATAATACATTATGTGTGATTTACTACAAGAAGTCCTAGAAGTGTCTTATAGCAATCTGCAAAAATGACCAAAATGACTGCCTTCATGTGACTATTCTCACAAACTACTTTCACCATCCTCAAAAATTAGATCTAAGGGGTCTGATGTCCTCTTTAAGAATCAAGAAGGTTGAAGACACGAACTCTGAGGATGCCACCAGTCCAGGCACTCCATATCAACAGCACACCTCTTCATTGCCTCCCTGGTCACCAGCTACTGCTTCTATCAGCTTGGCTGAAAATCATACCAATTAGACTGCGAATGTCTCTCACGTCATTAGTTTGATATAATTTCCTGTACCAAAAAGCCACAGACTTTCGATGGTTTCAAATACTCAAGGATCATACATTTTTAAAATACCGATTTACTCTAAAATTAGAGTCTAAATGTTCAAGGTTGTACTTTGCAGCATTGAATTTGTCACATGTCACTTTTTGTTTCCACTAGCTCAAGGCAGATATCTAATAAATGCTAACTGAAAGAATTATAACTACAGCCTCTCAAATCACAATTTGTCTAACAAAGGACCCGATCTCTTAACAAGCACGTATGGAACACTTGGTATGCACCAGAAACTGTGACAGGCACTGAAAATAGCTGAGAAAAGGATGCTGTCAGTGGCCTTCTGAGGCCATCATGTCCCTGGCACAAATGTTAATATATATTATGAAGAGACTTTCACTCTCAGCCAAAATGGGATAAAAGGGAGCAGGCTTACCCTCCACCCAAACAGCCAAAAACAAAACCAGACACAATATGTGGAACCACGGTTCCAAGACACTGAACATCAGGTGCTGAAGAACAGGGATCCCTGAGAGATGGGAAACAAACACGGTGAGCCCTACAACTGCCCCAGTGCACTGCCCTAAGAGTTTCCAGGTCACAGCACAAGGAAGAGGGACAGAGCAGAGCCTAGGGGATACCCTGGGTTGAGGAGGAGCTGAGAGCCCAGGGAAACTGAGACAGTGAGGGTTTGTAGGACAGAGTACCAGAGAAGAGGGAGCTGAGCAGAGAAACCCTTGGAGATCTGGGGAGGGATCCTTGAGTATTCAGAAGGGAACATCAACATGTGTGTGTGATGAAGCGACCCACAGCCGGGGACAATCATCGGAAAGGATTAGAGGGAGCAGTGCTGGTGCTCACACAGGGCTGGGAACAGTTACTGTTCTCACCAGCCAGACTGGGTAGACTACCCAGGAAGTTCATGTCTCAGTGGTGAGAATAATTAGCCCTAGACTAAGCACTGCTCCAACCCATCTAACATCATAAAAGCAAGACTCAAGATAAACTGTTTCCACATAACTTAACTGTATCTCAGAAAAAAGGTCAAGAAGATTTACAGGAATACAAAAATGCCTAACACCCAACAAGTAAAATTCCCAATGTCTAACATCTGATCAAAGATTACCAGGCATGCAAACAGGCAGGAATACATGATCCATAATGAGGAGTATAATTAATCAATCAAAAACCACCCAGAATGACAAGATTTTAGAATTACCAGAGAAGGACTTTAAAAATTATTACAATTGTATTCTACGTGCTCCAAAAGTTAATTAGACATACAGGAGATAAAAAGACTCAAATCAGACTTCTAGAGATAAAAACTACAAAGTTGGTGATGAAATAAACACTGGATGGAATTAACATCAGATTAGACACTGCAGAAGAAAAGATTAGAGAACCTGAAGACATAGCAATGCAAACTATACAAAATGAAACAGAGATAAAACAGTCAAAAAATTGAAAAGAGCATCAGTGAGCTATGGGACAACTTTAAGCAATCAAATATGCAGGTAATTAGAGTCCCCTTAGGAGAGAAGAAAAAGGAGTGGGCAGGAGCAGAAAAAATATTTGAAGAAACAATGGCCAAAAATTTCCCAAACTTCAAAAAAACCCCACAGATCTAAGAAGTTCAACAAACCCAGGTACAAGAAACATAATGAAAGGTACATCAAACTCAAATCACTCAAAACCAGTAAAACCTTCAAAGAAGTCAGAGGAAACATATGATATGGGAGCAAAATGGAATTACATGGAAAAACATATTCAAAATAATGCCCCCAAAATACTTCCACATAATAAACTTCAATCATGTAAAAATTGAGTGTGGAATAAACAAGGTCTAGAAGAGAAGAAAAATAAGACAGTTATCTGCCAAGGATGTGCAATTATGATTATTTTTCATTCCCAATGTTGGTATTTAGAAAAACAAAACTACTCTACCTTTTATTCTAAAATCTCTCTTTGCCTTTACCTGCAATAACCAGTTAGGCTCACAGAAATCTGAGGAAAACCCACGCCCACATTTTGCCAGGTCGCATTCACCTCTTCCAAGCTCTAAGTGTGGCTCAGACCCTTGGTGCTGAAGCTAGCACGTGTCCAGTATATGCACAGTGGCAAAGCTGCTTCTTGAGGAACACAGAGGCTCCCACTGCCTCAACCACAGCAAAATCACAAACAGTAATTTGTGGATCTAAAACCTGATCTGGCCACCTGAGCATCTGGACGTCTTTCCACCTGGCCCAGCCGTGCTCTGCAGCAGGAAAGGATCTCAAACCTTGCCGTGAACTGTGATCAGCTAAGGAGACTCCTCACAAACAGCAAGTGGCCAAGTACAAAGAAGGACTCATGAGAACTTCTACCCCACATACCCTCCTCCAAAAGACCAGGAATGAAGATTCAGCAGTTAAGCAGGAAAGGCTTCCAAAGCACGAACCAAGGGATCTACAGGAAAGCCAAAATTAGAACTAAAATGAGCCTTTGTCATGAAACAGCAAAACAGATGAACTCAGAAAAATAGGAAAGGAGAAGTGAGCAAAACCACCTTAATCTACAAAGACACAGGTAAAAGAATAAGATGCGGCATGATCGAGTAACTCTTGTCCCAAATAAAAGGATTTTCAGAGATGAAGTTACTATATATACCTTTAAAAAAAAAAAAAACATAACCCTATCCCTGATTTCAGGAATATGAAGATCACCTAACATTAATCTTCATTAGATTGTGAACCATTAGTTATTTACTTTCATATATTTGAATAAATGTAGCATTTGATAAATTTACTGACTGCAACCAAAAAACAACTATTTTTATGTATGTGTGATGGTCATAATAAAAAGGTAAAAAAAAAGAAACCCCATACAAAAAATTCAAAACATACAAAAACAAGTTACAAAGTCATCTTAATTCCAAGAAAAAGGAAAATTTATTTTAAATTCCTATTTAGATGGTTTTTATTTCAGTATATCTAACATCCAAATTTAAAACCTGTTATATCTTCCATTTTTCTAAAATGTGTTATACATACAGACAACAGGCCACTAAAGACCTCTTAGTAAGAGCAGTGATTTAGAGGCAAAATTGGTAGATCTGAAAAGCTGTGGGATTTAAATCCTAGCTCTGCCACTAACTTACCTGGCCCTGAGAAAGACATCTTTCAGCTTCAATTCTTGGAGTAAAATGGGCTACAAACAGCTCCCTTATAGCATGGCTATGGGATAAATGAGATACTATATATGACAAGTGCCTCATAAACTGACTTCTAACAAGAACACCTACTATTCATTCAACAAATGTGCACTGAATGCCTACTATCTCCCAGCCACTACTATGGGCACAGAAAAGACAAGGAAGTAAAATGAATAAAGAGTATGTTTGATAATGCTATGGTCAGAGCGAGAAATGAACAGGGAAAGAGAATGTAGTGTATGGAGAGATGCAATCTTAGATAGATTGGCCAGGTAGGTCTCACCGAGAAGGTGACATTACTAAAACCTTGGACAAGTTTCACTCTGAAGGACAATAATTGAGTATCAGTGGAGTAGAACACTATATAGCCATTAAGAAGGACAGGTGCACACACTAAACTGACACACAGAAAAAAAAACAAGGAATAACTGAGAGAAGAAATATAAAATAATGCGTTTAGTGATCAAAACTAGGTAAGCTTTTGTGCATATCAAGAAAAAGATTTAGAGAAATGAAAACAAATGAACTTCACCAGACATAATGTATTTCACTTAAAAGAAACACATGTTTGGGGGGGCTATCTATAACTCACTTTGAAATTCATTAGAAAATAAGATATCCCAAGAGCTGGATATACACAGAGTAACGCAAATCTAGCGAAACCTTAACTGCAGAATCTGGGTCGTGGGCATATGATATGGCGTTTACCACACAATTCTTTTAACTCTCCTATATGTTTGACTATTTCCTTATAGAATGGGGGTGGGGGAGGGAGATTACTGGACTTGGAACCAAAGAACATGAGTGTCAACCCCAGCTCTGCTGCTTCCTAAGGCACCCAAGGAGCAAGTCGCACACCCTCACTAGTCTGTTTTTGCTCTTTCCACTTGTGAAGGTCAAATTAGAAAACAAATGACTCCATCAGCACAGTTTTAAATCCACCAGTTTTCTAGAATAAACTGGGTCTAAGTTAATATACAGTAAAAAACTGAAAATAGGATGCAAATAGAACTCCCCCCCAACTTGAGGCTTAAGACAAGAATCAGGGGCCGCCCGGTGGCGCAGTGGTTTAGTTCGCGCTTGGCAGCCCCGGGTTTGCGAGTTCGGATCCCGGGCGCCCACGGACGCACTGCTTGTCAGCCATGCCGTGGCGGCGTCCCATATAAAGTAGACGAAGATGGGCACGGATGTTAGCCCAGGGCCAGTCTTCCTCAGCAAAAAGAGGAGGATTAGCAACGGATGTTAGCTCAGGGCTAGTCTTCCCCACAAAAAAAAAAAAAAAAAATGACAAGAATCAGATTCAGGTGCCATGACATAAGCAGTGAGGGAGCTCTGAAAGCTCTTCCTAAGCTGTTACCTGGGCAATGGGGTTCCATCCCCAGAGGCACTCTGCTCAATGAGAAGAAATGAAACACAAACCTTCCCGATGTCCTGCAGTGTTGCCAACTCTAGAATCTGAGAGAGAACGTCCAAGGCAGAGCGCAGAAACCCCCCAAACTTTTCAGTGCTGTTCTGAAGATCCAAGGTGACCTTGGGAAGGTGGAGGGAGAGAACACGATTATTGGCACCGTCGAACACTGGTTATTTAAAACAAAGACACGTCTGCTGCGGTGAGATGTGTTCCGCTATGCAGCCCTACACGTTCACCATCTGGTGTTTCTATTTGTTTGCTTTCAGCACGGGGAAAATGCCATGGAAAGGAAATTACTCTTCTAGATCGCTATTTAAAAACTGTTAGCTTTCAAAGGCATCTTCCAACTTATACTGACACTACTGAAAGAAATAATTCCTAACCTTCTATCATAATGAGAAAAAAATTTTTAATGTCCATCATAACTAGTATCTGATAAGCAGAACATCAAAAAATACAAAATACACGTCCTGTTCCACATACAATAGGATCCCCGAGGAAAATCGTTATCAAATTCAGACACAGCCTTTCAGTCTAGCTACAACAAAACATTAAATTAATCTTAAGACGTATTAAATTAAGATTCTAAAGGACTCAGGTTAATTAAATTATGCAGCAATTCCCCAATTAACAGACTGAGACTGGGTCAGGTCCAAAGATATAATATATAAGAACAAGGGTGAGGAGGAGAGATGGACTATGAAAATAAAAACTGACAAATACCCTGTAAAAACGCTACAATACATAGAAAGAAATTTGCTCAATGAAATAAAATCCAACCACCCATGATGAAAGAGAAAACACCTTCTGGGCAAAGGGAGAGGAAAGCAGGCGAGACAGACACAGAAAATGAAAATGTAAGTGACCTAATAAATACTGTGACCACTCTATGTCAACCTGTGACACTCTATGTCAACCTTGGGACCACTCTTATGTCAAGCTGAGGGTGTTTTCAATAAGCCAACGATGGAAAAAAAAATCCAGGAGTGAGACCACGGAAGACCCAGGGACGGTAGTTCCATGATACCATGTCCCGAGGGAAACAGGAGGGAGGGGGTTCACCTTCAGCAGGCACTGCCATCCTCTTCCGCCCTGACAACAGGAAAGGAATGTCAATGGGGAGGAGGTCAAGGGAGAGTGTGCATGGGGAAGGCCTTTCTTGAATAACCAACAGAGGTCATGAGGTGAGAATTAAGATCAAAGGGCTCTGAGGCTGGTCTGGCGGTATAGTGGTTAAGTTCACACAATCTGCTTTGGTGGCTCGGGGTTCACGGGTTCAGATCCCAGGTGTGGACCTACACATTGCTCATCAAGCCATGCTGTGGCAGCATCCCACACACAAAACAGAGGAAGATTGGCACAGATGTTAGCCCAGGGACAATCTTCCTCAAGCAAAAAGAGGAAGATTGGCAATCAATGTTAGCTCGGGGCCAATCTTCCTGGCCAAGAAAAAAAAAAGATCAAAGGGCTCTAAGGAGAGAAAGAAGGATTTGGAGACCAAAGAAATAAACCAAGCAGAGCGAAGGGCTGACCAGGGGAGCGCGAGGGCTGAGTAAACAATGGGGAGCAGCCATGCTCAGTGGCTCAGCAGAGGGAACAAAGGAAATGGAGAAGTCACTCCAAACACACAAAAACTGAGCTGACCAGGGGATACAATGGGGCTCAGGAGGCAGGAATCCGAGATACCAGGGAGGCCAAAATCAAAGGGGTACACCTGGGAGTCCAGGACATTGAGGAAGGAAAATGATAAAGAGGAAGCAAACGCTGGGAGCATCGGGAGGGGTCCCAGATTAAGGATGAAATGGGTGGAAAAGAAAGACTTTCTCTGTGTGGGATTTTAAATGCACCCTCCTCTACCTTGGGGGCTTACATGAGAAACATCCAGCTAAACAGAGCCTCCAAATCTTCTGTAAAATGTGGTTGAAGATTTTTATCTTTCAAAATTGTTAATATCCTTCAGAAAAGAAGTCAGATAAAGTTTATAAATAGTTTTCCAAAAAATTGAGAAGTATCTAGTAGTAACAAAAAAAGATGACTATCTGGGCACACATTTATCAAGAAATGTGCAAGATCTAAGTGAAATAATCTTTAAAAATTCCTTTTTAAATTCTTTAAATTTCACATGCATCTGAGGCACACAGTTTCCAATTTAAAAAAAAGCATCCCACACTCTGGACAGGTGGACTTAACACCTAAGACAGCAGTTCTCCCTCAACTAATCTACAAATTTAATGTAATCCCAGTGGAAACAGTCTCGTGATTCTATGGAATTAGATTAGCTTATTCTAGTGTTCACATGCAAAAATAAACAAATAAGAATATCCGGGAAAATTCTAAAGAAGAATGGGGGAATTGATTTCCTCAAAAACATATTATGAAGCTACAATAATCAGGAAGTATGCTTCTAATAGATGAAGAGATGGACATAAAAACAACAAATGAAACTACAGAACCAAGAGAATTTAGTATTTGATAAAGGTAGTATTTCAAACCAATTAGTGCAGAAAAAATGGATTAGTCAGGAAATAGTGGTGAGGACAACTGGTTAGGCAGCTGAAAAAAAATTAAGTTAGATCCCATACTTCATCTCTAACATAAATCGCAGATAGAAAATTTTAAACTTAAAAAAATGAATGAGGGGCCGGCCCGGTGGCGCAGCGGTTTAGTCCGCGCTTGGCAGCCCGGGGTTCGCTGGTTCGGATCCCGGGCGCCCGCCGACGCACTGCCTGTCAGCCATGCCGTGGCGGCGTCCCATATAAAGTGGAGGAAGATGGGCACGGATGTTAGCCCAGGGCCAGTCTTCCTCAGCAAAAAGAGGAGGATTAGCAACGGATGTTAGCTCAGGGCTGGTCTTCCTCACCAAAAAAAAAAAAAAAAGAAAAAAAATGAATGAAAGAAAAAAAATGAAAAGCCCTAAAAGAAACCATGGAAGATTTTTCCTTAATAATCTCAGAATGAGAAAGTCCTAACTATGAAACATTCCTGTGCAGAGACAAGTCAACACAGCAGACTGCTATCCTTCCAGAAACCTGCTTGCAAGGCCAGCCCTGAGGGTGTCTGGGAACCTGGCCAGTAAACCATTCCCTACACTGACATCACAGTTCCCTAACTGAAGAGGGTGGCTCGCTGTGCCTGGATTACTTGAATAGATGTGTCTTGTGCTGAACACCTGCTTTTCTTTGCAAGTCTGGCAGTTTGATCTGTGTTAGGCAAAGAAGCCTCCACAGTCAGCATGCTGTTGCATTTTCACTGCTGGGGAACAAGGGTGCTCCGTGTGACCCTCATGGAGGGAGAGCGCACAGGAAGCCTGCACATGGGTCCCTCCGACTTTGCCTGTGTCACTGTCCCCTATGGCCTGGCTGTGTGTCCTTACCACGCTGCTGTAAAGAAAATCCCAGCTGTGGGTACGACTATATGCTGAGTCCCATGAGTCTTTCCAGCGGATCTCTGAACTTGGGGGCGGTTTGGGGAAACCCAGATGCAGAACCAATAACCCACAAAGAGATAATTTCTCCAACGAAAATCCTAAATTTTTGTCTGATAGAAGCTACAGTAAACAAAGCTGAAGGACAAACATGAAAAAACGAATTCTAACTCACATCCTAAGGGCCTAACTGACTTATGTATATGTATGGATATGCATGTATACAAGCTACAAATCTCATATCAACAATCATTAGAAAAACATCAACAATCCATTAGAAATTTGTGTATGTGTGTATTTTCACAAAAGCAGCAGTACCTTGTAGTTAGCATGAGTAGCTTTCAGGACATCATGCAATTTGAGGTATGAAGGAAGATGATAGAAACTTCCCAGTGATGAGGATTTATTTGCTGGAACAGGCCCTGAAGTATCAGATTGTCGAGAGGCTTTAAAAACACACACACACACAGAATAAACTTTTAGATCAAAAGAAAACACTTGCCATGTTTAAGAGGTTACTGGCAATGATGAGTTTAAAGTATTCTAGTAGAATAAAATCCAATTTTTCCTCTTTTTGATTAGTTAGAAGTAACAAGAAATTGACTAATAAACATAAGCAGAATCTGAGTACCTCCCAAAAAATAATAAAATAGAAGAAAAGCAGTGTAATGCTATTATTTGTTTTGGTCTGGTTGCCTATTTGAGAATCAGAGGAACAACTAATTCCATGACCTGCAGCCAATCACACAACCTCTTGGGGCCAAGGCTCCCAGTGCCACATGGGGCTGACCCCAGCCAACTTCGGTCATGGGCCCTTTAAGCAATCAAACAGGGATGCCGTGAACAAGCTCTGAAAACTGTGAAGGGCACACGCATCATCATTAAACTGATAGTAAATGTTAAAATGGCAAGCACTACATAAAACTATTCTACTCGAATTTTAAACATTTTTGGCTTGGAGTCCCTGGTTGATTTAAGCCACCAGAAAGATGATCAGTCGCACACTGATAACTGCACTGATCAAGTTCGGAAGCCTCTAAGCTGGCAAACCTTCCCACAGTACTACAGCCGATCCTTAGAAAACAGCGTCTTTCAAAAAGTCTGAACGTAAAACGCTTTATAAGCAAAACGAATGGGAGAGTCACGACCAGCCCCCAGGCACAGCGAGATGGTGCACAAATGGGTTTAGGGAAGCATAAGCACAGCCGGGCGGGGTGTGGGATAAGAGAGGCAGCCAGTCACCTCTGGCTTTGCCTGAGCCTCGCCGTGCCCACCAGGAGGAGCAAAGGCTGCATCAACTGCGGAGTCACACCATAACTCTGGCCCCTTCCGTTCCGAGACTTTCCCAGGTATAGAAGCCCCTCCAAGCATCTGTGAATTTTTCAGATTCCTCTCACTCGGATGATTTTATCCCCAGTTTACCTCTCGTTCAGTGCTTCCAAATGTAGATTTTCCATTTGCTACCTCAGAAATCTTCACATATAACAGAATTGACTACTTCACCCCACTACCTCTATTCCTAGCCATTCCTATCACCTCCCTTACTGAAAATCAGGAATCCTTTCCATCCCTCTTCTCAATGAGGAGAAGGGAGGGAGGATGAGGGAATAAGCCCAGCAGGCAAGGCTCCTTACTATGGGCCAGGTGCCTGCAGACTATTGTCTCCGCATATTAGCAAGTGACACTTAGAGATGCTTAAGACCAAAATGTGGTCTACATACACTTAGTAATTAATATCTGAAACCACACTGGGGAAACCATTTCTCTGGCTTCATTGCTGTGTATTTTATTTCCAAAAACTACCAAGTTATTATGTTAACCTTGACATGAATGTAAGCTCAAGTACTAAATTTCTGTAATATAGATGGTGCCCCCAAATCTCCTCCCTGTCTCCCCCTCCCCAGTCATCGCTTCACACCTGGACTGGCTTCATTGCCTTTCTTCGGACTCAGTGGTACAGAAGCCTGCTCTCCTGGTTCTTTCTCCTTTCCCTTTCGTCTGATTGGACTTAGAGAAGGGGGGTTTGTTAGAGATGGCAAGGCTGCCTAAAACAGAAAACAAGAAACTGTGAGGGAAGTATAACCAATACAGAAACTGAAAACTATAGGTTATGGTTTTACTGTTTATAGAAAAGAACCAACCCATGCAGTTCATTATTTTCTCTGAATCTACATTTACAGAGCTCAGATAGGGGCCGCCCAGTGGCGCAGCGGTTTAGTCCGCGATTGGCAGCCCGGGGTTTGCGAGTTCGGATCCCGGGCGCCCGCCGACGCACCGCCTGTCAGCCATGCCGTGGTGGCGTCCCATATAAAGTGGAGGAAGATGGGCACGAATGTTAGCCCAGGGCCAGTCTTCCTCAGCAAAAAGGGGAGGATTGGCAACAGATGTTAGCTCAGGGCTGGTCTTCCCCACAAAAAAAAAAAAAAAATACAGAGCTCAGATACTGTACACATATCATTGACTTTAACCCACACAACAATCATACATGGCAGGTATTGACCCAGAATTTCCTAACAGGTGCACAGTGAACAGGCAGGGATGAAAGGATCCCTCAGGGAGTCAGGTGGGGTCTGAGCCCACTGGAGCCCCCAGGCACATCAGCTCCAATAGCAAGCAACCAGGGCATTCTATGGGAGCCATGACACAAAAAAGGGCTTGAAGCAATGTTTTAAACTCTGTTTTCCAAATGAGGAAACAGGCTCAGAGATGAAGTGACTTATTCAAGGTCACAGCAAATAAGGAGCAGAGCTAGGAGTCAACAAACCCAGACTATCCATGAAGCCCACACTCTCTCCAAGACTCAACACAGAATACAGAATTCACAGGCTCCCGCGTTACAGAAGGCAGCCAGCATGGGGGCAGCGTGCAGAAGTCACGGAGATGTGGACTTCAGACCCTAGCTCTGCTACTCACTCACTCTCCAATCTTAGAGAAGTCACCTTACATCTCAGAGCCTTGTCTGCAAAATGGATGTAATGGGATAAATGGCTGCACTCAGGAGAACGGACTGGAAGGCAGCAGGGAAGGACTATAGAGAGACCAGGAAAGAGGCTGCTGCACCAAGAAAATAGGCTAAAGGAAAGGAGCCAGTCACAAAAGACACCAATCATATGGTTTCACTTACATGAAATGCCAGAATAGGCAGATCTATAGACACAGAAACTGGCTAGTGGTTGCCGGGAGCTTGTGGGCACTGGGGGGCAGTGATAGCTAAAGGGTGCAGCATTCCTTTTAGGGTTCTAAAATTGATTGTGATGATGGCCAAACAACTCTGTGGGCATACAAAAACAAACTGAATCACACGCTTTAAATGGGCGAATTGTACGGTATGTGAATTATGCTCTAATTGTATGATATGTTAACAATGCTGTTTCAAAAAAAAAGACAGTGCTGCAGTACTCTAAATGTGATACTCCATCAGTGTGGACCAGAACAGTGGCAGTGAACACAGAGAAAAGCATGTGCATGAGTAAGTATGTGTACCTATATGTGCACGTATGCATCTGTAAGTGTATGTGTGCACATATACGTGTGTGTATACATGTAAAGGTATATGTGCATATAAGTATATGGGTTTTTGCAAGATATTGAACAGGGAAAATAAAGGACATGGTGAGTGAAAATGAAAAATTGGGATAACTCCTGTTTTCCTAGCTTGATAGAATACAAAGTAAGAGAAACAGGACCAGGCACAGACTGGGGAGGAGGCTGAGAAGTTGAGTTTTAGATCGCGTCTGCAATATCTGCAAATCATCTAGGTGGAAGTATCACGTGGCAGCTGGCCACACTGGACTGGCACTCCCAAGACAGGTCTGGAATCTCTGATATTTAGATATTGAAGACACGAGAGCAGACCTGACTACCTCGAGCTGCCCTGTTCCATTCTGGAGCCACTATCTACATGTGGCTATTTAAATTTAAATTTAATGACAATTAAACAAAATTACAAGTTCAGTTCCTCAGTCTTGCTGGCCACGTTTCAACTGCTTAGTAGCCACATGTGATTAGTGGCTACTGTCCCAGCTTTCCATCATCACAGAGAGTTGTATTAGATGGAACTGGCCCAGAGAGTATGAAGAGAGAGGCCGACGTAAGACAGAGCCTGGAAAGCATTAAGGTTGGGCAGAAAGACTAACCCAGGAAAGTGCCTGGGAAAAAGAAGGGGGTCAGAGAGAAACAAGAGACAATCTGGAAGCCACCCGGAGCAAACGTTTCAGAACAGAGTGGCGGTACTGAGGTGCAGAGGGGAGGTGAGGCAGGACCTGAGAAGTCCCCACAAGATTCAAAGACTGATCTCGGCAAGAAGAGCTGCTATGGAGAGTGTTGGCAGAAATCGGACCAGCAGGGGTTAAAGAACTGATGGCTGCAGAGAGAACTGATTGGTGGTTACCAAGGGGAAGGGGGGTGGGGGGGGCACAAGGGGTGAAGGGTTACATCCACAAGGTGACGGACAAACAAAAATGTACAACTAAAACCCCACAGTGTTATAAACTAAGACATCAATAAAAAAAAAAAAATCATAAAAAAAAAAAAAAAAGAACTGATGGCTGGAGCAGTGGACAGAGAACAGGACAAAGAGGCCTCACAAAGAAGGCCAGCGTCAGAGTGGTGGGGAAGCACTATAGTGCTAAGTGAGGAGACAGGACTCATCAGAGAAGTCAGTCATGAGGGGAGACCAGGTGGCAGCTAAAGGAAAGCCTGAAGTTAGAGGAGAGTTCTTCCAGACAGAAGAGACCTGAGATGGAAGACACAGAAAAGAGAGAGAATAAGCAGATATAAGTGACCTGATAGATCTTAAACTCATCATGTGAGTAGTTTACCATTGGCTTTGAAGTTGATTTCACTGAACTGTATTTCACAGAAGAGCAAAACTGTCTGCCAACATTTCAGGAGACAGCAAATGAGTTACATAAGCCAGCAACTTCAATTCTGAGCTTTCTTGGCTATAGCTGAAAGCCTAAGAATAAAGCTAGTTTTCCCCCTCTTAGAGGTAACAGTAACTGAAGATGATATCAAAAGGGCTACAAATTGGATGATCACACTTTGGTGTTAAATTTAGCATCACAATAGGACCAATTTTGTTCATTTAAAGCCAAAGAGAATAAGGAAGGGATATAAGGTAAACAAAGGCATGTTTGGAAGCCCATGGAGTCATTCAGATGGTTTTAAAACAGTTGCCCGAGTAACAAGTTACCTTTATTGCTGGTCCAGGAGCCACATCATCCAAGACATGTGCACAGATATTAATCACCTTCAACAGGTGGGAGAAGAGCTGCTCGACCATGGGCACCAGGGTCCGGTCACCCAGAGCTGGCCAGATCTCTTCCTGTTTGGTGGCTGCTGGGTTGGCCTCATCTTCAGAGGTCCATGAACTTCTCAGAGATTTAGGGGCACTGGCTGTGACAGGGACACATGCGTTACCTCCCCACCTCCGCAGCATGGGGAAAAGAGACCACTTAGGGAACGTAAGTCATTCAGACCCATCTACATTGAGAGTCTGCTGGATAGCTCCACCTGAGGGTCAACTGCTACCTCAAATTCAACAAGAAATTGACATTTTCCCCCCCAAATAGTGATCCCAATTTCCATGAATGTCACCACCATACACCCACCCAGGACATGACAGGCATCCTAGGCCCCTTCTTGATCTTTACAACTAAAGTTTGATTCATGATCAAGTCCTGTTGATTCTGCCTCCTTCACTCTCTTTCCATCAGTCTCATCCCCCATAATTTCACAGCCATTATCTTGTTCGGACTCTCTCTCTTGCCCTAACTATGATTAACCTCTTGAGTTTCCGTACCTTCTCCTCCAACCCACATTCAAGTCAGCTGAGGTCTTTCTAAAATACTAATCTGATTGTTCATCCTTCTTAGTGGAGCCTGGTAACACCCCACACCCATCACTTTCAGTGGGCCCCTCCTTCCTCACCAGTCACATTCTCCATCCTAGTTCTCACCCTCACGCGACATCCAAAATTACTCACAGTTCTCAAATGTCACACAATTTTTCATGTCTCCAAGCCTTCACACGTGCCATGCCCTCCATCTGGTGTGCCCTTTCCTGCCAGCTCACAAATCATTTCTCATCCTAATCCCCAAAGGAGAGTGATACAGCCAGTCTGTGCTGCCACTGTCCTTTAGTTTACATTTTGTCCCCACTAATCTACATTCGACTTGAGAACGGAGCCCACACATCATACTTCCTTATAGCCCTGATGCCTAAGACAGCACCTGGCACATGGTGCCCACTAAAATGAAATTAGAAATAAGTTTACCTATAGCTAACTGAGGGGTCAGACTGAGAAAGGGCTCCTTTAAAATACTCGGTACAGAATAGCTGCCTACAGTACAAATTTATGCGTGTCGGTAACATCTGAAATTCTGATTAAGGGACAAGCTATGATCTCATATTTTTCCTTCGTATGCCCACCACCCCCACCCCTCAAAAGGAAATCAAAAGCTAAAGCCCTGGAGTCCCTGTTTTAACTCAGTACCAATACCTGCAAGCAAGTTTCCAGCTAAAATCAAAGCATCTTGATGGGCTGAGAGATCCAACGGGAACCAAGCTGATGACAGCAGGGTAAGGATCATCGTGGCCATCCCAACAGTACAGCTCTTTCTAGACTCATCTGAGGTGGTCAGGGGGGGCACTCTGGAGGCATACATTTGCAAGGTCGAATTACAGAAAAATGTTAAAGCAAACAGTCTTGCTTTCTCTTATGAACCAAGAGGAAGGTGTGTCACTGTACATTTTACACCAGCTCATAAAGCAATCTTACTATGTTAACTCACATCTTTCCTTAAACCACAGCTTCATAAAAATAATCTGAGAAACGAAATCAGGTAGCAGATCTGATTAAAAGTATCAGAACTGTTTATTTTGATGACTTTTTAACTTTCTTTAAATTTTGACTTAGCACATTGTATTCCAATGCCCAAGTTGCTTGGAAGTCAAGTCTAGTGCTGGATCTATGACCAGAAACTGTACTAGCTCAGTGTTTGCTCACTGAGGAAAGCAATCATTTTAGACCAGAGAACACAATCTACTTCAAGCAAATGTTAGTTGGCCATTCGCTGACACACACAAGAAATCTGCCAATTTACTTTCAAATATGATGGTGAGTAACCAAAATTTTTCTCAGTAATCAGTACATACAATGAAAGCTTACTCCTTAATACTACAGAAGATTCAAAATTATTTCACAGATGCTAGCAGGGCCATCTACTGGAAGAAAATCATTTTTAAATAAAAACTGCTAATCTAAGTACAGTGGTTCCTAAATGACACTCTTGTAGTTCCTCATAGTTTTGTACGATAGGACACATTTGATTTCAAATAAAAATGTTTCTAAATTTTTAACACATGGTGAATAATTTTGGAGAAGCAAGCCACTAGAAAAGTCTTCTGCTAGCATATGCAAAGTTCCTTAAATGAACCTGTAAACCACACCCTCAAATCCTCCAAAATGCTTAAGAACACGCACTTGACATCCACGAGAATTACAGCAAAGTCAGCATTTCCCAATAGCTCCTATCACCGGGTTCCCACACAACTAACAGGGCAGAAGCAAGTATTTGTTGGATAATTCTCCAAACGGTTAAATTGGTAAAAGACTTATTAACAAGAAAGAAAAAAGGGGGGCTGGCCCAGTGGCATACTGGTTAAGTCCACATGCTCCACTTCGGCAGCCTGGGGTTCGCAGGTTCAGATCCCGGGGGCAGACTTACACACAGCTCATCACACACCTCATCAAGCCATTCTGTGGCGGTGCCCCATATATAAAGTAGAGGAAGACTGGCACAGATGTTAGCTCAGGGACAATCTTCCTCAAGCAAAAAGAGGAAGACTGGCAACAGATGTTAGCTCAGGGCCAATCTTCCTCAGCAAAAAAAAAAAAAAAGAAAGAAAGAAAGAAAAAAGGAATCCCAATAACTATCTCTGTATCACGTAACTGTAGATACTCATATGCCGAGGGAAATACATACCCACAATGCCAACCTAAACTCCAAATGCAGACTGGAAAGGCAGTTGAAAGAAGACACAGAGCTTCACAGCATCCAAACTAAGGAAGAGAGGAACAGTAAAATCACACCCACACACCAAGAAGGTTTACTAAATTAAACCTCCTTTACCTTTTATTAAAAGTACAAACACTGAAAACAAAATTGAGATCTGTATCTAATGATAGGCTATCTGTCCCACCATGGTACAAATTCATACCTGAAAAGATGCAGCTGGACAAGTGAAACACAAGTTTATGGGAGTCGGTTATATCCCAGTGAAGACAGACCAGCAGTGAGGGGCTCCTTCTGCCCAGAATTGTAACCGTCCTGTGCCGCCCCCTCGGCCTGGAGTGCCCTCCCTCCCCTCCCTGGTCTGCTCCTGCGCTCAAGCTGACTAATGCCCATCTTCCCAACCACAAGAACCACAAGGGCGGGGACCCACTTTGTTTTTACATCCCAAACCAAGAACAGTGCCTGACACATGTAAGCCACAATAAACACAAATAAAGCTTATGATATTTTGAACAAATCAGGGAAGACCAAACTACAGAGCCCAAACAATATTTAGGTTTGAAAGGCTCTTATATACTTATGAAGACAGCCTAATCGTAATTGTCTGAGTTTTCTACAACACACAGCATTTCTTCTGTCACATAAAATAAATGACAGGGTTTAACATGATAATCAGCAAATTAACACTACTTCTGCATACTATTCTTTTTTTCTGATTATGAAAGTTATACTTGTTCATTTTAGAAAATTTGTATCTAAAAAATATAAAGAAAATAAAAATCATTCATAATCCTAAAATTCATTTTGGCAATCTTCTGCCAATCATTTTCCTGAGTATATGAGAAATGCAGATATGTGAATCTGACCACACACAAGCATATAGTTTTGTACTGTGCCTTTTTCCACTCAATATTATAATCCAGATATCTCTCTATATCATTAAAAATTCTACAAAGCATTAATAATTAATAGGTGCATAATAAATATACTACCATATATACAGAATCTAGTCATAATCAGAATTTAATCATTCTTGGATTCTTGGACATTATGGTTCTTTTCTAATTTCAGCATCATAAATAATGATACAGATAATTACATTATACAAATATCTTTGTTGGCATTTCTGATTCTTTCCCCTTAGTATATATTACACAGTCACCGAGTCAATTATAATAGAGACATTTTAAACTTCTGCTATATTACCAATTCAGATTATCGCAGTTTTTATTTTCATTTTTACATCTTCCTGTATTGGCTGAATTTTTTTACAATGAACATGTATTACTTTAATAATCAGAAAAAAATAGTTGTTTACATTCCTATTGGAATAAACCAAGATTTTGTTCACAGAAGCACAATTTCTGAGTAAGTCCCACTTATAACACAAGCATTTTACCGTTAAGAACTGACCATACAAACTACTGAAAATTAACTTCATTAAGACCAACCCAAAGAGACTTACTGTGAGCGCTCGCGTGGTTGATGTGATTAATTCATGAGAAACTGCTGCAATAACTCTCGAGAGGTTATTTTCCATAGTGACATCTGTTATGCTTGGTAGTAAGTTATAGCCTCTATATATTCTAATAAGAAAAATATAGAGACTTAAAATCTACTATTAAAGCTTCTAATATTTTCAAAATTCAAATAGCATTTAAAAGCTTAAGATTAAAGGCTACGAGAAATTAAAGCAGTCTTGACTTTTAAGTTAAAGAAAGACTGGAAATAAATGTGGTCATTATTCTGGAAAAATGGCTGAAATGACCCCCTCCCTCTCTCCTACTGCTCCAACACAGCACTGCAGCACTGGAGCAAACGCTCTCCTCACAGCCTTGCCCGCAATCTCTCTACACATCCAAAGCCACCCATCTTTCAAACTTTAAGTTAAAAGAAATACTTCATGAAGCTTCTCCTGATTCCAAGACAAAAGAAGTCCTTCCTCCACTACAGGACTGCCAGGGCACTTTTTCCATATTCCATTCATGGCGCGTATGAGTTTCAATCCCTCATTGTAGTTACACGCAAATTCTAACTCCCCGTTATATAAATGAAGCCCAAGCAGGATTCATGTGTGATTCAGTCTTGTGTACCTCAGTGTCATGTCCACAGAGGCACTCAAACAACAAAACTAAGGAGAATATTATTTTACCTTCTCACATAAATTCTAAAACAGCAGGTAACTAAGCTGCAAATATAGCCGCACAATCAGTAACTATGTTTACCATCCAAGAACCAAATAAGCATAGCCAAATGCCAAGAGGATAGCGTTAAGTTTGGAACTGGGAAAATTTTTGAAGTAATAGTTAGTAACCAATTTTAACAAAATATTATACTCATCTCTATTGTCATCTAAATACTCATTTTCTGAAATGACATTTAGAAACAGCAATTTACTCTAAGCAAGGCAAATTCCTCATGAAATACTCTTATACTGCTTCTACTTATCTTAAAGGAATATTTATCCTGAATCTTTTCAAAGAAAGAAAATGCCAGTTTAGGGATTAAAAAAAAAATTCGCTGAGAATATCAAGGTGAACAAGAAATTATTTCCATGTGGTTTTTTTCTAAGCAATCTTTACATGAGAAGAGGTGATATTTATTTAGGTACAAAGACTTCAAAATTTGACAAGCTGAGTTCCAAACTCAGAACAAGAGCATCAAGTGAACATAGCTTAGAAGCCATTTAGTTTTTTAAAAAACTGCCACTCGCCAGAAAGGAGAGTTACCCTATAAAACTAATTTTTAAAATAACACTTAAAACACAAAGTTAAAAAAGCATAACAGTCTTCTTATCACTTCTGTAGCTTTCTTGGCAAACTAAAATTCTAAAGAAAATTATACTTCATTAAGGCATTTCTGCTCTAATTACTTTTGTAGTCTATGCTGCTCATCTGAGAATCAGATGAGAGTGGGCTATGTATAGCCATTTGAAACTGTGTTTAAAAGCTTCTCACAATAAATGTGAATAACAACAATCGCAAATCACTGAACTAGTCGATAACTCTAAATAACACTGACACTGCTTAATAGCCCGCTCACCTAAAAATTAATGGGCAAATGACACACCCATGCTGTTCATAGGTAATGCAAATAAAGCAAAAATTTAATGGACAAGTTTGTAGATAAGACATAGCACTGGAGTCGTACAGAAAAATACACTCGTCAGTAGTGGTTTGTAACGAATGAATTAAATGATCTATGATGTCACTGCCATGTGACTGGCAGAGCTTAAAGAGGCGGGGTAGCAAATCCTGAAAAAGAGAAATATCTTATCAAAGGAAGACGACCTACTCAAACATTCTCACCTACAGTTTTTCTAGAAAATACAGTGTTTTAGATTAAACCCCTAAGATAATGTCGGGACATCGATAGGTTAGTGTACCTGGTTATCGTGCTGACGGAGAAGTGAGATGGAGGCTGCGTCTCATGCATGAGAAGTTTCAGGTAAACACTGCTTTGATCTCTTGCCACAGCCACTACTGGATCAGCTTGTCCTTGGTCACATTTATAAAACAGCTTTGGGACAAGCCTAACATAAAAGTGAGGTTTATTTATTTAAGAAAGTATATGAAACTCACCTGTGATTCACCACCCTTCTCTGTCAAGGTGGTTAAGCCTAATACACCGCCTAGCCACAGAACACCACTTCACTTTTTCAGAGGCAATGTTCTTCAAGCACATTAGAGCAGGGGTCTCCGATCACAGGACCACTCACCCCCACACCCACTCTGAAATACGTAGGTGCTATACTTTCTTTTTGTCTATCACAGAATTAAGTACCCTTCTCTACACATAATTAAATGCTTTGATGAAAAAACAACCTTGAAAGTTCTCTTTCTAATCATCTTGATCAACATCAACATGTACACTAAGCCACTGTCCACAGGAAGTACTGAGCAGAGAGATCTGAATGCCAAGGGCTGTCCTTTACTCATTTTCGCAATTTTGTCTGCAAAACCATCCCATACATCCCCAGACAGCAAAGCTCCAGCTGAGATTCCTCACAAATCTAAACTGAACTCAAAGGCAGAACATGGGGAACATTTCCTAAAGGAACCGAAGGGCTCATTTCGGCAATCAACACTCAGTGTATATTTTACATGAGTGTACTCACACACTTACAGATGGGGCGTATAACTTTTAGAAACAATCAATTATTTATTACACTGGTTTACAAACCTCAATATCTTTAATTAAAATCTCTTTCTTCCATGGAGACTTGGTCATCAGTACAATTTTTTTCTAGGGTATAATAAATTGCTATCATTTACAGAAAATGGTAAAGATCCAAAGTCTTTGATTAGGCAAGTCATACAGACCCAGTTAAGTACGTGAAAAGGTACACCTCACAAGTAATCACAGAAATGCAAACGACAACACTGCAAGCTGAAAGGCTATATGCCAAAATGTAACTTTGGTTTTCTTTGAATAGCTTGGTTACAAAGATTTTTATTTCCTTTTTATATTTTCCCTAAATTTTGTTCAGTAAACATTTATTACTTTTAAAACAAGATAAAAGTTATTTTAAAAAGAAACAGCAATTTCTGCCTAAACAATTGACACAAATTTAACTTATTTTGAAATATTTGTTTTGGTGAGAAGAATCAAGCACAGTCATATTCCGGTAGTGGGAGTATATTTCTGGAGAGCAATTTCACAAGTATCAAAACCCATACTTCTAGGCATCTACCCAAGAGAAATGAAAACATATGTCCACACACAGTCTTGTAGGCAAACGTTCAAGCAGCATGATTTATAGTAGCCAAAAAGTGGAAATAATATCAATCATTTGGTGAATGGATAAATAAAGTATGGCATTATCCACAAAATGCATAAAAGGAACAAGTTACTGGTACATGCTACAGCATGGATGGACCTCAAAAACTAAATGAAAGAAGCCAAATGCAAATTCCAACAAGTGTATGATCCCATTTATGTAAAATCTCCAGAAAAGGCAAATCTCTGGAGACAGGAGGTAGATTAGTAGATAGCAGACTAGTTCCCACTGTGGTTAGGAACTGGGAGTTATTGCAGTGGGCACAAGGGATCTTTTTGGGATGACAGAAATGTTGTAAAATTGGATGTGGTGATGGTTACACAATTTTGTAAGTTTACTAAAAATAACTTAATTGCGCAATTAAAATGGTGAATTTTAAGTGATTTAAAATTATACTTCAAAAAAGTATTAGAAATTAAAAAAGAAAAAAAAAACATCAAAAAGCTTGGCCTAGTAACTCAACTTCCAGGAATTAATTCTAAGAAAAAAAAGATATATATAAACATGTATGTATAGCAATCTTCACTGGAGTCTTATTCATTATTTAAATCAAAGTAAACTTAATATCCAACCAAATAATATTTATATAAAAATTTATCACAACTACATAGTAAAAAAACAGCTACTAACTAAAATCTCTTTTTCTTAAACAATATTTATAGCCTTTATTTATCTCACACTGTAGGAAACATCAGGCACTTAGTACAGAAATATGAATATATCTGAATACAGGGTGCTGCCCCAGATAATACTTGTGGTTAAAATTTCTTTTTTAGAAGAGCATTTGATAACAGGAAGATGCTAATAATATATTAAGTGGAAATTACCACATTACAAACTTGAATGTATATTTTGTCCCAATTTTGAAAAAGAAATTTGTATACAGGATATACAGCAAAATGTTACCAGTGATTATCTCCAGTGGTAGAACTGAAGGTGATTTTTATCTTCTTCTTAGTGCGATTATATTCCAAAATTTTGACAATGAAGATACATTACTTTTATAATAGGAGGTTAGTATTTTGTTGTTGTTTTGTCATTTTAGACTCTTATGGTAGTGAATAGTCTCTTTTTAATAGTTTAAGAGTAGCTGAAACAGTGACCTCAAAAGATTTAGGAATACTGCCCTACAGCCTCTGGATTTTTCCCTCTCTTCCCATTCCCATACCATTTAGTACTTCAACCAAAAAAGTGAACAAAGAGATAAAATATTTGGTAAATACCTCATTAATGAAGCTGCAGCAACATGTCGCACCCTGGGGTCTTCATCCCCAAGCAAATAGATGACAACATTATTGAGCACTCGTTCTTGCAGTTTTAAAAGCTTTAGAGAGAAGGATAATAAAAATAGATATAATCTCTGTATTTAATTAAATTTTAGGTAAGATATTTTGGAAAGCCAGTGAGGAAGAACTCAAGATCGCTAGTCTTAAATTCACAAATACAATCACAACTTTCATGATATAACCTGTGAAATAAATCTAAAACAGAATGCATTCAGAGAAATTCTACGCCACTAGGAAAGTGCAATTCCTGGAAGTTAACACACAACCTCACAAAAGTGAACTGCTTACCCCTGTATAATGATGAGCCCCTCTGTGTACATTTTCTGCTTTTGCCTCCAAAAAGCTCACCAATCTAACAAAAGAACATATTTGACAATGAAATAATTTAGTTACTCACAAACACCCACTGATGGCCTGACAGAACGACAAAGAAGGCGGGCTCCAGAGCAGGTTAAGCCAACTGCTGTGGAAGGCTCTGAGAGGCAGCACTTACTTAAAATGACAGAAAGACTAATGATTTTAAACAAGTAGAATTTACATTCCTCTCCGAATTCCAGACTCAGTAACATAGTACTCAGTAAACTGTTTTTCTTCAAAATAAACATCTATTATTTTGAGACTCCAAGTGCCCTACAAACACCTACCGCAGCAGGTGGGAGAGCTGAGACTCCCGCACCTTCCCGCAGACTGGCTGCCTGGCCCCGGGCAGGTTACTCACCCACCCTTGCTCAGTGGCCCTATCCGTGAGGTGGAGGTGAGAACAATCCCCAATTCACATAGACGTTCTGAGGATGAAAGAAAATCATCTTTCATCGGAGGACACCTGCCCACGGAGGGCACCCACCACCAAGCCTGGCACCTAACAAGCACTCTACAAATGATGACTTAAAAAACACAAAGGTCTGGTTATATAGTAAAAGAAAATTTCCCTTCTAGAAGAAAGCATTGAAAGAAAACATCTTGAAGTCAAACTTACCCTTAGCGAATGAAAAACTACAAGACATCCAAAGTTATTTTTACGTTGCAACAAAATACAAATCAGCTATCTGACCTCAGGTCAGTATGACGATGAGTACATTCCTTTTTAAACAAGCAGAATTTATATAAGCTACATTATTTTAAAAGTTTGAGCTCTTTTAGTGCCACAATTAAAGACACTTAAATGACTAAGACTACCAGAAAAATCCACTCCTCTGCCTATATTTAAAAATTCCAAAAAGAGGGCAAAGTTGAGGAGGAGAAAATCCCTATCAGCTATCTAAACCCCACAGATTTCTGATGCACAGGTTCCTTGATAACCATCACTACGTGTACTGACTGACCCAGACCTTTCAATTCTTAGTTCAAACTTCTAAGCAGCTTTGGTTCATTGACCTAATGAACCTGATTCACTTACCTAAAGTCGATCTCTGCAAGAGTTTCCAAAAGCTCTGTCCTCACCAGCCAGTAGGAACTGTTCCTCAGGGTCAGCACATCGGTGATCAGCTGTAATCCGAATTCACTGTAGCTGCTGCTACAAAGACTCATGACACAGTGCTGAAAAACAAGGCCACCGCAGGATGGTGGCAGGTTCAGCCTCACGTTGCAGCTGCGTCTGGATGGTTTTATGACATGACTCTCATACGGACCTGCTTTGTCTTTT
The DNA here is from genome assembly GCA_031878705.1 of Tapirus indicus. Taxonomy (NCBI): domain Eukaryota; kingdom Metazoa; phylum Chordata; class Mammalia; order Perissodactyla; family Tapiridae; genus Tapirus; species Tapirus indicus. The sequence continues at coordinate 2,400,897 of CM062919.1, read as the reverse complement.
TTTAACTGTAACAGGGATGTTGCACTTTCTCCACATCTCTCAGAAATATTTATAATCTATACTTTATCTCAGTAAACTCAAGTTGAAAAGCAAATGTGTCCTTTCACATTTTCTTCCTCTCATTTCTGCCTTTGTCATGGCTTCTACGCCCAGACACCAACTTGACAAACGTTTACCAGTGGTAAAGAGGGAGACTGCGTAACATAGCACAACCACCACTTCTGAAACAAATCTCAGACCCAGGGCAGGGACACAGGACCCATGGCCTCTCTGATGTTCACTGTACAAGGGGACAGAACAGGGCTCCTGGGGCAGCAGCACCCTTCCCTGCACCTTCTGAGCGTACACGTGGGCAATTCCACACACAGGCTGATTTGTGCTGACTCCGGGCCAGCGACTTCACCGTGCTGCCGACACACTTCCTTCTGCTCCAGGAAAGACAGATTGACTGAAACCTGGCAAACGTTTGGAACTAAGGAACAATTCTGGCCAGCCATGAAATCTGAACAAGGGAAGGCATCCGATAAACTTGACAACAGTAGCGTTTTTGTTTTGATTTTTACTGGCTAATTTTTACTATTGTTGACTGGTCAGTTGTGATTTATGAACCAGCTGATACACAAAGGTTCCGCGTGCCACCACACACAGGACTGAGGCTATCCCACCGACACAAAACTCAGAGATTAAATAACCTCTGCAGCTCACTCTGTCAGCACTCTATGGGCCTAAGAGAACTGCTGTTTTTTAATTCAACAGGTTTTACACTTAATGTTAACCAAGGTATATTTCTAAATAAACTCGTTAGGAAAAGGTATATTTCAAACAAATATTCTGAGAATTAAAACTTAAACTAGAGTCTATTAAACCTTAACTTTATTGGCAATGTTTTCCTTCTAA